>CM068868.1:22632112-23832112 GCA_035149815.1 Branchiostoma lanceolatum
GCACATAAAAGCAAAGCTACACAAAGTACAAAACTTACCTAACCTCTATTAGAAAGTATCCATTTTATACCATTTACACTAAACAGGTACAATTTATCCATGCCATTTACAAGGTAAATTGATAAAAGCTGCCCATTTTATCTGTTTTGTTGGAACATTGTCAGCCATGATCACAGAATAGCATTGTCAGAATTTGCATTGTACAAGTGTGATCTTACTGAAATCACTCGATCACATTTTTGATACCTTTTACAAAAGTATTTACAACAAGGACGAATCCATCTTGACTGTAGGATTTTGTTATTGCACTTGACAACAAACAACATGGTTCAAACATAAGTACATGTAAGTGGTCAGAGGGCTGAAACTGCAATATGTACATATAAAATACGAGTGATTTTAAAAATAAATTTGTTTTTTTTTTCTCTCAAAGATATACATGAAATTTGGAAATACAATCATTATTTTGGTGTATCTTTTGATTTATCACTTAGTAAATTATCAATCAGCAGTTGTTGCTCAATGCTACCTTTCAATATAAAAATAACATTGACATAACATTCTCATAAAAACCTTAACCTAATACATTCAGGTTTGTTTTTTCATACTGCATTTTGTGCCTTGCAGCATCACAGATTGAAGATTTTGGTAAAATTATCTTCAATAGACCATCTTTATAACAGATGTTTTCACAGAACACAGAGCTTTTGAGGTATCAGTTTGTGTCCGAGAATGCCCAAGAGGCAAAAGTTGCCTGACAGGAGTGCCGATCAGTGTGCCAGGTCAGGTGATTCAGACCCTCCCAATGGATCTGGCCGAGGCTCGTTTAATTTCTTCACTCTCTTTGAGCTGAAAATGGGATTGAAAGATAACAAAATCAAACAGAGCAATAGCAAAACATCTTTAGATCAAAGACTGATATTTTATTCTTGCAGAGCAGAAGTACCTGACATTTTGTATCATTGATAATTTCATTGTGCGAAAAATGAGATGATATCAAGGAAAACAATGCAAACACACAGCTATGCATCGCTTACAAGATATCTATTCTAGGGCTGTATGCAACTGATACAGGTACCTGTAATACAGACTTCTACCTTCAATGGGAAGGTTACTAGTATTCGATTCCAAAAGTTTTCTCTTATAAGTGCCTAAGTTCTACATGGAAATTAAGTTGGTCAAAGTTATCAACATTCTAAATTGTTTCTGACATCCACACATCACAGCAACATCAGCAATAGCTGCTTTTGTAGGAAGAGGCGCCAAAGCATATTCCGCAGTGATAGAAAAGACAGCTCATGCTGCGAGCTAAGTCCTTGGGACTTAAGACAGCATACATCAAGAATACCTGGTGACCCTGACCACACTAGAAGATTGCGAAAGTAATGGTCAGGTCTCACCAATTAGAGTGAAACTCTAACATGGCTCTGGGATATCAGGTAAACTAAGATCCCAACATCACTGTTGAGAAGCATATTAGTTCAGTTCAAGAAGGAGCTACTGAATACGGCCTAAAGCTCAGGAGAACATTACATAAGATGCAGAAAAAAGTACATGTATGAGAAGAAAAGCTGCATATCAAGAATGCATATTGCTTGCTACACAGATGCACTAAGCAAAGATGCAAGAGCTGAACATTCAGACATTGAATCACAGTACAGTGAAGCACCGACCCACAACCTTGAAGATCATTCCTGAAGGTGAGGGGAATCCACCCCTCCCAACGGCTCAGGACGGGTTTCTGGAGCATTCCTCAGGGGCGGAAGGTGTTTCTTCTTTTTTAATCTCTTTAAGGCGCTAGATGAGACAGATCAGAAATAGAATCACACAGATCATGGAAAGTTCATGGAGACAGCCTTAATGATTGACAGGAGAGTTAATTGAGAAATATGATACAGATTAGTCACAGGTCACAACCATACAAGACATCACAACCAAGTAAATATAACAAGCACAAATCAACAACAACAAACAACATTGAGAAGAATCATGATAGGACAGCAATTGCTAGCCTGGGAGTCCAGACACCGTAATCGGCGCGCCACCGAGCACCGCACGCGCTCCCAAGCTTTCAAGGCCCACCCTCCCGCTGCCCCCCGAAGACCGACCCCGCCCCAATCTCCGCTGTAAACCCAAGCTCCGCTAGCCATATATTGGGAAAGCTTGGGAGCGCGTGCGGTGCTCGGTGGCGCGCCGATTACGGTGTCTAGACTCCCAGGGTAAGCAATTGCTGTTAGCATTGCAAACATTCTGAATTAAACATGCTTTCGAACTTAAATGAACTTTTGTGTGTTAAATCCACTTTTTCTTTCTCAATGGCAAGAGGGTCTTGTCTTTTATCTAACAATTTCTTGTCATGTAAAAAGGGCCTTGTAAAGGGCCTTGGCATTGAGAAAATATCAACAAGAAACATTGAAATAAAAGCGGCATTTTTAAACCAATGTGGAGGGTGTTACCAGTTCATCTTGAAAGACAGTCATTTGCAAAAATAAATGAAGGTCATGGAAGAAAGAATACATGTACAGCATGTTGCTAAACTTGGTGTCCAGAGTCAACAGTATCAATCACATCAACTGTACAATTTTGAAGGTGTCCTTTTCAAACAAAGATATAGATATAACGTCATGTTAAAAAGAATTTTATACACGGTTTTGAGATTTGAGAAAGGGACAGAATGGATATACATGTAGGTTAGTCAAATTTGGAGCATTATTTCCTGTCAAAAAGCAGTCCTTGGATAAACAACCAAAGCTGCAAGACCATCCCTAAAATGTGTGCATGTTCGGTTTTGTTTAATCTTACCCTTCCTTCCTCTTCTTCTTCTTGGTGGAAGGAGGAGGAGTGTAAGGCCCTAACGTGGCCTCCCTGATCCTCAAGGCTAAGGTGCTCTCTCGTCTGGAGATTCCTCTGTACAAACAAGCCACCTTGTTATCAGCATTAAAACTTTCATATCAAGACCTTATCTATGGCAATATAGCATTTAATCAATTGCTCATTTTAGAAGTCCTGTGAGGATTACCAACAATCACATCTTATGCTAAGAACTCTTATCCATAACATCTCAAATTCATAAACATGTACACTGCACGAAATGGCCTTGGATCCTGACGTATCCGACAGGAGAACTCGGAGATCCAGAACCTCATATCCGTAAGAATCCAGACGGTTACAGGGGCCGTATTGCACTAAAACAACTCAAATTTACCTACATTAAACTGCACATGCAAGCTGATTCAGGTAAATTTGAGTTGTTTTAGTACAATACGGCCCCCGTAACCGTCTGGATTCTTACGGATCTGAGGTTCCGGATTCTCCTGTCCGGATACGTCAGGATCCGAGGCCATTTCGTGCAGTGGTAGAGTTGCATGGCACTGACCAACCTCAAGTTTAAAGATGTTATGGGCATTCATTCTTACCTAGACTTTTTCCTGCGCCCATCATCCGACTCATCACTTGAGTTGGCCCCTTCTGTGTAGATTTTCTCCAGGATCTGACCGATGTCCGTGTTGTGGGGGAAGAGGAGAGTCAGGACAGAGCAGAGCTCCTCCCGCTCAAACCTGCCTGTCTTCACCAGCCCTGAGATAAACTTCAACTCCTATAGGGGACAACATTATGATAATTTGATTTAATTCAATGTTACAGGAGCGATGTTAACATGACAAAAGATACAGGTGAAATAGCACAGGTGAAGCATTACATGTGATAAGAAAAATCACACTCAGGTGAATCAGAACAGACTCAGTGGCTCACTTATGTATTTCTTCACTTATGTATTTCTTCACTTATAGAGATTTTGCCCCTAAAAATGCAGAAAATAGAGTTTCAGAGGGTCAAGATTAAGTCAGCGATATCTCGCCCCGGCTTATGAAATTTTCTGCCACTGCCTCTGACAGACACTACATCTCACCTGTTCTTGCAGTGCCTGTTTCCTCTTCACCTCCCATTGTCGCCTGTAGTCCTCCAGGTTCTGCTCTACCCCTCGCTCCATCTTCTGTCTGGAATCAGAAGCAAGATAAACATCTCAGCACAAAACTTGTACAAGATTCACAGTTTGACGGGTTCCTTTTACCAGTTGACTTATGAAATTGTGTATACTGTGAGAAAAAATCTGAATGGTGTACAAAATGGTGTGTTACGCCGAATGGCGGTCATACCAGCTATATAGATACAGATAAAGAAAATTTGACAGCTACACTAAGCTACCAATAGACCTTCAAAGAAACAAAAGGAAAAAGTTTGTCCCTTGATTAAAGGTTTTAGATTATTTTTTGTTCTCCTCGTCAAACACCTTAATTTGAGAACATGTATAGTATACTATAGAGGAATTAGGTGAAATATATCCAAATCCAACCTACAAAGAAATATAGCTGTAAACCAATGACACAAATAATGAACAATGTGCAAAGAACAGACAGTCAGGGACTCATAGTTTCAGGTTTCAAATGGCCTTAAAAAGTTGAATCCATGTAGTATTTCACCCATTACACTTCCCCACCATGCTTCTGTACCACCACCATGAGAGCAAAGCCAGTTTAAGCAGAAGCACCAAAGTTACAAATGTACCTAGCCTCTGCTAACTCAGAATGATGGTAGTGTTTAACCATGGTCATCCTGGACCCAAAGAAAGATGTATTGCAGCCATCTTCATCATCATCATCGTCATCATCTTGGTCAGAGTCTTGGAAGCCTTTGTTAGCGTAAGATTTTCCTCCACTTCAAGAGGTAGCAGATAAGGGAAAGAAGTGCATAGATATAAGGCCTTGAAGAGAGCTTGTCTGACACAGAGGTTTCTCATGATTCTGACAAATCAATGTCAGTGGTAAAATTGCTATAATGTGGTGATACAGCATGCTGTATGTTAAGCTTTCAAGCAACATTTCAGTGTATAGATATCACCTTTAAGCTGCACTATCAAAATTTCTTTCTTCTCGGATTAAGAAAGGAAGAATCAATGGCCATTATCATCAACTTAGATATAGGACAACTGTTATTAATATTTCCTACTTCAAGTACAACATCCTTACCGGTGCTTTTCACTCTCCATCATGTACTTGTTCTTCATGGCAGCCATCTTGAATCTTGCGGCCGTCTTGCTGGCCTCCTGACTGTGGATCTCCCTCAGCCTCTCCTCGTGGAGCTGGAGCATGGACTTCTCCCGCTGCATCATCTTCTCCGTCAGCTTTTTCTTCAGCTCCTCCTCCTGGCGCTGGCGCTGGTGGTGCAACTTCTTCTCAAGTTTGTCCACGTCCTACACAAACATGGATTATCAATCTACCTTGATGCTGACTCTCATAACTGATAAACCATTTGAGAGCTAGACCAACATTATGATTGGACCAAAATTCTACATAGTCCATCACTGAACTAGCACTGATGTTGGTGGTGCAACTTCTTCTCAAGTTTGTCCAAGTCCTACACAAACACGGATTATTAGTTAACCTTGATACTGGCTCAAAAAAATGGTTAAACATCTTAGGGCTAGACGAATGTTATAATTGAAACATTTACATAGTCCATTATCAAACTACATTGTGATATAACAGTCAGAAGATGGTGTGTACCTTTTTGTGCTGCTCGATAACTTTCTTACACTCGGGGTCGGTCAGCACCCCCTTGTCACTCAGCTCGTCAACGAGGTTGGTGGTCAGCTTGTTCAGCGCTTCTCTCTGCTCTTCTATTGTGGCCAGCTGGACAAAAGAAAACTGGGGTTAGACCCAATTCTTCCAACATGTACATATACTGGGCTTCCATCACCTGTATTTGGCTTCTATAGCTATGCAAGAACATGAAATTGGAACTGGCAAACTTTCCCTCTACATGAGCATAAATAGGCCATCTTCATTGACTGTCAGTATCGGGTCCTTGCTATTGAACCTTAAAACTGACCCCTGATATCTATCCCCTATCACTCTTGGGTCACTGCATTGATTTTTTAACTACCGGTAGTATGAATGTTTTGAACGCCAGTATGGCATGAAGACTTGGGTATGAAACTGTACACCCAGAAAACACCATGTGATATATGCTCTATTTGTACAATATAGGAGAAGCACCGACCTCTCTAGCCCGCTCCATCTGCAGTGATGACAAGAGCCCGCCCAGCCGCTCCTCCTGGTCCTTCAGGGCCTGCGCTCGCTCCTGCAGCATCTCCACACGGATCTGGGGAACAGGGGGGACGGTGTCAGGGGGAACATTGTTCATGGCAATCCATCTTAACTAGGGAGTAAATGAGACATGCACACAAAAAGGATCTATTGACTCATGATTCTCAGAATGAACCAGCGCTCCCTAGGTGACAAGTATGCATGCACAGGACAATAATGGAAGCATACTTAACAAACACAGGCAAAACAAGAGTTAGAGTGGTGTTGTGTGAATAGCATTCAGCCACAAGGAGAGAAAACTTTTGGTGAATGGTATCTAACACAAAGCACCATGAAGTGTAAAAGGTATTCAGCACCAAGGACAGGGGATCTAGTAGAAATGGTCTTCAGATCCAAAGACAGTGTGATTGCTACACTAAGGGAATTATACAGTAGTTAGCTCAAATCAGGAGAAGTCAGACTGATGCACAGCGCAGAAGAAAAGCGGATCCGCAGAAAAGAGCTTTGCAACAGAACAGAGTCAGCTTACAGATGTGATTTTTGTGGCAGAGACTGCCATTCTCGTATAGGGCTGTTTAGCCATAGACGATGCTGTAGGGCTGTTGTGAATAAGGATTTTTCCATGGTCAATACTGACCGACGGAGGCCATATAGAGCATTGATGGCGGTTAGTACCAAGGTCAGGGCTAGTAGTATTCAGCACCAAGAACAGAGTAATTAGTTTGCATGTCATTCAACACCAAGGACAGAGTAAACAGTGTACATACAATGTAGTATTAAGCACCAAGGACAGAGTAGACATATAGCCTTCAGCACCAAGGACAGAGTAGGTAGTGTAAATAGTAGTCAGCACCAAGGACAGCGGCATTAACAGTGGAGCAGTGATCAGTAGAACATGTACTATATTCAGTGCTCACAGTCTCTATGTCGTCGTCTGTCCTGGCCTGACTCTCCTCCGACAGCAGGCTGATCCTCTCCTGCAGCTGCTGCTTCAGCAGTGTCACGTCGTCCTGCTCGCCCTCCGAGTCACTCCCACGGTAACGCTGACGCTTCTAAGGGGTCAACATCAGATGTTAGTAAAAATGTCCCTACTTCAGTGGCAATCTCTGGAAATTAAGAACTTCCACATATTGGGTCAATGATCAGATGTTATCAAAAATGTCCCTACTTCAGTGGCAATCACTAGGAATTGACAGCTTCTATATACTTTTCTTTGAGAGACTTTGCTACTGGAAGGCTTTTGAAGATGAAAGTAGAGGAAAAAAATGCAAGCTACCTTACATCATTGAAGTGGATTTGGGGGGGATATGACTCAAAACATGCACCTTTTCCTGCTTGATTTGTTTCTTTTGCAGCTTCTCCATGGCCTTGGCTCTCCTCTGGGCCAGCTTCTCCTCCAACATGCGGCGCTGGTGGAGCTTGTTCAAGGTCAGGTTGTTCTCAAGTGTCGCCACGTTTTTCTCATGTTCCCTCAGAATCTTCTCCTTGTCCTCCTCAGAGATGGCTGTCTGGGCATTGATCAGGTGTCTGAAAATAACAACTTCAGCTCAATCATGGGAAGTCTGGATACTGCAAACATGCTCTTTTTGAGAAGTAAAATATAATGGGCTCTTTCACATGCTCATGGTGAGGTTTTTGAATTGGAGGGGACTGACTCTTTCCAATATCTCCTACAAAGAGTTGCAATTCCCACCAGTAGTGTACACATCAGTGTTCAGAAATCTAGCAGGTAGGCTGTGATTTTAACTCAGAAATCCAGCAGGTAGGCTGTGATTTGAACTACCAACATTGTGATCCACAGCTTTCCCCTGTTCTAAATATGACGCAGTGTTGTAATCAGCATCAGGTCTGAACAAACATAAGCCTACTGACCCGACAATTTTCTCCTCCCTGGCGCGTATCTTCTCCTGCTCCTGCCTCTCTAGCTCCGCCCTCTTGGCCAGCTCCGCTCTCTTCTCTTTCAGACGACGCTCCAGCTCCTGTGTCTGCTTCCTCTTTTGCTCCTCATGAACCTCGTTCAGCTGCTCCAGTTCTCGCCGGTGCTGAGCAAGGATCTCGTCCCTCTGCTTCTCCTTCAGTCCTGAGGTTATGCAGGGATGAAAACATTCTTATTTTTTTGTAACTTTGTTCTTAAAAATCTTTCTTAGCTACTTTTGAGACATTGTGTAACTTTTCATCACCACATCTAATCAACCTGTTACAGTTTTGCTTGCCAAACATTTTCTCCGCTGTAGACTTTTTCATGCACCAAATAAGTGGTTATAGAAAATTCAGCATAGAGAAGGCTAAAAAATTGATTTTCTTTTAACAGCTATAACTTTCTTATGCATAGATCAATGAGTATTGTTGGCTTAATCCTTCCTCCAACCAAGAATATGACTTTAACTTTAAGTGAAGATAGATTAATACAATCATGCAAAATCAAGTTTCATAACACACCAGCACTTCCTAGTTCAGCACACATCCTGTCCTTGAACATCACAATCTCATCCTGGGCCTGCTTTGTCAGGTCAAAGGTTAGCCTTTCCAGTTGGTCCGAGGCGTCCTTGTCCAATGAGATCTCCAGGTTGTTCATCTCTGTGACATGGCGGGACATCAGTTGGTGACGTACGTCAATGTAGTCATCAACAGCTGAAACAGACATCAACAATGTGCTCAGAACAGAAGTGTAACATTCTCTACAAAGTTGTTACAGAAGAAAACTTGTTTACATTCAAAAATTTGAAAGGCTGATGCTGCCTTAACTTAGCATGTTCACAACTACTGTACTAACCTCCCTCCCCCTCACTCTGCATTTCCTTCTGCTTCTTCTCAAACTCCTCCACTTCTTTACGCTGCTCTGCCTCCTTCTCTGCCAGACGCTTCTTCTTCAGCTCAGCAAGACGTTTCTGGAGTGCTGCTTCTTGTGACTCCCGCGACTTATCATGCCTTTCTCTGGCAGCCAACATCTCTCTGCGAATCCTCTCCTTGAACATTTTCTCCTGCTCTGCTGACAACTTTCCATCTCTGAGGGGGAAACAAATGGAGTTATTTTTCTCTGCAGGAATAAAAGGTTGGCAGAATTCTGAGAGGCAGTTGGCCAAAGCTGTGTGTCCTGACCAAAAATAAAATGACTTACTCTCGCATCTCCTGCACAATGCCTGCCTGCTGTGTGGCCAGGGTGTTCAGCACCTTTTTGTTGTGGTCTTCCTGATGCTCCTGCACAGGGAAAAAATGTAAACAAGAAAGATTTAAACTCAACCATGGTTTAGTAGCCTGATGGTGAAGACCAACTACAAATCACAACAGTTACTTCAATTCTTCAATTCAATACATTTGTTGTTACTGCTGGTTCATGTTGTATCAAGTTCGTTCTATATTTCATTTCTACATTTTTTCAACACAACATTGGCTGGACTAAACATATAGCAATATTGCTTTAAAAATACTGTACCTTAGCCCTAGGCCCTCTTGTGTACCAAAGATGTTACCACCATTGTTTGATCTGTCAGTACTTTATTTATTCTTTGTTTTCTTCAATACAACATCAAATGGACTAAAAGCAAAATTCTATTGTTTTGATATGGCTACAGAAATCATCATCCCAACCACTGTAACGTACCTTGGCCTTTGCCATGGCTCTCCTCTGTGCCAGCTTCTCCTCCAGCAGCATCCGTTGCCGTGACATCTCCTCGTCCATCAGCCTGTTGATGGTTGCCTGGTTCTCCTTGTGCTCCCTCATGATCCGTGCAGCCTCCTCCTCCGACAGCTCCGCCTGCTCTGTCACATCCTTCAGAAGGTTGTGCTGCAGCTCCTTCAGACCAACCCGCTTCTTTAACTCAAACTCCTGGAAGACATTAACAGGAAGCAAGATCTGAAGGATTTGCTGAAATCTACACGTCATGATCCAGGGTTTTTTCACAATGTCATAATGTTAAGCAGTCAACTATGGATAATGTGACAGCTTTGTTCTGAATGACTAAAATTCACCCCAGGAATAAAATTCACTACAGAACTATGGATACAATTCAGACAGCTTCATAACATCCCCCTTCTGAGATCTCTAATCTTCCTTTTCCCACCTTCCTGATTTTCTCCTCCTCCTCTGCCTGCTCCAGCTGCAGCCTGTATGTCAGCTCCTCTGTCTCCACCTGGTGCTGCTGGTCCAGCAGCTTCACCAGCTCCCGACGTTCCTTCTCAGGGGTGTTGGTGGTCTTGTCAATCAGCTGCTTCCTCTCTTCCTCGTGCTTCTTCTGGAGACTGTCCACTTTGTCCTGATGCGTAGGTAAGATATCAATGGATCAACCAATTGATCAATGAATCAATCTGCATATCAAGTTTCTCCTGACATGGTCATGTACAAAACTATACTTGTTGTGTATGGATTCCACCTCGGCCTCTCCATGGTACTGAAACACTTGCTATTGGTCAGTAGTTAGATAGAGATTTCCTTCTCACTTTCTGCCAACTTTCTTACACATTATTTACCTTGTTCTTAGCTGCCAGCCTCTTATGGAGCTTGCTCAATGCTTTCTGGTACTCCTCATCCAAACGTCTGCAAAGGGCTCGCCACGCCTTGTTGAACTTGTCCTGGATCCTGTCAAGGAGTGGTTTGGAGATCTCCCCTCTGTGCCTGTGGACAATATATCAGTGTTGCATCCATCAACTGCATTAAGGGATTCTTCTGTTATGCTTGTATGGTATTATAAGTGGACTACAGTATGTCACATGCTTGGTTCAGAAGTCAGTAATCTGCTTTAGGACCATAAAGTTCAGAAGTTTCCTTATCAGACTGTTTGTTACAAAATGTTCCTTAAAGCCACTGTCTGCAATCAATTGTACAAATACAAAGGGTAGAAAATCCTCATGTACATTGAACCTGTAAATGAATGCACATAGTTTTGTCCTTTTTATTGCAACTAGTTTGAAATAATCTCCTTACATTTTCTCACAAACAGTTATGTCAAGTTCCCAAAGTTACCACACCTGAGTTTCTGCAGTTGTATGTTGATGGAATTAATCATCAGCTGAAGACGATGACCTTGTAGCTTTATGTCAAGGTCAATGGATGACTTGATATCCAAACTGGAGTAGATAACAAAAGAACATGTGAATTTATTTTATCATCACTGGGTAGCTGAAGAGAATGTTATATTCTACACACTTCTCCATGGTAACTTAAAAGGCAATGTCAAGCAACAATGAATAAAGCACAGAATTCATCCTACATGTATCTAAAACATTATGCATTCAGCTAAACAATATGCTTCAAATATGCTGTTATTGGAAGGCTATCTAAGGTGTACATGACTGTAGAAGTGACTGTAGAATTTCCCCTGATTTGAAAGAAGAAACTTGGAAGTGTACTCACTTGTCCAGCCACCTGAACATCTTACTGATGTCTCTGAAGGTGAGGATGGAGGCAAAGTTCAGCTCTCCAAACCAGGAACCAAGACCCTTCAGTCTGCTCTTCAGCCCTGAGAACAGGCCACCTCGCTTCTTCTTGCTCTTTCCACGCTATAAGGAAAAGTAGTCAAGATGTTTAATTAAGACCAAAGTAAAAAAAAAAGCCTATTAAGATATCATAGTTTCAGTTTCAGTTTATGTATGCCCCATACGACATAACTCATGTGATTGCTAACACAGACTGTTGTTGTTGCAACTGTAGGAATAAGAAGATCATGCTTTTGATGTCAGCAGGTATAAGGAAAAGCAGCTGCACGGCATGATGAGATTGTTGAGGAAAAACATCAGTAGCAGATAAAAAAACGTTGGGTGAACATGTTATCATATGAAGAGTGCAATACAGGACAAAATGTTCTATAGTTACCAGTGGGCGGACTTGCATGCCCCTTGTCCTGCACAGTAGGAAGCAACACAGGATGCCGACAATGATGCCAACCAACAGGAACACAACAAGAGCAAGGCCTATGTAACCATAGTTACGGAACAACTGGAAAAAAAAATGAGCAAAACAAACCTGTAAGCACAAAACTGGAAGATATAAAGGTGCATTTTTCAGCTTCAAATATATCCTAATGTTTCTTGATTCAATTCATAATAGGCAGTTAAGTCTTATCTGAAAACAATATGACAAGAAGTGTAAAGCACAAACTGTTGTCCTAAGGGCAAAAGGACAACAACGATTTGTTGAAAAAAGAGATTGGAAACAAACTTACACTGGTGAGCTCCACTAGGTTAAACCCAAGGCAGACACTGTCAGTGAGAGGTCCATAATCTATTCCCTGGAACTGAAAGCAAACATAGATGTACATTATAGATTATTATATGTCATATAATAATCTATTGGGGCACTACAAAATGTACTTTCCCTTCCACTATTCTACCTTACAAATAATGTTAAAACAAAATATCTCAACAAGTTGAATTAAAGCTGAAGGATCCCTGAATCCCCAAAAGAAAATAGTTGGTAACTGAAGTTCACCTGTGAACTGTTGGCTGCCTGCTGTACTGCCACACTCCTGTAGGTGACATTAGCAGGGATGGTGAGGTTAGGACTGCTCTCTGCACACGTTCCCTCTTTACATGTCATCTCAGCCTGGAACGACAGGAGCAGCTCTTCCCCCACTGAAACAGATTTGCAATGGCATCAACTGGTCAATCATTCATTCAACCTGCAAACTAGTTAATGAACCTATCCAGCTGAAAATTAACTAATTAAGGGCCTTCAACTATGAGGGATAATAATGGATGACAACCACTTATAGGCAGTGTCATTCAAGCTATTGAATCAGACTTTAAGGACAAATATTCATCTAACAGATTGACATATTTTTGGAGAGAACGAGATGTTCAATTTACATGGAAGCTGAGTCCTGGTGACTGTGATCTCTGACCCTTGCACTGTGACCTCCGGTGAAACGAATATAGGAATCATGTTTCTGTAGTTGAAGATGGTCAGGCCTGTGGCATCGCAGAAAATGGTGACATCAAAGGCATCTGCTGATGATTGGGCAGTGTGGCTAACCGTCACGTTGATGCGTACCTCATCTGGGTTTGTGGTGTCATCTGCAATCTATAACAGAAGGCATTTGAAATTATCACTCATAGAAGAAAGAAGGAGTAGTGGTACTAGAAAAAATTGTACCAAAGAAAATTAATGACTAAAAGCAATACTTACATTTTACTATCTTATATTACAAATGAAATGAAAGACAATTCATACAATTTTCTCTATGTAAATGATGTTGATATTGACCAATTGTAATACAATTCATAGATTTGTACCTGTACTGTTTGATCCATCTGTAGCTCAGGAAGTCCCAGGACAAATGTTCTCGTTCCTAGAGGAATGGCTGTACCTCCTGCACTCAGTGTGGCTGTGAGGCTAAATGGCACTCCACTCTGCACCTGTGTTGGGTCCAAGTTGACCAGGTAGCTTACCTGTAAGATATAAAATTATTGAAAATTACCCAAAGACATGCAGTCATATAAAGAAAGAGAGTTCCATTCTCTAACTTTTGATCTTTCAAAACAGTCGCATTTTCTGTGAGATTTATCCTACAACATCTGCTCTCTCCTGGAACTTTTAAATCTTAAAGAGACACGACACAACAAGTAGTGCTAGATTATCATGGAATGTCTTAGATGAACATATTTTTATCGTGCTAGCGGTCAAAAATTAGGTTTGTGCAGATTTAGATTCAGCTCAGACTTACAGTGCGGACATTAACTAATACCTCGATCGATTTTGACACACCACAACCTGACAGTGACAATATAGTACATGTCAACCTACCAGCATAGATACTGGAGTGTCCACTCCCCTGGCATTCACACTGCTTGGGTAGACAATGTCACCTACAGTCCAGGTCCTGATGATGGGGACAGTCGCAGGGATGAAGATCTGTCTCTTACGACGACGGCGTCTGTTCTGTGACAGAAGGTCTGCTGGTGCAACATTGCTGGCATAAGTCACTTCCTCACTTTGGGGGAGGTCTCCTCGTACCAGCAATATGTCATCAGGACCAAGGGCATCAGACTGGAACTCTGGAAAATAAATTTGATTCGTTAGAATTATTCAAATTGTGGCACCCATATCTTAAGCCTAGTCCTGGCTACACTATCTTTGGAGCAATGTGAGACCAAAACCAATTGCCCTTTAATCAGTTAAGGTTTTGATCACCTGTAGGATTACATGTAATAATCTCTTCAGTTCGATCGAACACTCATGTTTTTGTCATAATTTTGTTTCTTCAAAATGAGACTAGAGTAAATCTAGCTTGCAAATCTAATAACAATCAACACATCCAAAATGAGACATAAATTTACCTGTGATGAGATACAAAATGCCTCTTTGATTTTTAATTTTGCCTGAGAAATGTTTTTTTTTGTTGCAGCTGCTTTCAATCCGCTTCAGTGACCAAGCTTGCACAACATAATCAATAATTCAAACCCTTAATGGCAAAAATGTCTTATCAAATACACCTATTCAGCAAGAGTGGGATAAAATGCCAATCATCCAAATAACATGCACGTCACAGTCTTTCCTTATAGAGAGGATTGGTACTTGTCTTAGCATTGAGCTTTCATCTCATACAATTTGCACAGTCATTCCCAGAAGAAAAGACATTGCTAACTAAAGGTTTTGTATCAACAGTGAATAACATTTTAAGTGCATTACACTTCTGTTACACTGCTGCTGGATCAAGTTGCCTTTTTCTAAAGATTAATCCTCTTAGCTGCACGTAATGCCAGTGGCTCCCCAAGGTCACTCATTAGCATCTGTCTGTGAGTTTCCATGCAAGCAATTTAATCTTGTCAGCCATGTGTACCTACGTTTACGTGCCATTGCCAGGACAACAGCTCACCACTTATTGTAAGCCTGAAGGTCCCCACATGCCAGTTGTGCATTCAGGATTACCAGATCACAGACTGATGAGGCTTGAGGGAGCACCATGTTCGTGACTATTAAACTTGTTCTCAGAAAAATCTATTCAAAATGTACATAGCAGCTTAGTACAGTCAATCGTGCATTCATGCATGTATCAAGCAATATTTATTGATGTTTGTTCAATACTCACCCAGTTCCAAACTTGCTGCAAGGGTCCCATGGGGCATCAGGAAGGCCGTAGTCACCTCCACGACTTGGTTGACCCCAACATTGTTCTCCACATTCAAAGTGAACTTTGTCTGGTCGTTGAAACTCAAACCTCTTGTTGCCTTTGACTTTGAACCCCAAGCCTCAAGATTGTGACCTAAAAGTAAATGAGGAATCAAATTTTTTTTTATTTTGAAAATTTCATGCTTTGTCATTTGGAACAAATTAGTTGAATAATCTTTGTGGTATAAATGAAGTACAAGTCATGCATGATGAATGTCCTCATTCAACTATGTCTGGTTTGTCTTTTAAAATGGATCTTCTGTCCTTCAAAAAGAGATCACACAATTGATTTTTTTTGTGTCTTTTAAGTAATGCATCTACAATTGTCTTACAGTTGAAGACTTAATAAATTACAAAAATAATGATAAATTGAGCCAATTGAGCACACAAGCTCCAATGCAGCCAGAAATCTTCAAAGTAAATCTAATTACCTTCCAGGTCCACATATTTCAGCTGTAAAGACAGCTGCACATTTCTGTTGATCAGCAGCCCATCAAGCGCCTCGAACCACAACAGGATGGTAACAGTCTCGCCAACGGGCAGCAGGTCAAAGTTCAAGTTGCCTCCAGAGTTCAGCACATCGGTGGTGAAGGAGTTGTTGTAAGGGCCGCTGGATGTGGCGACTGAAGATGTGACAATTGTAGCTGCTGAAGTGCGTCCTGGATAAATGCTACCTTCCAACTGTGGGAGTGGACATAACATATGGAAAAATCAATTAATAATGGTTTAGTTGAAACAAGTGTCAACTATATCACCACATGTTTGAAACTATCCTATCTTCCACTCGTGCCCCAAAATCATGCAGTTGACAAATCAACATTGGTGATGCGCCACATTACACTCACAGGGAGTCCAAGTCACAGCAATTGGCCAGTAAAATATCAGAAAAGGGAAAAGCCAACTTACCTGCAAGTTTGTTGCATTTTCTGTAGATAGTCCAGAATGTTGCAAAACAACTTGTAGATGGACTCTATCACCAGCTTCTATTGGTCCAGAATCATTTAGTTCCGTGAAAATAATCTCAAGCTGAGGACCAATCACAACGAAGGATACATTTACAGCCTGAACAGTCCCATTTGAGGTTGGAGTGGCTTCAAACGTTAGAATGTCTTGAACATTATTATTGGAAAGAACAGTGAAAGGTGTGGCTATTGTGATGTCCTGTGAAGTTGCAGCTCCATTTGCGACATTACCCAAATCAAAGTAAAGCGTCTCTCCATCAGCGCTTGCCGTGATTTTTGTCATGGCACTTGTCGACAGATCATTACCATATGCAATCACACTGTCATTTCCATCCATAGACACATACAGGGTGATACCGTATGTGTCATAACAGTTTGTAGTCAGCTGCTCCTCTGTTATATTGTGGGTGCCGTTGAAAGAGGTGACATTGATGGAGAGTGGGTCACATTGACGGTACGTGTAGTTTAGATGGGGCAATGTCAGTTCCAAACTTGCATCGGCACCTCCAGCAGGAATGGACACTTTCGTGGTGAGGTTGGCACTTCCAAGACGATACACCCCGGGATGGTTATTAAAAGTGTACTGCGTTTGTACGTCTAGAGCTAATGCAACGTTTTGTGACGTTGCATGGAACCACAAGCATTGGAAAACACACACTGCCAGGGATAGCACAACAGTGCCTGGACATCCTCTTATATTTACTGCCATGATCCTGAAAGTCACTTGGCAGTCAATAAAACAGCACTTAGCCTCAAACAAGTAAAACCAACTTGCAGACAGTTTTACAATGAAGCCCAAGTGATAAGTCCAGTTGCTAGGAATTGAGCAAACAGAACTAGAAGAGTTGATTGCAATACACTGTTCGGCCACAAACTATTTAGAAACTCGCATGTAAAAAAGGCTAATTACTATCAAACGGGGCGATCTCAGATTACATGGCGACATGAACAGGTGTTATTTCATACATGTGTGTTCCTCCATGTGACAGGTACTGCGCATCTCCCCGCTCAGGTGACAGACACACCTTGGCACCGTTTCATATGGCACCCAGTCAGAACACCTGTTAGGATATCTACACGTCCCTGAGTCCCAGGAATCCTGTAGTTTCGTCCACACTTGCACTTGTCCGCTTCCTCGGTCCCAGAAGAATTCACATTGAGTTCTTATCAGTCGTTGTAGCAAAATCCCTCCACAACATGGTTAAACAGAGGAAAAACATTTCCCCTTCCGTAATCGCAGATTGACCTGCGCAGTTTCAAGACGTCCCAATAATCTGAATGGATTTTAGGCGTGGCTCCATGGGGCGTTTTGAAACCGCCCCATCACTATAGCTACCAGGTACAACAGGGGTAAATTGTGTCATTAGGCGATACCACCGCAAAGGGGTGCAAGTTACGCATTCTTCTGTATATCATTAAAACAGTGATGTCATTCTGTACTGATTATTAACTCAATTCAAATCGTAATTTTATCATATCATAATACCAGGGAATTCTAGTCTCGCTTGCTTCTAATTTCAAGAAAGAATTGCAGAAGTAATTTCTGTACCCCGGCGCCAAATGGTAGTTATCCATTGCGTCAGGGGTCTGACGTGAGGTCAGCAAAACATGTAATCCCCTGGAAAGGTGAATCCGAGAGGTTATCTGAATTCAAGGAATACTTATCCAGCTGTCGTGCTATCTACAATGACTGGATCAGAATAATTCCATTCTTAGCACAACCAAGAAACTGTCAGCAGGACACCAGATCACCTAGAAGTCCGACTTCTCTCATTTGAGGACAAGAGAAAATCTTGGGAAGACCAACATGACGGAGCCCTGTGTGCTCGTCACCCTGGAGTACTACAGGGGCTTCACCGAGAATGTGGACGGCGGGCTGGTGGCTCTGGGCTCGATCCTGGGATTCCTACTCGGCGTTCTCATCGCTGTCGTCATAGCCAAGTGCTGCCTGTTTGACCTCCTCAAAGCGAGGGTTAGTTCACTTCAGTTTGTGTTTGTTTATTCACAAGACGTGTTCAACATCAAAACTGCATTCTGTTTTAATGTTTACATGGGCTTCATAATGGCGCCATTGTAGATAATATTGTGCTGAAAATGTTTTTTTATGAAACTTGGAATGTAAGTAATCAACACATATCTGTATCTCTTTACAGTCAAAAGACAATGATGGTGAAATATTACTGATGGAGAATGTGGTAGAGCCAGAATCTTCAGATGAGGAAGATGAGGAGCAGGAAGAAAAGGAGAAAAAGGTAATGTTTAAGTACCAATCATAACAATAAATATTTCCGCTGAATGGCAGGAAAAGCGATCAGCATACTGTTGTTGGTTATCAATGGCGAATAGAATAGAAATACATATTTCACGTTTAAATCTTAGCATTAATTTAACATTATACAAGACATAATTTTTGTTTTGTTTATAGCTGGGTTTTGGGTTTTGTCCTGCACTTTGACTCCAGCGATAACAAGAATTCACAAGATTCAGTGTTTTTGATTACTAGTTTGCACTTTTATGTTATGCACAGAAGAAGGAACAAAAAGATCCTGACCAGCTGTCTAATGCTTCTTCGGTAAGTTTATCAATAAACTGAAGAACTTGGTGTTGGTATAGACTTTTTCCTGGACTAGGAATGGACTACTCACTGACAAATAACTTCTAGAGGGAATTTCTAGCACTAGAAGCTCTTTTAGAGACTGAGATTTAAGGGACGTAAGGTAAGACTCCAACTATACTCTCTAACATTATCTAAAGTGCTTCAAGCATTAAAAATAGCAAAAGATGAATGAGAAGAAAAGTGAAATATCCAATGGCAAAAGGCAACTTTTAAACTAATTACTTTATTCTAGCTGCCAGCTGATGCTGAGAAGAAAGCCAGGCTGGGTCCCAGCACCATCAGTAGGGACTCAGGCCTGTATGACATGGACGACCCCCTGTATTCAGACAGCCTGGTGGTGGCTCTCACCAAGCCTAAGAGGTGATTGCAGCTATATAAGCTAAAGGCAGCTTGTTGTTAATGAATGTGTTAATTATCTAGCGAATCTATTTTGGTAATGTGTGGCTACCTTTTGGCTCATAGCAAACTGTGTCTACATCTATTTAAAGATATCAATAAATTTTTGTCCTGCTAAGTCTGTTTATGAGGGCCAAAGATGGATTAAATTTGATGATGAACCCATTTTCTGGTCTACACAGATAGAAATTGAAATTGAAAAAGATGAAATCATCAGTGGGAATTCTCATATTGAAGCGTCAATACAATGCAAATGTGGAAATATAAGAGGTAGTGTTTTGATTCATATGAATTGTTTCTCAGTGAGGATATAGACAACGAGCTCCGTTCCCAGGACTTCCGAGCCACTGTCCAGTTGGAGAAGGAACTGAGAGAGCAGAAGAATAATGTGAGTTGAACCCTTTGCCCTTTTCAACTCGGCATTTGTGACCTATAAATAACTTTGTTTTTGAAAGGCTGGTTTATCCTCCGCCAATTTGTCCTTTGTAGGAAAACTTGTTTCCATGGTGCTGATTGTTGTGTTGCTATGATAACAGCATTCACTTATATCTCGCTTACTTGTATAACATTATCTTTCTCAGAAATAACCTGACAGTGTGTATTTTTCCTTCCAGTCCTTCCTGCAGATCTTACGAATCTTCCTGAATGGCCTCTTCTTCAAGGAGAAGATTGACGAGAAACAGTACCGTAACATCCTGACCAAGCATGAGAAGGTATGTCTTTTTGTATTCACTTTTACTTCAAGGAAAATCATTCATCATTCTCTAACACTAATACTTTAAGGCTTGATATTGGTAAAGATTTATATTTGCCTGTCCAAATGTCACTTTGTTTACTCGATTAATATGGAGTGTTTGTTATCATTTTAGGTATGATAGAGATACTGTAACAGTGGGTCTGCTAACCACTTTTTTAATTTGATAGTATCCTACTCTATACGCCAAAAATAATTACTCAAGCAAAAATATCTTACTACCTAGATGTCTAACTTTCATCAACGTATCCTACTCTATATCAACACACCAACATCTTCTTTGGATAAGAGTAGGTACTAAAAGGTATTTAACAGAGCAAGACTGGCCACTTTTTCTCTGAATTTATCATAGTCTCTGACTAAAAAGATAAGACAAGTCTGTTGTGTTTGCTGACCAGTCGATCCAGACAGGAGAGGAGGGGATCCGTGCGGAGCTGCAGCAGGGGGAGGAGGAGGTGATGGCAGATGAGAAGCTGCAGAAGGATCCTGTTGCCATGCAGGAGGCTCTGGAGAAACTCCATCCACAGTATGTCCAGAGGATGGTCAGTTTGTTTACTTACTTACTTGTTTGTCAAGGTTGATAACATGAACTGGCAGGTGAAAAAAATTATATGCATATTGCCTTTATTAGATTATGCTCTACAAAAAGATAACCAAGTGTTATTTCCCGTGTTTGGGGAGAGCCACGCCTCGGGCACGTTAAAGAACCCACTACACCTTTCGAAAAAGAGTAGGGGCATGCCCCGGTGTGCGATGGTCCTAAATCCTTCTGTCTGGAGTTGGTGATTCACTACAAATCACCCGGATGGAGGCCTGGCAAACCTCCGTTTCGTATCAGCCATACCGTGATTTACACCATTCGACCGGACGGGAGAACTGGCGCATCCCCGTCCTGTATGACAGCCAACGAAAGGGTATGTCACCCCGTAAAAAGGGCGGTATAACCCCGCCGTAGCGAAAGCTCGTCGACTGATGATGATGATGATGATGAAGTGTTCAAGATTAAGACATTTACATGGTATTTTTGCTTCTCAGAATTCCTTAATGAAGGAGCAGCAGGAGTCTGTACGGCAGGAACTTAGCACTGCAGGACTACCACAGAATGAGGTAAGGGGACAATTCTCAGTTCACAGTTGATAATGTGTGCTTTACAAGGATGACTAACCATAAAACGAAATGTCTGTGGACCCAAACTTACATGATTTAATATCCATGAAAAAAGATGTAATGATATGTGAAATTCTACAATTTAACATTATTTTGTTGTACCGTTTGCTCACAGCTGGAGAAAATCATGTCCAAGTTTGTCGACAACATGGCAACAGTGGACAGGCTGATGGGAGAGCAGTTTGCTAGGCAGTCATTGGTGAGCTTAGAAGCATTATTCACAGATTCCAACAACATCTGCAGGTTATATTAATCATAATCTAGTGACAAGGAGGTCATGTTTTGGCAAACAACAGTTAGTTTGTATAATAACAAAAAAATTATGTAGATATATCTATCTATTTCTTATAGTAGGTAGGCCTTTCCCTGTAGACCAATGAATCAGATTGAATTCTGATATCTGAGGGAGAAATCAGTTTGTATCATGTTGCATCATTTCAGACTGACAGATTTCAATGCCATACCTGGTGTTTTGCAGATTTAACTATCATTGTCTACTGTGACATTCTTAATGTATCTCTCTGACCAACAGGCCTTACAAGAACGTCTGGCTAAGAGACAGAGGCTGGCAGGAGAACACGCCGCTGCACAGACCAGGGAGGAGGAGGAGGTGGAGGAGAGGATGAAACAGCAGCGCATCACTCTGGACAAACTCTGTCAGGATAACAAGCTACTGGACAAGCAGAGGGACAGGTCAGATCATGTTCTCTACTCACACGTTAATATTTCATTTGGATATTTATCTGTAAAAGGGAAAAGTAGACACAGAGAAATTATGAAATTAATAGACCAGTTAGGCATGAAACACCATGTAATTTCATTTTGTGATCAAGTGATTCAGTCCAAGATTGTAGAAAATGTAATTTATTTTCTTAAACTTTCTACAGAGAATGCTGAAAATTACCACCATTAGTGTCACTGATATCAATTTGGTTGGTTTGTAAGACATTTCACACCTTTGATGATTTTCTGTATGTTTTCATACAGCATCTGGGCACAGTACCAGGCTGACATGCAGAGGGTCGAGGAGAACTACCATGCAGGTTGGTCCACCTTAACCTGACTGACAGGCTTGCTTTTCTTGCAGACTGTTAATTCTTGTTAACCTTTGCTTGAAACTACAAAAAATGGATTCAATTTTGTGTCTTACATAGTTGCAAGGTTAAAAGTTGTTTTTTTATGTACATGTAGATTGATATGTAGATGCATGTAGGTCTATCCTGACTGGGTTAAAGTCGTGAGCTTTGCTCTTCTCTTTCCTTCCACCAGACCTGCAGGTACAGCAGGACATGCTGAAGGAGAAGCTGCAGCAGCGCAGGCAGCACAAGCTGCAGAAACTTGCAGCAAAGGAGGAGACGGAAAAGGAGGACCTCGACAACTCAGCTGCAGAGGGCCAGACAGATCCCAAAGACTATGTCAAGGTAGTTATGGCTTAGTTTCCCTCAACAGGGAAATATAGTAACCCTTTTTCTTTGCTTCCTTCTTACTTCTGATTGGACACCATTTTTGCTGATGTGGTCTGTCATCAATATGAATGTTTCTCTTACACCTTAAGGCCCAACCTGACTTTGTAATGATGTTGTTTGTGAACAGTATGCATGCTTATCTGACATTTCTCGAACATGCGATTATGTGGTGACTGACAAGTACAAGTATACATGTTTCTCTTACACCTTTAGGCCCAAACTGACTTTGTAATGATGTGGTCTGTGAACAGTATGCATGCTTTGACATTTCTGCAAACATGTGGTTATGTGGTGACTCACAGGTATACATGTTTATCTGACACCATTAGGCCCAGCATGACTTGATGATACAGCAGCAGCAGCGCAGGCTGAACATCCTAGAGGAGCTGGACGAGGCTGAGGCTGAGGAACTGAGTATGCTCAAACAGGTAGGCAGCTAAAGGATGCTAGTAGTTGGTAAGACCTTTTCCTAGTGCTAAATGTACAGCAGCAGCGCATCAGGATTGTCCTTACCTTGCTATTATTGCCTCTGCCATTTAAAGATACCGGTACCATTATGATAGCAAAAGGCTTATTTTGATTTGGGAAAAGAAGTTGCAACACCAACTTTAACTCTGGTTATTCATTGGGGCTAAAGGAGATCTGTATTAGGTGTACCATAGCAAAATGTGACCTACCAGGGACACAATTTGACAAATTACAAGCTTGTACAGAACACTGTGACACTTGGACTTGTAACTGTACTGCAAATTTGTTCAAAATGTCTTTTCATGCACAAAAGGTCAGTGAAAGTAGAGTCTGTAGTTTATTGGCCACACATCAAGTTAGCTATGCGATTGTAATTCTTATGTCATGAGGCCCAGGTCGGAGGAGTGTATTTCCCATAGTTTAATGTTGTCTTATCTTTCCCCCAGCAACTTGATATCAGCCGTGGACAGCTGCTGGTGGAACACGACCAGTCTCTGTATGAGAACCTGCAGGCACAGGCACAGCTGTCAGAGAAGGAAGCCCACAAACTCATGAAGAAGCACCAGATTCACATGAAGAACTACCAGGGTATGTGTCTACATCTGTGCATTCTCAAATCTAAATTACACACCCCAGAGTTGTATTCACAGTAAGATTGAACTATGGACTATAGCCATGGCTTATGGTATTTACCCAAAGGAAGATGTAATTTAGTCTTTTAGTCACATACATTTTATTTTTCAAAACCTTCAAGTGTGAAAATTTCCCAATAATCCAACACATAAATCTCCATTGTTTATCCTGGGGCACTTTAAGCTCTGAATTGACAGTATCAAGTGACACTTTGATGTAATGTTTTGGTTTTACAGAACGTCAGGATGAAGAAAGGGAGAGGCAACGAGAACAGCTGGATGCCAAGTTGGCCCAAAGAAGAAGAGTAAGTTTCAAATGAACTCTTTCATATACATGCAAAATACTAACCACATGACTACAAAAATACAACAAACACACACAGAGTGGTAAAGCTGCCTTTGTTTTTCTTCAACAGAAAATGGAGGAGCAGAGTGCTACAAGCCAGGCGGAACAGAAGATGCTGAATGACCAGCAGGAGAGAGCCATCACCATGTTACTGGACACCCAGGCAGGACTCACAGAGGAGTAAGGATCATGTGTTGGGATTATTACCCCTGCCAAGGGGGCTATGCTTTTGATAGCCTTTTGAATTGCCTGGATGTTTAACCTTCTTCATAAAATCAGAATGGTGGTTTGTGAAACAATTTTTTATAAATATTTCCATAGGAAGGTATTTGCCGAATCAAGGAGGTTATATAACCTCCTTGGCCGAATGAAGAAGTGATAGAAATTTTCTCCATTATTCTTCTATCTACAAAAACAAAGTGGTATGCTACATTTTGACGATTGAATTGCCAGCCTAACTTCTTTGCATCTCCACCCCAGGGCCAGGAAACAGATAATGAAGGAGCATGAACAGAACATGGTCGCTGTGAACAACCAGCTGCAGGTCAGCCGCACTCGGCAACAGAAGATGTGAGTTTATACCGTACTGAATCAGGATAGCAGATCTTTCTTTCACTACTAAAAAGTCTGTCCATCTTTTCTTAATAATCCACCAAAGCTTCTTTATGTATGATAAAGAATATGATAATTCTTTTGTTGTATCAGGCTCTTAGCATAAAAGCCAGGATATAAAAGTAGATGTCTCTTGTTTTTCCAGATCTTGCACAACATACACAATATTGCCTTTATCTAATTATATCTTAGTATCCCCCCATTATGGAAGAAATCTTGGTAGATCATCTGAAATAGTGATAACTTCATAAGCAACACAATGAACTGTCATTAATTTTCTTCTAGCCTGGAGCAGAAGCTTGCCCAGCGCAGAGCCAAGCTGGAAGCCAAAACCAAGGAAAAGCAAGATGAGAAAAATATGCTGGTGAGACTAGAGATATGAATTGTTATTTAAAGTAAAGACTTAAAACATTGTTTTACAATATTTCAGACAATTTGTCAGTGGTTCAGGATATCCTCAGGTTTTGATGATTGACATCTCACTGTTGTCTCTTTCTCCAGGAGGAGGAGCATGAGGAGATGGTCCATCAGCTGGAGGAGGAGCGTCAGCAGGCCCTCACTGAGCTCAGGAAGAGGCTGGCAGAGGAGACGGACCAGGCACTCAAGGTATGTCAGAACATTCTATGTCAGCTGTATTATTCATGACCAGAAACTTTCTTCTTCAGAAAGTTAGAGCAAAGGAGTAACCTCATTCTGCAGTGGTCTTCTTCTTCTACGTGTCCATCTGCCAGGAAATTGTCAATTACTGCCATGTATCGGGTCAAAGCAGAGTGTAAGATTTGGACCATCGCAGGGCATGCCCCTACTCTTTTTCGAAAGGTGTGGTACGGTGTGGTCAGTCAGTATCATCCTTTTTGTACAACATAAAACAAGCAGTGGTCTTACCTGATGCTAACATGGTGTCAATGTCCCGTTTCTGTGCTGTTCAGGCCCAGGATGAACAGCTGGGTAAGGTGATTGCCCGGCTCCAGCTGGGCCAGGCTCGGCGGCAGTCCATCATCAGGCGTCAGGAGAAGGCCATTAAGGAGCTGCAGGAACAGCTGGTGGACAAGGTGGCTGAGTCTGGACAGGTGGGTCATGTGGCCAAAGGGTCAAGTCATTTCTTTTTCACAACAACAATCATTAAGAATAGTCGGTTGGGCGTCAGAAGGATGACGGCTGAGACACAACGATTTACCGGTTTCGACCTTTTATTCAAAAGGAGTGGTATGGCACTTCCTTTTATAGCCTAAACTAGGTCATTAAGAATATTTACTGGACTCATTTATTAAGGAAGGATATTTTATCAGCTTCTCATGTTTTGATATCATTGTTGAAAACATCTCCTTAAACTTTTTAACAACTACTGGAATAAAATTATTAAAAAAGAAGCTTCCCAAATGGCTTCTGACATTGAAAAAAAACAGAAAATTGACAAAAGGAAAGGGAAAATCCCACATTACAGACTGAGTGACATGTACTTGAAAAATACCATTACCCAAGGATCATAGTATATAGTCTGTACTATATATATAAAGTTAACAAAAATGGTAAATCTCTCTCAGGTGTCGGACACGAAAACAGAGCGGATCCTGCAGAACCACTACCGTGAGGTGGAGCTGATTAACGAGCAGCTGCACACCAGCAGGGAGAGGCAGATGAGAGCGCTGCAGGAGAAACTGGAGGTCAAACAGCTCAACAGGCAGAGGTCAGGACAACTTTCACTTTTGACGACACAGATTTGTTTTGGCAGGTGGTTAGTTGGCTGACAGTCAACCAAATTTGTTCCTAAATGTTGCTAAATCTGTTGGTAGGGAGCGTGTTAAAGGTTGTGAATCCTTTTTATTCGTAGCCTTCATCAGTCATCCAGCTTAATTTGTGTCAAAATGTACTTACTTTTACAGTGTTATACATAATTCATTCAACTGATTTGGCATGCTGGCTCTCTATGTCAAGACTTACTCTGTCTGCTCCTCTTTTTCAGAGCAATTGAGGAGAAACTGGATAAAGAGGAAAAGGAGCAGCTGAAATGTGAAGCCAGAAGGGGGTCATTGTGAGTTGGACTTTGATTCCTAATTTTTTTTCTTATGTTATTGATTTTGATTCTTAATAAATTATGAAATTTGATGTTGTTTCTTATTTTCCTGGTGCAATTGCACTCCAATGTTTACAATCCCACTATGATTAAGATTTAGGATGTTTGTAAGCTATTGCTCTGTTGGCTGATAGAAATTTGTAAAAAAACAATTAGCAGTGGTCACTTCCACCCATAGAAAGAATGTACCACTGTATAGGCCATGGTTATTTTAGTTATCATATCAACCAAATAGGTACAGTTTACATTAATTTTGTATAAACATGTACAGATCTGCGTCTGCTGCCCTGACAAAGATGTTGATGGACCGGCGTCACCAGGCGGCCATGTATGACCTGGAGAGGGAGATGAAGCTGGAGATGACCCGACAGACGGACCAACTCAACCAGGAGCTGGAGGAACAGATGAGGGGGGAACTGGAGGTGAGGGAGGCATCTCAATTACTTTCCTATATGTCTTTGTACTCTGGGGTGTGGCAGGGAGACTTAGAAATCTGCAGCTGTCTGCAGCAAGGTTTGAGACTAGGAGAGGTGACATATACAGGGGTGCCAAAGAATACATACGAATTTTACGGAATACATACGAATTTTACGGAATACATACGAATTTTACGGAATACATACGATCCATTACTAGAAACATACGATCCATACGGAATACATACGATCCATTACGCAGAAACATACGATCCGTACGGAATACATACGATCCATTACGCGGAATACATACGATCCTTACTAATTTGCTGGCCATCGCGCTAGCACCGAATCTAGCTTTGTCTGGTCCTCCTAGTTGGTCTAAGCCTATATCAGTCTTAATTTAGTGCAGCTTGAGATTTTTAGAGTTTATCCGAATGGGATACGGCATTATTAAGCTTTTATAAGCCACAATATC
This sequence comes from Branchiostoma lanceolatum, assembly GCA_035149815.1. Classification (NCBI taxonomy): domain Eukaryota; kingdom Metazoa; phylum Chordata; class Leptocardii; order Amphioxiformes; family Branchiostomatidae; genus Branchiostoma; species Branchiostoma lanceolatum. The sequence continues at coordinate 22,659,708 of CM068868.1, forward strand.
GTACGAAGAACTGGTTATCCCGAGTCCGCCATATTGAATTTGCCGCCGATGTCACGTGATCAAGACATTTCTCCAAATTAGTATGGATCGTATGTATTCCGCGTAATGGATCGTATGTATTCCGTACGGATCGTATGTTTCTGTGTAATGGATCGTATGTATTCCGTACGGATCGTATGTTTCTAGTAATGGATCGTATGTATTCCGTAAAATTCGTATGTATTCCGTAAAATTCGTATGTATTCTTTGGCACCCCTGATATAGTTACCTCCAATGATGGAGGGAAATAGCATCTTGTATTGAGACCTTTGGGGGATTCTAACTTCAATACCATCATAAAGATTCAAGCATCCAAGCTTTGAAGACTCATTTGTATATTCTGTACATGTGAAGAACAGTATCAAATGAGGATGTTTTTGACAGGACCGAGAGAAAGACCTGCTGTCCAAGCTGGCTGTGATGGGAAACATGTCCAAAAAGCAGCTAACTGAGGCAGTGGAGGAAGCTGTGGAGAAAGGTCAGTACCTTGCTACTGTGAAAACAACCAAAATGTTTAAACTTGGGAATATCTGTTCTTAAGTTTCCTATCCCAAAAAGGAAAACTTTTCTGTGCACTCTCATACCAGATTCAGGTCTGGAAAGTATGTCATCTATCGTTTGTGGGTTCTTAGGGGGAAACAGAACAAGTTGAATCAGTCAAACAAGGTAAATCATAAGATCATACAAACTTAAGATTAATCAGCCATGATCATGGTTTTACAGTGGGAGGAACTGCAGATGCCAAGAAACTGACTAAAGACCTGGCCAAGAGGATGAAGCGACCAGGCACGGCCGGTGTTGGAGCAGAAAGAGACGAAGACATTGATTATAGGCCTCGACCAAAAACAGCTACAGGTGAGATAGCATCCTGAGAAATTGACAAGCAGTTAGATCTGATTAATGCTCCTGTACAATGTCCTAGCCCAAAATAACAAAATGGTTTGACTCCCAATGTTCGACCCTTGAAAGCATATTGTAATCATTACAAATTGATATAGTATAAATATTACCAGTTACCCAAGTAGATACTGAGTACAAGTATACATAACATAAAGTATCACTTCTGGAGCTTCTTGTAGACAATGTGAAATGAATCAATTATAGAGAAAGGCAGTGATGCTTACTTTGGTTTCCTTTTTTTCCTGCAGGAGACGGTTATGACGAGGGCTTACGGCCAGGCAAACTTCCTAAGCTCAAGAAGAAGAAACCCAAGAAAGCTTTCTCAGATGACTATGATGATGAATAGTTCGTTCTTTGTTTCAAAAGATTGCTGGAGAATCAATGAAATGTATCATGTAATGTATGTTTTTAAGGAATCTGTGATTTAAATACTAAAGAGAATTGCTCTTCTCCTTCTCATGTGTCAAACAAAGTATTTTCTTTCTTAACTTTGAGGGACCATCGTGCTTGGAACATGATCAAGATCAATGACTAAGTTAAAGAAACAACAATTGAATGATATATCCTTAGTATCTGTGTGTGTCCCAAATTATGTTATTGTTAAATAGCATTTGTTAATATGAAGTGTATAGGCTAAAGAGGGATCTTTTGTTACAAATACATATTGCTTTTTATCAATATGAATGTCATGTCAAGCAAATAATAAAGCTTGTTTAAGACTTGATCTCCATGTTTTTTTGGCCAAAAAATCACCTTGACACCAACATAAAGGGATGTGTATAAGGTATAAAATACCCATTAGGGTAGGTCAGTGGTCATTAAATTGTATGCATAGCACACATCTAATTACCCATACTGTGATATAAAAACCCAAATGCAAGGGACAGGATACTATAATAGCATCTGTACCCTTTGATAACATCTTCTGCATATGATGTTGTCGAACACATTGGCCCACATTTGCAAAATCTTTATTTTCATTGCCATAAACAGTTTATCAAATATCTTCCATATAGTTACAAAATTCATTGCATCAAGCACAGTGACCCTCACATCCCCAACAAAGCACTCAAGGATAGAGTGGAGTAACATATCTGGTTCTTTACAAGTTTACAACATGCACATTAATGTATTAAGTGACATCCACGTAACATACTTACACAAATCATTGCCTTCATTGTTTAAAGCAGCAAAAACACTTTTGTGATTATTATCACTTGCAATAATCATAGTGGTTAGGTCACAGGCAATTGTTGACCTTATCAGACCAAGCATCAACTTACAAGTTGTGAGTCTGAGCTATATACAATTTAAAAAAAGTGATGCTTATAGGTGGAATTAGTAAGATTACCTAACATTGAAATTTTGTGACTAGATCAGTTACTAAATTAGTAAGAAAATTCTTTAAACATGCAAATAACAACTACTCTCCTCTCCAGGGTTAGATATGAGTATGTAAGGTATACATGCAGCTATTTATCATTTATACAATCATACAGATATACATCAGAAAGACAAACACGACAACACAAACTACAAACACCCTGAAACAGCTCAACAAGGCGAAAGACTTTGGGTTACACAAGGCCACTAGTGTCATACATGTAACATCACATACAGAAAAGCATAGTTCGAACTACAAACATTACATTTGGTTGATTCCATTTCTGTTGGTCAACACAAATGTGCAAACAACACATGTTGTGTACCAGGTTATAGCTTAAACTTGGGGGTTGGAGAAGTCAAAATGTAGCCTTGGTGTTATCCTCCATAGTAACCACTGGCTCAATATTTTTGCTTGCTAACCATGACTAGTCAAAAGGTAATAAAAACTTTTGTAAACTTTATTTGAACCTGGCCATAAAGGTACCCTCTCAAATTTCCAAATACATGTAGGTCAAATTATACAAGGTCTTTGAAAAATCAATCATGATACACAGGGACTACTATGGCACATTCCTACTCTTACTAGTCCATTTACGTGTAAGTCTGGGATATACTTGTAACACTTACTGCAGCTCCATTCAGCAACACATACCAACCTCATATTCATTTTCAATCAGGAAATATCACATCAGAGGGCATAGGTAATCTATAATAATCCAAACATTGCTCTAGAGGAAAAGCATTGTGACAAAAACACATGTTTCATCTATGAGTTCCCTTTGACAAGAATCACACAACCGTTAAATTACTGTTGCACTTGGTACCAGACTATAAACATGCATTTTCCTTTGGGTCGTAACATGCATAATTCAATTGTCATTGCATCTGTACAGACTGGATGTAACAGCAAAACCGTTGAAGAGATCACCTTGCAAAAGCAAAAAAAGAACACACCAAAAATCAGAGAGGTGTGAATTCAAAGTTTGAAAAATTGCATCAAGAGTTGTTATAAACTAAAAATTACAGCACTCTGAGAAAACCTGTACGAATGAATGTAGATCTAAAAGAAGTTCATCCCCCAAGATCATTCCAGGTTTGTCCATTTTGAATGTCTTACTTGTAGCAAGCATATTAAACTTGTACAAAGAACATCCTTATGCAGGTCAGAAAAAACTTCAGCCCCCCCCCCCCTTTTTGGCACCATTGGAGTGAGGTTAGTAAAATATATCATTTCGATAGAAGGAAAACCATTTGGACTAACAATATGCCATCATACACCTTTTACTCTTTGATAGTTGTAGTGTTTTGCCTTCATTTTGGACTTATGGGAACAAAAGTATCTAGCCCCCAATCCAACAACAGAAAAACTCACAGGACAAGATCAGGCTTCAGCTTCTAAAAAACCTTTGTACAAAGTTTTTGCAAGATGGTGAATATATATATATTTTCATATGATATATATAAAACTATAATCAAATAATGCTGGAATCAAGTGTCATTCTGTCCGACCATTTGCATCTTAGCATAGCTCATACACAGCCTGTGGTCACGTGGGTCTGCCCAGCCCCCATTGGGCTTCATTGTCTTAATGACTGCAGACTTGTCAAAGCGCTGCTTGATGTACAGTCCAGTGGGGTCCAGGTAAGGCTTGTTTCTCCTCAGTAGGTCCTCCACGTAGCCTACCTCCTTCCCCACCTCACACTTTGCATCCTTGTTGGAATGATGCATTCCACTGATAGCAAAAAAGACATGAGTTTTATCACAAGAACCCCCAAAGGAATTTGGGCCATACAAAAAAACAGGCTTTTAGATTAACAATATCTTAAAATTGAGTCAAGATATTGCACGGTTGCATGAGCAACAGCAGTTTTTCCTACCATGTGCCGATGTGGAACACTCTTGGTCCCAGGATGACCATGGTGGTCAGGGTGCTGGGCAAACACCTGCCGCTCACGTGCTGGAGGGTCCAGTCCCAGTTGTAGTCGTCAAATTTGCAGAACTCCTGAAATATATCATGACATAACATGTACAGTGAATCTTTGAAATACAGTATGAACTGATACTTCACTACTTCCTGACTTAGGTGACTCTTTCATACATGAGGATGAAATACAGTATGGACTAATACTTCCTGACTTAGGTTGTACCCAATACAAAGTTGGAACAAGATTGAATCTCAATAACACATAGAGAGAGAATTTAAATGCCTTAACTTTTGCATGTGTATACATCAAAGGCATGGATGTTCACATTTAGCAAACACCCCTGAGTCAGTAGATGTGACATATATCTAACCACTAAATCACAGTATATGTAGTTTCTAACTTTTGTGTTCTGTGTAATTTGTATATACAGGTATGCTTTTACAGGCTTAGGCTGACTTTGAATCACAGTACAGTCAAACCTGTCTATAGCGGTCACTCAAGGGACTGGCCAAAACTGGCCGCTAAGGACAGGTGGCCGCTATGGAGAAAATGTTGATTAATTGACCACGAGTGACACATATTTTCAGTACCCACTGAGATACATTTATTCACCGTACAGTACACATGTAAACATTGCATAGGTAAGTCACATTTTAGAAAGTCGATTGTTGTTCTTTTACTTCTATTATGGGCTTGAAAAATGAATTATTGTATCTGCCAACTCCAAAATCCATGGCTTGCTCGGGCTTCATGTCTGTACAGACCAGCATCGCCATACTCTACTCTTGATCCTTCGCGACTGCTTCGCTGCAGGCACACGCGTCACCAACGAGTTTTAATCTTATGAAACAAAGTCCTTCGCAGCAAAATGCCACCTAGTTAGTTAAGAACAAAATACATGTTGCTCAGTTGCAACTTACTGTTCGTTTTTGACCGTTTTGAAACATAAAATTGTGGCGATAGTTTTCCTTAGTCTGTTGTTGTTTCCCTTCCCGCTTGTCATTATCAGCTTCTACCATTATGCTAATAGGGTACTCAGAAGAAGGTCGCTCTTTTGATGGCTTTTTTCTTTTCAGAAAATTGCAATAGCCCAAATTTTACATCATATTAATGTTATTCATATTTCTTATGAAGCTTTTGGTAAAGTAATTATCCTCAGTGATACTTTGCAGCAAAATAAATTTAGCGCATCATACCTCCGAAACAGTGGTGTCTTCCGTTGACCTTTTTGCTGCTGACTATCAGCGCCATTTTGAAAATTGCGCGAAACACGTTTTGACTTTGAGCACCGGGGAAAACAGATATTGGGCCGGCATTCAAACATTTTCCGAACTTACCGCATCAGCTACATGTGCGACTTGTATTTTCCAAAAAGCTGCCGTAATATTTGTCCAGTCGAAATGCACAGAAATGGTCAATATTGCTACGATGTACAAATGCAAGCTATGTGGGAAATTATACTGTCAACTTCGCGTCAAACCATGGATTTTCTAACAAAGATAAAACATTCTGGTTTTCTTTATTATCATCCAATCCAGTTGAGTCCACATAAATTTGATAACTGCGTGAAAAAATGAAGATTTTGAACCCGGCGTACGGTGGCGATGCGGCTTCTACCGGCGCGCTGTGACCGTTACCGACAGTGTTACTGTACTCGCGGGACTGAAAATCATCTGGCCGCGACCGCGTTGGACAGGTGACCGCTATAGCCTAATTCTTAATGCTTATGTCAATGGGAAAAATCCAAGGGACCGACAAAAAGTGACCACTATGGGCAGGTGGCCGCTATGCAAAGGTGACCGCTAATACAGGTTTGACTGTATATGTAGTTTCTAATTTTCTGTGCAACATGGATATATTAATACAATGTTTTATAGGCTAAATTAATCCTAGCATAAAGTTGTAATATCAATAGTAAATAAAGCCTGACCTTTGAACAGCTCCTGATCTTGGCCCATGTGTCCCTGGTGTAAGCCATGCCCATGTTGTGTTTGGAAGACTGCCATGTGATCACATCCACCTGGGATAGGGCAGGGCAGACTTATCAGACCAGGCAAAACCATACATTTTAAAATTAGTACACTCGTAAACTACAAACCCATATGTCTTAGTAAACTACAAAACCATATGTCTTAGTAAACTAGTAAAGTGCAAAATGATACGTCTTAGTTAACTACAAGACCATAAGTCTTACTAAACTAGTCAAGTACAAAGTTCTTGATGAAGGAAGAACAACACATAAGAGTAATCTAGTAAACTGCAAAACCTTAAGTCCTAGTCAACTTTGATCAGGGAAGAACAACACATAAGAGCAAGTTTTGCCTTACCATATCTCCTACTGACTGGTAATTAGACGGTCTGTCGTACAGTCCCATGGTGATGATGTCACATTCTGGACACTCACTGCAAATACAAGAATCCCATTTGGCTAGGTATTTTGTGCTTGAGCAAATAAGCAAATTTCACTATTGTAAGATAGAACTGATTTGCAACTATGGGGTAACTTCATTCTCCAAGCAGAGGTTTTGATGGGAAAGGGGGGATTTTCAATGCTGCCCTCTGTGCCCCGATCGAAACCTCTGCTTGGAGAATAGGTCTGCACCCACCAAATGAATACTATAGTATAACCAAATGGTTATTATGTTCCATATTAATGTACACACCTCTGCTGTAGTTTAGCCATAAGCTCCATTGTAGCGTAGAAGTCCTGAGAAACAATGTGATCTTCCTCCAGAAACATGACTAGACCTTTGTGATCTCGCGTAGCCTTTAGACCCTCAAACACTCGGTGGGCCTGGAAGCACAAGTAACTCTGGTTGGTGTCATCAATAAAACTGTGTTCAAGAATATATAGCTCCATTTTATATATACAATAGAAATGCTCCTTTGCAAATGTACATGTACATGTGTTGCACTTATGCTGTTACCGGGTAAGCGGGTTGCTAAGGTGTTGTATACATGTACAGACTGAAACTAATACATTTTAAGCTGCCATAGTTGCAGGACATACCAATAGCAAAGAGAAAGTCTTTTGTTTCTGACTGAAACAAACCTACAGTTTAAAAGTATAATTGTTCAGTAGCTAAACAGGTGAAACCAGTACATTGACTGTGAATGACGTAAGATGTCTGGAATTGGGAGAGTTTTGGAGACAAAGCCATTGCCAGTAAACAATCCATCAGGGCTGTATCAAACAAATCAATAAGTTGTGAGGGTGAGGAGGACTAATTCACAGTATGGTTGATATTGTAAACAGTATATTGTATGGCCTCAAGGCTGTTGTATCATTTGTAATATCATACACAACTACACTTTTTTATGTTTAGACAAACAATTGATGCTACATTATATCTTAAGACGGTCTTGACTTGAAAGTCATCATACCTTCCACCACCAATGGTGCTTGGTCATTGTGAAGGGTGCCTCTCTGTAGTGTCCATACATGTCTGGGTAGCCTGCATTAGTGCACTCAATCTCAAGGGCCCTTAAAACACAACAACACACCACTTGGTAAAGGAAGAAGGTAAGTAGGTAGTATACTATAGGCATGTGGGTGGAAATAGCGATCAATATAAGTGAAGAACAGTGAAGAGAGATATTGTACACTTGTAAAAACAAAATGGTTGCTTATTGGAATATAATAGTTGGACAATGCAAGACAAAAGTGCAACACAAAAGAAGGTCTGAGAATGGTAAAATAGAAAGCACTTGAATTTTCGGGGGTAAAAGATATTTCACTGCCTGGTTGTTATCATGCATGACACCTGGCTGAAAGAACCTTCACCTACTTGTCGTGTGACATCTTTGTTTGATTACTTACTTGTCTCTGGGGATGTCCCTGGGACAGTCATTTGGGTCCTGGCCTGGAAATTCATCAGGATAAAATTGCAATGCAAATGGAAAGAATATCTGCATCACCTGCAAGTGTGGGTGGAAGGTAAAGGTTGAAACATATTGACACAAAACTACGAGATCAAAAATGTATACCTTGATGATGGCTGCTTTTTCTTTTACACGAGTATCAAGCCATAAACTTTTTTATGCCTTCTCTACTAAACTATCGGTGACACACAAAATCTTACAGTGAAAAAAGTTGCCAGACCAAATGGATTCCACTAACCTGGCAGAAGTCTATACTTTCTACAATCTTGTTGACCTCTTTTGAGAAGTAGTCGTGGCTGATGATCAGAAGGGCCTTCTCAATGCTCTTTGCTGCAGCGAGAGACTTCACCAACTGTTCCAGGTACTCTGGCCTGTTGTGGACTTGCACGACAATAACAATCCCCTCTTCAGGCCTCTTGAGGAACTTTTCCAGATTGTGGATCTCCTGGTTAAAGTTCACGTCATTGATGATGCTCCTCATTTCTTGTACACTAGATGGGTTTCTGTCCGATAGATTGACAGACTTCACGTTTTGCTGAGCCTCCTCGTGCTGAGATGACTCTTCCTCAGGCTTGTTCTCTTCATCCTCCTTCTTAATCACAGACTTGACATCCTCCTTGTGTTCTTCAGCAATGTCAATCTCCTTATCTTCCTCCTCTTCAAGAGTTCTTACTTCATCTTTGTTGGTGACTTTGACGATGTAGAAAAAGGCAGCCACCAGGACACTGGCCACTATAATCAACTTAAAAACCCGTGATGGCCTCATAGTGGTGCGGTGTCCAGTTTGAAAATGTAAGAGGGTACTAAAGAGATCTGTTTTTCAGCTGCAACAACAATGAACCAAAAACTATTGGTTACAAAAAATGTCATAACAGAACCTAACTACTAAAGTTCGGTAGGATGATAGTCAAAAGTAAAAGGCGTTACACAGATGTTAGGAAAAGACTGATGTGTCACCTACAGGTATTCTTTGATTTTCCGTTTCATCTGCTCATCCGTTAGCAAGACAGAGTCATACTTTCCAAAGATCTTGACAGCGTACAGGGCAAGAGATGTAATGAAACCAAATATGATAATCATAAGGACCATCTCTGATGGCTTAAGAACACACATTTCAGGTGCTGAATATCACAAAAAAATATGATCTAAAAAATTAACATATGCTTACTCCATCCATGAAGCAAGACCTGCAAATGCAAGAGTACAGAAATCATAATCATCAAAATGCTTGCATTGCTTATGATAATTTTGATTCTATTGAAATAGCCCAATGGTACTTGATCTACACTATTCCACCTACACTAATCTTTTATTCATCATTCAGTAACAATTATGGAATTTTACCATTTGAGCATACTAGTAATATACTCTTGTTGCTGCCCAGCTCCATTTGTAGTAACAAATTGGAACAGCAGTCCTGTATACCTAATAGACCCATAGTACGTGCTCATCATGATTTTCGACTTTTCCATGAAAGTGAACAAATTATGACAACTGTGGCAGCGTTATACATAACGTAGAGTAGAGTAGAGTAACGTACTACAAGCTGTTACCCTGGGACGTAAACAAGCACCTGGTTCTCGAGTAACTTAGCACAGAAATTTACCAAGTGACTAGCAAAATCCCTCAAGTTAAAAGATAGTTCTATATATGATCAGCAACCGTTCCTCTTTCCAGCGAGTTCTCATACAACGGGACAGCTGTTGCATAATTTGGCTTTGGCCTAGAACGCACAGGGGGGAATAGGACCGTGAAAAAAAGCGTTCTGGTCGTCGACATCGCTCTTGTACCCCCGTAAGCAGGCTTCACCGCTCGGTTAGGACGAAAAACAAAATGTATGATATAGAGTTACAATGTACGGATATTCCCTTACCTTTAAAGTCATACAACTCCTTCACGAGAAGCAGAAATTATCAATTTTTGACGATTGTGTGAGCTCAGTTGCGCTTGACCACCATCTTGGTTAGGGGTTCTAGGCATGCGCGCGCACAATGTCAAAGGTCATGCGGTACTTCCGGGTTTTGCAGGTGAGTTTGTTTGTGTTCCACGTGGCGCCAGGTACGCACCGTTTACAGGTGACGAGCTCTCACACTACATTGTATAGCTGCAATGATTGACGTAATGCAAACATGCATGCATAAGTGGCGTCTGAAGGGCGTTGGGCGTTCCGTTTTGGTGAAGTTAGCTGGTGTACCATCGTTGAATTGCTTTTTCTTTTGATGTTCAGTTCAGCCTCGTCAAATTAACGTTGTTTCTGGTCCACATCTTAATGTTTTGTCGCGTCCAAAATTAAGTGTTGCATTTTACAAACGTTGCAGTTCAAAACTTAGGTAATTCTTTTGAATAAAGATGTCCAGGAACACTGATTAATTTGCTCTTTTCCCTTTTTGTTAATCCTTTAATTGCTTTTATTTGCATGTAAATGGTGGGCGTCTCCAACTTAGTCAGTGGGCGTCTCCAACTTAGTCAGTGGGCGTCTCCAACTTAGTCAGTGGGCGTCTCCAGCTTAGTCAATTTATTCGTTGGTTAGTCCACCTCTGGTACCTAAGGGACCTTACTATGTGGATTTAATCACAAGAAATACATGCTCCTGATTGGCTGAGGAAAGAGGGTCATGTTCTAAGGAGGGGTTGATGTTGGTGAGTTTGTAAACAGTCGATGAGCCCTGTATGTAAACCGCCATAAGTAAACAGCAAACTTCAGACTCTTGTTTATTTTTCTAGCCCTTTGCAAATCAAGTAACGTTGCATGTTTTATCTGTTTGATTGCTACAGTATGTTGAGTTAGTTACACAATTTAACAGTGTTACACACACGGTGACTGTTGTTGTCCATGTTAAATACCATGATTGGTAAGTAGGGTTGCCCCGCCCCCTTTATGGGTGACATAAAAATTGTCTTTGATTTTTGCTGAAAGCCATTTAACGCCCAAGATAGCAACAAAGTAGAAAAATGAATGGCAGCAAATACTGGGCTGTATTGACACATGTACAATTTTTCAAAAGAAGAACTCCTTTTGTATAATGTTTATTTGTTCTATAAAATTTTAACCATCTTAAGACCAAATCTCACTCGATGATTTCATTCTGCGGTTATAGCAAATGACCTGAGGCCTTATGACACCATATTCACCTAGGGGCGGGTCATTAACTTAATAACCCTTAATCAACTCCTAGCTGCTGTTGTGTTGAAGAATAACTACTAGTACTAGTAGTTAATCTAAATTTAGGCATTTCATTGGCATTGCAGTAATTATGATTTGGATCCCCAAATCACTGCATGTAGGTGGGTAATGTGATCAGGGCAGAAGCAATTGTTGACATATTTTACAGACATACTCTATAATCCAACATGGTACAAATAACGTCAAATGAAAAGCCTATATTCCAGGTCAGCAGGTAACGTGTTATAGCAGATGCTGCTGCCCAAAAGTTAGTTTATACATCAATGATCAATCTAGACAGCTATCATTGCAGTTTAGTAACCATTTTCTAACAGGCATTTTTCTCAATACTGCCGGCAATGAAATCCTCCAAGTTAATGAAGTAACGTTTCTTGTTTGTCTCCCTTCAGAACTGGTAAGATGTCTGATATTCTTGCCGAGGCAGTGAAGGGGGCAGCAGCCCACCCACGTCCAGAAGGCATCAACTTTACTTATGGCACTGCTGGTTTCAGGGACAAGTAAGATTGCTTATATAATGCATTGCTTTTGCCTGTACATACAAAATGTATGTAATAGAACAGCTTTCTGATATGGCATCACCTGGTAAGGACAAGAAAACATCATAATTGTATAAGCGCAATACTATTGCCAAAGATTTTACTGTCGAATTATTGGCACATTAATTCTACCAGTCCTAGCTCCTAGTGGATTTAATGTTTTTTTATTATTAATCCAAGCGAGGGGGGAGGGGCTGGTTCAAGCAGCTCTAGTCTGCAGAGCCTGCTCCCACCTGCAGGTTTGAGATTAGGCCAGCAGCTGCCAGCCACTGTTAATCGACCATCAAATGGATGTTAACAATGTTTCTGTGGTGGGACTGATATTTTTCTCCTCCTCCCTTGACGGAAATAATACTAGAATAAAGATCACTAATCCTTCCTTTTTTTCACAAGCTTTGTCAGCTGGAGTTAAACAGTGGGTATCCTTTCTTTTATTTCCAGGTCAACCATCCTAGACCCTGTCTTATACCGTATGGGGCTGCTTGCTGCATTGAGGTCAAAGGCCAAGAAAGGTAAGAGTCATCACAGCTCAAAATGAAAAGTTCTTACCTTGTCGACTCCATTCAACCGTACATGTCAAAGCAGCTACAAATGTAAGAACAGCGACATTGTGCTGTGGGAAATAAAGAAATGGTCAAAGTGATTCCTCTTTGCACTTGCAGCTACTGTAGCTGCGATGATTACTGCATCACACAACCCTGAGCCTGACAATGGAGTCAAGCTGGTGGATCCGATGGGTGAGATGTTGGAAGCAGCCTGGGAGAAACATGCCACAGACCTCGCAAATGCCAAGTAAGTAAATCACTTTAAAAAATACAAAAATAGATAAAAACACACATTGACTTCAGTTGATTATTTGATATATTTGAAAAAGGATATGATTTGGAAAATGAAAGTATCTTGTTTAAGGAGTCAACAGCAATTTGGATTTATGATTGTAAGGCCTGCAGTTTTGTATAGGTCAAGGTCAATAGGGATTTCAGGATTAAACAGGATTAACTTTAGGTCAGGAACCAGGACATAGATAAACCAACAACAACACATATGAACAAGATAGGTAAGGAACCATCCAACATTTTATTAATTATGATTTTTGTTCTATTGTTTGTTTATAGAGATGAGGACATAGGGTCTGCCCTGCAGAGGATCATTGATGCATTGGACATCGACATCAGTCTTCCTTCAGATGTCTTTGTTGCCAGGGATACCAGGTAGGTGGACCTTCCAAACTCATCAACTATGTTTGTGCAACAGATTGTAAGTTAGAGTCAGGGTGCGAAATACTTTTTTTAGCCAGGTTGCCAATGTTGCAACCTAGGGCAAATGCTAGGTTGCACATCCAAATTTCAGGTTCCAGCAACATTCACCGATTTCTTCAAATCAAGCTCGTATGTAGCGTATGATACTACTAATATTTCAAAATATGTATTAGATAGTATTGTGTTCCCATTGACCTAACAACATCTTGTTTAGCCGAGGGCAGTGTGTTTTCGTCTTTTTCAGCTCAAATTCCACAATCTATGAAGGGTTTTGGATGGTTTAAAACGAAAAAGTGTTGATTTCTTTATTTCAATTGAAGATTTACCGAATTTTATGAGAGTGACACTGTGTTTTTGTGAGCTTCCAGGGCTCCGATTGAGATCTTTGGCTCAAAATATAAGGTTGCACACTGCGCTACCTGGGTTTGGAATTAACTTGCACCAACCGAAATCTTGTTGCACTGTGCAATGTGCAACCAGGTATTTCGCACCCTGAGAGTAGAAATACAGTAAATTGCTAAGTCCTGAAAACATGAATAATCGCTTTCAAGCAAGTCATGCATTTGACCTGTTTCCTCTCCATAAGGCCAAGTGGACCACCTCTCACACAAGCCTTACTGGATGGGCTGAAGGTCATGGGGTCAACTTTCACTGACTTTGGTAAGTTCTGATTTTGTTTTTAACACTGATTTTTTTCTATGTGAATTGTGATATTGTTCAGTACTTTAACAGCTAATAATTATATATAATGTGATAACAAAAGAATACTGAAAAGATTGTGAAATGACAAATACAGAAGGGTACTGAAGGTTGCAAAGACCACCAGTTCAAATGATTTCCATGTAATATTGTTGATTGATCTCAGGGATACTGACGACTCCTCAGCTACACTACCTAGTGCGTTGCCACAACAGCAAGGGTGCCTATGGGGAGCCAACAGAAGAGGGCTACTACAAGAAGCTAGCACAGGCCTTCCTTAAACTGAGGGAAGATGGTATGTCTAAGCAGATTACGAAACATTTATCACACAAATCCTGTCTGTCATTTATTTGTTTCAAAATGTTTCTTTCATTGATTGTCTGCACATTGCGATATTTTCTCTACTTGCACATGTTTCCAAGATCAGAGCTCTGATACAGCCATTTTCTGGCATACTACCAAAACCCAAACTTAGATCTTATGATGTTCTCTTTAAGCAGGTACAAAGAAGAAGTACCAGCCAGTTGTGATTATAGATGGTGCCAATGGAGTGGGTGCTCTGAAGACAAGGAAACTGCAGCCACACCTGAATGACTCCCTGAAGATAACAGTTCGTAATGATGGGTCTTCTGGGAAACTGAATGAGAAGGTACAGTGTGGAGATAGTGCCCAAGTAGTAAACAAAAGGAAGTAGCACCCTGAGAGCAGAAAACCTCCACCAATGCAGCATATCATTTGTATTTAAAGGGAATCTCTAGTTGGTGCTAGAATGTTTAGTATTAAGTCACTTATCAAACGTTGAAAATCTCATCCCAAGTATTGTCCCAATGGGCATGATTTGTTTCAATTACCTTGCTAAAAAATACCTTGCATGTAAGGAAGCACACAAACACAAACCAACCTTCACTGCAAAAATGCTAATAGGACCAGGAAGGATGTTCTGTTATGGGTAGTCAGCCTGATGCCATGTATTTGTGTAGAGATTTTATTCTTTGTACTTTTCAGTGTGGAGCAGATTTTGTGAAGGTCCAGCAAAAGCCACCCCCAGGTACTGTCAAAAAAGGGTTATCAAATGTAACTTAATTTTACATGATGAGTTGTTCTTTCTACATTTCTCTACTATGTGTTCTCTACGATTTACTTGCTGTAGTTCAAGACTTTTATTGTATACTTCTGAAAATGATTTCATCAGGTTGGTAGAACATAGGATATTGAAGCAGGTGAGTAAAAAAAAAAAAAAAACCCTTTTATTGCATACTGCAGGTATGGAGATTCAACCAGGTCAGAGGTGCGTGTCCTTTGATGGCGATGCAGACAGAGTGGTGTTTTTCTACCTAAACAAAGGTGCAAACGAATAGATATGTTTGATCTGTTGAAATGCAGAAAACTTGGTTCCTTGTACATTAATGCATGCATTGATCTTTGAACTAGTTGATAATGTTGGAAATTAAAGTCATTGTCTTGTACTTGGTTCCAGATGGAGTTTTCAATCTTCTGGATGGAGACAAGATTTCAACATTGGTGAGCTATTTTAGTTATCAGTTACATAAAGTATTATGCAGTTACATAAAGTATTATGCAGCAATCTTGTAGCATGAAACTCTATGTACTAAACTAGATGTTGACAGTATTGTTGCTTTACAATGAAAGCTTGAACATCATTTTTTTCATGGGATGAGAAGTTCAATTAGAACTCATACAACATCATCATCATCAACAACTGCAACTGCTGCGTTCTGCATTTGTAGTTGTTGAAGCTTGTTTCAGTTGCAGTCACTCATACAAGTCACTCACAATTGCATATAAAGCAAGCTACTTGTGCTGTGTACATACATTGTAAGCAGATGCAATTTTGATTGTGAATACCTCACACAAACACTCCAGATTGCTGGCTATCTTGGTGAGCTTGTGTCAGCCTCAGGCCTTCAACTGAACATTGGTGTGGTGCAGACAGCATACGCTAACGGCTCCTCAACACGATATCTGGAGGATGTTATGGTAGGTTACTCACTAACTGAATATTTGTGAAAACTCAAGTAACATCATTAATATTTCTTACATCTTTGCTGTATTTCAAAGACCTACAACATGGAGATTTTTTCTTAGAGGGGAACATATTCTGATATTGTATCCATGTCACTGCCTTCGGTGCTGAAAAGCATTCTTGTGGGAAATACTTTACTTTTTTTAAGTGAACTTCTGAATTATTTCATGTTGTTTTAAGGGAGGTTCTTTCATTGATACAAAACCTAGAGACAATTTAAGGAAACTGAAGTTCCCAGTTGAATGTGAGCATGTTTACCTTCCCACAGAAAGTGCCTGTGTCCTGTGCAAAGACTGGAGTTAAACACTTACACCACAAGGCTCTGGAATTTGATGTTGGGGTGTACTTTGAAGCCAATGGACATGGAACAGTAAGGCAGCACTTTTTTCTTACCACAGATGTTGTGGACTTTTTAAAACCACTGTGATGAGTGATGAGCCCAACCAACATAAATGCTATGAAGAGTATTGGTATTTTATGAAATAGATCAATTATCATACATTTTTCCAGGTACTTTTCAGTGACCAAGCAGAGCAGAAGATCAAGTCTGCCAGCCAGGATGACAGGTAGTGTGCCTGAAGTGTTTCTTCACACACATCCCTCTTAGCCTAATGTTAGCGGTAAATTACTTTCACAATTCAGGTGATTTGTATAATGTCCAATAATGCATTGATGTCGACCTCAAGTCCGTTTAGTTTTCAATCATGAAGCAAATCTATGAGACATGTTTTTTAAAAGCTGTTAAAACTGACTGAAATATATTTGTGACAGAAACATGACAATATCAGTGATGTTGCTTCACACTGAAACATATTTATTATTCCTGCCTTCCCAGTCTTGACTTCAGTAAGAGAGAAGCTGCAACAAGGCTGACTCTCATGATGGACCTAATCAACCAAGTAAGACTTCATTTACCTGAAGCTTGCATTGATTGATATTATAATTTCAGTTATCCATGCCAAAATGATGTGGGAGGATTTTAACTTTTAACTAACTGTTGAACCTCCAGACTGTTGGGGACGCCATCTCAGACTTCCTGGTGGTGGAGACCATACTGTCCACCCGGGACTGGGCTGCCGACGACTGGAACATGCAGTACAAGGACCTGCCATCCAGGCTGCTCAAGATCAAGGTCAGTAAGGCTATACCTAGATTCAACAGTCACTCAGGGGACAGAGGAAAAAAGGTTGCTGATGACAGGGTGGGGTTAACTATGTAAAAATAGACGGGGCGGTTTTAATGTGGCTTGTGACTGGAGGTAGTTGCCTGCACCATGGGGCTTGCAATCTCTTAATGTTGACTGGACTGAGTCACCTTCCCACTGTATATACACAGGTGAAGGACAGGACAGCTGTTCAGACAACTGATGCTGAGCGCTGTGCCACGGCACCTGCTGGTCTCCAGGGGGCCATCAACAAACTTGTTGCCAAATACCAGCAGGGAAGGTCATTTGTTAGGTTAGTTAAATATTTCATATTGTTGCTGATATATATATATACACCTATGTATACATGTATATACATATTTGTATTCCACAATTGTTGTTGCTTGACTAGAAATTACAATATCCACCTTCATCATCAGCCATTAACTGTGAAATAGAGAATTGGAGAATCTTCTAAGACGAAATAGTTTTTTTGGGTTGCACTCTCCAACTGTAAGGATTGTTATTCTTTTTCCAGCCGTCCTAAGGATTGCCATATGATGATTGATCATACATTTTGACCATCTGTCTGTTGATCAATGTGTTGCAAATTAACTACTATTTGAGCACCACATAAACCAATACAATCATCTCCTCAGGCCTTCAGGTACAGAAGATGTAGTCAGGGTGTTTGCAGAAGCAGATACTCAGGTAAGACACGTGTAAGTTTTCTCTGACTGCAATTTCTATTGAAAAATCTGGTTTGAAAATGAGCTGTCAGTACGGGTGATTTTTATATTGCAAGTGTAACAAACGTTATCTTTTCCCCTTCTTTTCCTCTGCAGGCTAATGCAGACATGCTTGCACATGAAGTCAGTGTGCAGGTGTACCAGCTGGCAGGGGGCATCGGGGAGCAGCCACAGCCTCCCAGCACTCCTTAGAGCTCTAACAATGTCACCACTGTCTTGGCACCAAGTTTATTTTCTGAAGGTCTTCGCAGGCATCCGAGACCTCCATATGTAGTGGTGGTTGATCCATATGGTGGAATACGTAATTGCTTTTGTTTGTAACACTGAGCAGGAAACATTGATTATCAAATTTGTGGCAATGTTATATTTCTTCATGGCTTTAATAAGTTGTTCTCTGCCATTTTCTACTTGTGCATAGATGTCTTGGGACATTTGAATAGAGTCGACAGGTAGCTTAGCCAGCAATATTGCTCCATAGAATTGTGGTCTTTAAGACATTTTCTTCATTTTAACAATTTAAGCACTTTTATTCTGGCAGCAGCAAGAAGGAATTTTTTTGTAATCAGTGACTTGATGAGGTTAATAAATCTATGTTTGTAACAGTATGTCAAGTTTACCAACTTCACAAAACTGCTTTCCTTTGGAAAGAACACTTTTGGGATGATTCGAAAGTCTGGTGTTGTGCAAATCATAAATGTACATTGTATTGTATCATCAATTTTTTGCTGTTTGCAGATTTTTAAAACTATGTCGTTACGTACAGCTCTAAGAAAGAGACATATCTGGCTACTTTTATTTCAAACAGGACTGTTAACTTAAGAGGACACCAATACCAGGAACCTTTCCAAATGTGAGCAATAAACACACGTAAGAAACAGGATCAGATGTGTCAAGGCATGTTCACCACCTTTTTCATGTGGGGTGTTCCATACAAGCCAGTTTTGAAGAGAGTTCGGGACATGTCCCATGTTCTAGTGGAACACACTATTCTTGGAGACGATGGGAGCTGCGGTAAAATAAATTCCAGCCCTATTCTTATGTGCATTGCAGTATCTGAATGTTGCACTTTCACTTTGTGTTGATGTGTAAAGTTGCAGTATTTGACTATTTATGACTAATTGCAATAAAAATCAATGAGTTCCTGTGAATTGCCTAAAATACCTAAGAGACATTTATTTACACTAAGTCTAATTGGTCCTTGGTTCTATTCAAACTTTGGCACATACTTGTCACCAATGTGACATTAATGCAAGTGGCCAAGGACACTAAAGGGTACATATTGAAAGGGAGGACGGGGGGATTAGAAGACCCTAAGCAGTAATAACAGAAACACAAAGACACAATTTCACACTTCCTCCATAGCATTTCTCATTTATTACTGTACATGTTTTATAGCAACAACATTGTGTTATTTACTGTCCCTTGTATTCTGGGCACTGATTTGAGTGAACAGACCTCTCCAATAAAACACCCTTTTCAACAGGAAACTTGTCCAACAGTCAACACATCGAACATCTCTAGATCAAAAGATGTGTTCTGACAAGCCGAATAAATCCTCTACAAAAAAACCCAACCTGTTCCACTAATGAAAATGGATTAATTAAGTTGCATGCATACATTTTGGGCATGGAAACTCTTGTGGATGCTGCTGGGGTATGCAATCTTGAGCAAGGCATTTGGGAACTCCATTGCCCTTCAGCCTTATCATCAGCAGTAAGCGCAATGGAAGAAATCAGAAAATATCTTATTATAAGACATTTATATACCCATTGACAAAAATCTGTAATATAGAGAAGGCATGACTGGTATGTAAAGCGCTACTATGAGAAAGGGTCTACAAAATCATGCAATTCTAATTTTGTTGTGAGCTTAGCACGATACCGTTGTCCCGACACCTGCTCTTTAGCTTGCTTGGTGCCCATTGAAGATTCTGTTGTCCCACCAGTCTGTGCCGGTGAGTTAGGAGCAGTCGAGGACTCTGCCTTTGCATTCGCTGTCGGTGCAGCTCGAGCGCTGCCCGAGGACGCAGCTTTGGGATTGGCTGACAAGGGGGCCCTCACATTAACAGAGGGAGCAGCAGCTCTCGGATTGGCTGAGGGGGCAGCTTTGACATTAGACGACGGTGCAACCTTGGGATTGGTTGATAATGACACCTTGGGACTGGTTAACGTTGCTCTGGTGTTAGGGGTTAAATCTGCTCTCTGGCTCACCGACATTACCGCTCGAGAACTGGTCGAGGATTCTACTTTAGACTTGGATCCAGAGCGATTTACATCATTTTTCTGGTGGCGATTTTTGACAGAATTCTTGGGCCTCGCACCACCAACAGCCTCGCTCTGCTGTCCTGAGTCCCGTTTTGTTTTGCTTGCCTCTTCTTCTCTCAGTGTGTGCCTTAGGCGTGGCATAGCCAAATCTTCCTCAGACGACGTGGATGATTCCTCATCACTCTTCCATTCTTTCACTGGTAAGTCGTCCTCTGACATGAGCGCAAGTAACAAGTCCTGTACAAATTTACTCTTATCTGCTCTTTCCTCCTCCCATTTCTCACGTTCACCTTCTGGTAACTGGTTCTCCCATATTCTGTGAAATTAAGAACACAACTATAAGAGTCAAGACCTCCATGGAGCAAATGTTGGGCACACACCTATTGACTCACAACAATTCACAGCCAAATCAATTTGTTTATTAAACCCGAGGAGCTTCAGATATATTTGTTGATTGCCAGAAGGTTGTTCAATTCAAAAATCACCACCAGAGACTCAAGCACATTTTTCCCCTGAAAATGTATACCATCACATTGGACGTGGCAAGGAGACCTGCGATCATCAGCCAATCTCTAAAAATCATGCAATGATCAAGAGAAAACCGGAGCATTACTGCCAAAATTGGCAAAAAAGTAATTAACAGCTTGCAGACTGGTTGGCATATCGATTCTCCTGTTGTGTGATGATTGTCTTATTTAACATATTAGTGAGATGTTTAATAGGAGGATGACCAAAAAAGCGATTATCGGAATCTGAGAAGATTCTTATACACTAAAGCACTTTTTTTTCCAAATGTCCTTATTTTTCCAGCTACGGTTGCTGTTTAATTGAACCCAAGGTCAAGCTCTTCTCAAACACAGGACCTAAAGCCTATGTCTCCTTTAATGGCCTGCACCTTTTACTAGTAGTGCCCATGTTAGGGTGCACAACTGCACAGGGTAGTATCTTCAGCTGTGTTGCTAACTATTGCACTACCGAAAACTAAAGATGAGGAGGGATCAAAACTCAAGTCAGCTTGATGAGGGTGAACCAGTACCCACCTGGATAACAGGAACTGTGGACTTCCCTGCCCCGCTGCACTAATGGAGTCTAAAGGCTGCGTGCCTGCAGCAGTGGGGGTGCTGGTCGACGACGGAGCAGCCTGTCGACGGGGCATGGACCTCTCCAGCTGCTGCCGGGCGGCCTGCGCCTGCTGACGCTCCAGCTGCAGCTGCATCTGGAGCTGCTGGAGCTGGGACGTGGTGGCCGCCGTGGTGGAAGCACCTGCTGTACGCCGAACACCTGACAGCTGAGACAGCAGCTCTGTGGGTGGACAATAACAGATCATCATCAAACCTGAAGAGCGCAACCTTCCCAAAATATTTGTTCTTGCACGTTTTGTAATGTATTCTGTCGACGGCGACACGGAAATAAGCTGTAAGCTTGAGTCTGTCGTCATCATGTCATGTATTTAAATGTTGCAATAAAAGAATTTTAAAAAACGTCACAAAAGGCAGTACAGTCAGACCTGCCCAAGAACACCACTCAGGGGACTGATAAAATTTGATGTATGGAAAGGTGATCACTATAGACAGGATTCTAAGTGCTTGAGTCAATGGGGAAAATTATCTCAGGGACCACCAAAAAGTGATCACATTTTCCAGTAGGTCCTTTTGTAGAGCTGGTCACTTGTACAGGTTTGACTGTACTGTTTCATCCATTGGATTTACGTTTGTTGTCTGCAGTTTGAAAGGAAAATGTCAACAAACCACAGGAAGGACGACTTCAAATGTCAGTGAATCTAAGGATCAAAATAAACTGGATCTCAAAGGTCACAAGGTAAGTACATGTGGTAAATGCTAGACATACCAGCTATGGGGTCCATGGTTTCTCTGCTGCTTGGAGAGGTGGTAGACTGGGCTGACAGGCCAGCTGCAGTGCTGAAGTGCATGTTGGCCCTGCGTGCCCTGGCTCCCCCCATACCCCTGCCAGGATGGAACATCCTGCGAACATGCCGCGCACTGCTAGCGTCATCGTGCTCGCCGGTCAAGGAAAAAGTTTGGATTGAGGCCTGAGCTAGCTGTCAAGGGTTGTCTGCAGGTAAGTGTCGATCAAAAGGACCTTTAAGACTATATAGATATACGGTATATAGATACAGCAACTACAGCAGTTTACGTCTGCAACAGCTCTACTTGTCCTTACATATTCAAGTACTTGTCTTGTGTGCTTTTAGCTACTTGGTCTTGAAACAACATACAACTGTTGTAATTTCATGCTGGGAAGGTGGCCAAATTTCTGTACAAAAATAAGTCAGTCTCCAGGGGAAGTGTCCCTCATTAGAATGTTGGGCCATGCAGAGGTTCTCACTAAACAGTCTAAGAGGTGAAATTTAACTGGAAGGAAAACATTGCCATCTCAAGTCATCTTTGAGGAAAATATTCAAACAAGTCTTTTTACAGTAGGAAAGAATTCTTCAACCATGACAGTTTGAAAATCTCATGCCAACAATGTCTGTCAGATGCTGGCCTTTCTTTTCACTAAATATCATAAATTCCTGTATTTGACTTTTGATTATATTCAACTTACTTTCACTAAACAAAAAGCAGCTAATCATCTATATAACATTGCCAAGAAGTTTGCAAAAGGATATCAAGTCTCTTGGAGATCTGTGCTCTAATGTAAGATGTGCAGCAAAGTCATCTGTGACGTGGTTTGGGTCTCCACCTGGGACTGCTGCACAAACAGGGCATACCTGCCAGGAATAGGACAAAAATTAGCAAATCTTTCTTTCTACCACCAAGAGGTTAAATCTGGATTTACATCTACTTGAAAGTATGGGTTCATGATTTCATATGTCTTTCAGTTTTATTAAGGTGCTCTGGTCCTTTACCAGGATGAGACATCTGAAAACTCATGCAAGGAATGCATAAGGAATACATGTAGCTTATCATAATCCTTATTTTACCAGCACACACAGTTAGACAGGCTAACTGTACACATTTTCCTATTCCTTGGAACCACTTATAGGTCATTTCTCATCTTTTTTTTCAATGTGAGATGCTATTTTTGTATCCAGGAAAAGTTTTCAAACATGCCTTTCCCTGAAAGTCTATGTCGTGACCACAGGTTTAATCAAGACTACAGTATTTCAACTTAATTCAGACAAAGAATAGCAAACTGCAGAAAAGGGGTGTGCCTTAAAGGCACACAGAAAAATGTTCTTACCACTTCTGTGGAAGTGTCTGAGTGCTCAGACGTCACATGTTCCTGTAGCGAGGACTCTGTATACCCCATTTTCCCACAGAACGGACATGTAAAGGACTGAGGATGCTCTATTGCAAGCCCTTCCCCGCCATAGTACAGCTCTGAGGGGGGATACAAAATCATGGTTGACACAAATAAACATTTCTCAGTGAGTGCATTTCATATCACTCACGACTAATTATATCATATTGGGTCTGTCACTACTGAGATTACAGAATCATGAATTATCACAAACTTTGAATTTGCAGCATTGTTAATATGACCTGAAAAAATATTATTTGGGTATTTCAATAATTTCAGGCAGATGCATTTAAGTTACCCAAGTGCAGTGTTTTTCAAACTCACTGCTTCAACTACTGGCTTCATTCCAAAAACTATATACTAGTACGTGTAATACACTACATATTGAAAACTTCTCTCTTTGTATAAACATGTCCTGTGACAAAATAAAATGGTCTAACCCTTCCAACCTGAAAAAGTTCATTCCTAAAAATACAAGGATGTAAATAAGCAAGGTCTTCTGGATCAGAATCTAAATACATTTTTTATTGAGTGAAAAACAAGACTTTCTCTTTACACTGCTTTTATATTTAGTGTATAGTTGGACCAATTACAAGGTTTGTGATAGAAATGGCAAGTCAAACAGAAGTGTTTGGCAGTGTTGGAGATGGACAACAGAAATAAGTTGAAAACAATTTAAAAACTATTAAGCCATAGAGGCAGCTCCCTAATATATTTTTCTGCAATTTGATTTGAAAAATTGTAGAAACTTGCAGATTTTCTGGCAACAAATTTTCAAGGCTCACTGATATGGATTAGGTTTTACATGTTATCAGATACATGAATTAGCATGCCAATGCAGGCGTGGTAAGTTTATCTCCAACAAACAGACATAGCCTGCAATACTAGATAGATAACAAAGATAGCATTTTACACTTTGTACATGTCCTTCATCTCATCACATATAATGCTCACCAAAGTCTGATCTTGTCAGAATACACTGCATGGGGTGGTCGGCGGTATGTCTTGTCGTGGTGGCACCACTCTCGTAACAAGATGCACATAAATCGTAGTCGTAGCAGATCAGACACTTGTATCTCTTGCCTCTGAAGTTGCCCTTCAAGCAAGAGTCACAGCTGACACCTGCAGTGTTTGAAAGTGAGAGTTCACTGACACATCACTGACAACTGGTACCCTTTAGATTTTTAATGATTCAAACCCCCCAACCTTGTGATCCAAAACAGGAACTAGACCATTGTATGCTTCTGCAGTTGTGAGTTGTGACATAACAATTCAATGACTAGGTTATGGCAAACTCAAATTGTCCACAGTAAGTTAATTTATTTGACAAATAACTTCATTCTGACACCCAACCTCTGACACAAACTATATAGATGCTGAATACATCATAGAGATGTCAGTATGAGGAAACATACAAACTTACAGTGAAGAGACTGTTATACAAGTGACATTGACTATCTGACTCACATAATTTGTTCATTGGATATAGATTAGTCAAAGCCTTTCAAACTAACAAACGACATCATAAAGTACACCTTCACCATGAGTAACAGAGATTATGTACTACAAAATCAACTGATACACTTCATTGAAGTAACAGTAACGCAGTTCATCCTACTGCAAATGGAATACCGTTAAAGTTAAACCACAAGAGGACGTTATAGTGCTACAGAATACCTAGTATTGGCCCCACCTACGCTTATGGCGCAGGCACCTTCTGCGAACACTGAACGCCAGACAACACATATTGTACACTTCTAATGGAAACAGATCCTTTGTGAAAGCCAAAAGGCGACGGATACACAAACTGTATTAGTTTTGACGCATAAAAAATGTTCGTCCGCATGACAGCCAGTGAGGCACCTGACTATGGCAGCCATCTTGCCCACCCAACCCCCTTCGTCTTACCTTCATGTCGGGACATCCTAGAAAGTGAAATCGCGCTGGACGCGCCTCAAAACCGTGAAGACGGTCCCTAACGACGTAGGGCACAAGCATGAATAATGGTGTCACACAAAAACGCTCCACAGCCGCGAATTGAGTGGTGAAATATCGCAGATATTTCGCAAATCACTTCTCCGTCCACGGAAAATGACGTCAAATTTCCCAGCATGCCCAGACTGTGCGAATGACCCACCTCTCGCAAAATCTCGTGAAGTCTCGTCTCAATCGAAACATGACAATTTTTTTGCATTTTCCACTTTTCAGAAAAAAAAAAGTTGAAAGTGAAAATGTTTGGCAGGTAACATTACTAACGATGAAGCTTTTTCCCATGATGTATTCTCCAGATGTTGTCGATGTAAATGGTGTTTTATTTTGTTTTAATAGTACGAAATTAGCTGTATAACGTGGAATTTGATCCCCAACATTTTGAATGTCGGCTTTTCAATATTTTCTGCTCATTCAGCTCATTTTCTTGTCTACTTTTGAACCCATTTATCCCATTTTTATCCTTGTCAAGACTCATCATCCACCTAGCGGGATGTCTAGTTACTGCAGGCATGCGGAAACTTAATACACATTCCAAAGACATCGCGTTATCTTAGCCAGTTATGACATCATTCAGTAACGCTGTACAAAGGAGACGAGGCGAGGTTCCGTACAGCTCAAGACGGCTGCCAAGGACATAAAAGTCTGAAGGCGCCAAACTGACAAACTTCTGCTCCAAAGTCACGTGATCACTTGTAAACAAGATGGCTGCGTCCAGTCGTGTGTTGGTGTACGGAGGGAAAGGTGCGCTCGGGTCCGTCTGTGTCAAGTATTTCAAGGAGAGAAGCTGGGTCAGTATACAGTTTATGGTCTAAGGAGTGCCGTGTGTTATATCGAGATAGTTAACATTCTGTATGGACGATACGCCTCCAGTGTGAAGCATCATATGACCCTCACTCCACTTCGTGATCATAATTTCTCCTCCGGCCTCCAAACCATCTATCATGATCAGATCTCCACGTGGGCACACTTATGCATGCCGTGGAGCTCCTTACGCGTTATATGAATACATAAGCCAAGGTAGGAAGCTTTAGGTGTTTCTTTGTTATAAGAACCTTTTTCCAATTTATGTCACGTACTTCAAGGAGAAATATAACAAAGAAAGTAAGGGCGATTCTGAAGGGGGCGTGTCCACACAGTTGTGAAGTACCCAAATTCCACTGTTGCAACTTAGTAACAAAGAGACTCTTGAGATATCTGGAGAGTCACCTTCACGTTCAATAAATTCTGGAATGTTCTGTGCAAAGAAAACGTTCAGGCACAGGTGGATTTGTGGCTCTTTGGTCTACAGCTGTTGAGCTGCCCTCCCACAAATTTTGTGCAGTTGTGGTGCCTCAAGGCAGAAGGATGCCTTTATCTTGCCCTCCTGAGTCATGGTACAGTTAAACTGATGGTACAGGTAAACTGATGTATGAAATGTAATTTTTCTAGCTAGGTTGCCATATATCAATGATAGCACACTCTATTTTCAGGCTGTATAAACTTGATAGTCACAACTCTTAGTCTTAGTAAGCCTTACCAAAATTATGGGGTGGGGAGTTAGGTTGCCCCAGGCTTAGCAAAACACTCCAGCAAAACATCCCATATTGTCACCTATTGTGAGATCGTTTCATAGCGGCCATTGACAGTCAGTACTGGAATGATACAGGAAGGTTGTAGGTCATTCATTCAACTTCAAGATTTATAGAATTTCCTCTTGCTCATCAGGGAAATATTTTTATGTCGCTCATTTATATTTATTTTCGCTCTTTTATGTAGACAACCAATGAAGCAATGCAACATGGACCTATACATGTATGCCACACATTGTGCACAGCTGTATGTGTAACTGTCTTCTGTTTTACCAACAGTGGGTAGGCTCTATTGACCTGGTACCGAACGAGGAGGCAGATGCCAATGTGGTGGTGCAGCCGTGTGAGTCGTGGCAGGAGCAGACGGACGCGGTGCTGAAGGGTGTGGAAAACTGCCTGCGGGGAGAGAAGGTGGACGCCATTCTGTGCGTGGCAGGAGGATGGGCAGGCGGAAGTGCTAGCTCAAAAGGTCTGGATCATAAGTCTGTCAGTGTGACTGTTGAAGCCATATAATATTGATGACTGGAGGTGTTCAAAGTATCTTTGTTTGTTTGAACCTTTGTTTATTCATTCAGTACAGTGTAATATAGCCAAAACAGGGCTCAGAATACCCACCTGCAGTCTGCCGGAAAATTCTTGAGATATGCCGAAATAATTGTTAACAACTTGCAATTTAGCATACAATTAGTATTCTGTGCTCAAACTTATGCTGATCTATGTATTATAACATCCAGACTTCATCAAGAACTCAGACATGATGTGGAAGCAGAGCGTGTGGACGTCTTCCATCGCTGCCAGGTTGTCTTCACTGCATCTTAAGGATGGAGGTTTGCTCACTTTGCCAGGAGCTCTGCCTGCTCTGGATGGGACAGCAGGTATGGAGGCTTTGTGGAACTCAGTATACAATTTATTCTAATTTTCAGGTTTGTCAACCAGTACATTTAGCTGCAGCACAATTTGATAAAGCATTCATATGGGACCACCAGAAAACATGTCTGAAGAAGGACTCTTGTTTTTAGATACCTGATTTCTATCCTTTTTACTCAAACCAGCCCATGTAGTTTTGCCTAATGTGTTGTGCAGGAATGATTGGTTATGGGATGGCCAAGGCTGCTATCCACCAGCTGACCAAGAGTTTGGGCCAGCCCAATGGTGGTCTTCCCGAGGGGGCTGCTGCGATCGCCATTCTTCCGTACGTTGCTTTAGACACAACAAATCATTCTCGAGTGCTCTTGCATGTCTCCTTGATTTTATTTACTTGTATCTTCTAATCTAAATTCCAGTCTAAAAAAATACAGTTTGTCAACACTCTTTAATCGTCATATGTTGTCTTTGTGTTGGCAGAGTGACCTTGGACACCCCCATGAACAGGAAATGGATGAAAGATGCTGACTTCAGCACATGGACATCCCTGGAGTTTGTGGCAGAGTGAGTATAGCAACTTTCTCATGATCTTCTTTAAGAATTTTGACAGAGAATACTGACTAAGATTAGTAAGAAAACTATTTGCACAAACTGTTAACATGAAAAATATGTGTTCCAACATTTTTCTAGCCTGGAGTCCAGCCTTATTAGCTTTCTGTTCGCTACCCAAGCTCCCCTCCTTAGCTTGGGTAGCGCAGCAGAGCTAGGGTAGCGGCCGGAAAGCTAAATAGGATTGATTCCAGGCTACATTTTTTCCTGCTCTTTCTTTTACACTTGCACTACATTCTCTTCCAATGTGGCCACTGTTGATCCATGGAACCTGTCTGATTTGATTTGCAGGCTATTCTACAACTGGACTCAGGGTAAGGACCGCCCTGCGAGCGGCACACTGCTGAAACTCAACACATCTGATAGCATCACCAAATGCACTCCTGCTGACTGACTCCAGCCAAGGCAGTAGGTCTTCTGACAGATAACGCCCTACTCCCAGGCTGACAATCAAGGGAAATGATTTGAAACCAGGTGGTAGATGCATCCTGTTGACAGTGTAATTAATTCGTAATATTGTTGAAGGTAGACTTTGCAAGGTTTGGCCCTCTTTGCCAGTCTCAAGAAACGTATTCCTTCTAAAAGTGACATGGATCAGAGACATACGAAGCAGTTTGTAACCCATTTATAGTTTGTCAAGGATTAGCCACCTGGAAGTTACAGTGTTTTGCATGACAATGTTCAGGTGAGACTGCAGAAAAGTTTGTATAACACTTATCAAGCTTGAAAATTCTGCTACTGTAAATGCAGAAATATTCGCGGTGGTTTTATGTTAGCGGTATTCGCTGTGAACTCTTTATTGCGAACTTAAAACCACTGCGAAAAGCCATTCTATTATGTGCATGACTGTAGCGCTACTATTGTTTCAAACGCGAACTCAAACCCACCGCGAACACTCCATTTTCCTCCCTACCGCGAAATTAAATCCCCCCGAAAATTTCTGCATTTACAGTAGTTTTTTCTGTGCGGGAAAACATTTTGGATATACTAAGAGATAAAATGGCAAAAATCCTGTGAAGTCTATATTTGAATGTAAGACATATTGTAGCTGTCCCAAGACAGGATAAAAGTAGCCTAGGTGCCATTCCATTTAGTTTTCTGTGGTTCCTATACTCACAGCTTACCAACATCCTACCGGTAGTTTGATTTCCTAGGCTCCTATACTTACCACAGAAAACTAACCAGGATGGTACCCAGGCTGTAGAGAATAAGAAGCCAACAGCTTCAGAGGATGCTGGACAGGTGATCATGTCATAGAGTGAAATGTTAACAGGTAGGAGTGAGCTAATAGGTGTTGGTGATGCAAACTAGTGATTCTTGGTGCTCTGTTTAAGACATATCTGTAGCAACATGAAGTTAGCAGAACTTCTTTAAAAAATCAGGTCCTGTAATCGATTTTGATGGATAACTTCTTATATCCTAGCTGTGTGTTAAGAGGACATGAGAGATGACTTTGAATAGAGAAATGTGGACACAAACATGTTGAAAGGACATATTTTGGCTTTAGGACTGCAACAATACAGTTGTCATGGTAACAAATGTGGTGACAGTTTATGTTGACATGAGTACTTGTATTAGAGCACATGTATCAGGTCTCAAGCCAAACCATCAAAATGAAGGTGTAACTCATGAAACTATGTTGAAGTGGCCTCACTTTTTTCTAGTGCCTTTCTACCACTTGAGTTGGAGCAGGGACAGAACTGACTGACAGGCGATCCTCCCTCGGCGACATAACTCCCTCAGCCGGCATTAGAGAACATTGGCCCGAGTAAAACAATCGCGTATCAGCGCTCCCCCAAAGAATAAATGCCGCCGCTCCAATAAATCTGCGAAGGAGGCTAGGACAGGACAGTATTCTGTTCTAAGGGACATCTTGAAAAGGAGGGTGTTGGCTTGTGTGTAATTGAATCAAAGGCACATGACACAGAGAGAACTAATGACACAGCAAGGATGAATTTCTTTCAATGTATTTGCCTCTTTATGCAATTTGCAATGTGTTGCTACTGGGCACCACTGTGCACATGGTCCGGGTAGAGCAGGGTGAAACATTTGGAGTACCAGACGCTGTGCCCCAACCCCTCGGCCTCACAGCGACTCATCATGTCACTCAGCACGTCGTATGGGGTGTTGGCGCCTGAGCCGATGCACCGGATCCCTGGAATCAGCTTGTCCTTTCCAACCTGCCCAATGATTTGGATCAGGTCGTAGTCGAAGGTTGAGGCTAGGTCACGGTAGATCTGGAGGGGTGGGGGTGGGGGGTGGTGGTAGAACTTGTGTTTACCTCTCTAACTAACTACAACACTGAAAATCAACACTGTTTCTCATGATCATGACTTGTTTGATTTAGCTATGACTTATATGGTTCATAGTCCAATCAGTTTTTGACAACTGCAGGTTCAATAGACATGATTTTTCATGTATCTATCCTTCAGTAGAATCTTTTAAACCACAGAATTTACTATATGCCCTGCTATAATTGGACAACATTGAAGCAGTTTCCAACCCACCTTGGGCACATATTCATGAAAGCCGATGTCCTCCGTTGCCCAGCGAGCCCAGTCCATGTTGTAATTCAGCAGTGACGCTTGAGGAGGTGAAACTGGTGCCAGCGACACCTTCCCAGATACTTTCCTGGAGAAGAGGTGAGTCAACTAAGTGTCAGTTACAAGAGGACAGCGCACATGTATAAGTACACAACATAGAACAATTACCGTTGGAAAGGCAGTGTGTCTATGTAAGGGCAGGAAGTTTCATCTGAGGTTGAGGATGAATAAGTGACAGCTGTAGTGATATGATTTTCCATACTTACTCGAGGATGTGGCTTGCAGCATCGTTCATCGTTGCCACCAAGTCTGTTCCCAGCTGGTATGGTTGGCCAAAATGCTCGTCCAGCTGAACACCACCCAACCCAGGGTAGTTGTCGAATGCATCCTGCATCATTCCAGCAACAAAGTCCAGGACCTGAGAAAACATTGTGTACAATAAGTAACAACATGTACCAATGAATGTCTGAAGTCCATGTAGCAGTGCCTTTAACCTCTGGACAAATAAGCCATGAGCTCAAATCCCAGTCTGAAGTCTGACGTTCCATTTCAGGTCCTTTAAAAAGTGTGGTGCCCCATTTAATAGTCATCAACAAATCATCATATGTAGAATGACTACAAATAGTCTGCTGCATTACCTTGGAAATTTGCCAGAGGGCCACTTCAGTAGCCTAGCATTCATCTATTGTCATGATCAGCTATATACATTTGTAATACACACTCACTCGTCATTCCATTGTTTTGTAGGGGAGTGACAGTCAGAGGAGTGCTTAATGACAACGGTGCACGTGAATATTGTGCAACAACATATGAGAAGGACCGTAACCTTGGTCTCACCTCAGTGTTATCTGCGTCCATCCACCAGTAGCCCTTTGCCTCTCCCTTCACCCAGCCCCTCTGGTACACCGTGTTGGAGAAGACAGAGAGAGTTGGGCTGGAGCCCCAGGTGGCTATCAGACCATACTCAAACCACGCCCAGATCTGTGTGAGAAGCATAACGAGGAAATGGATATTATGGCAAATATTTCTAATCTTAATCCCTTTATGCCATGCTTTACAATGGCGGAGTTCTGTGGGTTTTTTTCCACGTAACTCCAAGTTGGTCAGTACCTATAACAAAGCTCGTACGGCGTAGAACAATGTTTGATTACCTCTATCCCTCTCTTCAGTCCCTCCTCCACAGCCCATCCCAGCACGTCCCTCACAAACCCGCGGATCCCCAGCGACTCGAAGGTCGGGGAGTTGAAGTAGATCTGGCCTGTGGAGACATGCTTTAGTTTTTATACACCAACAACCCCATAACTACTTATTCTGAAAAAATCACTTCAACCAGCTTCTGCGTCCTATTACTACTGCTTTGAGTGCACGCGTGCGCATGTGTGTGCGTATGTGCTACTTTTATAATCGAGATAAGATACCAGTGCAAAGATGAAATCTCTTTCAAGAGAACCTGGACAGCTGTGTTGATTCAACTGTGTACATTCAGAAATTATTTGACAAATACACATATAACGTTATATATGTATATTTCGTCATCTGCAAATACGCCGGTGTACTTTCATTTTATGTACATATAAATATAATGCAAGTCATACCGTCGGCCCATACGTTGAGATAAACGCGGTTGATGCCCTTTGCCTTAAGTTGGGCGAACGTGACTGCCAGTTCAAACTGGGTGTTGGGGTGGTCGTATCGGCTCAGCCAGGTAGCGCGGACGTCAGCATTTGGGGATGTAACGTTACTCGCTCCCGAAAATGTCCCTGCCCCGGTTTCAATACCTACCAAAAGTAGTTTAAAAATCGAAAACAATTAATTCGTAAAGTGCATTGTAGGTCCATTCTATAAGTTTTGAAAAAGACAATAACGTAATATTACTACTAATAACGTACAGATAATGTATCGTACTTGAGTTGGTCTCGCATCCTCCGAAATGACAGCTGTAACAGCACTTGACTTCGTCGCCGTAGGATGGACAGTTGCCGCTGACGTAGTAGCCGTACGGACAGGACTCCACGGTGACGCAGTGGCCGTGCTGTCCGTGAGCGAAGGACGTGGCGCATTCACGGTCGTTTGCTGGAGACAAAAAGTAGACGCCCATGATTCGATGTCTATGTTTTTGCATTACAGTATTTGACCTTTTACGTGATATCATACCTACCCGAGGCAAGCCCCAAGAGCACGAAGGCAACGACAAAAGAAGTCAACGCCATTTTGCGCAGGCAAAGATGCTCGTCCAACAACTTCTGAAGATCTAATCCTGGTACGGTTTAGGACAGGCCGGGCGAATTTTTAAAGGACCAAAACCACTATGTTCATTGGCCAAATCATGTTTGTACAATTGTGTAAGTGGTTGAAGGACCAATAGCACGTCATGTCGTGGAAGCTTGGGAACATTCCTTCTATTCCCAGACCAGGTTTCCGTCATTGGGTCGTAGGGTCATGGACACGGTGTTTTTGTTCAGAGGAGCCGCAAGTTAGTCGCGTGGCACGTGTCAATGGCAAATCCAAAATGTACACGTTTATGTTACATATTTGACCCCGCCCTCGCTCCTAAGTATGGTGAGGTAATCGGAATTTAAAGCTTTAAAGGTAGGCAGGAATATTCAACCCCCAACTTTATGACCCAGGAGTGTGCCTTCTAACTGCTAAACCTCTGTAGGGTACATGTACTTGGTAATGTGTTATTCAGCCAGTACATGGGGACCCCGGTTATGTGTGCGTGTCGTTCAGCACCAAGGACAGCATCGGCCTTGGCTGAATGTCGTGCAGAGCCACTGGTAGAAAACATAAGTATTGTAGGTGTGTCACTCACTGCCAGCAACATCATAATGTTCGTGAATTATTCAGCCACAATGAGGAACATGAATATACACATTTATATATGCTCGGTGCACCTTATAAGTACCCATTCCTATCAGTACACGCAGTGACGAACAGTAATACAACAGTGCAGACTGTTTTTCGTTTGTTTTATTTCTGGCTACTCTGACTTTGTGGTGATTGCTCCCCATGCACATCCCCTATCCCAGCATGAGGTCCGTGTAGAGCAGGGTGAAACACCTGGAGTACCAGACGCTGTAGCCGATCCCCTCGGCCTCACACCGACTCATCATCTGACTGAGCGCGGAGAGCGTGGTGGGAGAGCCCGAGCCGATGCACCGGAGCCCCGGGACAAGCTTGGTCTTCCCAACCTCCTGAATAACGCGATCCAGGTCGGCGTTAAACACTGAGGGGTATTCGCGGTAAATCTGGAGGCAGAGAAAGAGACGGGTGCGATTGAGCGTGCACATACTTTTGTAAATATGATACGTAGGACATTTACTCCCTATTTTCTTTTTCCTCGTGTCTTCCTCTTTTTCAGATATTACTTATCGCCACCAAGAAGACAATATTTTTACCAACATCTATCGGTCAGGTTAAATGTGTATTTAAATGTGCATTTATTTGCGTTGGTCATGAAACAATTAAGCGAATTTTGCAAACGATCTGAATCCGCATCTAATCTTTACAATTTCCACAATCCTTCATTTTCGAAGATGTGTCTTTTCAAAGTGGTGACTTGTTTAAATGTCTAAACTGAAAAGTTTTCACAGCTAGCAGGTATGTCTGCTAACGGTAGGTATACTAGATAACTGTACCTTCTAACATAGCCTTCCCAAATACCAACCCACCTGTGGAACGTACTCATGAAACCCGATGTCGTCCCTTGCCCATGTGGCCCAGTCCACGTTGTAGTTCGTGAGCGACAGGCTAGGAGGGGCAATCGGTGACAACGACACCCTCCCTGACACCCGACTGAGGGGGTGGTGTAGGAACAGAAAAGTGAACAAGTATAAGCCCAATGCAAAGTAAACAGTAACATTGCAATGTATTGATTTGTTATTTTGAAATTATGAAGCCACTGTTCGTTGTATTTACATGTCCTACCCTGTGGTAAATGACCCAACCATATCCTAGGTTCAGTACTGAGTATATGAACACGACATTTCTTCCCCCGAGAAAGCAGGAGATAGCAATTGCGTCCCATGGTACTAAAGATATGTTCTGTGTACAACTTCTCTTCGAAAGCGACATCCCCTCCAACCATCACTTACCTGAGGATGTGCCTTGCAGCGTTGGTCATCGTCCCCACTAGGCCAGTTCCAAGCTGCCATGGTTGAACAAAATGGTCGTCCAGCTGAACACCAGCCAACCCAGGGTAGTTGTTGAATGCGTCCTGCATCATTCCAGCGAGGAAGTCCAGGACCTGAGGAATTGAGCTGCATGTTAAATCCTATCGTTGATGTGTTAAAACTATATGTGCAAAGATATGTATACATATACGGAGCAAAAACAACAAGAAAGATTCTCTATAAAAAAAGTCCGTTTGAAGACACAGCAAACCAAACCGTCTTTTGTCTGACCTGTGTGTTCCCTGCATCCATCCACCAATATTCTCCGGCCTGCCCCTTTATCCATCCCAGACCGTACACCGTGTTGGAGAAGACTGTAATAGTTGGGCTGGAACCCCAACATGCTTTGAGACCGTACTCAAACCACGCCCAAACCTGTGGGAAAAGCGGAGCAAGGTACAATTACTAGGATTTCGTACGCTACATAAACACATTCACGTGTAGAATGCTGTTCATTTATACATCAAGTCTTGTGACAACAGGATTTATCTACGTTTATTTTAACCTGTTGACACTTGTCTCCAACAATCGGCTCCTGCAAAGGTACGAAATATTTGTACGCCACTGTGCATGTGGCTGAACAAGTCACCTCTATCCCTGTCTTCTGTCCCTCCTCTACAGCCCATCCCAGCACGTCCCTCACAAACCCGCGGATCCCCAGCGACTCGAAGGTCGGGGAGTTGAAGTAGATCTGGCCTGTGAACATGTGTAGCAAATTGAAGAACTCAAAGGGCTCAAATTTGTTAGGAAACTCACAATGTTACCCTTTTTTTACTTTGACTTGACTTGACTTTTGATATCTTTAACAGGATCATTTTAACAGGATCGAAATACAGGATTTGTATAGGATCGGACGGTATGTTATGGTGACAGGCACCAGATATAACATCTTTTTGAAGAGTCTTACTTTCATCTTGTTAGTGCTGCTTTTTCAATAACTGGGCCATGAGGCCACAGCAAGTAAATTTTATGGATGACACCCTCTGCAGACTCCAAAATTAATGAGATAGGGCGAAAAAAACAAGCCGGGCCAAAAAAAACAAGATTCCTATATTTTCAAATTTTGAGATCATAATTCTTGTTCAACAAGAAATATGATATTATGACCAACAGGTCTTTTAGTCCTGTATTCATTCATATATAATATAAAACCTCCTTGATTCAACAGTAAATATGTCCTTGTAGATGTGTATACATCTCAATAGACTAACTACAACAAATGCAGAAAAGAGCTTGTTGTACCATTATCTGAAGCAACTACACTTGGTATTCATATTCGATGAAACACCTTGTGTATACAGCTCAATTAACTAGACCCCCCCCCCATTATTTATATAATGCCCTTGCTAGAACAAATGCAGAAAACAGCTTGTTATTATACCATCATGGGCAGGAACTACACTGGGTATTTATATGCAAGGAAGCACCTTAAACTGTCAACGTTTACGACATATTTGCCAAGTTTTGGCATGTTGACCACCGTCGGAGAGCAATGAAATTTCTTGTTTTTTATTCCGAAATCAGGCGAAAATTAATGAGGGCGCTGATGTCATCCATAAGAATTACTTGCTGTGGCCTACGTTAACAGTCCAGAAATCAGCCTTTGCTATGGGGAACCCAGGCAGCTGTATCAATACAATTGAGTAAATTTAACCGTTGTATTTCGTTGTAAACAATATTCTTCCGAATCGGATGTGTCATGAATAGAATTTGCCCTACCGCTGGCCCACACGTTGAGATAGACGCGATTGATTCCTTTTGCCTGAAGTGTGGCAAAGGTGGCTGCGGTCTCCGCCTGGGAAGTGGCGTGGTCGTACCGGCTCAGCCAAGTGGCGCGCACGGCAGCATATGGGGATGTACCCGTTTGTGTTGCTGTTCCAGTCCCCATATCTGTCCCCGTTCCGGTGTCTGTCCCCGTCCCAGTCCCCGTTCCGATATCTACCAAGAGATGTACAAGACATCAATGAAAAAGTAGCCGCAGATCCAGCTGTAGGTCTGTTAAACCCGGGTCCGCTCACATCGGCGCCCAGAACAGACAATGGTTAACCCATACTGCCTTTGAAACAATCAAAAATAAATAAATGAAAATCAGAAGTGGTATCATACTTGAGTCCGTCTGGCATCCTCCCAGATGGCAGTTGTAACAACACTTGATGTCGAAGCCGTATGAAGGACAGAGACCGGAGACATAGTAGCTGTATGGACAGGAGGACACGGTGGCGCAGTGGCCGTGTTGTCCGTTAGAAGCGACAGAGCCTGTACATTCAGGGTCGCTTGCTGAGGAAATAAAGTTAACGCGCTCATGTTGGCATGTGATCTTATAGCTTAAAAAGGCGGAGAATATTCCCGAAGGCTAACATTCAACAATAACAAAAAAATGTGCCACTGAAGAGCCCATATGTTGAATTTTTTTTAGCGTAAAACAGACCCTTAGCTTCATTTATGCTTTATCAAATTCATCATACCCGGCCACGTTTCTAAAAGAATTTTTTTTTCATAGTCAACTCTTTAGAAGTGGTTTACCTTATGTATTATTATCATATCTACGTCTGTCAGTAATCTCCAGCTAGAGCCAGGCGTCTTTGTGTTCCATAATTAGTATGACATACCCACCGAAGGCAGACCCCAAGAAAACAAAGGCAACAGCTAAACCAGGCAATGTCATTTTGGACAAGCAACGCCGCACGATGATCGAAAAGAACGATATTTGGAGACGACGAGGTGTCTATTTCAGACGTGGGCGGCTTTCTTATCTGGCATGTTGATTACCCAGTCCCTTCGCTGGTTGGTCTGATCAGATAGCTAGTGTGTTTGCTCAAGACATGGAGGTTATATCCGTTTAAGCCCCTTTCTACGAGACCGCGATCGCTCAGGGACCATACAGCGACAAAAATTGGATTTGGGTGACTCTTGATTTCATTATATCTGAATATGATGCAAGATGGTAAAAGTACGAGTTCAAATACAACAAAACGCACAAAATTTAAGTGTTCGTTATCTATAAAATCTTTGGTCATTGAGCTGTCGCTGAGTGATTGCAGCTGATCGCATCCTCTAGTGGAAAGGGGGGGGGGGTAAAAGTAGTGGAACCATCATACCGTGCTGTTTGACCGACAAAAACACCACCTATCAAATTCAACCCATGCCCACTGGCACTGCCCACTGGCACTGCCCACCCCCAAAATGAAATGTTAATCAAAGAGGAATGGCACAGAAGATTGTGTATTTTGGAATGTACGTGTTATTCATATATACGAAACCCAGAGACTTTCTTAAAAAATACTGTATTTAATAATCTCCAAGCAGATCTAACGGTTGCAGAGACCGTATCCAACTGGCAAAAGGATTTTTCATTGCAACCCAAGGAGGAGTGACTGAATATGATGGGTAACATTTCACGACGCCACCTGTCGACCAATTTGGTATTGCAGGACCCAGAGCGATTTGACCTTTGTTGACCGCGTGACGTCACGACCACGCCGCGCAGACGTTGTTGGAAAGCTTAAGCTTGGGTTTGTCTTCCTCGATCGTCTAGGAAAATTGGGCCTCTTCAAACGCTTTTGAGGTTATTTCTGTAACCAAAGGTAACCAAACGGACTACACAGGTATTTTGTTGAAGTAGGCTAGCTTCAAAGATAGGTAAACTTTGTTTTAGACGGTAAAATCAGCGAGTCAGGCGAAGTCCAAAGTGGCTTTGTTTCGCGCTGAGGTGGGGAGGGGGGCGAACTGGGCTATACTAAAGACTGTCCTAAAATTACGTCTACAGGACAGAGAGTGGCCAAGTGGCGGTTTGTTGGTATCAGTATAGGATAAGCTTCTGTTTAGAAGAAAGTGTTACACTTAAGTATCACGGACTTTGGCTTTCACTGCCCGCACGATTTTGCCCCCCTCCCCACAATAGAAAGAGGATAAGCAAGAACAGTTTTCTCGTTCATGAAAGTCTAACCGTGATGACTATAATTGCAGGGTTATTTTGTTTGCATTACAAATTTGCGTTTCTACTTTTTTTCATAATATAATTATAAAGCCCTACATATAATTCTGGAATTTTTTTTATAGGGCTGTTTACCTAAAACGAAAATGCAGGTACGGTACAAGTCAGCGGTTTAGATACAGGTCCAGACATGCACATTTACCTAAATAAGTTTGGTCAATTATCTGCAAGTTAAACGTGTAGCAACAGTCTTTTTCAATGTAAAAGTATCATCTTTGTATGAGAATTTATATGTTTGAATCTCAAAAGAAATTTATTTGCAAGTTTTCTTCATTTTCAACTGTGAGATTATCAAAATTGTCACCTCTGTCACGCGATTTCACTACCTTTAGTCTAAAAAATGGTGTCCACTAGTGGTTTAGTTTGTTTAGGTACATGTACAGATACAGTAGATGTTCAGACCGTCCAGACCTGTACCTAAACAATTTTACTGGTGCAGGTCCATGGTTTAGGTACTAGTACACAGCTGGAAGTAACAGACGCCCTGGATGGTCACCATCGCATCGCTACTCAAATGTTTTGTAAATGATAATGTTTCTAGGCACTAATCATCTCTGTCACATTAGTTTCAAAGTTGTACAGCCGCTGACAGACTTGTGACCATGGAGCTGCGACCCAACCACACCATCTACATCAACAACCTCAACGAGAAGGTGAAGAAGGAGGAGCTGAAAAAGTCCCTGTACGCCATCTTCTCACAGTTTGGGCAGATCATGGACATTGTCGCTCTCAAGACGCTGAAGATGCGCGGACAAGCGTTCGTCATCTTCAAGGACATCAACAGTGCCACACAGGCACTCCGGTCCATGCAGGGTTTCCCGTTTTACGACAAGCCCATGCGGATAGCCTACTCAAAGACAGACTCTGACACTATAGCAAAGATGAAAGGTACGTATGTTGAGAGGAAGAAGAAAGAGCGCCAGGAGAAGGTTCCGAAGAAGCCGGCTCCCCGTCCGCAGGCAGCCGCTCCCGCTCAGATTCCTCCTCCACAGCAGCAGAGGATGCAGCAACAACCTCCTCCCATTATGCAGCAGCAGATGGCACCAGGTAAGGCCGTGAAAGTGTAGGCCCTGGTTCTGTACAGTAGTCAAGCAGACTACCATAGATCTCCCCATACTGAGACATCTATTTTTATCCATGATATGTAATGTACAGTAGACATGTTTTATTATATTCCGTGCAATCTTGTCAAGCGGACGATATGACTATGTCTTTCCTGCAGGAGTTGGCTGTAGAAGTAGCCATTTTTCAGTTAGATTAATTTCTTGGCTCCTACATACTAGTAGATATCTAATTGCCTCCATTGCTTAACTTTGTTAGGTGGGCCTACACCAGGGATGGGCCAGCCCCCACAGCAAATGATGCCTGGCATGGCCCAGCCGTCCCAGCCGCAGCCACAGGCGGAGCAGCCTCCCAACAACATCCTGTTCCTCACCAACCTGCCTGAGGAGACCACGGAGATGATGTTGTCCATGCTGTTCAACCAGTAAGCCATTTTACTCACTTCAGTTAAACAGTTAAACATCTATGCTGTAGGGCTACTTACTAGGCCTAGACCTCTACACAACAGTCAAAACACCAGAAGTATGCAGACACCTCATTTTCACTACCTCAGTATTACAATCCTGTGCCCTGTTCTCAGTTTCTACCTAGTTAATTATCATTTGTTTTCTTCCCTCTAGGTTCCCTGGCTTCAAGGAAGTGCGGTTGGTTCCAGGTCGCCACGATATTGCCTTTGTTGAGTTTGACAATGAGATGCAGTCCGGTGCTGCGCGTGACGCCCTGCAGGGCTTCAAGATTACACCAACACATGCAATGAAGATCTCCTTCGCTAAGAAGTAGATGGTGGGGAAAGATGTGTATATGGTTTGTACTGCATTGCAGAGCAAAGCAAGTGTCAACAGTAGATATATTTGTACCCTTTAAGGCTTACATGCAACCAGCCTGCATTGCACAACCGCTAGCCATGGTTTGCATTGCACTGTAGGAAGTCATGGCAAGCATTGCACCACCGCAGGCTGGCTTGCATAATTTTTGTTAAGACCTACATTATTAGATTGGGACCAGATAAGTTTGTTTTGTTTTCCCGTGAAATGTATCTAGTAAACAGGGTTTGACCCATTTAGAGTGGCCCATGTTCTTCCATATGCCTGAACACTCCAGGAAGCTGGTTTAGGTCCCAGTCTAAACAGTGTGAGGTAACTCTATATCAGGTGTTGAACATGGGGCATCTGTTTGCATTGCACTCTGGCAGACTTGTTTCATTGAAAAGAACAGATACTACTACAACTGGACTCTTTGGCAAATTTTGATACCTTTGCATTTTTATTTTTCACCTCTTGTTGATTTTTATTTTGGTCTGACTCTGACATACATGTACCTGTAATGAGCTAAAGGAAGCACATAATGCTGTACCTAGTGTTTTTATTTTGTTGTTTGCAAGGTTCTAATCTACTAGAAGTAGACTTTGTGTATCAGATATTGTACTTGGGAAGAAGTCTACATTGCACTGTAGCAAACTTTGTTTGCATTGCACTACAGTAAGACATGGTCCCCATGAAAGAACAGATACTACTACTACAATCTCAATCTCAATACATTTCCCATCCTCAGTTACAAATGCTTCATGACATCAAACTGTACCTCTTCAGTTTGACAACAACAGGTAGCAAAATTCCTGTCAGCCAAAGAGTTAAGTTTGGCATCACTTTCTGCAGCCATGTCTTGTTCCTGACAGGCAAACATAGTAAAAATCTTTCTTTTGATTATGAATTCATTTTTGTGTCTCAAGAATGTATCAAAAATTTATTACACTGGTATGAATCTTTTTGTTTTGGTACAGTCATATGTTAAACATGCACAAGCAAATGTCTTGTTCCTGACAGGCAAACATAGTAAAAATCTTTCTTTTGATTATGAATTCATTTTTGTGTCTCAAGAATGTATCAAAAATTTATTACACTGGTATGAATCTTTTTGTTTTGGTACAGTCATATGTTAAACATGCACAAGCAATTGAGTCAATGAGACAAACAACGTGATTCTGTTGTGATGCCCAAAAGTGGAGGATCCTTTTTTAATGAATAAAGTAACACCTAACTCTGCCGTCAAATGCCTGTGGTTTATGTGTGTCTGTTTACCATTACTTATTTCTCTCTACTTAAACACATACATAAGGACAGTGCTATAGAATGTTGCTCATGAGAATGACGAAGGACCAGACATTTTGCATGTGCTTTTTTATTTTACAATTTCTACAGGTTTATAAAAATTAGAAAAAATATTATCACAGATGAACACGGTTTTGAAAATATATTATAAAAGACAGAGCACAGACATTTTCTTTTTTTCATTTGCTTATAAAATGTAACATGACCTTAACAGCAGTTATAGTTTAAAAACGGATTTTGCTGCCTTACATCACACAAGTACATGTTCAGGAATGTTCACGGATGTAGTTTCTGGTGTACATGAATGCAGTTGGCATTTCAGCCCCTAGGTAAAATATATGGCTAATTATGTCCTCATCTAACAACAATAACATTACAACATTCAATATCAAAAGACACCCCATCTGTATTTGCTTCAACCAAATAAAACCCCGGCTGGCAGGATGTGTGTGTGCTAAGATCACAAGTTACCTTAGCCTCAACCAGGCTCCAGAGGTGACTGGAAAGAGTAGAAATTGCCCCAATAGACAGATAACATGCCAGAGGAGTTAGCCAGACATTGAGTTCAGTTGGTCCTGTGTTGGCTAACTGAACTGAATGTCCGGCTCACTCCTCTGATGTTATCTTTCTATATGGCCAATTTATTTTCTTTCCAGCCACCTCTTGAGCCTGGTAGAGGCTAAAGTTACCAACTTCTGATCATCAAACTGCAAGAGATTTCATGCTTATCAAATTGACTCCACTCCTCTTTGCTTTGACTGCCTTCTCCCAGTTTTCTGCTTTCAGTCGCTTGTATGTTGGCCTGAAGAAGATGATCTGTATGATGGCTGCAAAACATGCTACTCCTGCCAGCACCCACATGGCAACTGGAAAGGAACCAGAGGTAGTTCACACACAAAACCTTTTGCTTGTTTCTTACACTCTTCGTTCTTTCACGTTAAATTTGTTTTCTTCCATAACATGCCATGGTGAACATCAGTCACTGAAGATTTCAGAATGTCAATAACCAAAATAGGCTATATAGCTATTGCAGCAATATATTAACCTTGTCATTTATCTTCTTATTTGTTACTTATCCTATGTTGGATTTAACTGCTAAAGATACAATACAAACTGGTTAACGGTAAGTTTCTTTTCTCCTGAGACACATGATATTACTTGAGCAAAAATTAAAAGGTCTGATGCAGAAGGCATGAATAATAGCTTACTGGACATGTCCTGTGGGATGATTGCTCCTGTGGTGCCACAGTTGGCATGCTGGGCATCTTCTGCTGACAGGGGCTGGGCAATGGCCTGGGTGATCAGGATCAAGATGATGCCCCACACTTGTCTAGGAGGAGCAAAATCTATGTCAACATGTTTCAAGGCAAAATGAGAGAGAATACCTGTCAGAACTGGGAAATCTTGATTCCAAATTGATGGTACAGGTAACACCTCAAAACAAGGCTTATTCCTACCCCGAAACTATCAGTAGTCCTGAACTGGTGGCTTCAGCGACAGGGTAGGTCACCTCAATGGCAAGTTCTGTAGAAATTGGGTACAAAGCAAAGCCAAAGAACCCAAAGATTCCACACAAGGTGGCAATGCCAGGTTGTTGACTGCGCTGTCTGGACAGCTGTGGCAGATAAGAAATGT
This sequence comes from Branchiostoma lanceolatum, assembly GCA_035149815.1. Taxonomy (NCBI): domain Eukaryota; kingdom Metazoa; phylum Chordata; class Leptocardii; order Amphioxiformes; family Branchiostomatidae; genus Branchiostoma; species Branchiostoma lanceolatum. The sequence goes on from CM068868.1 coordinate 22,703,529, forward strand.
TTATGTGCTAGTTGACAGTACCTGGTAGAAACATTATGGTGATGGTAAAAGATATTTTCTAACGTTATATGCTTAAAATAACCAACAAATGATACTCAAAATATCTTTTTGAGAGATTTACCAGTTAATGGAAGGAAACTTAGCAATAAGGTCTTCAGAAATATGAAACAGAATAATGTCATGATGTACATTTGTACTTACGAAGGAAAGGCCAAGGAGGGCCAAAGCTGCCCCTGCAAAACCAACTTTTACCACCTCTTGAAAACGTTTGGTCTTGTCCACCAGGATTCCAGCTACCCCAGCTCCTACAACCCCACAGATGATCATTAAGGCAGCACACAGGCCCACATAGGTCTGGAGACAGTACAAAATACAAATTTATGGTGAACTAGGGAACACAAATCTGTTCTCCTTCTTCCCCTAGACTTGTCATCCTTGTTGAAATCTGTGCTTTTTAAGGAAGCTGACAAGGGATAGCTCTATCTCACAACGTGAAGAATTCAGGGCAATCCCATATCAGGATCCAGACTTCTCTGTTCAAGCACTTTTTCTTAATTCAATCACTTAAAAACTTTTCAACCTCTTGCTAAATGTTCTCGCTAAATGATCCAGAGGAGCTGTAGATAGTGGCCCAGGACCAGTCTACCTGTGGAAAGCCCATGTTGGTGGCCTCAGCCAGAGTTGAGCTGCAGGTGTGAGTAAGCATACTAAAGAGATGAGAAAGTAAACTGGAATCATACAGGTTAAAACATCTGCCATACTCACATTGTCATAACCCCTTGGACATAGGACCTGCTCCAGAATGGTTGCCAGGGTGTTGAATAGGCCAAGACCAACTCCAAAGATCGTAAACAAAATCCAGTACTGTAAATTTTTCACAATCTGTAACGGGTAGAACACATGGACATGTAGAATTGTTTACACTCATAAAAAGTGTGGTAAAACCACAATTGACAGTTGTGCCATTATGGACAGTTGATGGCAGAAACAAACTGTATATTTTACATATTTCTCTATTTCAAATTCAAACTCCTTTGACATTGTTTTTTTAAAGGGGCCCAGTCATACAAACAATAAAATAACATAAAACATATAAAGAATCAGTTGGAACACAGACAGCAGAAACATTGTAGTTTGAGTACCTTTTTGATTCCTTGCCAGAATGTTTCTGAAGTGGCAGCAGCACTGGCTGTCGGTGGGGAGGGGGGCACGCTGCTGCATACACCAAAGGTGGCTAAGAGGACACCAACTCCAGCTGGGGCACAGTACACACCCAGCTGCAACACAGAACAAAGGATGTCCTCATATTTTCATAATGAACCACACTTGAATTTCAATACAAAGCAATGTCACCTCTTTTTTTTTTTACTTTGAATGTCTCAAGAAATGAGAGAATCATACCTACCACCTTGAGGAAGTCAGCTTTGCTCTTCACAATAGCTGGTGAGATGACATTGGCTAAGAGCAAACCAATGGGGTTGGCTGAAAGGGCAATGACAACTGTAAGACCCCTTATCATCTTATCTGGAAGTTGGTCTGCAATTTTCAGGCCAATACATAAAAAACAGTTGATGTGGGTTATCAAAATTAGTCATGTTATTCAGAGTGCAATTTCATGGAAATTTTGAAGTTCACAGAGGACTGCCAGATATAAAAGGAAGAGTTAGGGACTGCTAACATGTTTTTTTACCTGTTTCATGCATGAACCACAGGAGGTTAGGGTAAAAAGCCTAAAAGCTTTCTTTGAAATGCAACATGTAGTATAACTGTCAAACAAGTAAGCAGCACATACACATAGATCCGATCATGTTTGCTGTTGCCCTCTGGTTTTCAGCAAACCAGAGCTGTGCTAGTTTAGCAGGTGCCTCTAGGATGAAGGGCTGTGCCAGTGCAGTGAGAGTCTGTCCTGTGATCGCCACAGGGAACCTGGCAGACTCGGGGATTGCAGGGATGGCACTGATGAGCCGAACAATTGCACCAACTAGGTTCAGCCATGCTGCAAGGATGACCTGAACAGTGCAATGAGTGGATACAAAGTGTTAATACATTGTGCTATGCCAAGTCACAATTGCTGAAAATCACAGCCACTCTAGCATTCATATGGAAGAAAGATGATCATTTTGTATCCCAGTTAACTTTTTTAAAGACTACAACTTTTCCCGTAGTCTGTGTAATGCAAACTATGCTGTCCGAGGCTTTTATGGCCCCTCCCGCAGATAGGGCGTGGGCCAGATGTTGGGCTGGGCCGCTATAGCGCTATTCAATCAGTCAGGTGATGAACAGCTTGCTAGGATTCAAACTCCCCACAGTCTAGTCCAGCCATAGCATTGCTGATCACTAACTACCAAACAGCAGGATTAAGCACAAGTTGAACTTGTGAACTCACCCCCGGCCTTAATCCCAGGGTGTCCAGAAGCCAAGTTGCAGCCACACCCAGAGGGATGGAAACTATCATGAAGACCAGTGACAGCCAGTTGACCTGATCAAAGGTCACCTTGTAAAACTCTGCTGTATAGTCAGAGATAGGTGCAAAGGTCAACCACATCTGAAAGAAAAAAGTACACCTTTATGTGTTATCTGTTGTAAGTTTCACTATGATAAGTATGATGTGGACATTATACTTTGTTTTAAAGTTATAATGACATCCTTCAGACAGCACTGATGAAAATTCAAGTTTTTTGTTTCTCTCACGGTCGTTGAATGATTACGGTAGTAAAATTTAACTCAAATAGGCTGGTTACTTTGCCTGAGGACTAGTCAGAGAGGTCTTACTTTTGGGCCCTGCAACACTCTACTTTGTCCACTTTCTACTATTGTGAGTCAGCCCCCAATAGGTCTTAATAAGTACATTTGTATATGATACTAACCATGGCATTGGAGAGGTTGAGGAAGCAGAAGACAAAGAGGATGAACCATCGGCTGCTATACACCCTGTACTCCACATCACATGCTGTCACCTGTCCTTCCACCTTTGGGACCTCAGCAGCTAACATGACATCACGTTCATTGATCTCCTTTGTCTCTTCAGCATTTGATGTTACTCCATCCATCCTGTGTCCTGTTTTGTTTTTAAGAAAAAAATTCGGAAGTCACCCCCTTAAGCATTGAAAGGTGATAAACAGGTTTATTGCTGGTAGTTAAGTACAGAGAGGAAAATTAGTGGTAGAACAACATATCACTATATCATGTTAAATCAAAATTGTCGACGTTACCTTGTCGAAGAATAAGCCTATAAAACTGAAATAAGATTCACATTTTATATTAATAGTTGCAGATGAAGATCAGACAAAAACAGTCAGTATTGGATGACTTGTGCCCTTATATTATATTATATTAAGCGAATACGAGAGAAAAAAAACATACCAAGGACGCCCAGAACAACATTCGCGCCTGTCTGCTGCAGGACAAAGAACCGGTCTTTTCGGTTAACGTTACGTCTCCTGCCAAATATGTAACTTATAAGCCCGTGTCACCACGTAATAGTTATGTCCCCGGTAATATATATGCTTATGAATTATATATGGCTCGTAGTGTAGATGCACGATGAATGATAATGAATATGCTGGTAATAAATAATTATGTCAGCTACCTGTAGTTGGCCTTGAATAACAACTTTACAACTGATCGCCCATCCGCAAATACTAACGTTAACGTTAGTTGAGTTCTGGAAATTTTCAATTGCGTGGACCTTATAACCCTTAAACGTACTGCTTTCAATGATTTCTTTTCACAAGGGCAAGAATAAAGGTGAGAATAATGTTAATGAATTTGTAAACAAACTCATGGCTCTCGTCCCAGAAACTACCCAACCTTTGACATTTAGATCGCACCACTTACTCATAAGGGACAAATTTTGTCGTTGATAATGTTTTCTGTGGATGGAAAAACTTGTTGGTGCTCTTTAACCCTCTCAGTGGTATTAGAATAATTTGCTTTAGTGTAAACTTATTTTATTTGGTGTGAATTAATTTCTGTTTCAAATTAATAATTTGACAGTGCGATGTTCCCGTGACCGTCGCCATGGATTTTCCCACGTTCTCAGCTCCAAAATGGCGGAAGGTGGGGAGGGGTGGACGCCCCCTTTCTCCAAAAGAAAGTCCTTGTGTGTGATAACTGGAGGTAGCAAAGGGTTCGGAAGAAGTGTGGCCGTTGCTTTAGCTGAAGAACTCGCTCGGAATTCCCACATTGTGGTGCTAGGACGAAATTCGGAGTCGCTGCGGGATACAGAAAAGCTGTCCAAGGCGATGTCTCCTCACATTCAAATCACAACACTCTTTGGAGATCTATCCAAGTCTTCTGTTACCGGAAGCATATTTGCGTGTCTGAGGTTTCAGGTCGACCCAACGGACTATGATCACGCTCTCTTGGTGAACAACGCAGGAAGCGTTGGTAATGTTAGTCGGAGAACTTGGGAACACGGCGATCCGCAAGAACTGGACTCGTACTTCAACTTGAATGTGGCCTCCGCGGTCTCTCTAACGGCGAAGTTTCTTGAGTTTGTGAGACCGGGGAACTTGCCATGTACAGTGGTGAATGTGACCTGTGACGAGGCGCATAGGCCGTTGAAGTGCCATTCCCTGTACTGTGCGGGGAAAGCGGCTAGGGAAATGATGTTTAAGGTCATGGCACATGAGGAACCTCACCTTCGAATTGTTAATTACAACCCAGGGCCACTTGAAACGGAACTTAAGGTGCTATGACCCAAGATCCATACTTGCCTTGAATATACATCTATCTGGATGAAACGATAAGCTCGCATGTGCAGTTTCAAAGGTGAAGGCCCCCCGGCTTACAAACTGTTCTCGTTTTGACGTTGTCCAGATTTGCATAACAACGCCCTGATGGGTTTTGTTTACATCTCAAGGGCCTGTACCTTTGACACTGCACATGCGTAGTCGGAACCGCGAATGGGCTTATAATAGAAATATTTCAAAAGCTACATTGCTGGTGGACTGACGTATACCTTGCAATGGTCGTTGAGACAAATTTAGACTAGAATGGCAACATTTTCGGGAAAATGCAGGATATTCCCCTCCCATTACCTACATCTCAAATATGACATCCTTAGCATTGACTGTAAGGTTATTATGAAGTTTCTGCATAAATTTTGCAAACGAGGTCTGCATTAGCACAATTTATGGTCAGGTGTGTCAGAGCGAACTCCTGCTCTGGGCACCAACTCATGGACACTCCTGTGTCAGGCGACTCCTGTGTGACTGTGACGCCTGACATTAGCATAATTCATGGCCAGGTGTATTCACCTTTCCTAAAGGTACCTACAAGTCAAATATGACATCCGTAGCTTTTACGGTAAGGAAAATTCAAGTTTATGCATAAATTATGCAAACCTGGCCTTATTAGCATAATTTATGGCCAGGTTTTCTGACCTTTCCTAATGGTACCTACATCTCGGATATGACATCCGTAGCTTTTACGGAAAGTAAAATACAAGTTCATGCATAAATTATGCAAATGAGGCCATTAGCATAATTCATGGCAAGGTGAGTTCACCTTTCCTAAAAGTACCTACATCTCAAATAGGACGTCTGCAGCTTTTACGGTAAGGGAAATACAGGTTTCTGCATGATTTATGCAAATGAGGTCCTCGTTAGCATAATTAATGTCCAGGTGCTTTCACCTTTCCTAAGGGTACCAATATCTTCAAGATAACATCTGCAGCTTTAACGGTAAGGGAAATACAAGTTTATGCATAAATTATGCAAATAATGTCCTCATTAGCATAATTCATGGCCAGGTGTGTTCACCTTTCCTAAAGGTACCCACATCTCAAAGATGACATCCGCAGCTTTTACGGGAAGGGAAATACAAGGTAAATAGAAGTTTATGCATAAATTATGCAAATGAGGTCCTCATTAGCATAATTCATGGCCAGGTGTGTTCACCTTTCCTAAAGGTACCTACATGTCAAATATGACATCTGAATCTTTTACGGTAAGGGAAATACAAGTTTACGCATAGATTATGCAAATGAGGTCATCATTAGCATAATTTATGTCCAGGTGTGTTCACCTTTCCTAAAGGTACCTACATCTCAAAGATGACATCCGCAGCTTTTACGGTAAGGGAAATACAAGTTTACGCATAGATTATGCAAATGAGGTCTTCATTAGCATAATTCATGGTTAGGTGTTTTCACCTTTCCTATAGGTACCTACATCTCAAATATAACATCCGTACCATGTAACATAAGGTACATATAACTTTCTTCAATACCATTGGTAGAGCTACTACCGCACATCTACTTGGTTTTTGGCAGAAGAAAGAAGAAGAAGAAGAAGAAGAAGAAGAACAGGCAAGCAAAAACAGTATATCCCCCTTCCCACTGGAAGGGGAATATAATAATTGCAAATTGGGGTCAGAAGTTTGAGAAGTAATGGATCATGCAATCAAGGACATCCTTCATACCTGGCTTTGCCAATTTGGATTCGATCCGGCATGGGATTGATCCCAATTGATTTGATTCCCAGCCTGAGTTGGATTTAGCATATCTGGCTAAGCCTCCCCTCAGAGCCGGATTCGGACTGTTCGTCATAACCATTGGCTTTGCGTATTGGGATCTTATTCCTGTACCTGGATGAAACCAGATTTGCAAAGCCTGGTCGGAATGGGGTCAGGAAGCTATTATCACATTGCATGATACAGTTTGATACTTAACTTCAACACAAGGAAATGTAGCTCTCCTTGAATTTTCACATTGGTTTAGGCCTAAGAAAAAATGTTGTGTTCCCGGTTACCTGACCGACTCTAGCAAAAACCTATCAAGTCTAGCCCTTTTTTTTCGTCAGCTTCTGGTAAAGGATATGAAATTTTCATCTCACATCTAAGTGATGAAATTCAAAACAGACCTCCTGTATCTTACACTCTATTAATAGATGAGGGCTTTGAACAGTTGTAGTGAGCATTGTACTTCTTTGTTCAGTTTGATACACTTGTGCGATGTAACGTTATATCTGTATGAATACAATATAATGTTGAATCTTCCAGCAATTGGAATTAGTTTTACATTCCTAGAAATGAATTTGGATCACGAGTCTATGAAATAAAATGAAATAAGATCCCTACGTACCATTCTTTCAGGACCGTAGGAGGAAACACGACATTTTTTTCCTTGGCCTAAGAGAACGGAAGGATGTCCTGCATACAATATTGTAGTACAGTTGTGATCAGTTGTGGATTAACCATCCATTGCTTGGATGCAATGGTTATATTGTTTTACTTGCATGCAATGGTTATATTGTTTTACTTGACCTCTTCATTAATTTTTCAGACTACAGTAATGGTGGAGGCAGCTGATGCTGAAGTCAGAGAGGAGATCAGAAGACTACGAGATGACGACCAGCTGATAGATCCTGATGTGTCAGCTAGAAAACTGGTGCAGCTTTTAAAAGAAGATCTTTTCAAAAGTGGAGAAGTTGTGAACTTTCAGGAGAGCTGATACTTACACTCATAATCAGATCATGAATGCATCCGCACCATGTAGTTGGATCTAATAGACAAGATGAAGCATAATGCACATGGTGTAACAGATGATAGTCGCATACCTTGAAATCTTATACCTCACATCAAATACAGTATTAATGTGAAAGAAAGATGTAGATATCAGAGGTTTTTTTTCAACAAGAAAAAGGATAAGGTGCATTAGCACTAGTACTTCAGTGAATTGCATAAGACATCGAAAAGGACCAGGAAATTTCTTACAATGATGGTGTTTAATAAGTAACCTCCTACATTATTGGATTTGACTTGAAATTGATGAATGATACATACATTTCTATGCCAGGGTTGGTTGACTGATGGTTGCAAACAAAGTAACAATCAGGTTTCACAAATGAATGCACATGCTTACATGTAGTTCTCAGGGCATAATATCTGGCATTTCTTGTCAGGTATTTTTGTATATGTTTGTATATGAAATAAAGGCAGAAAGAAGATGTTGTGTATTTGTGTCCAAATCACTGGTAGATATTTATTTTCATTTCATATGCATGTAATGAATGCAGTAGCTTAGCATTACAAACTCTTAGAATGTTACAGAATTGAATAAAATTACTGGTTATCATAATTGATGCATTCTTCATGTTCATTATTGCACATGAAAATAAGTTTAAAATCTTTAAGTAAATTTGTGTCCAATAAATGTCATTCTGCATTCCTCAGTGGATCAATGGGTAATGTCAATGGTGTGACACATTATATAATAATATACAACATTAATTTCCAAAATCATATCCAGTTGTTTGAGTAACTGCTTTTTTGGCGAACGTTAATTAAAAAAGTCATGAAACGTGTAAATTTGCAGATGAAGCTAATCTAGTTAAGTGAATATCATGAAAAGGTAGGAAATATGACGAAGAAAACATACAAAATTCTGAAATTCATAAGATACTATGGAAATTTTCATGATTTCATCTATTGTCATGAATTGGGATGAAGGTACAATGGCAGATACTGTACATGTGCTTCAAATATGAGAGCAAATGCAATGGAGCATTATTTCCGATTGCACAAATTGTCTTTTTCCGTGCAAAAATGTCGCAATTGTTTCTTATTTTTAGATTTGCTCGAGAGGAAAATATACACCATAGCCCATTACATTGCATTGGGGACTGTTGTTACAAAAATGTGGCTGCAGATGTTGACGCATGCGTACTTGGACACCTCGCTGCGCCTTCCGCGAAAGCAAAGGGAGGAGAAGCAAATATGGCGGACCCCAAAGCCTCGGAGAACGGGCTGAAAAGGGGCGCAGAAATCCCCGCCACGATCGAAGAGGCCCTCGATGACCTTGTCGTTGTGACCTTGAGGCATGGAGACAAAGTTTTTAGGGGTGTTTTACTGGATTCCTCGAAAAGGTGAGTGAGAAAACGGGATTTTCAGCCGCATATTTGGTATGCAAATAAGCTGACATGACTCTCGCATCAAACTTTTTTGTTCACAAATTTTGCACGCATGTTCGAAATAATGACACAGGCTTTGTCTGTTGTTTCCAGGGACTTGCCGTACGGAGTCGCCGACGCTAGACTGCGGGTGAGCGGCGCTGCGATCGTGGAAACGTGCGGGGGAGAGAACAGAGACCCGCAAGATGGCAGCAAGGAAGGGGCCAAAGCTCCAGAGCTCAGCACGCTAAGTTTTCGAGCCAGCTACGGTCAGAACATTCCCTCTCCTCCACCCAGAAGAATCCTGAAAGCTAGGTCAACTCGGAGGAACATTTCTAGCAATAGGAACATCATAGAGAGAAGTAACATCAAGTTAAGACCACGACAGATTCTGTGTTCAAAGTGCAAAGAGTGTGTGAAAGATGAGGACTCCTCCAAGGTGGTGACATCCAAAACTGCCCAGAACACACAGAGAGCCAAGCTGGCAAAGCTGGAGAACAGTAGAAAGAGGAAGGACATTTCCCCAGCTGGCAGGAAAACTGCTAAGAAGTTGAAGAAGCAGAATGATTTTGAGACAAGAGGGGTGAAGACCAGTCCTCTGATCAAGATCTCCTATGCCACCCCGCAGGGAAAGGGGAAAGTTTTGAAGATTCCGCCCAAAGTGACCAGCACGTACAGGTACGATAACACTGCCCGTGACAACAGGTCCCACAGACTCAGTAAGTCCGAACGTGACAAGGCAAAGAAGGTGCTGAAAAAGGCGAAGGAGAGAGCTCAGGGCAAGGCCACAGGAGCACTGACCATGTCACCCCAGCATCGCATGATACAGGGCACCGCAAACGGTCGCCCCGGCTTCCGACTGAAGCGAGCCGCCATCATCCCCCATGGAACTACTGCGCAGACCCCTCCCCTAACCTCCTCCATAGGTAGTTTGGACAGAAACAGTGTTGCTTCTGGAGACAGGCCTGCAACAGACAGGGGTGGGCAACATGGCCGACAGGCCTCTGTGGGTGGTGCTTATGCAAATGGCCCCCATTCGGACACTGCAAACTCCAACGGTGGAAAGAGCAAGAGGGACAAGGAGAAGAAAAAGAAGAAAGGTGGTATCTCTGTCGTGCTGAAGAATTTGAACTCTCAATGGACTCAATCACTGGACACAGCATCGATCAACAGCGTGCGTACTGCCAGCTCACAGTCTTCAGATGCATGGTCCGAAACATCTGCTCCATCGAACAGTTATGACTTTGCTGCTGAGCCAGAGGACACAGAGAGCAGGAATGGTCCAAAGATAGTGCCACCCCTTAAGGTTCATCTTCACACCAAGAACGTCACGAAAACGATGACTGCACAAGGGCGGACAGTCTGCTTAGGGGACATAGTGTGGGGTAAGATCCATGGCTTCCCATGGTGGCCTGGACGTGTCAGGTCCATCACTGTCAGTAGGGCAGAGAATGGCGAGATAGTGCGACAGGATGCACACGTAGAGTGGTTCGCATCTTCGACCACCTCGCACATAGCATGTTCCACGCTGTCACCCTACCTGGAGGACTTCAAGCAGCGGTTCAATAAGAAAAAGAGAGGGCCATACCGGAGGGCAGTCAAAATTGCAAGTGAAGCGTGTCAGAAGCAGACGTCAGAGTTGCGAGCCCTGTACACACAGTTCGAGACAAACTCTCATGTGGCATAGTCATAGATTGGTAGGTATTCTTTGCTTTCATTCTGTGGATCATAAACCATTGTTCTTTCTGGCAGAGTTCTGACAATGTGACAAATGTAGCATGCTAGCAAAACTCTTCAAAATAAGTTGATCAGAAATTTGTTTCTTCTTAACTGATTGGCATACATTTTTTGTCACAGCTCTCCTTAATTAAAAATCTGGGTAGTCACGATTGAATGACTGTACAATGAAATGGTTTTCATTGATTTTCAGCCCTCTTAACATTTTTTCCCCAGCATGGTTCAGCTCATCTATAGTCTGCACATGCATGGTCCAATTTACACTTGCAGGATGCAAATTGGATTTGCATATATGCAGAAGTAATAATGCCTCTCCCTCTTTGTTTAAAGAAAACACTGCATGAAGCTATAATACCCAGGGGAAGGTAGTATATCTGAAGGGAGTGAAATGTTTGCCAAGTAGGTTTTAAATGTGTGATATGCCTTTGTGGGACACAGTTCATCCTGTTTGCATAAAAGATAAAGCAAAATGTGATTTCACCAATGGGTAAATCCCGGTAAAACATACCAGTACATGCACATCGATTTTAAAAGTTGAACAAATACTTTTTTATGACCCACTCATTGTTTTGCAGCCCAGGTTGTTGATTATGGTTGTTTAATCTATTATTTTAAACTTAACTTTAGAAAATTTGCATCAGTGATTTCATCAATTTCGTGTCATGAAGCTCAGATTATTTTTGAATGATGGGGTAAAGGTTTTGTCTGCCCCAACAAACAAATTACGTCCCATGACAGAGGGACGGGTCCTGGAGACAGCCCTGCCCCAAAGTCAAATTCCTTGCCTAGTTCTGCTGTTTTCACTATCTCAGTGGATGCATGTAGAACTACATGTAGTCCAATCCCTGACTTCCCTATCCAGCAGGTATAGAACCAGGCTCGCTTTGGGGAATTTCAGAACAAGAGGAAGTACTGCAGCCTTCAGAACTAGACAGAAAGCAGAAGTCCCATAAACAAGAGGAAGTACTGGTAAAGGCTGGCTTGTTGCAAAAATTAAAACACTTAAAACTATAATGTGTGCTTGATGCCATATGGTGCCAAATTTGGTGGATCATTGGAAAATTGTGACCTCCAGTCTTCTCAACTTTTCCCAAACATATACTTCAATGGCAAGTTGTAATGCTTCTCCATCACAAGAAAAGGGGAATTGAATCTGAGTTACGGCAATGATATGCCCACTTGTAGAGTTGGCAGTCCTATTATCACCCATTCCATGCTTAAACTTGGTCTACATGCATGTGTACGCATTTGTACACATGGATAACCCCACAGCAGGGAGAGGGTTAAACAATGCCCTTATGATTAATATAAACAATATCTGCAGGAATCGCTGAGTGTTTAAATCCCACAGCTGCAAACATAAGGTTGTCTCACACACTTGATGACAGGAGTAGTCACATGGATGGTTGCTGTGCCACTTCATTTCGAAAAAGAAATTTAGCTCAGAGATTTCCATTTGCTTCCGTGGAAATGCCTCAGATGCCCATATATTTACATGTAATGCTGGAGGACAAACTGCCCCCAATAAAACATTTATTGCTGCTTTTTGCACTTAATGAGCTCACAGCAAATGGTACTATAACATTTTGAAATTTTGATATTCATTCAGCAACATATGAACATGCATGTACTGATGATGTAGATCTTTCTATTTCTTCAGACACCCTTGCTGTCTTCACATGGCTTGCATAATTGGAAAGTCTGGAGAAGAGTGGGGAAATTCATAACTCCAGTACGGTAGTGACAAACCTAGTGTTATTCACCATGGGGCCCGAACAACCTTACCTGGGCCTCAGTGGAAGTCTTAATAGTAGGTCTGTCTTATCTATGTGTACAAGAGAGAGGGCACTTACATGTACATACAGTTACTTGCATAAGAGGGTATGTAGAAGGACACTGTAAGTGATATGTATCTGAGGGGGGTTGTTTATTTGTAATACTAATAGATACATATATATATATATATATAACCACACATTTTGTAGACTCTGGATTTACTCAAACCCCTCCAAAACCTAGACTGATTGGCCCCAAGGACCTCTTTGTGATGCTGCAACTAATAGACCCCTTTCCAAATACCGCGGCCATTTTGAATCCAGGGCGCGCGCACGTGATTCGAGCGCGGGAAAAGTCAACACCCGGTAAGACCAAGCCAGCGGTAAGGCGTTCCCAATAGAAACCAGCGTTGAGTCATCTTCGGCGGCGAGATGTTCTCCTTCTCGGTGAAATCCATCGATATATTTGCATGGCACAAGTAGATGATATTGTTGTGGACACTTGGACTAGATATCGGCCAGTAAAATTGTGAATTTCTGCTACTTTTCCACAGTTTCTGCCGGGATGTTGAACGCGCGCTACAGTGATAAAATGCTGATATGTTTACACCGCGTGCTTGTAATTTCCCTAATAATGTTAGCTAAAGTCGAGAAAAATCCCACAAAACATACACTTTTCGGATCATTTTAGCTTCGTTTAGGTATGAATATAACTCTTGAGCCTTTTGGCTGTCGTGACAATGCCAACATAATCTTGAAATTACGTTAGTTTGAGGGAGGGTCGTGTTTTCTGTGCAGCGTTACATCGACTTCGCTCAGCAATATTTGACATTTCCGCTGAATGCAATCCCACACACAAAAAAACGTGAAAATATAGGCCTAGGCTTGAGTTCAATGTCCTTAAATATGGCAGCATTCCGGCGGCTTTTTGACGATCTTTTCGGATGCCAAGTATTTAGGCTTGAGGACTCTAAGTACGTGAGTGAAGGTGTGTTTTCCATTCTATCTGACGTTTCTTTAAATCATTTTGCGCGGCAATATTTCAGATATCTGTTGGCCGGATGGAACCCAAAAAACGTTAAATAATATTGACTTGAGGACTGAAGGACCTCAGGCCGATAATTTTTCTTTTGTTGTGGGGTTTCATCCTGTGGAAATCTAAAATATTTCCGCAAAAAGTAATGTAATGAAACGCTACAAAGAAAACACGCCCCCTGCTTCACTCACGAACTTCATCAAGCTAATCTTGGCACTGAAATATCGTCAAAGTCAAAGGAGCCACCGAAGTTCCGTCAAATTTTTATACTCGCAAAGCCCTCAAGCCTATATTTTCACGCTTCTGTAATATCATCCGACGGAAATTAAGATATTACGGCGCAAAGTGAAAACACTCCATCTTCACTCACGTACTTTAGGTTTTGATATTTCAGAAAACTCGTCAAAAGAAGCCGCCGAAATTCTGCTAAATTCCCCCCAAAAATTACCTTTAGCTCAAGCCTACATTTTCAGGGTTTTTTTGTGGGATTGCATTCAGCGGAAATGTCAAATATCGCTTGCGGAGCGATGTAACAAGAGAGAAAGGAAAAGCTAGACAGAAAAGAAAGAAAGGCTAGACAGAAACACGACCCCCTCTCAACGCGCGTTTTCCCAGGGGAAGTCACAACCGGTAAAATTCTGTATATTTCTATCTAAGTAGCTATAAGGATCCCAGCCCGAAAAGTGTATGCTTTACGGGGTTTTTCTCGACTTGTGAGTGAAGCAGGGGGCGTGTTTTCTTTGGAGCGTTTTAGATTTCCACAGGATGAAACCCCACAACAAAAGGAAAAATATCGGCCGGAGGTCCTTCAGTCCTCAAGTCAATATTATTTAACGTTTTTTGGGTTCCATCCGGCCAACAGATATCTGAAATATTGCCGCGCAAAATGATTTAAAGAAACGTCAGATAGAATGGAAAACACAACTTCACTCGCGTACTTGGAGTCCTCAAGCCTAAATTCTTGGCATCCGAAAAGATCGTCAAAAAGCCGCCGGAATGCTGCCAAATTTGTACCCAAAAGGACATTGAACTCAAGTCTATATTTTCACGTCTTGTTTTTTTTTGTGGGATTGCATTCAACGGAAATGTCAAATATTGCTGAGCGAAGTCGATGTAACGCTGCACAGAAAACAAAACCCTCCCTCAAACTAACGTAATTTCAAGATTATGTTGGCATTGTCACGACAGCCAAAAGGCTCAAGAGTTATATTCATACCTAAACGAAGCTAAAATGATCCGAAAAGTGTATGTTTTGTGGGATTTTTCTCGACTTTAGCTAACATTATTAGGGAAATTACAAGCACGCGGTGTAAACATATCAGCATTTTATCACTGTAGCGCGCGTTCAACATCCCGGCAGAAACTGTGGAAAAGTAGCAGAAATTCACAATTTTACTGGCCGATATCTAGTCCAAGTGTCCACAACAATATCATCTACTTGTGCCATGCAAATATATCGATGGATTTCACCGAGAAGGAGAACATCTCGCCGCCGAAGATGACTCAACGCTGGTTTCTACTGGGAGCGCCTTACCGCTGGCTTGGTCTTACCGGGTGTTGACTTTTCCCGCGCTCGAATCACGTGCGCGCCCCCTGGATTCAAAATGGCCGCGGTATTTGGAAAAGGGTCTATTACGCTATCCTAAATAAACAGGCTGGTCTGATTTATAAATGCAGGAAATTTGCAGACCAGACGTGTATTCACCATGTTCACCGGCTGAACCCGTGCCCAGTCTCTAAAACTACACCCTGCAAGGGTGTCTGAAGATATTACAACAGTGGAAAGACAATCTTCACTTTTCTAGTCTGGACAAATGTATATTTACATCCACAAAAGGCAGGCCTTGTGTTATTATGGCAGCAACTTGTAAGGCAGCAACATAACACAATTTAATAAGTACATGTATTGATTAAATTTAAAGCACCATAAGATATACCCATATTATGAATGTTGCTTTTTTTAACCAAATGTCTTAGTTAAGTGCATTTAATTGAATGTTTATGGGAACTAACTCATTGACAAATACATGTATACATTTACTATTCTACACACATAGCAGTTGCTGAATACTCAATAGTACCACTTATCTAGCGATGATGATTTGATGGATAATATCATGTACATGTACATCCAACAGAACATCAACATGTTCCTTCCATTTCTTCTAGACAGAGGAAGTCAACAAGAGGTCAAGTCAGCTCCCCTGTGGCCTGTATACAGATTCAGTATCTGACAATGTCATGATTGCCAGATACATAGTTGTTGTGTAAAGTAGCAGAATACAGTATATTGACTTTGACATATTCAAAAATGTTGTTTTATGCATACCACTGATGCAATTGTTTCTTTAATTCCCATAACTCCTACTTGCTCTGTCTTTAATTATCTCGTTTTTCCAGAAAATGTTACTAAGGTCTTGCTTATTCTAGAATCATGGAACTCAATCAGTGCTGCCTGACACTGGTCTATTTTCATTTTGATGAAAATGATGACACAATTCACGGGAGTCTAGTGTTGCCAGGCAGCTGAAACTGCTTCCCAAAATGCTGAACCTCACAGCTATGATGGAAAAAAAAAGACAATTCCTGCCTGTTATCAAGGATCTGCATGCATTTTGGTAGTATTTCATGATAATCAAAATTTTAACCAGCTCTCAGGGGCAAGGTAATTACCTGTAGCTGTTCGAGAAATTGGAGAAAATGACGTAGTAATCAGGTCTTGGCCACAAATGTAGTTTCATTCTCCCAGATAATGGGAATGGGGTCCCAATCATGGTAGAAATTATAGCGCTGAGAGTGCCTTGAAGAACTACTGAATCATCGGTTTTGGGTAAAGGTTAACTTTCCCAGGAACCAGCCCCATTACCCAAATTCAAATGCATGGTTTAGCCATGATTTAGCTCTCCGTACATCATGAGCAAAGTTATAATACCTAAGGTAGTCTTATCAGCCCTAGCACTGAATTGGTTAAATGAAATGTGCTGAATTTTTTACGCTGTAGTGGCGTGAAAATGGACACCCCTTTTACCGCCAAAATGTGTTGCTTTAAATTGTGTATATCTGTGTATCTATTTGCTAGCTTTAACTTAAAGTTGATATTCCAGATTTGCTGGTATACATGTACGTATTTCGCTAGTATCAGCTTGTTCCATCATTTCAGCTGCAGAGCTGCTGCTTTTTGAGAAGGGGTTTTCGGCCTGTAATTGGGTCTGTTGTAACCTTCTTGTTGTAAAGCAGCACCCGGAGTCTTGGAAGAAGAAATAGCCCTGTGTTTGTCTCCCTCGCTATTCCCCTGGCAGAGTTGTTATGTGGGGCAATTGAAAGGAAAGGCCATCTTGCATACAAATAGATAAGAAAGGGAGGGCCAGGGGACACAGGAGACAGCCAATATAACTGCCTGGCTTCATAATATATATAATCACTTAATTCATTTCAGCAACTCAAACAAAATAACTTATTGATCAACTTTTTTAAAAGTCCAAAAATATGACTGAGATGTAGGAATCGCTACATGCACAGAATGCACGTTAATTGCAATGAAATCTGTGTGCTAAGTTGCCTGCAGTTTGTGTCACATTAATTTTGCAGATTATTCTTCTTTCATTTTTATTGTAAAAAATTCAGAGAAACAACACATTTTGATGTTGTGGTGTTGCAATGCACTGATGGTAGACCTTTATGCAGAATGTCAATCTTTCTCTTGAGACACTTTTGCAGTGCATTTAGTTGGTATTCATCCCAGTTGGCAGTGAGTGGCATTTTTATTAAAGCTGCAGCCAAGAGTGACATCCACGTGACATGTTGAATGCCCACAGCTGGGAGTGCTCCCTGCCAGCAATGGCCTAGAGAGGTAGCATGTCCTCTTGTACATGCACATACATGCACTCGTGATCAGCGCACAAGGCCGAAGGGTGGTGTCTGGTTATGGGATAGGGCCTGAATCTAATGCAAGCGTGCACATATTCTTCAAATGTTCAGCTCATGGTTCTTCTCAAACACAATACTGATAGCATCTTATCCAAAGGAAAACAGCATGTACATGTATCAGTAAGCTGTAAATGAGGGTTGTCTGATGGAATATTTTCTGTTCCTGAAACATGTCGGTTTTCTGTGGACAAACGGATGGTCCTACTGTCAAATGGCAGGATACAGTTCAGCCTCCCTGTATATGCAGCTGCATTCACGATCATGGCACTAATTAGACACCATTCAAATGTCTTGTCATCACCAGGACAACCAGTAAACCTGGCATCAACACAGCCTGGGCAGAGAGCCAGCTAAAGCTCAGCGGTAATCTCCAAGCAGATATGCGGGGACGAAAATTGTAGTTTCCTGACAGCTAACCATTTTTGCTAACCTACTACAGCTGAAAGTTTTTAATTGTTACACGAATTACTCTTGAGGCACTGTTGTTAATACACTGCAATGATTTTTTAGATTCTAAGTTGTATATAGAATGAAATGGTGGTTACCTCTTTCTGTAGTAATTGTATCAACACCAAGGGCAGCCTCAGCCATTGGCTATGTGTTATTTGTGATTGTTTATAATCCTTTGAAAAATTTGAGTCTGCATTTTAATCTTTCTCAGGCCAGGTCCTGTTTCCCTGTAGCACCCTAAGACAATTTTGAAAGTTAAGAATATAGCAGTGCTGAAGGTGTGTAGCACCCTATGCAAATTTTAGAAAGGCATTTCATACATGAAGGAAGAAACACCCTAAATTTCAAAAGCAGTAGAGTGGTGCTGAGCTGGCAGTATAGCGGTGCGACAACTTTATTTCACAGTCTGGGGTGAATCTTTGCAGATGTAACCTCCTGTCTTGAGTCCAACTCAGCCAGTAGTATTCCTGATGTATGCCAAACATGGCTGCCAGTTGACTACGTTTGATACAAGCTACAGCCACTGGTAAGACATTAAGCTTTGTAATTCTCGGAAGGTCATCTCGAACTGACAGGCAAGGTCATCCTGTGTGTGTTGTGTCAGGCCATCTGGTTCTTCCCTCTGGTTACAATCTTTCTCATCTGGCCCTTGAGCTGTCCCCTTGTCAGGTATGATTCATTACATGTATACAGTCTGAACCAGACCTGTAAGGTACCAGTTTTCTCCCAGTACAGAGCTCTTTACCCACTGACAGGTTGTCGTTGTAAGTTTGGAGAATCTTTCAGAAAAATGGGGCAAGCTGGAAATGAATATTAATAATTAAGGAAAACATTGTATGTCCACTGACCAGATGGGTGCCATCTTCATTTTTCATATTCTAGTAACCATTTAAACTAAGGAAAAAAACCATGTTTGTCGGACATACATGTACATTGTATGTTGCAAGTTATAGGATGATGCAGGTTGAAATACACACATTTTTTCGGGGTAAAATTTGGTGGATAAATCCTTCCCCATAGGTTCCCCATACAAGGCTTATTCCATAGCCAGAAGTCTTGTCATGTGAGCCTCGCCTCTCCATCAAGTACGACTGACTTGGAATATCAAAAGAGAGGAAACCTGGCCGTGAGCCTCTGGGGTAATTCACAGTGGAGTGAACATGCACGGGTACTGTCGGGCGGCCTCCTATACAGTACATGTATATACACTACCAGTTATAACATACATTTCACATGCTACAATGTACCTCTTGGCCTACTGACCAGCAAGCTGGTCTTCAATATCAGGATAGTTAGATATGGTGTTACTGTGTGTTTCAAAACAACCAACAGGATACATATTACTCTCCAAGCAGAGGAATGGCTCTGGCTGGTTTTTGACATGGTTTTTGGCGTTCTTGTCGGGCTTTCTATTTTGTCCCGTTTTCTTAATCTTATGCATACATATGGCTTGGCAACATAAAGAAAATAGGACAAAATAAAAGGCCTGTCAAAAACCAGCCGGAGCTATTCCTCTGCTTGGAGAGTAGATACATACATGTATTTGAGTGTAGCAGTAGGTAATGATTTTGTTTTTTTACAGATGCTCACCCTGAATCACAATGTTGGGGCTTTGAATCTAACCTACCCGTTGTCGTGCTGATCCCTAATAAATATGCTGCTGGTAGGGGAGGGGATGTAGTAACCCATTAGTGCCAAGGAGAGCCTTCATGCCCGAAGCGTATTGAAGATCCCATTACACCTCTTGCTTGCTAAGGTGTTTTGTTTGTGCTGGCCAAAACCTGTCAACTCCAAATGCAGCTTGCACTTACCAATTCCAACTGGTATGTTATACCATGTGGCGGTGTACCAATGCAATTCAGGATAAGATTTGTTCCTGAATGAACTGTACAGGGTTTAGATAAAACACACAATGTGCAACATGAGTTTGTATAACATAGATTGTCTTAAATAATAGTGTAAAAAATGATTTCACTATGAGGTTCACCAGGGTTGAAGTTAGCTGTTGCAAAGTCACCCTAGGTGCTGGGAATACTGAAGGCTGGCTAATTCTGACCTGGCACCCGGCCAGGCAGTTTGTGGGTATGATATAAAAGCCGACAAACACACTAAAAGTTAACAAATTAGTCAAAGGCATGATTTGTGTATATTTCCTGATGCACACTCGTTGAAAGCTTCGATGACGATTCTTTGCATGTTCATTTGTTTTACCTCCCAGTATATCTGTTTATCAAAATGGTTAACTTAGAGAGATCCCTCTCACCTACTAAGAATGTATATTTCTTTGTTTTACAGTAAGCTGCCCTCTGCCTGGCTGAGATGGAGTGGAAAGAAGTGCATCCTCCCACTGTAATACAGCCAGCGAGAATGATGACTTATATAGCACTAGGAGGGTTAGAGGAGGAAACCGTCTTCTGCTGTGCATATGGTGTCTCTTTGATGATAGAAGAAGTGGCTGCAGTGCCGTTATGTGAACATGAATGAATGTAGTGTCAGAAGAAAATAGAAATGCAGAGGCTGTGGCACATAACAAGCTGCATTGATTGCCTGGCTATGTGCAGTGTGAGAAAAATAGCTCTGATGACAAGTGTATTCTGCTATGGAGGCTGTTCAAAAAACTGACATCCAGTTTTACTTTACAGGTCTGCACTATAGAAATACACTGTTACAGTATAATTTTCCATGCAGACTTTGTACTTTTAGTGTCATAGCACAGGCCATTGTAAACCAGATATTTGAAGTTTTGCAAAAAAGATAGCATCTTCCCTTTGATCACTAGTAATGGGTATAATTACAAATACATGCGAGAAGTCTCTTTGGAAGCATTTTTTAGAATCAACATTTTCTCGTTGGAAAGAAATATTGTGAAGGCCAACCAAGTTAAGAGCAGATGGCCAAAATATTTTGCTATGGTGGACTATGTAAGACATGTAGGGACCTCTGTATGAAGAAGGTCACAGATGATTATAGGCTATAGATACCATTATACAATTGCAATGTTTCTGTGAAATGTGACAATGTGTATATTCTTGTTTTGTATATGTAGTCCACACTTGTATAACCTGCAGGGAAGTGTTAATCATGCATTCTCATACCTCTCCCTGCTGAAGTAGTCTTTTGGCACCAAACTTGCATTTGTTACAGGGTTAGTCAGCACGGTCTAGGAAGAAGTTGTATGTATTGATTCATCTTTTTCTTGGCACTCATAAGGCTACAAAAAGGCACAAACTGGATCAAGTAGGAATCCTGAAATAGACTTTTTATTATGGCCAGTAGTGCAAAGTAGCGTATTATTGTTTACAAGACTGGTTAGGGTGTATCACAGGAGCTTGGTATGTAACAGAAGAATTAACCTGGCATTAGAGATAGTGTTATTTTAACCCAAAACATTTTATGAAAAACAGTATTAGTGATGCACCCCTAGAAATGATGGCAATATTTGTCAGATCCCTGAAAAAGGGCAGCTATATTAACACAAAGTTAACAACGTAAAGGCTCTATCATGATTCAAAAAGATGCCAAACACTGGAATTTGCTTGGAGCTAGATCCCATACTTTCTACATTGGTATTTCAAAGTCAATTGATGCTGCACCTTTATCTCATGTGTCCTAGATGGTGACCATGGAGTTATATTGGATCTGTTGGTTGAGCGATACATGAGAGCAAGAATGTTTTTATTTTAGGAAGACATTTGTTAGATGGGTGATGAAAAGTGGAATAATTCAGTGGAGCTCTGACTGTTCAGGTCTCGTACAAGCATGGGACTTGACAGTGCCTTAATGCAAGATTGCCAAATGATCATGACTGTCGAAGAGGCCACATTCTGTAAATATGTGTATAAACGGTTTATAACACCTTATGGTGTGTGTAGAAGGCAGTGAACCCATGCACCTGTCAGTATAAACCTGGGTGGCAAACAAGACTTGAGGATATGGCCAATGAAAGCTGTATCAGTAGTAACATTGTGCCATGTTGTACATGTACCTGGTAGCTTCATGTTGGAGTGAGAAAGATTTCCCTCACCTCTTGCAGTCCCTGGGTTTTAATTGATAAGAGTATCTCGTACTACCACTTACTAATGTTGAATGTGTTTGTATCAGCACATGTTTCAGATACGTATGCTGTATGTCGGAGACTTTGTTGAAGTTGTGCTGGGCAGGATTTCAAAATCTCAAACTGTTTTTGCAGTTCATAATTCCCCTTAGACCTAATGTGGCATCTACCTTCCTTCAATTTCAGTGCACTTATAAGGAGCTGAATTTTTATTCTGAAACCTAATACAGCAGCAGTAAAATAGTCACAGAAATATGACATGTTACATCATCTGGAGGACAGTATGTCAGATCTGTTGGCTGCAAAAATGATTTGATATTTTTTTACCAGTTATCTCAACATTTCACCAAGAGTACTAGTAAACGGAGAAAGTTTTTTTTTTCTGTATAGAACAAAAAAGCTAAATGGTTGAAACTCCTGCCTAGTCTACTTTCAAGCAATCTTTAAGATAGTACAGACATTATCTTGTATATTGTAGATTTTATAGACAAAAATCATGTGGCAATCCGTAAAGTCCTGAATGTTAATGATCAGCAGATGAATGTTTGTGAAACTTGCTGCCTGCAATGGACAAACTTGCAGCTGTGGACCTGCCATTGGTGCATTTACTGTACAAAATGTTAGATAACAAATAAACAAGTTATAGAAATATGTACTTATGTGTGTAACTAGTACTACAATTGATGGGGTTGTAATGTGTTTTGTTAAGTTTTATACCTCACTTGTAATCATATACACTGCTACCTAATTTACATATGATGATGTTATCACAGTGACACAGTCTTCAAATATAAAGCTGACACCAGGCAATGCAGAAATCAGGATCCCAACTATATTCCATATCATCACGATGCTACTAGTACATAATGTCAACTGTAAACTGGCTAGCAGGCTAATAGTAGTTTATCTAATGTGAGGCTTGCCTCCAATTCTTTCAGATACCTCCAATCAGTCAAAACATCTGCAGTTAGAAGTACTAGTAACAGTCCTTATAAAGGGTGTACCTTTCAGGGTCAGGACTTACTTGAACTAATTCACTGTACTAGTGAGGATAAAAACAAGAACTCTGAGAATACATCTATAGGATATAACATGGTCAAGTAACTTGAGGCTGTCCATGTGTAAACGTGCCTGTGTAAAGTCTCAGGAAGATTAGAGGGACACCTTGGATGACAAGATGGTCTTCTCTCTTCATATATCACTGGCATGATTGATGACTGGCTGAAACCCGTCATGCATTGGTAAGTTTGGGGGGTCTGCGAGGCATCAGCTTGCAGCTCCCAAGGTCTTCAGTAGCTGTTCTGCTTCCTGCTTAGCCTGAGAGTCCTCCTCAGACTTGGACGGGCAGCTGTGAACCTTTTCTAGCCACAGTATGGCAGCTGACGTGTTCCCCAGACGTATGTATGTCTTCCCAAGCATCAACAGGTTCATGCTGTAGAAACCGGGATCAACACTTTCAGCTTGAAGAAAATACCCCAGTGCCTCATCATAGGTGGACGTCGGCGGTGTTGCGAAGACCACTGCAGCTATCTTTGCCTGATACCAAGGCATTTCTGCCATCGTGAAGCACCAAAGACCTAACAGATGGATGGATGTGGCATCCTTCGCGTTCAGGGCAATGGCTTCCTTGAAATGGTCCCGGATGACGTATGCATTTGCGATTTTTGCCTTTGTTCCCTCGTAGTCTCCAACGTCACTGATGCAGATGGCATACCACTTATGACAAGCAAAATCTTTTGGATTGATATGAAGAGCTTGCTCAGCAAACTGCAGTGCTTGATATGTCAGTGTCTTTCTGTCCTCTGCACTGCATGTGGATAGGTGTGCATAGTCTCTGGTAGCCCGGGCCAGCCTCCACAGTATGCCAGCATCACCAGAGTCTTTGTGCTGTAGTAATAACTGGTACAGCTCGACAGTGTCCCCTATGCTGTACAGCTCATCTGCATTGACAATGGCCTGCTGAACGGGATCAAGATCTGTCTCCTTTTCAGTGGCTCCTTCTTCGACGGTGGGCGTGGCAGGAGTAGATGTCTGCCCCCACCAAGCCTGGACTACTGGCAGGACCCCGGCGAGGCAAATCATGGGCAGCTTCCTCAGTGTGGATGGACATGCCGGTAGCAAAGGCCTCGTGGCAAACCTGAGCCTTTTTACAGCTGATCTTGACCGGGTGATGAAGTAAGAGAGCCGCAAGACGGAATGACCGAAGGCCGACATGGTCTTCTCCAACTGCTTTGCCCCTTTTCGGTCAACAGGTGTCTGTCTCTTCGCTACTGCCGTGTTCTGGCCAAACGTTTCGTGCAGAACTCGAAAAGTAAGCAACCTCGCCGGATCAGCTGGCCATCGAAGATAAACCCCTACTCAACAAACGTCCGTCGTCACCCACGTTACTGCTGGCGTAGCTTTCCTGTACTCTAGGACCAACAGCGCTCGTATACCCCCCTCCCACTTTTTTCTTTCATCTCACTTCCCCTCGTCCTCCGAACGGCGCAGGTACGTCTGTCTCTCTTTCTAACGTTATATACGGGTCAATAATCTCGAAACTTCACTTTCTGGTTTGCTGTCTGCACCGACTTTACAGGTCCAGCCTCCGACTCTCTACAGTACAATATTGTGAGCAGAGAACAACAACCCATCCGCCATCCCACTCACTCTCCCAATGACATGACCTATCATATGTCTGGGTCTCCTACCATTAGTAAGTCTCACACCGACGTTTGGGGCGTCTACTATGCGGGGGGCCCTCTTGGGCTCCCATCTTTGAACCAGTGCAGGGCCACGACAGGAAACTGTCAGAACATACCTCAATTTTTCAGAAGGCCTTTCTCCATCTTATCTTAATGACATTGATACAAACGTATCTGATTAACTCCTATGGAAACATCTCCAGTGGTCCATCCATATCATAGAGCTTCTTTTCCAATATAACATACCTTTGTAAACACATTTGGTAGTTTTTCCTCTAGGATGCATTGAATACATAATGTTGTGCATAACTTCATCCTCATAAAATCTATTTTTCCATACCCTGGTGCAAATCTCATACTGAGTATACTACCTAAGGGGCCTTCACCACACATCTGCTTGAAGGTATATACACCTACATGTATAATAGGGTTCTCCAGTTGCTAGCTACTTCCATGAAAAATGGAGGTATTGTTTCGGGTGTGTCAGTATAAGGCCAGAACCTGCCGATAGATTGCAAATAGTAGGCCTAGGGAATATGAATGTCAAGGTCAATTATGGGCCTCCTGTCTACCGACCTTGGTACTGCAGCAGAACTTCTGATTTTTTTTAATCTTTGGTCCTGGACATGCTAGTGCTTTGATTTCTTTAGTGGCAGCTAGTTTTTGTTGTCAGGAAGAAGTGTGGGTTTGTACCCCCTAGCAGCTTGTTGTATGATGATGTATTCAGTTGCTATGTTGGCCTTAGAAAAACAGCACACACTTTTCCCCACCCACCCGACAAATCCTCCCAGGTCTCTCCCTAATACTGCAGGTATACTGAGAACTTTGATTAAACATGGTGATACATGTATCATGGTTAGGTTATGTGAAAAAGTACAAAAGACTGTGAGGTCATATGCAAAACAATTTTCTTTTCTTTCAAGTGAGGACATTCTAGCAGCAAACACTGTATCCTATTTATCATGCGTAGCCCTAGGTCCTCCTGTGTGAGTGATGCGGAGAATCGTCGTCTGAAGCCTAAAGGCACCTATGTGCTGAGGCGACCGCCCTAAAGCGGGCGCATACCTCTAGCCAAGCAGAAACATGTCCGGGGAGGGCGGGTGGGTACGCTTCAGGCTCCAGACGTGGCCGGAGGACCCGGAGCTCACATGACAGTGTACTATGGGGCACTATACCTTATTTACATAGGGGGTATGACGTCACACCGTCTGACCAATGGCTGTGCATGTTAAATAGTATCCTATTTATCATGCGTAGCCCTAGGTCCTCCTGTGTGAGTGATGCGGAGAATCGTCGTCTTTCGCTTTCGCCGTCTCTGGCTGTTGAGCCCATTCCTACCGTTTTATTCTCCACATCAGAACATACCAAGATACCTGATGCCTTCTCACCTCCCCCTCTCTCATCTTAACTCTTCCCCATCATCCCTTGCTCATCTCCCTTATTCTTATCTTCATCACCCCTCCCTTATCTTACCCCTCTCTCATAAGATGCCCACTCTCATGCCACTCTCACTTTTGTCCTAACCCTTCCTCATCGCGCATCCATCCTACCACCAGCCTTTCCTTACCTAAACCCCTCTCTTACCATCCCAAACCTAAGAAAAACTAATCTTCTCCCTCCGATGCCTTTCTAACAGTTTGTACCGCATAATTCTTAATACCTTATTCCGACAAAGTCTCAGTCCCGGACGAGTGCAGTTATCGTTCAAATCCTTCAGACAAAACCGCCTTCTATAGCCGGAACCAGTCCGAACTCCCTTTTAAACCTCTCTGTTAGGGTAAGTAGCGAAACAATTTTGCCTCACCAATTGGTGTTGTCTGACCCTACATCCCACATCGAAGCTCAACACCTTTCGCTGCTATAAAAGCAGAACGACCACACGCCGCTTCATGGGCAGACAACAATGATGCATTCAAATCCACCGATAAACTTGGAATTCTACGTTCCCTTGTCACAATGACTTACCACAAAAAAGGTTTAACCGTGTCAGAGGCTGCGCCGTATACCCAATGCCTGCTTGAACTTGAACCGCGCCCTTCATGACCAGATGGATTCAAGCCTTCCTTAGACCTTACCCACTCAAGCTGGACTGTCCGATACTATTACCATGGAACATATTCCAACTCCACCTATACCCCTGACTTTCCCAGCCAAAATTACCAGAGCCACGCGCTCCGCTGGCTCTTAAGGCTGAAAAATTAGTGGATGACTTGACCTGACAAAACCCCCAAATTCATTCCTCCCAACATTCCACAGCCCCTTAACAACATGAGAATACGCCCAAAGACAAACAAAATGTTGCATATCCACTTCAGGAAGACTCATGTCACACACCATCGATTTGCTCCCAGAAAAAGGGGAACATTCAACGAATGAAAATTACGAGGGTGATAGGCGTCATCCCCCAGGCTGAACTCTAAGAAAACTCTTACCAGGACTCAAAGCGTACCAAACAAAACAGCGCTTATACTTCCTCAGGAAGGTATAGCCCCTTCATCTCTGCAATAACGACCCTATTACGGTGTATACCTCCCACACTCATCACGCTCTCGAAAATGCCGCTTCAGACAGCCAAATACGTGGATAAGTGAAAAAGATCGAGGGGGTCGAACAACCGCCACCCTACGTGTGGAATATACCTCCTACGCCACCGCCTACTCCCAACCGGAACTGCTACCCATCCGCTCACCGCGTAGAACTCTGAGACATTCACTGAGATACTCGTCCGAACAGGGCAACTTTTTAGCAACTACTGCTATCAACTAGAGGAAACAAGAATGTTCCCGGTCGCGACCGTCAAACAAACCTGACCCTCACCATGACTGGACTGGATAATACACGAAAGTGTATACCTGGACGGACCAGCTCTCTGAACGCCCAATAGTAATCTGACGCCACTTAAGGCCCTTCTAGCCGCCCTGTTCCCTTTTCCCCCGAAATAAAACCACTCCCAAATGTACAAAACCCTACGGGCTCCAACTCCGACCTCTCACAGCCCAGCTCGCTACGAGTGTATTTTACCGACATCTGGACGTCGTCGAAACCAAAACTTCCATAAAAACTTGCCAACCATGTCAACCTCTCTCAGAAGGCTTCCCACAAGAGTAAAATGAAGGCGCTATGACTGGACCGCCGGTAGCCTGTCAACTAAGTCACACAAACAAAATAGTGACTTGCAATTGAGCTTGTAGTCTGCCCGCGGGGCCCGACGGTGCATCGCCCGGGACTTTCTCAGTGAAGCCACCAAATGGTGACTTGAGCTCGTAGCTTTCCCGCGGCACCCCCCGGTGCCCCGCCTGGGACCTTCACCATGAAGTCACCAAGAATGGTGACTTGAGCTCGTAGCCTGTCCCCTCGGGATTCTCTCCGGCTCTCGGTTAAACCACACATTTTTACTTGAGCTCGTAGCCTGTCCCTTCAGGACCCTCACTGTCTCTCGGTTAAACACACATTTTACTTGAGCTCGTGGCCCGTCCCTCCAGGACTGTCTCTCGGTTAAAACCCACATTTTATTTGAGCTCGTGGCCTGTCCCCCCAGGACCCTCACTGTCTCTCGGTCAAACACACAATTTATTTGAGCTCGTGGCCTGTCCCTCCAGGACTGTCTCTCGGTTAAAACACACATTTTACTTGAGCTCGTGGCCAGTCCCTCCAGGACTGTCTCTCGGTTAAAACACACATTTTACTTGAGCTCGTGGCCAGTCCCTCCAGGACTGTCTCTCGGTTAAAACACACATTTTACTTGAGCTCGCGGCCAGTCCCTCCAGGACTGTCTCTCGGTTAAAACACACATTTTACTTGAGCTCGTGGCCAGTCCCTCCAGGGCTGTCTCTCGGTTAAAACACACATTTTACTTGAGCTCGTGGCCAGTCCCTCCAGGACTGTCTCTCGGTTAAAACACACATTTTACTTGAGCTCGTGGCCAGTCCCTCCAGGACTGTCTCTCGGTTAAAACACACATTTTACTTGAGCTCGTGGCCAGTCCCTCCAGGACTGTCTCTCGGTTAACACACACATTATACTTGAGCTCGTGGCCAGTCCCTCCAGGACTGTCTCTCGGTTAAAACACACATTTTACTTGAGCTCGTGGCCTGCCCCTCCAGGACTGTCTCTCGGTTAAAACACACATTTTACTTGAGCTCGTGGCCAGTCCCTCCAGGACTGTCTCTCGGTTAAAACACACATTTTACTTGAGCTCGTGGCCTGTCCCTCCAGGACCCTCACTGCCTCTCACGGCCTTCCTCCAGCCCGTACCTCTCACACGGCACTTTCTCCCGCTGGAGGCACTCTCTCAGCGCTCCCTGAGACGAGCACGAATGAAGAAATGGACGGCAAATAAAGCAAAAAAAAAGGTAAGCAAACTGGAACCAAAAGCTCCGCAAGTAAAACAAACTCACGTTTACGTGGAGAGCGTCAGTCCCTAGGGTTGCCCGCGGATCCACGAGGGCAACAGAGGAGGTCGAACCAGGCCCGCGGGCTGTCCATGTGCTTCCGCATGCTGCCTCTTGGTGGTAGGGTTCGTGTCAGTTGTAAAGAACGCCAAGATCCACCATTCCTGTACACACATAATGCAGAACATTAGAACATGGCCGGGATCAGGTCAAAACACGATCAACCAAACATACCCCCGACAACCGTTCACACAACTCGATTAACCAACAACACATCTCCACCCGTACAAAGCCACAAACGCTCTTTTTTCCCCCCCTGCCTGGTCCCCAAAGGTGGGCAAGCCACGATAACATGGGCAGCCCAGGCCTTTCATGCCTCACAACCGTCACAAGCTGTCGCACCACTGACAGAAAACAAAACACCACAATCTTACACACGTACTGGTGACGGAAACAAGTAAGGCATGAGAATAAAAAATGCACATGTCGGTAACCTGTAACCTGGGGAACTGCCTCCCGAATCCGCTTAAGCTCAAGGCAGGGGGATGCTGCAACACGACGATACAGGAAAAAATCCCGTCTTGGTGGACAGTCCCGGCACTGAGCTAGAGCCAACCCCACCACGAGGAGACAGACGAAAATCCTGCCTCGCAAAAATGGGGACAAACATGTCATTTCTAGAGCAGAGTCAAAAATAACATGAAAACGTCCACACTCTCAAACTGCAACACTCAACAACGTAAACTGCGTGCCTCCCTTGCTTTTAAAAGCGACGGATGGCAACAGATTCTAACCCTCACAAAAAACAATCCCAAAATGGCAAACTTGCTGTTCTGAGATTTGGGCACCAAACCTAAACAGAAATCCACGGCTCCAGCCTGCAACGGTCACCAAAAACGGAAGAAAAAACATCAAAACAGCCAACCTCTAAGTCTGCGTCGCTCATCCACGCTGGTTGTAGGTATCCCTGGCCTTCCACCGCAAAGGATGTCACTGGATTCTATCCCTGAAAAAAAATTTTTCTCGAGGTAGCCATCTTGCTACCCAGCGACTCGGCCACCACTGCTGTCCGTCAATCCTCAAATCTGGCTCGAAGGGTCACCAAAACACACAAATACCATACAAAAAATACAAACGTACAAGCAAAACACACACCCAAACTGGAAAAAAGCGCCTCTCGCCCATCTCCGAAGAGGATTGAAGTGGATTCTACACGGCCACTGAAAATGAAAGACAACCACGCTCTACGGCGACCGAACGTAAACCACGGCCTAAAACTTACCTCAAAATGACCACAACCACCAATAAAACGACCACAAAACACATCCAGAAAAAACGGAAACCGGGACAAAACACTTACCGTTATCAAAAACTGCCCGGACAAAAGAATTCTCTCACAAAACGCAACAAGAACCACTTAAAACGAGAAACAACACAGCATAGCGCCACGCCACAAAGCGCTACTATACGCCCAACCTTATGGGAAATAGCAGAGTGCCGTGTAGCCAAACAGACCGCCTCAGGCTTCAACTCGAACACCTCCCGCCGAAGACGTGGACGACAATCGGCATGTTTCTGCTTGGCTCACGGGGTGAAGAGCGGAAGGGTCGACGTGTGGAGCACACGGAGCTCACATGACAGTGTACTATGGGGCACTATACCTTATTTACATAGGGGGTATGACGTCACACCGTCTGACCAATGGCTGTGCATGTTAAATAGCTTCCGATTTCAACAAACTTACCGTTGTTCACTTGCATTTCACACCCTCAGCTACAAAAAGTAAGAAAGTTCTTTGAGCCAAGGAACAAAAGATTTATCTCATACTTAATAACAATGCGAAAAAACAATAACAGCAGTAGTCCACTACACACATTGAGGAGCCATGGTGGGAAGTAGAAAAAATAACATCTGCAGCATACACTGTACAAGCATGTAATAAGTTTTTACGGAAAATCTTCACACAGCACAAGTGTGCTCTTGAAGATGTAAGGTCTACTAACTACTCAACGTTCTGGATGCCATCCTACTTTGGTTTATACTTACATCTGCTGTGTTAGAACAGATATGATCCTGAGTTGGCAGCCACGCTAGCAGGTCAATCTTTCCAGAGTATCACTACCAGAGCTGTCTCCAGTATTTTTTTTCATCCCAGTTTGTTGTTGTCAATTTTGGGTGTTAAATCTGTCATTTTAAGCTTACAAAACTACATTTTCATCAATTTCACATTGTGAAGTTCAGAGTTTTTGGACAGACGTGAATAATTATTTCCGTCCAAACAAGCAAATTTCCGTCCCGGGATGGATGGAGGGACAGGTCCTGGAGACAGCCCTGATCACTACAGCATTTGTGCTGTACAGCAAACCTACACCTTAAATGTAAAATTCCTTGGCAGTGGTAGGGGTCAGTTGTTTGTTCACACACCAGTTTGTTCACACACCAGTTATGCAAGGTATCAGTTTCTCGAGCAACTGGATTTGACCGTTGCTTGAGTAACTGGTACATTTGTACCTTGCGTATCTTATTACTTGGACATCTTACCTTCATCGACGCACACACCAGTTACATGAAGAATCTGTTTTACAGTAAAACTGGAATGTTCACATTTCTTTTTTATGAGTCTAAGTCTATTAAAATTTGCTTCCTTTACTTTTAAGGACTTGATAAAGCTTTGTTAGCAGCATAATTTCAGAGAAAGTAATTATTTTCTATACAATTGTGGTTGCAAAGTCATTTGCAGTGCAATAGTAAAATATTTGAATAAGGCTTCTTTCTTTTTTACCATCCATGTAGCCTGATTATGTACTTCACACAGTGCCCTGAGATACATACAAACAATGTCTCTATTCATAATACAAACATAAGACTTCAAACAAAATTAATCCAAGACTAAGTAGAACCAAAGCCTCAAACGTTTTGAAAATTTGAAATATCTTACACGAAAAACATATGTCTATTTAAGGATTTTGAATCCCAACTGAGAAAGCAACAACAACAGTGCCACACACAACATGTTCATGGCAGGTAATAATTGTGACACCAAAAATGAAGTCTACAGATGAGAAGATACACCACAACCCATGAGGATCACGTGTACAACAAGCTGGTGAATGCAGCTGCATACACCAAAGTGTTTCTTCGCATCTTACATAACTTATGCCAAGATTGGAGTTTTCTTTTTACACAACCAGTCACTTCTCACCTGCTGACATTTCGGTGTCTGTCAGACACCTTCTTCAGAGCTCCTGACTGGAGTACTGCTTCTTGACGCTATAAGTAGCCGATGTAGGTGGCGCTTTTGCGAGAGCACAATCCCCAATGCGTCTGACAGACGCCGAAATGTCCGCAGGTAAGAAGTGACTGGTTGTGTAAACAGAAAACTCCTATATTCTACCAAATTTATTTTCGGATAACTTATGCCATCCCTAATTTTTTTGTTCACTATTATGGCATGGCTTAATCAGATTTTCATGTCCTCTGTACTGGAATGTATGATGTTTTGTAGGACAGCAAGTTCTGTCAAATGTTTGACAATGAGGGAAGCCCAGGCGACCAATCAGAGGTCTGTCTGTGGGGGCGTCTCCCCGTGCACCTGGAAGCCCTCCATGCGCTGCTGGTGCCAGTCGTGCAGCAGCGCCGCCTGGTTGAGCCGGTGGACCTGCAGGCCGGCCGGCTGGTACAGGAACCTGCGCTGACCCACGTTCATGTCCAGACGGGGGCAGCTGGTGTACGGCAGCTTGGGCTCGTGTTCCCCCTCCTCATCAAAGGGATGTTCTGGCTCTGTGTATGTAGATGGGAAAAAAATGGAATCATGAATGTTTCTAATAGAAAAACCAAATCTCTAGTTTTTGACTGAAGTTGTATGAATTTGACGGAATCCTTACATCCCAAATCTGAAGCGAAAGTAAGATAGAATTTAAAACTGGTATTGCAGTAGGAGTTTCTACCACATAGGCACTTGCTTAATTGCTTTACAGCAGGTCTGTCACAATATCAAGATGCATTTTCTTATTTTGCAGCGTACAGTGTAGTTTATTTCAATACATGAAATAGCTAGTAGAGGTGTCTCACCAAGTGCGCGGCTGTTCAGCATGAAGACCACGGTGCTGTTGTCCGTCCAGCCACACCCCAGAGTCAGCAGCCCCGAGTAGTCGTCCTCCTGCAGCTGGGGGTAAGGATGGAGCAGGAGTGACGAACATCTCAACAAACATTTTTCTACTTTTTCACATTTACCTGTTAAATAAGATTTACCTTTTGCTCGCCTAGACAAGGTACAAAGGTAAAGTAGATGACCCCAGACTAAGGACAAAGCATCGTTAGCTAGCAGTGCTCATGTATTTTAGGCCAAGCACATCAGGCCATCACTACTCTTCTCCGTAAGTGTATTGAGTTCTTTTAGATACAGAGACAAGACTAGATGTCTTTTTTTGTTTAAAATAGTTACCTGGATTTTGTGACCACTGGGCAGGAAGAGAGTACCATGTGGGGACAGTACTGCAAACACCTGAACCAGAGAAGGGAAGATAACAATGCTATCATCATACTCTTTCACGGTCTTCATAGACCTCCAGCCTCAAGTTAAATCATCTCAACAATACTAAGACTAGCATGCATGCTACTTTTTATGTGGAAAATGGTACATATTTCATGATCAAGTCGCATAGCATGTCTATGCTCCTACCTTAGCCTTCCTGTCCATGGTGCTGAACCCAAACTCCAGGTCCTCAGTTCTGCGGATACGAGGAATCAAACATTACCATGGTTTTATCATGATTTCCTAATTATACATGTATACTGTAGATCATTGACCATGCAATGTTCATGTAGTATTTGTCTCATATGACCCTAAAAGTCATGTCCTTTATAGGATGACCAAACCACAGTGCAACAGTTAAATTGCCAAGGGTTAAGATGCCTGAAAATCAACGAAGACGATATGTTGCCTCACCTCTCCTCACGACCAGAGACAGTGATCTCATAGTACAGCCACAGGTTTTGAACCTGTGAGGTTTCTAGATCTCCCCCTCCCTCCAGGTCTAAGGTCTGGTGATCGAAAACGCCATCCTTAAAACAACATAAAAGGACATGTTGTCAACACAGGACATTTAAAAAAGTCAGACAAACCATATCAGTGTGAAAATGTCACATACAATATCCTGCTTTTAACTGCCCTTATTGTCATGATCCGAGTCATCAGATTTGTCATGCAAAGTCACACATCCTGTACACGTACCTCTGTGCTGTCCTCTATTGACTCTTCTTCCGACCCGTCTATCTCCTCCGCAATCCCGTTTAGCGGCACCCACCACTGTACAGCCTGTGGGCGGTAGTCAAACGCGAGGCCTCCATTCTCCTTAGAGATTCTGGGGCTGAAAGGCTTCCTCCTGGAGGAGAATTTTTGCTTGCGCCTCTTTTGTGCGCCCTTCACAGTTGGAGCGGGACTAATGTGGGAGGCACTGATCTTGCGTAACATGACCTCTGACACAGGGAGGAAGCCATCTGGTGGACAGAATCTGGAGAATACATACATGTAGAATAAGACTCATTGTATACATATAAGTGTAGCAAATTTAAAAAAGGTAAAATAAAGGTGGACAGTTAAAAAAGGTAAAGTAAAGGTGGACAGTTTGAGTTCAAAACCACTATCTTTAAACACTACTTTTATAAAAAAATCCACACATCATCTTTAAATGTTAAAACCACTTTTTTTTACAAACCCAACCTCTATAGAAGAAAAAAATGTTCTACCCAGTAGAACTACAGAACTAGAAATGGAACTCATTGGAATCAAATGTGAAGGCAACTTTGGATCATCACTGTAAACTGCTCAGAATTATGATATGCAATGTAAAAGTGGAAATTTGAGTAGCAAAAGTCACTTAATGTTCACATGATCAGGTGCTGATTTCTGAAAAACTGATCTTCCTCTGACAAAATTGTACGACTGCCCTGGTCTCACCTGAATGGCTGGATGCCAAAATTGAAGAGAATCTGCTGCTCAGTGGACAGGGAGGCAGCAGGGTACCACTGCTGGGTCATGTCCAAACCTGGGGAGGGGGGTGGTGTAGTGTATTATTCTACATTTAAACATGTAACGTTATCTGTCTAAAGCACACATAGCAGTATGGTAAGCTTGACAGTTAGGGATGAAAGTTGTTGACATCTTTTTATTTGGCCTTATACTGCAGTAGGCGGTTTGAAGCCACCACTAGACCACATGCTGCCCCCAAGGCACCCATAGGCTTTTGTAAAATATTCGAGGAGTGTGACTGTGCAACATTGTTTCTTAGTCACATAATGTACAGTACTGTATAATCATAATATAACCAGAAACCCTCACCTCTGTAAGCTATACCCATATTGACACCATTAAGCCAGAAGCATACATTTCCATTGCTGAAACCAAGAAATGAATAAAAAAATCAGTTTCTTTCTACATTCCATAAAATCAATCTGCTTTGAGAATAAATTATGCAAATGTTCACATGTACCTCAGATACAATGGAGACGTTTTATTGGAAAGGACAGACATTTCCTTACCTGTACAAGAGACAACTGACAATGTCTGCAGAATGCCACTCTGTTCCATACTCATTATCCTGAAAGGAATACAGAGCAATACAATGTATTTGATTCTCTCAACTAGCAAAATGAACTTCAATATAGTAGACTTCAAGAGTAAAACCTCTCCAAAGAAAGCAGATTACAAGTTTCCCGATACCAGTAACAGCCACTTACAGTTACAAATGTATATCATATTTTCAGCAGGATGTAGATCCTTCCATCCACACTTGTGGAGGAAGCTGTTCAGTCACTGTGGATACTTTGAATAGTTATCTAAACATTTTCAAACCAACAGTTACGGTAGGAATCTAACTGTCAAACATTGTACATGTACCTTCTGCTCTGTGATTGGACCTCGCCAAACTTTACACCTGGCACCATCAAATGCACAGGACTGTACATTGTCACCAACCCCAATACCTAAAATGTCAACACAAAATAACATAGTATAATTACAATGTTTGCACTCCAAATCCAATAGAATTTTCACCATGGTTTTCTGTTGCAGACTAACACATCCACATGAATATGCATTATACAAAATAATCTAAGTATTTTCATTGAAGATAACTAACCTTTCTCAGGCCCAAACTCACAGTCTTTTGTGGCCCAGCCTATCTGGATGATTCCACAGGACTTGAGTTCAATCTGAAAAAAACACCTTTCAATTTCGTTTCTTTTCCACTTTACTTCCAGAATCTACTAGAATAGCAAACTGCATCGTTGATGGGAATTGCTTGGGAAAAGATGACATGTCTTATCAAACGTAAGGCCCTTAGGGAGTCTAGGATAAATTCATCAGTCTAAACTGCATTACACGAGACTCCTGCTGCCTGATAAAATGTGACCTACGTTGTTTAGACCTTTTGCCCAGTTTCAGCCCTTACCTCATAGTACCATCCTGAGGGCTGGGTATTCTCCCACGGCCTGTTCACTGGTTGGGTGGCTCGTATGCTCTCAAACGTCCAGCTGTCATTACGAGCCTGCAAGGAAACAATTGGAAAACAAAATTAAGGATGTGGCAAAAATAAATAAGAAACTGGATAAAATTTTGAAACACTCAGACGTTTCAGACAGCATCCGCTATCTTTCGTCAGTGACTAAAGACAGATATGGTAGAACTAGGTTTTATACCAAAACTCTTAATAGATATGTTAATGAAGTGAAGACAATTTCAGATGGTTCAAACTTCATTAGAATAGTAAGTTAAGACAAGGTTGTATGCTGATGAATCAATTAGCTCCTGTTGTTTTAGGAGCTAATGTTGTCCCAAGTGCCTGAAAGTTCAATGTGCAGAATGTGTAAAATGAAGGATGATTACTCCTAAAAGTCCACATACCTCAAGCAGATTTGAACTGAGCATGAGTGCTGAGGTGCAGTCAGCTGGGTTGAGCACCACAGCTGCAGTACTGTTGCTTTTCTCAAGAGGGCCAGAGGCTAGCCTTGTCACCAATGAAGCTACTGGAAGCTGTGGACAAAGAAGACATTGATAACACCAATTTCAAATAGAGTAAACTTTCAAGAGGAGGAGCTGCCAGGTATTTCTTTATTGTTTTGAAATGAAGGGTACAAAATTGTACAGTGTGGTGTTCTAGGAAAAACAACATAGGGGGAAACCTGGCAGCTAAACAATAATGATTGCCTTTATCTTCAATGTTACAATGGTTTAAAACAGTCAGAGCTGCTTTCTATCTTTTTGCCCAATTTCTTCTCCATCTTCACCTATTTTTTTTTATAATGGTTTTTATTGGTCAGAAATTAACTGCAATGGCAGCCTTTCTAGTCCTGAATTGATGCAGGGTTTACAGATTTCACATAATACACAACATATACATATTTTATCCACACTTGCATTTTGTGGAACTGTTGCAAGTGTCTGGGCGGCTGCCATTTGGCGCCACCAGGTGACCTCAATACAACCTTCCCCAACCAAAGTCAGGTACCCATTTACACCTGGGTGGAGTAAGGAAAGTCATGTAAAGTGCCTTTCCCAAGGGAATAAGAGCGGTTACATGACAGGATTCGAACCCGGGTTCTGAGCCGTTGCGCCACACGACCCGCCTTGATGAAAGTAGAAATACACATAAAATCCTGAAGCCTCCTAGTTCCACGCAGCATGACTTACCCTGAGACTGTACCTGAGCTTCCTGTGACAAGAGGAGAGGGCGCACCAGGCCATGTGGAGGGCTCCTGACTGGGTCAGCGCCATGTTTGCCAGCTGCCACGTGTCCACGTCACGTGTTCCACAGCAGTTACTCAACACCAGGATGGAATACTGGATCAGGCTTTGGAAGATCTTGTGAAAATCTTCCCCTGTAAGTATAAGTCAGAGGGCTTAAAGGTTCAAACACTAAAAACCAAAATCTGCAGCAGTGGCAGAACAACAATAGCTCACCAGAGGACGAGGACTGTGTTTTGAAAAAAATGATTTGTAGATACATAGTGCTGCGGAAGTTGACGGGACTAGGTTCAGGCACAGCTCCAAAAATGGTAATCATCAAATACAAAAACAATGAAGTTTTAAATCAGTTTTGGTTTTCATTACTCTGAGAAATCGATCAGATGTGCAGTGTCCAAGATTGCGCATTATTGGTTAAAGTATCTAGGAACCATTGTGAACAAACTAGATACAAATGTAGATTCAACAACAGCGTGATTTAACTGACCAATAGTAACACTCCCGTGTGTGAGCCCCTCCTCTGTGTCTTCTCCTGACATCCTCTCGATAAAACACTGGTCCACAGATGACAGAGTCTTGGCACTTCTTGGTGTCAGCTGCTTCATCAGCACATGACCAGCCCTAGGAGACTGTATGCCTCCACGACCCATCCTGGTGATGATACAGTCCTCAACTGACAGTTCCTGAGCAGCTTCCCCATTGGTTGCATGAGATGGTGTCTCCCCTTGTGACTGGTTAAGGAAGCGACCTTCCAGATTGATTGGTTGGAGGGAATGCTCTGTGCTCCTGAGTCTGACTATTGGTCCCGATCGGGGTGGCTGCATAGATTCTGGCACAAACACGTCGCTGAATGGTGAATGGTTAAAACCACTGTTGGTTTTAAGAGTATCTGATTGGTTTGAAGCAAGAGGAGGCTTGGGACATCTCAAAAACAGGGGTGGTGAGTTCTCTGGTCCCGTGGACTGTTCACTAGTGTCTGCAAATGTAGAGATAAGGCATGTGTGAAACATTGAAACAACAAAATGTATAATATTTAAAATAATAGGAGTAATCATGATGTTACAGTGCTGCAGTGGCAGGCAAAAGCAGGTGGTAGACTGATTGAATATTAGATGTTAATCAATCTGATCTTGTAATTTGATCTGCTAATTGAAATATTAATTAGTGATCTAATGCTAACATTATTTTACTTACTTTTCTCCCCAAAATGTAAACAAAAGTACAATGATCACTTGTGGCATCTTCAAATGGAAACAAATGTGTTTCGGTGACATACCTCTTTACTACAGTCAAGATTGAGGACTGAAGATATTTCATTTGCATGCAAAATTATTCTATCTACACAAAAATAAGGCAATGCACACCTCTGCTGTGTGATGCTGGTGCCAGCCCCAGGTTGACAGTCTCCTGGATCCAGAGCCCGGTGATGTTGAAGATCAGAGAGACGATGGCGCTGATGACCTCGTGCAGTACAAGTGTCTTCCTGCTGCACTCTGTCAGTAAAAACAAACATTCAAGCTGGTCACAAAATACAAGGAAGAGTTAACCACCATACATGTAGATAGCTGATAAGTATATTTCATACAATTGTACTTACGTACTCTGGTTAGGGTAGATTTTTTGGGGTAAGATACTGGTAGCCGAATTCACAAATCTACATCTCTTGTGACACTACATGCAAAGAGCAAGCAAGACATTAGTGAGTAATCAACCCAAGTAGTGCAAACCATTTCATTAACACTATTTAAGCATGATATGTAAAATCCTTGACAACACTCACCGTGCA
This sequence comes from Branchiostoma lanceolatum, assembly GCA_035149815.1. Lineage (NCBI taxonomy): Eukaryota > Metazoa > Chordata > Leptocardii > Amphioxiformes > Branchiostomatidae > Branchiostoma > Branchiostoma lanceolatum. The sequence goes on from CM068868.1 coordinate 22,743,006, forward strand.
CAGACAAGGCTGCTAACACTTTCAGTGCACCCAGGCAGTGGGCCACAGCCAGAGGTTTGGACTGAAGCTCCTCAAGGGTCTTCTCAGTAAAGTCCCTAAGAAAACAGACAGGTTTCAGTGCAGGAAAGTTGCACAGATCACTGTATATTTTGAAACCATTTCCTAAATGTTAACATCTTCAAGACTAGAGGGCCAGCTAGCTGGGCTCGCAGAAGCCCTAAATTAGTCATGATCAGACTATTCAGGAACTACTGTAAATGCAGAAATGTTTGTGGGGATTTCATTTTGCAGTAGGGAGAAAATGGGGTGTTCGCTGTGGTTTCCCGTTTGAAACAACAGTAGCACTACAATTACACGATGAAACAGCTTTTCAATGTGGTTTTAAGTTTGTAGTAACAAGTTCAGCGCGAAAACCGTGAACATAAAACCACCACGAACATTTCTGCATTTACAGTATATAAGTATGACTCCATCAAACATCTAAGTCTTTGAGGCTTGCTCTTGAAGAGTTAAGTTATCTCTCCTGTTACTGACCACACAGTCACAGCGAGATAGTCCAGGAAGCCTTCCCTGTGGATGATGGCATCCTGAAACTCCTCATGGCGGGCTAAGATCTCCAGCAGCTCAAGTTCCTAAAACATTCAAGGAATGGAAGAAGTTGATTTAGAAGTGCATTTTAATTTCACAAGGAGTTATTAGCATCATATTTTTTGTTTGATACTACTACACATATATTTCAAGTGAGAGCAACAGACATTTAAAAAGTATTCATGCATGCAGGTGAAGCTGAATGCATGCCATGAACAGGATACAAAACCTATGCAGTGCATACAAAATATGTGACTTGAGAAAAACAAGGCACCTGAATGCTGGCCTCTAGCCAAGATTCACACTCCCATACACTGCTCTCAAGTTTCCTTTACTGCCAAATTGTGGAATGTCTCTACTAGAAAAGTGCCCTGTTCATGAATAATCAAGTACAGACGTACATGTATCATGTCTGTTTATGTCTACAGTAATCTATAAGTACAGTAATTCAGAATTACAGTATTGTAGTCAATTTTGCTGGGTTGTAGTCAATTCAGATTGGAATTTGTGCCAAGGGTCATAATAGGTATATTAAGATCACTTTCTGTAATACTAGTACCAGTACTTAAAGTTGTTTTTTGTAACACTAATAGCTCTTTGTTGTACTCATAATTATATAGAAGCTGGTTTATTCTTCAAATTTGTACCATTAGCAGTTAAATCATTGCCAGCACATGTAATGCTCATCATTCTTTTCACCTTTGATTTTAGAATCAACTGGCTTTCTGAGGTTGGTTCAAAGGCTCCGATCATGTTTGCCAACACAACAAGTTTTCTACAGTACACATTGTTTGCCAGACTACAGTGAGGCAATCTTGCCATGTCATGAGAATCCTGATAAACAGATGAATAAACAGACTTACAGAGACTTTGCTGATGTTGCTGGTAGGTGGAGTTGACAGGAGCAGCTTTAGTGTTGGATCCAGTGCCATCTTCTTCACCCTCCTGTTTACAAGGTGTGCTGCAGACAAAGGTTAAATACAATTTAGCATTCTGGTACCTGCTATCATTTTCCAAATATAAGGCCATACTAATTGAAATTCCTTCAAATCAGTTCCTTTGTCTAATTCACACACACACATGTATGAACAAAATCATGATCATTTGGTATCAAAAGGAGATAGTTTGTATGGTGAATGCTGCCTTGATATGTAAGAGCTAGCTTTTTAAATTTTTAAAAGTGTAACATTTCCGACAAGAAGACTGTAGTGCATTTCCTGCTGACCAAAGGAAATCTGGATGTGGAATGAAAATGGCGGCATGTTCTTCTCCACGGCGATGAAGTGCAGCCTCCCCTCCTGCTGGATCTCCGCCACCAGCACACAGTGTTGCCCCGGCAACAAGTCCTCAGTACTCAGCTCATCAAAGTTACTGCTCTCAATGTGTGGCTTCAGACCTAAACAAATCATCATGTGTTTAACTACATAACACTGTGTAGTTATCAAAATTTACAGCATGTCAATACTGTGATAACCTAAATGACAAAAAACAGAACAATTCAAGGACCTACAAAAATAAAATTCATACCCTTACATTTATTCAGTTATTTTGATCACAAAATCAATAAAATTGAACAAGAAATAAGCAAATAAATCAATGATAGCAAACGCATTACCTCCTTGTAAAGCTAAAGGTACATGCAATAGCACACAACAGATCTAGACTTGGATGCTTTCAAATCATCAGTTACTGTGCCTTGGTTACTCTACGTAAGAAGTTATTCAGCACCTCACTTTTCATGTGTAAATAAAGGAAGATAAAAAACATTCAAACCACATATTCATACGGTATTACCCAGAGTGAGCAAACGTGCACAGTTAATCATTCCCACCACACATAACCTGACAGCCTGGCCTACATCTATACTTACTACATACTACAGTAACAGTGAATTAAACTTTTAAAGAGACAAAACAAATTTGATTTTGGAAATAACGTCTTGTTAATGCATTCATCAACGTGCAGGTAAAAGTTGTGCAAATGAGAGACTGTGTAAACTATGTTGTGTCATTCTAGACAGTTTTTGAGAATAGTCCAGTGCATATGCATTAGGGAAACCACAAATCCACAATGTCAATCATCTTGCTACCTTTTTCCCTGACGATCCTGCTCAGACCTACATGTACACATGGAGAATATCAAATGTCTTTGCCATGAAAAACATGTTTATCAAGTTTTAGGAGGAAAATTTGGATACATAAAAAGAATATTGCAATAACATTTCAATATAATTTGGGAATTGATGTTACATTAGGCTCCAAATCTCCATATCCAAAGCACAGATTTTAATGTCTCTTAATGTATGTAACTATGTTATACAAGGTACAAATTAATATGTAACTCCCAATTAAATGGCAAATGTCTTAAAATTTCATAACTTTAATTTCCCATCATCCACAAAAAAGGACAGAAAAAAATCATGACCTTCTATTCCCAACTCCTTGAGAATTCACAAAGAAATAAACGCATGCTGTTGAAAACCTAACCCCTCAGCAGAGGTGAGGATGCCTACCAGAGAGGTAGAGCTGGTTGTGTTTGCCCCAGATGACAATGAAGGCCAGGTGCCCCTCCCAGTTGTGGTGAATGGAGGACAGACAGGGGATCTCGATATCCCCCTCCAGACTCACATCCTCCAGCTCCTCCAGGGAGAACGTCTGGTAGATTATCTCTTCACTTTGTAGGGTGTCGTACACCAAGACATTCAGCTGGAGAAAACATTTACATTCTGTCACTTAGCTTCTGGATAATCACATTCATTTCTAACATATGATAGAAGTGGGGTCGTGTGGCGTAACGGCAGGATTTCCGACTCAGAACCAAGGGGTTCCGGGTTCGAATCCCCTGCTGCCACCGATCTTGTGCCTTTGGGAAAAAAGGTACTTAACACGAATTTCCCCACTCCACCCAAGTGTAAAAAAGGGTACATTATGTGTGTGGGTCACGACATCAGCAATAGCTGCCTGTGTCCCACGTGTATCGCACTGTTGGAATTCCAATAAATCCAACATAAGATAGTTTAAAGCTGCTAAAACCCAACATTCTTATAGTTTATTCATCTACCAGTAAAGAAAATAGAATAGGCATAAATCTACCAGAAAAGAATACTATTTAGGTTAGGATGGTAGATGTAATAACAAAATAACTGCAGACACTTTCATGTGCTGCCTTCAAATAAACTTAGTTACATGAAAAACTTAAAGAAATAGCAAAGCACATGCATTAAAATGCTAAGCCCACATTTGGATGGGGTAGTAATGTAGCTAACAAGTAACACATCAATATCCTCACCCCCTTTCTGTAGACATGGTGGGGTTTGTCGTAGATGGTGATGGTGGTTGTTTCCGAGTTGCTTGCAAGCTGGACATTCAAAGGGTCACCTAATTATAAGAAAAGACCAAACTTGTCAAATAGGCAAAACAGAAAACTGTGCTTCATTTGGTATAAAACAAAGTATGTTGCCTTGGTGGAGATACATGTATATCCTGTCCAACTTATGTCTATTTTTTAAAATGAATATTGATCAGTCATCTTTCCAATCATTTCAGTCACATCACACAAGTATGAAAGCCACCTTACCTATAAAGCTCAGCATAGTGAGTGTCTTTGCTGCCATAGTTATGATCTGTGTGTTCTCATGCTCTCCAATAGCCAGTTCCAGCAAACTGGACAGGCCTCCTGCCTTCAGTATGGCAACCTTCACCACATCTGTTTGAAATAACAGTGAAGAAACCCAAATCATTCACTTAAAACAATCAAACTGAACTCATCATCATAACTCAGGTAAATCTAAACTCACAGCAATGTCAAGGGTTATTTGAGGTCATAACAAGCTCTTGTGATGAACATTGTACATCTTGTAACTCAGGTCAACTTTGTGTCAGAATGGTGTCAAGGGTTACCTGAGGTCATGGCCAGGTTCAGAAGCAAAGCAGCAGCCCAAAAGGTCAGATCAGGGTCAGATGTCTGGGAGAACAATAAGATGGTGTCCAAGATTCCCGCTTCCACGACTTGGAGATGAAGGTGTTCTGTGTGAGAAAAGATAGAATATGTGCTACAAAATTCTAGCCAACTTTCATTCAGTAACCTACTTGAGAGAATTTAATGATGGGGCTACAACAAACAGCAACTTGCAATTTCCATACTCAAGCATATCTATTGATAAAAGTAGATTTTCTGGCCTCCATCTTGCCAACCATCTCCAACTGCTATGATGTACAGTTGGAGAACATTAGGGCTGTGGAGATCGAAGTTGCTAAAGCTTTATGGTCATTGGCGTATCTGTTCTTAGCTTACCACATGAGCAGAAGAAGCCCATGGTCTCTGCCAGGAGTCTGACGATCGTCACGTCCTTGTGTTTCACCAGCGGCTTCAGACTGCTGAGGAGACCAGGACTGTTCTCCACCAGCTGGGCCACAGCTGACTTTCCTACAAAATCAACATTGTACGCTTTGTTACCAGAGTCCAGGACAATTGTCACGCATTGGCACAGAGATGATGTTTTTATCAACATTCCTTGATTGGCTCTTTCATTTGTAGGATGGATGGCTCTTAAGTTGAAATACATGGATCAAGTGTTTAACAGGGACACTTACAATATTTTCTTTATATTAAGAAGTACATGTATCATTCCAAAGATTAATAATGTCAGACATCATTCCTCTGGTATATGGCTATCATTGAATAATGTACCAGCAACTCTTCCCTGTGATAAAAAGTTTTAGTGAATAGTCTTACCAATCATGGCCAGGTCGTGAGTGAGTACCAGGGCCCAGTGCACCACATCTTTGTCTCCACTGGACAGGCACACAGACAGGCGCTCACTGATGTTCCCATTGCTTAACACTCTGTTCTTAAAGGCATCTGTCGAGAGAAATTAGTGTTTTACAAGGGTTCTATAAAGTTTGTCAGAGAAATTGTCTCATATAACTTTTCAAGAATTGTACATGAATGTACATCAGCACTTCCCATTGAAGCAGCCCTGCATAATATTAATACACCAAAAGTTGAAACATACATTGTCCAGGCAGCCAATCAGGAGAAGCTAGACTGATGCACAGAGCAGAAGAAAAGTGGATCGGCAGAGAAGAACTTTGCAATGCATGTATAACTGAGTCCGCTCACAGATGTATCTTATGTGGCAGAGACTGCCATTCTTGAAAAGGACTGTTTAGCCATAGCTAATACTGTAGGGCTGATGCTAATAAAGGATTTTACTAATCTTACCATTGTGCAGACAGAGGAAACAGATAACCCTGAGGACCAGCCTCTGTAGGTTGGCTTCACTGGCAGCCAGGACCTTCTGAAGGGAGTACAGCAGCCTGGGGATGGAGCAGATCGTCTCCTTGTACAGGTCTGGCAAGGAGGACACATTTGAAAATATATTTACAAAGTTAATGATGTTTTTCAGGACTGGTGTAATTATTTGATTACAAAGTACTTTTTGTGAATGACTTCTGGTTGACAGGTGGGACTGAAAATAATGTATCATTCTGTAAGGGACAGAATGCTCAATAAGTGAGGAAATACAGCTGGCAGAATGGAATCTTGAAATTTTATCACACATTCTTGCAGGGAAAAAGGTCTCCCATTTTACTGCTTGTGACGAATGTTCTTCAATTCTATATTCAAGCAAAAGTTCACACAAAGTGTTGAATTCTTGAGATGACCACATGATTGCATACCATTGATAGCAAACTCATGGATGATCGCTACAGCCCAGTACACCAGCTCTGGGTCTTCTGCTCTTACAGACCCTACCGCGTAAAGGACCACGTTGTGACGAGCAATCTCTTTCAGTACCTGGATACTGTCTGAATAAAGGAAAGGAAACGGTTACAGAAGGTATTCAGACTTTAATATGTATATCTTAAAGGCACCCAAAGCATTTTATGAGACAAGAAAACTGGAAATATTCTAGTTGCTGTAATCTTGATGAAATTGACAATTAATGCCACTGTTTACCACATTTGGGTTCAGATTTGTTATCAAAAGTGCACAAAAGCGGCACAAAAATAATCTGCATGGTGATCTTTTAGTTTCACGCACCTACTGTAAATACTGTGGATACCATAGCCCCACCCACCTTCGTCAAAACGAAGAAATGCAAAATTAAAACATAAAAATGCAAATATTTGATGGACATGCAGTCACTCTCTCATTGGTCGAACCGCTTATTGTGATGGACAGTCATGATCGGGATCAGTCTATTAGGGCTTGGATTTTCTATCAGTTCTCACCACACAACGACATCGTATCTTTGCTCCTTTAATGTCGATAAGTAATGGTAATTATGGTATAGTGTTATTGAAACTTACTATGTGTAGGAATGACTAGAAATTTGAGTTTTTCATTTAAGTTTCAAGCCTCATAAAATGCTCTGGATGCCTTTAAATCTGATCAGTTTGAAAGTAGAATTTACATTCAAAGTCAAACATTACTTCACAGTATTGACTATTGCCCTGAGTATTGGTATGTCTATACTGTAAATGCATTAAGTTTGTGGTGGTTATTCAATGTTTGTGCTTTTCGTGGTAACCTCTTCACCGTGAACTTAAAACCATCGTGAAAATGCCTGTACTGTCTTCTGCCTGCCTACCACCTTGTTTCAACCGTAATCTAAAAACCATCGCAAAAACTCCATTTTTTCCTACCGCAATATAAAATCTTTGCAAACTTAAGTACAATAGTACAACAACCTAAGGCTAGAGAATAGTACTCACCTTTCCCTTGGATGTTGGCAAAAATGACCAGCATTTGGAAACAGATTGTCTGTAAACCACTGTCTCCCTGGAGGGACAAATGGCAGTATAAGACGGGACTTCTTTTTATGACACTGGTAGCATCCATGAAAATGATATCACAGGTATATCAACCAAATATTGTTGGGTTTACTTTATATTCCTGATTACATAGATAGTGACATGAAGGAAAATGATAACATAAATGCTTACATGATATTTCACCACCACCTCTGACACTGTGCTGACCGCTCCCTCATTAGTCAACATTAGTTGCAGAGAGGCTGAAAGGGGGTACAATAACAGTACTCTGTCATAGGCATACTATGGGCCTTAGAATGGATGCGGAAAGAAACATCTACATTAACATCTGACAGCATGTCCTTATACCGATGTCACACAGCATGAAAATCTATCAGCCGATGAGTCTACAAGCTCCAAGTGAAATTTTTGGCAACTTAATATGCCCGGCGTTCTCTTGATCATCACACAACTTTTAGGGATCAGCTGATGTTTGTAGGTCACCAAGCCCTGTTAGATATGGTAGATTTTCAGGCAAAAAATATGCGCTACTGACTCTGTCAATTTCAAAACCGGGCAACATTCTGGTGATCAATGAATATGACTGTAGCTCTTGAGCTGTCTGACAGGAGTCTGAAGCAAAACATCAACATAGCTGGTTTAAGAAGACTCGAGAAATGAAACATTTCCAATTGGACAAGTCTTTACAAAAACAGTACGTACTATTCAGTGCCAGCTGGTGTAGAAAGAAGAGGCAGTAGCGGACGACATCCCTGCTTTGGGAGTACCCCAGAGTGTACACCATACTGTTGAGCAGGCCCGGACATTCCCTGTTGTCAAGGAAACAAATCAAGAAGAGTGAAGACATGATTTCATTTTCCTCTTACTTTGTTTAAAAGTATTTCCTCAATCAAGTCTTTGCAAAAAGTTTCTTACATGCGATTGAAAATCCTAAAATATATAGCACATTGTGACTTTTCTGTTATACTTTCAAAAAGAGATAATTCTGATGACCATTCTGAGCTTTTTTACTGAAGAGTAAATGTCTTATTTTCAAAAGCATACTTCAGTGTCAAAGTTGACTTATTAATGCAAATTAAGTCTGTATAAATTTGGACTATTTCCCAGATACCATATGTCATTGGTGTTGTACCAAACAAAACATTGCATTTTGTTGTATCTTGGAAAGACCATTTCTGAAAGAAACAAACACCTAGGGACAAACCAGGAAGGGTAAAAGGAGATGGACAAGGATGTTAATACATATTCAACTTTATTATTGTTCTGGACTTCTAGCCAACTTTCTCATGTTATTCAATCCTGGTGCCTATTTTCTCTATTTTCGCCACCTCAGCCCTTCCTGGTTCATCTCTGAGTCTAGGAACTGCATAAATCTCAGCAGGCAAAACTTACTGGGTCAGGAATTTCTTGTATTCATCTGTAAAAATGGAAAGATACAGTGTTATATTACACAACAAGGCCTGCCCCACTGCCAGCTCTGACATACTGGTCCACCAGGCCAAAGACCAGGATATTACTGTAATTCCCTTTATCTTCACGGTAGCAAAATTTCACGGTGTAAGGTAAATAGCCATTTTCACTGAACTTTAACTTCACCATGACTGCAAGTGATTTACAGAACGGATGTGTGAAGGAATCATAAATGACAACAACAGGTTTTTCACAGTGATGATAAGTTCACGGTACATGGTGATAGTGAAAAGCGTGAACATAAAGTCACAGTGAAAGAAACAAGAATTACAGTATATTATCATATCTTATCATAACTTATATATACAAAATGTATATTCAAGTTTTACATTATGTCATTCTGCAGTGCATCTCAGGGTGCTTTTCCTGTACCTGCTCTAATGTATATGGAGTTGGAGTTGACTAATATTCTTGGTAGACGTTTGTGCTCTATAGATCCTGTCTAGTTTTACATTATATTAGATAACATCATGATACCGATATCTATTATCTACCATCTATTTACATGTAAATATATAAATATTAGCTTATCTTTCCATATCAGATGGCAACAGGATACATCGATTTTGATTGTTGACAGTCTGCTCCAACACACTACAGTATTTTGGATCTTGGCAAATAACTGCTGTCTGCAAGGTGAAGGGTGGTGACACCTGATGACCTTCACTTTCCTACAGTAACATCTACACCCATAACTAATTGAGCGCTATTCCGTCATAATGTTAAGAATTGGACTCTTGCAGAACCCCCCCTCAAAAAAAAAGCCTGAACGTTAACAACAATCAAACATATGCATATGAAAATATACAAAAATTAGAGGCTGAGTAAGAAAGGGTTCCTTCTAGAACCTTTCAAGCAGGGCAGTCCTGCATCCACACATAACAAAAACAATACAGGCTCCTTATAATTACAGAAAATTGTGCAGCACTCTGTGGCTGGAAACTAGTGTGGAGCATGCTTTGGTAGACATTTGACTAGCTGAGCTTGCATTAGTAATCAGGTAGATACAGTGGTTGGTAAGTGTCCAATTCGTAAGGGATGAACTCTGGACAAAAATGGCCATAATTTATTTCCTTTCCCAAAAACATAATTGAAGTTAGATGCTACAAACATACAATATAATCCTCCTAAAGCATCATTGAATCCACTCCCTCTTTTGCAACAAACTGGAAGTTTCACTAATCTACCCACCGCTGTCTGCAATGAGCTCAAACATGGCTCCTGCAGTCATCCTCTGTATCCTAGTATGGACAGATGAGTCATCTGTGTCCATGGCAACCCCTCCCCTGTGGCCACTGCTGGACTTCAAGAAACAGTGCGCCAGGGTCTGAAGGATTCGCACATGGTACTTTGGGGCAATATCCACTGAAACAAACAAAAATATTTGACTTCAATTCACTCCAAAGCTTAGGTTTAAAGTTGATTTAAATGCTCTTTCAGTCTTTGGCATACATGACATATAGGCCACTCTAGCCAAGGAAATTCCACTGAGCTTTTCAACATCCTCGTCACATGTTATCAATGTAAACAGCGCAATCTATGCATCCATAATGATATACAAAATGACTTGATGTGTCAGTATATAATATTCAAGTATTCACTCTTCACACAAAAATATAACACTATTAAAGTGAATAAAGAGTGACTGAGTGTAAGCTAGATAAAACCTCCTTGATGTTAAGTATCTAAAAAAACTATAACTTGATCTTTGAGAAAATGACTTACTGCTTTTCAGCACAACACATAGTACTGTGCAAGCCTTGAAGCTTTCCTTAATGTCCTTGTGCTGGCATCTTCTCAGCACATATGTAAAATTGTTAGCTGAAAAAGGCATATTTTAATAATAATTTCTCTTCTGATACTTAAAAGTATCAGAAGAGAAATCAAAACATCAGGAAATGACTACTTAGTAGTACTGTACTAGTACCGGTACATGTTATTGTGCCTAGCAGAGTTAGAACTTAATCCATCTGTTTTTGATGAATTTACACGAGACAAATCTATCCAACACCAGTGAGGAGTGATATTCCTTTTTGGTTAAAGTATCTTTATAGCTGTACACAAAATAACGATTCAAAAAGTGACAAGGAGCACACTTCTGACAAACTCTGTCATCCATTGTAAGTGCATACATTTCATAAATTCTAACCATACCTGGGCTTTGATGACAAAAAGGTTAAAAAAACTCTAAAACCAAACAACGACTACATTTATGACTACTACTAGTACTACATCATGGCACCATGTATTTGTAAGACTAAGATAGCTAATGCATGTATCACTCCTATGTTCTACAAGCAAGTCTTTTCAGATTTGAATCATATTTGGAGACGTCATGAGCAGAAGTTGGTCAAATTAAGTCATGTTTGCGTGGCTTTATGGATACCTTGTGTAATCTTGTCCAGCAGCACCTGTTCAGCAGCACGTCGCAGGTTGGCATTGGGAGATTGTGCTAGAATGCCAAGGTCTTCTAGACGTATTTCTGCAATAAGTGAGTGAGTAGAGAGAACATTAGAGCTTGTCATTTCATTTCCATAAAGCTTTCTGGGGTACAAGAGCAATGAGGGAGATGTGGTAACATCAACTCTCATAAGTCTGCCAGGGTACCCTAACTAAGAGTGAGACTGCCATATTACAAAAACAGTGCATTTATTGAGTAATCCCAGAGGTAACGTTAACACACTTCAGATGAATCCTAGTCAACTCGCCCCAAGTCCAACTCGCCCCAACTATTTACTACCAACTCGCCCCAAATTAGAACTTATTAAAATTGGTTTTATACTGGTTTTATATACATGAATCCTACTTGTAAATATTACTTTACATACTAACAAAACCTTCTGACTTTAATTTAACTTTTTTTGACGTATTAGCAACGAAGTCGCGATCGGTATTCGCTGGCGGACCCGCCAGGACACCGTGAACGACCGCTAACTATAGTCTCAAGCATGGCGATCCAAAAGACTGCTGACGTCTATGTGCTAGTAAACTAAGCATCTTGGAGCATGAACTTGAATAACAACTTGACCCAGCAGTCAGCCATGCTTGAGATTACAGTGAGCCGGCGCAGGTCCCGGTGAACCCCGTGGGCCGACATGCAAGATGGCCCGCAGGCGCTTAAGCTTCCTGCATCCATCGGCGTTAAATGCCGACCATAGAAGAGAAAGTTGAAATTAGAGTCACAAGGCTTTCTTAGCACGCATGTCAATTAATATTTAGAAGTGGGATATATGCATATGAAACCAAGTTTGATAAGCCGTAATTTGGGGCGAGTTGGTAGTAAATTTTTGGGGCGAGTTGGACTTGGGGCGAGTTGACCTGTTACCCTTCAGATATCCAGGTGTTCAAGACATTCTTCAAGTTCAAGTCTTTTTAACACATTTTCTTAATGTTTAAGGTACCTGCCATAATCTTGAGAGTTGATACTAACATTTTCTGCGTGACACCCTTTTGTAGGTACTGGTCTATATAATTTTTTATCATCACCACAAATATGGTGCATAAATAATTGATAGACAGGTGCATATGCCTACAGCAATATGTCTCAATCGAACTATCCATCACTTGGTGTACACTACAGATGGCGGATAGCCGTTTCACACGTCTGTTTATGTATCTGTTCATGCCTGGATGAAGACAAAAGCTTATACTTACTGTCTTCCACCTTCAACTTTTCGTTCCAGATACGCTCCACTCTTCTCCGGAACAGGTAGGACACACACTTGACCAAGGCCACTGTCCCGGCCACTGCGGCCGCGATTCGCAGCGTCCAGGCTCCCCCTACACCGATTGAGCGCATGTTGCAGCAAACTGTAGGCTTCAATGCACCATTTCATCACTGTAAAGTAGCTGGTATGGTGATGTTTGGTCTGATATCGTGAACTGTTTATCTTGAGAGCAGCACACTGACTTCAACTTTCCCGCCGCCATTTTGATTTCTAGGTCTCGCTGGACGACGTATTCTCGCGGGATCTCGCGAGAGCTTATTGGCTATAGATCTTCAAGCAATGTGTGAATGTTGTGGCGTTTTTCAAGCAAAAACCTCGATCTCAAACCGTGCTTCAAACAATTAATAAGGTTTTTATAGTTCCTAGAATTCCCAAGACAAAATAATGGTGCATGTAGGCTGGTTGGAAGCTCTCGCCTTATTTTGTTCCCGCATAGATTTTGCCTTGAACCAATCCTATGTAACGTTAAATTTATGTCTTTGATTGTAGCAAGGAGGTATATAATCATATAACCTCCTTGATTATAGTAACGTAGATGTAAAGATCCAAAGAGTTCCTATTGAACAGAACCTAAATGATCCTAAGTAACTCAATACTGTAGCTTTTTTGCTATGCAACTTTCCAAAATGTATATTTCCCGGCATTGCCCCTATATCTACAAAACGGACTAACAAAGGCAATGGGACTACCGTACATCACCTTTACCACATGTTTTCATTTCATTAATGAGTCTGCTAAACATCATAGTTGATGTTAACATGCATTCAACCTCCTAAAAACGTATTGCACAACATGCATTCAACCTCCTAAAAACGTATTGCACATAATCAGAACAAAGTGCGTTGATGAATCTTTGGACGAGTAATCTTTATTGTTCGGATCGGCGACGGTTGCACTCAGTTCTAGAATATCGTATTTCTATTGATTTCTCAAAGCAAGCAAGCAAGTGTGGTCAAGGCGGATAGAGCTCAGTAATTATAGTATTTTCTTTGATTCAGACCACCCATGATTACAAGTCTACTGTTACGCAAACTACATTTATCTTAACCCGTTAGATTTTTGCCTCGCATTGCAGTTTACCGGATTGTTGCCTCATTTCTATGTATATACTAGCGATGATGAAACAATCAAGAGAGAAATGGCATTGACGTAACTACAGCATGTTGTATAAGTTCTACACAATATGTAATAATGGCAATATAGCTAAATTATACTGAGTGCAGTCCACCTTGAAACGTTGACGTCCTATCCTAGAATCTCAGGATGGGTCGGTCAGGAACGTTTGTTTGTTTGTTTCATTTTGCTAACCATCTCCATCTCCTCACTTTTGGGGGGGGGGGGGGTAAAACAAACCGTCCTGACCACCCAACCCTAAATCTTCAACTGGACCAGCCCTATTTCTGGACAGGTTCGGCGGGACGGCGGCAGATGACCATCTTGTTCCTGAGCTCGCTGCACGGCTTCACGCAGAGCTGCTCTCCCCACACCGCGCTCGAGCTCAACTCCACACAGCTGTTCAGTTCAAACATCTAGTGGACATGATAAAGGATAGGACGTTGTGTGAGACATTGATAGATGATGGATAAGAGCCAATTTCAAGTTTTGAAGTTTTCTGATAGATTAACGCTTGTTAATATATAAATTCACTACACAGTACTAATTATAAACTTGTTTCTAAAGAATATATGAGCCACTGGAAAATAACAGACATTGAAGCTATATAGATTAACATTAACGTAAGATAAACTGGTATCACTTTTATACATTTTGAAGGAAAGTAACGAAAATGATAACTGTGATTCGGTGCGTCTGACTTTATTTATCTGTCACGTAGTTTCTTCGAATGCATTTTAGACTAGTACTGTTCCCATCGAAACTTTGAGCGAGTGTGAAGTACAAGTTCAATGCCTCAGATATGGAGAAAAATGCCAACAGCATATTGTATATTGACTGCATTGTGTAACGCGGGCAAAAAAGTACGTAACACTTTTTCTATGGACGTACCAGCAAGTCTCTCAGTGCGTTATACCTGAAAAAGAACAGAGGATGAATACCATTAAAGCTTTTATCTGATTATACGATCTTTTTTTAAATTTCAAAACGTTTCAGATGATGCGATAGACAATCTTCGAATATGCTCAAAAGAAGACGGTTGATGTACTCTGATCTGATTTTCACGACTGCCTGCAGAACATCCGGGTCCTGCAGGTCCAGGAGTGACGTCACGTTTGCCTCTCGCTCCCGGCACGTCTGCTGGGCAGCAATAAAAGGGACGTGGACGATTGGTCCGTAGTGCTGCCCGTATTCTACTGTCTGGAAACAGTCGTCTCCAAACTGACGATAGTTCGCGGGGCAAACGTAGTCTGTAAATAAAAGTGACCAAATTATGAGATGACGCAATGGGTAGACCAGGGAGGAGAGAGTAGATAAAAAATTGCTGCCGGTGAAAATGTATCTATCTCATGATAAATGGAGCAGAGAGAAACGGTTAACTCACCGGCCGACACGTCGGGGTTGTAAGGCTCCAGGGTGTGTCTGTCGGCGAGAACGTATGGAGGGATGCACGACTTGATCTGCACAGAGGGGAGTTTTAAAATTCATTGTTTGTCAGTAGTCTAGATGTAATGATATGAACAAACATGACACTGTTTTGTTGATATTCCATTCAGCACCGAGGACAGGGACACCGGTTTTGCTGGCGATGAAGGTGTGTCATTCAGCACCAGGGACAGAGAAAAGGTCTTGTCGTATAGTTTTCAGTGTTGATCATGACATATATTGGATTGCATGTTGCTTAAACAATGTATTGATTATTTTTGTTCCGGATTGGGGTGGAGCCGGTGGACTGTCTATATATCGTAATTAGCCGGTTCCTAGCACCATAGTCAAGGGAGAAAGAACAGCAACTCTTCAAAATTTCACATGAGAGACATTTCGTACCAACCTCCCCTTCAATATATGCTTTTATCAAAAACGAATTCACGCATTTACCGTGAGGAGATATGTAGATAAAGTTGACAAAACCACAAGACACAAAACATCACTGAATCCTCGTGACGAACCTTACAACAACAGGACTCGATGTAACTAGGACTGGGTGTAACGTTATTAGTTAACCACAGTCGCTGTATGTGTGTTCTAACTCTTACAGTTTTGAGTACCGATGAATAATTCCTGTCATCCAATAATAAATCTCCATCGTTTAACTGACTATCTAATAAACAAACGTGTCTACAAGTAGTGCAAACAGGTTATGAGCATTACATTTAACAATCTTGATAATCTCCGTAAAGAAAGCGAAACAACGGCAACAAATTACCGCGGCTCCAGAGACATCCCGCCCGCCAACGACCCACAAAATCCCCAAAGCTAGCATCCAGCTCCTTCCCAGTGCCATTAGGACCTCGGGTGTGTTCTAACTTATCACTACACCTTCTTTCCTGAAATCCCTTTGAAGGCTCAATATGTAGCAAGCTCGTCCTGTATTCCCATCTGCTAACATTTGGACTACACCATGTCAATTCTGACAAGGGGATCTTGAAAAGACATCCGTCCCTTACAAACATCCCTGTTTCTTGAGACATTGAAAATTTAGTCTGATAAGCTTCCTGCTTACCTGGTAAACAGTATCAAATAAAGATAACAAAAAGTAAAGACGTTTTACATGAATTTGAAACCTTTGTAAATGTGCCCATTCCCTTTCAGTCTAATTGTTTAGGAATGGTGAGGCAATCCCCCCCACCACACCCTCCGGAGCGTGTGAGCTTGATCAAAATCTGATGCAACAAAGATACACCTAAACAAACCTGATGACAACCTGTAATTCATCATCTTGTATACAAAACGTTAGTTGAATCAATTACCTGTTGTGATTGTAAAACATATCTGCACGCAACATTTGGAACTGCTGATGTGTGACTTGAAATTAGCAATACAAGACGAAGTGTTAGTTTCCATAACTTGACATTTCATCTAAAAGATAAGCTCGAAGAAATTGATATCATGATGATATAAGGAAATTTCTTTGTTATCAACCACCTGTATCACCAGGAAAGATGATACGTACATCGATGTAATATATATATTACGATCCGGTACCCATCTTGTCAGCATATCATTCACTAAGGACAATGAGTCCGGTCCTGTTGGTGTTTCATTCAGCACTAAGGACGGTTACGTTGGTCTTGTTGGTGTGTCAACCAGGGGCAGGGAAACTGGTCTTGCTGATGTGCTATTCAATACCAGAGTCAAGGCAGAAGTCTTGTCTGTGTGTCATTACGCTTCAGGGAAACCAGTCTGACGTATGTTTCATTCAGCACCAAGGACATGGCCACCAGTTGGCGCTGGGGTGTGCCATTCAGCACCCGGGACAGGGGCACGGGTCTTGTCGAGTCGTTGCCAACATGAAAAGAATCTCTCAGAGTCATTTCTCAGTTAAAAGATTATTCTTTTAAGAAGACCTGTTGACTATTGAGCTATAACTAAAATATAGATCCAAGACCGATCATAAGAAGCAACCGATCAAGATTGAATTACAGATACTAAATTCAACTTTCGTCATGCAATGTGCGCTGACAACAAGCCTGATGTAATGTCGTCCGATTTGTTCACAGAGCTAAACGTTTAACCCATGGGAAGAAATATCACCTCTTCAACAAATAACAATGCATGCCCTGTATTTTTTTTCTCTGCGTGTTTGACGCCGTGCGAGCATATATTTATATTTTATATTTCATACTTAGGTCTACGCTGAAGAATTGTGCTATATAGGGTGACCTATTGTCGTTCACGTGAGACTTTCGCCTTCTCGTGTGATTTAAAGATATGGGCTGGTTAAATTTCCCCAATAAGTGGCCCAAGTAGTCTGAAGATCAAACACGGTATAAAAAAACGAGCGGACAATTGATCAGCGTTCGTGCAATTCATAAAATGGAACGCAACACGCAGCATCGAATTACGTATAAATCACGCCATGCGTTATATCCACAGGGCACTTGCTGTTGCGAGTTTTAGATGTTTATTCCTTCTATCCCTGGATACATGACGTGGAAAATACTTTCTTAGGCCGTCAACTTGACTTAGTCTGATACAACGTTATTTCGAGACAGACATGACTAGGGGACATACTTACGTTATTCTTCATTTACGTATTTTTTTATAATACAATGGACGACATTGGGGTGTGCACACGAGATGTAGCAGAGCTGCGTGACATTGCAAGAAAATACCCGTAGCAGTATCACTGATAGATATAAACAGACAGATACTATGTTCTGTTCGATTTAGCTCGACCCCACGCGTCCGGTCACACACGACAGAATCTTACAGAATCTCGAATCGCAATGAATATTGATCATGATGAAAGAGAGATCCTTTGCCGAGTTCCAGCAAAAATGTGTCGTGTGTGACCGTACGCGCGGGGTCGAGCTAAATCATAGTATGACACTGTAAAACATAGTATCTGTCTGTGAATATCTATCGGAGAATTTTGACTGCTAAATCACATGTTATACACAGAATAAATCGGTTTATCATTACAGATATCATCAAATCAATTAAGTATTGAAGATTTTGAGACTACGTGTGGGTCCTGGGTGTGACGGATCCGGGCTCATGGTGGATTGCGGCTGCATGGTTGGAGTATTGCTGAGATGCTCGTTGTTATGCACGATTACAAGTACGATCTTCCGATTAGTACAGAAAACTTTTAAATTCCTAAATGTGACGGCTACAGAACTGACGTTTGATCTTTGGAAAAAATGAGTTGGGGCATGATATTTGTTTTACACATACAATGGCAGAAGTATGCGCTTCTTCCAACATCCGTACACACAGGGATACCTTTGTTGAGATATAAACACACAGGGGTTATTGCCTCACCATCGATACGAGACAACCATCGTAATTCCCTGGGTTTTGCGTGATGTCTATGTCCACAGCGCAAGATCTTCAGATTGCTTGTGGACATCCCTATTAATAGAAAGAATCGCTGTTTTGGACACAGAGTGATGGATTGGGGTGGCTGACCTTGACATGGCTGTAAACAGCATGGTTTTTGGGTCACAACACCTCGATATAATCTGTAGGGTAATCTCCGAAGTTCGCTCATTCTTCAGCTCACGTAGTAAAGACGCATCAACTAGAATACCTTCTGCTTCTAAAGGTGATACGATGTCTTTCAAAAAAGCCCTGTCTGTAACTGTTTCTACGTGCTACATTTTCTATCGAACAATTCGTCGTTTTGTTCAAGACAGAGGACCAGTGATGACAGGCATGACAAATGGTATACATTAACCTACGCAGGTGTGTTTGTCGTTATTATTCAACTTTAGATCGGGATGATATGCCCTAAATTACCTTTCTCCTCATATGTGCTGCCAAGACAGTACCAAGTAGCAGGGAGGTTAAGGTGGAACTCTAGACCCCTGGGGAAGTTTGGAGTATTTTGTGTATCCTTCCCTGGCAAAGTATCACATCATTGCAAAGGAAACGTTTTCTCCTAAGAGCAATGCCTGCTGAAAAGGGAGTGCATTAAATCTTTGCAGGTCCCTTATCAGAGGGAAAATGGTTGAATCCAAAGATATGAAACAGAGAGAATTGCCACGTCAGTCCCTAACTCAGTCAGAATCACCGGGTCTCTTGGACAAGGAGGAAGTCAACCCCAACCAGAACACGAGCACAGTCAGACAACCTTCAACACTGACTTCAGATGGCGCCGAGAGGGACGTGGACTGTGGCTATAAATGTTCTGTTGTTGGCCCTGAGTTCAACTGGAACATCTAAACCACTGGTGACGTATTTTTCGTGTCTCTTTGTACATAAATGGATACATGTATCTTGAATTTTGTTCTGTAGTGGAGGTAGCAGGTCGTCTACTCCACCTTCCCGCGATGCAACCAGACTTAAGCGGAAGGATGTGAGTAAAGTAAAGTAAAGTAAAGTAAAGTTAGTTTGTAAAGTAAGATGTGGGGTGGCTTGACTGTTCTTTTCATGTTTTCCTCTCTTGGACGGTTTTGTTGTCGGATGAATTTCCCCGGTGATGTTGTGAAATTTGTGGGGAAAGGTGTGGTGAAATCTATAAATCAGTAAGTTGTGCACATACAAGTAGTTTCTTCAGTATCAACTGGAGCGTTTTGCTCTTTAGTGAATTTGGACCTGGTGACGATTCCTAGCAAGTTCCGAAGCGCTTTTTCTGTTCTTTGAACGTCACTCGTCCAAGCCGTCGCTCCTTTTGCGTGGCCCCGCTCGGCGCCGTGACGCCCTTCCTACGTAGCTGTACCTGTAGCACGCCTCTGACTATCGCAGCACAGCCGTTCCACCGGCAATTACAACCACACCCGCTGTAAGTTTGCCCATGTCCACAGGTATCCTGTAATAAGGTCTCACATCCCCTCACCTTTGACTGTCTTGTATCCACATAAGCGGGAGGGTCTTGTGCTGCACCGCCCGCACTACTATAGTGGACAAGACGATGCCGACCAATGTACCCTTTATGTCGGATGCTGCAACAAATATATATAAGGCCCTTTAATATCCCGTATACAGATTTTTGGCAACTGTGTGTAAGTTGTAGGCATACATTTTTCTTCTGGGCTTGAGGTTTTTACGAATGCATACCGCAACGGCAAGGTGCGTTTTCCGTTAAGCGTCATTTCAATCATTTACATTTTCAGTGCTGAGAGTGCTGAACGAATATTGACCCAGCCACTACTGTAAATGCATTTAAGTTCGCGTGGTGTCAATTCGCGGTAGGGAAAAATGGAGTGTTCGCGGTGGTTTTATCTTCGCGTTTGAAACAGCAGTAGCGCTAGACATAGGTGTGCAAAAAGTTTCGCGGTGGTTTTAAGTTCGCGCCGAAAGTTCACCGCAAAAAACGCGAACATGAAACCACCGCGAATACTTCTGCATACAGTATTCAGAACATCATTTTACGACACACACCTTCACACTACAGGCACAAATGATGAAGACCATAGTAGCTATTTGAGATCTGATGTCAACACCAATTTGATCTCCTGTTTTTGTTGACAGCAGGGACGTTGAGGACGATATTGTTTAAACCGAGAGGTAATTTTGTTTTTAAACCGCTGACTGTGTCTACTTCACTTGGGAGAGTTGACCAACGGTATGGAATTAGTCTCACGGCAATCGGCAATCATCGGCTTGAGGTCGGGGCGGTCGGGAGTTGTTGGGAGTGTTGATGGCATTCGGGAACTTGGTTGTGATTTAGTAGGGGCCAACAATGTAGGGTCGTGGAGAAGTAGCTGTGAAAAAGTCTTGCAAAATAGATATGCCAGCTCACTGCCAACCTTAGGTCGGAGGCAGACAGTGGCAAAGTCGTGGGAATGTCCTGAATTTGTAAAAGGGCTTCAACCGAGCAATTAATTGTAAGATGTGGACGGAGAAGTTGGAATAGATCGTAGTAGGTCATATCAATTCGGTAACAATTTCATACCGATGTTTTTTGGTCTACAAACATACATGAAATTAAATTTGTGTCGAATACATACTATTGCGTGATCGGTATTAGGACAATGGATGTGGATGACACCGCTGGGTGCCTGATATCTATGTGTTCACTAAACTGTAGTCAGCCACAGATTTGGCTCTCTTAATGTTGACCACATCACATTTCATTATCATCGACCGAACCCCCATGTGTGTGTCTACTTTGTGTTAATATGTTCCAAAGAAAGGGTAATAGAAATGAGTTTATAACGATAGATTCCCACATCCTTTGCCATACTTGTGGCGGAAAAGCCCATTTCACCATGTGTCGCGGCATCATTTTAGAAAGTACACCATCCTTGTTAGTTACCTTCGGTTAGGTTATGTTTGCCGAGCGCTTCAAACAATTTCCAGTCGTCTTGTGTGATAAGCACTGCCGTGGATACGGTTTGACATTAGAGCATGCATTAGAGCATGCAGTATGAATATTGTACTAAGGTAACTGAGAAATTCTAACCCACAGGACTGTAGGAAACCCTACGTCCTAGAACACACGAACCTACAGGCGAAACCTTTCCAGCCGGACACCTCTGACAGTGAGTTTCTCTTGATATGTGTTGTAGAGAAAATGTAGACATCATTGCAGCAGGGGAATATATGTCATCCAGTCAGCCGAGTTCACCTGACGAGAAAGTATGCTATATAGTAACGTGTCGAACCAGAATGACAACAGAACATCGGAAATCCGTAATAACATCATTAAAATACAAAATGTACTTCTATACTCATATCCTCGTGATAACTCCAAGCGAATGCGATTCGTATTTGTAACAAAAAGCGTCAGTTGACAATCACAAAGAACCAGAAACTAGTAGACCGGTATTCATACCATAAGTGCTCTATTCTTGTTTGGTCATGATTTTAGCAATCACTGAAATTGTGTCCAGTTCATACAATCCGTGTAACGTTACTTTCTGCAGAAATGGAAATGATCTGTCACGATAGTTGAAATGAAATGTAGGTTTCCCCGTCAAAGCGACTCCTAAAGCAGGTTTCGTTGTCTCTCCCTTTGCAGAGTACTGGTGTCCCTCTCCCTACAAACTGTTTGGAGACACCTGTTTCAAGACAATACAACCCGGAGGCTATAAGGACATAGTCGACCTAGACTTCAGCACAGCGAGTAAGAGCTGTGGAAAGGAAGGTGCAAACGCAACGATGGTGAATGACCTGACTGACACTGACGTCCAGCAGGCTACCCTTAGCGCCTTGCAACAGTACGTCGCTATCTTCTATTTGTCGTTTGATGGTGACCCTCATTTGAGACAATCTGATGCCCTGTATAAGTGTACATGTATAATGAAACGATGAATATCAAACAAACATTACAGCGACTTTAACCACTGGTTTCCCTATTCTTTCAGATTTGAGGGGTTTCGCGAACTGCTGGTAAGTTCGTTCAAAAATATTAGACACTCGAGTATTACTTTGTCTAAATTTGTCTTATTTCATTTCATTGGTTCGAAGGACAATCAGTCAAGGCTGCCCAACTAGCAAATGACCATACAGCACTGTTGAGTATGACAATGAACTATGTGTTACTAAGTAATGAACAGGACGTTATAATCAAATTTCGGAATTTCAAACGGTTACCAAATCTACGAAGGTACAGGCATTATTTATAAGAGCAACATTAGTTACATTGATAGAGTATATGCGTCGCCTAGCGAAGCTCTGATTTCGCTGTTGTAGATAGTATTACTTTGAATATACACTTCTGTTGCTTTTAGATGTCTACAATGGATGATTTCTTTTATAAAAAACACAGAAACTCTATTCTGAAATACCCTACATTCATCAGTTGCCGTCCTGTATAAGCGACAATGAAAGCATTGCCCATAGATCATGACTCAAGACTGTCGCTCAATCGAGGCAAGATTCGTGGCACATCCATAGTCGTTCTAGCAGCGACATGTCGGTGTCTCAGCAAATCACCACAGTTCCTAATGTTTGGAAATCCCAACAAAACAGCTACATTTGATTTTGTGGTCCTGTGATTTTCTTAATGCTTTTCGTCCCTTACAAATGTAGATGTTCGAGGAGAACACCTGCGTGAAGAGGAGCGGCAGCCAGGTGTGGGGCCAGCAGTTTTGCGTCGTGCCGTGCCAAAGGAGGAAGAACAAGGTGTACATCTGCAAATGTCCCGCCTTGGCCAACGAGACCTAGGTCGGCTCGTGCTCAACTACAGCTGGAGCTAACATATCAAAAATCATGTTTTAAGCTTCCAGCATATTTTGTCATATCGCCATAGCCTGTTTCGCCGTGACACAAGTGACATGGCGTTACTGTTTCAATGTTACGATTAACGGATATTCTGCTGTTCATGAAATTGCCATTTGGTGTCTGAGAAGATGATCAAATTTCTCTTACCCGTTTCGCTAATTGTTGAATTTAGCTTTATGGCACTTTGGGTTGTAATCAAAGATTTAATGCCCCCACGATCTTTATCAAATTGATGTTGGTCGATACCTGTTCCTTTCTACCTCGAACTACGCCTTTCTCTCGATATTCTAAAAGTATTTGGGAGAATTATAGATTTGTGCTATTTGGACGGGGTTTCTGACTTATACGTTTGGACATCTTTCACTCCGCCTTGTCATTATCATAATGTCCTCGTTGTGAGACAGGCTATGGCAAATACAAAATATATTATAGATATATTATCGATAACGTCCGGATGGTCAGGGAAGGACGTCAACACACGTAGACGACGGATGATAAGACGTAAAACAAGGAGAATTGACAGTTGTCCGTGTAACGGTGGCTAATTGTGATGGGGCTCTGACGAACGTCATGAGAAGTAAAGAAATCACAAGTTAGTAGAGATCAAGTCTAAGATGACGCCACTGTCTAGCCGCCTTGACTGTGCAGGCTTGGAGAAATGTAATTATGCCATAAGTGTGGGACAATATGGATTGCGAACATAAAATGCAACCAGCCCGACAGACTTTATGGCCAAAAAATAAAAATGATTAAAAACAGGACTTATCTGCGTCTTGTGTGAAAATATGTTTTTGAGGCACAATGCGGGGTAATTAGCATGGGTGAAATGTTATAAACAACGTTGCTTGTATAATTTTCGTCCTGTCAAAAATATGTTGGTTCGCCCACATTAAATGTGACTGCTACAATTGTATGGTTGGGCGTTGCCAAAGTATGACTTGAGTTGCAATGATTTCACCAGATATTGGTGCTGTAGGGCGAAGACAGGCCTGATCACACAGTGTGTGTGTGTATGTGTGTGTGTGTGTGTGTGTGTGTGTGTGTGTGTGTGTGTGTGTGTGTGTGTGTGTCTGTCTGTGTGTATGTGAGTGTGTCTCTGTGTCTGTCTGTCTGTTTTCCCGGACATTTGTGGTCAGTATAACTTAAGTCAAGATCACTTGGATTGATTGTGATGATATTTTGGTATGTGGTGGGTCTTGAGAAGGCGAAGGTCAAGATCAGCTTTGCCCCAATCCCGCGGCTTTCGTTGGCACTCCAGCAGAACTTCCAGTTTTTGTATCTTTTCTCCTGCTATGGTCTTGATACCAATTATGGAAATAAGGGCCTAATTTGCAATAGTGCCATAGATCATGACGCGAATTCTATACTTGTGACATGTGTAGTCACTTTGCATGTAAATGTAGAAATCATTTGCGTGATTAAAATATTTCATGGAGGTATGAGGTCTTCGAACTCTTGTTTGGCAGTGGCTTCTTAATTTCAAAGGGCTGACGACTAGGTACTGATTGTGTCCCTCAAAGACAGGGGCATTTCTTTTGCTGTCGGGACAGCCAGCCGAAATCCAGGAGAACGGGCATGTTATCCATACAGCAAGATGGCGAACCGCCGCTAGAGGGCGTCCATTGGCATCACAACACCAACGTTATCATCAGTTCATTTCTATTTATCTATGCCCAGTATATCACACACCTAAATCCTATCATAGTTACCACACAGAGTAGACAACATTGTGTTTTTTTCCTACGTAATTCGTCTCCCTTTCTCTCTTGCCGGCTCTTTGGTTCTCTCCCTCTCTCTTCTCTTTGCTTCTCATACTTTTTCCTTGACGCCTTCGATAACATCTCTCTTAAAATAAACACTGAGACAAACCCTTAGTGTCGTTTTGTTTATTAGTTCGCTATGCCGTCACATTTGGCGTCATCATAGCTTCTCCAAGCCTGCGTAGTTAAGGTGGCTAGACAGTGGCATCATCTTAGAGACTGATCTCTACTTGTCTAACTTGTGATTTCTTTACTTCTTCTTACGACGCTCGTCAAGTATGATCACAATTTGCCTCCGTTACATAGACTACTTAAGTCAATACTCTTGCTTTACATCCGTCAACCATATGTATTGACTCTCCGCCCTACAGATATGGGCACTATCGCTAAGCTAAGTCTTTTCCCGCTGATATGCTTTAAATTTCTATATCTTTCTACACAAGTTCTGCACGATTTATCAACCTCGCCCCCAGTTCTTGGTCGTGTCGGGTATTGATGGTCGCTCACCCCGGCCCTGTGTGGCGGATTAGGCCCCCTGAGTGAGGAAGCAGATGATCATCTTGTTGCGTTTCGCACGACAGGGACATGCGCGGAACTGCTGCCCCCACTCTCCAGACACCAGACGCACACAGCTATTGCTGTCATCCATCTAACGGAGAGGGACGAAAGGAAATAATGATTGATTAATTGATTGATTGATTGATTGATTGATATGTAGGCTGCTGTAAAAAGATACTCAGCTGAAAACAATGAAGTCGACTGCTGGCTCAGGAATAAAGTAAGCGTTTGAGAGCTGCGCGTTTTGAAAAGATATGGTTTCAGAGAACATTGTAGGTAGACCGTCTATACTCTGGTTACCCAGTCGTCTCCTGGCATCAATTATATCTAATTTCATAACATAAAAAGTTGTAATAATGAAATCCACACTGGCAATCTTTAGTCTGATGAGAAAGTGCAAACAAAAGCAATGAAGTACATTGATTTAGCTCACATATAGATATGTCGTAAGTTTTGTAAGATAAAATCTGAATGATAAGGTTTTCTCTTCCCTCTTCTTTCAAGACACATTTTGGGGAAAGGTTCAGTTCACATGTATACAGAATCGCATTAGTACTAACAAATCAACGCCATATTATTTCAACGATGAGGTCTTTGATCCCTAGTAGATCAGGAATGGGATGCTTCCCTTTGGGCGCTTCAGAGATATTCACAGTTCATAAGTGTGTGTTTCCTGGAACAGGAACTTACCAGCAAGTCACGGTCCGCTTGGCCATGTCTGAAAAAAGAAAGGGGCAGAAAATGAATCCAAGTAAGTATCAGAGCTCAATAATCAATTCAAGATAACAAAATATTTAGAAATATGATATAACACATCCATTCATATTAAGCAATAGATGGTCATTGTTTGGGAAGAAGGAGACAACTTAGTATATTACAGCGGATCCGTGAGACAATCCTCTGTCGCCTTCATGATGTTTGGGTTGGCAAGGTCTCTCATGGATGCGATTCTTGCTTTAGCTCCAAGGCCTTCGCATTTCGTCTTTGCTGTTGCAAAATCCATGTCTATAATCTCCGGTGGGTTTGAGTAGGATTTTCCGAATGCAAGTACCTTGGTGCAGAGATCGCCATACAGCTGGTAGCCCTTAGGACACGTGTATTCTGCGAAATGCGACAAAATCTTAGATGTCTAATAGGACGGACAAAGTGATGAAAAAATTGCTATTTACAGAAAATGGCAATCAAAAGAAATTATTTTATTAGTCTGCATCATACATCGTACATATTATGTCTGTGTAGGCAGTGGCAGTTCCTTATTCACTCATTTCTGCCATTCAATGTTACATTAAGTGGTTTCTCAATTACATTGTACGGGAACAGCACAAATAAGGGCCGTGCTTACGTCCCGAGGCGTCCTCTTCGTATTTGGCCGGTGCATTTCCTTCAGTGTTGAGAACGTATGGCATCGCACACCCACCCTGCTGTGGGAAACAGTTACACACGATTACGTCCTCATTTCAGCATATACTTGAGATGGTATTGTGAAACTGCAGCCTCGTCGATTAAAAGTAGTAGAGTTTCAAGACCAAAACCAAAAGCGAGGAGTTTCCCAATACATTCCGCTACAATATATTTTCAGTTCCCTCGCCAACTATTCTTACTGCACAGCCCCTCTTCTACTTTTAAGGTATCTAGTCCCACTGTTTTCACTCGTCAAAAGAGCACACAACCCAGTTTGCCTAGCCCAGATACGGGTTCGCTTTTGAGTATGGAACGATCGATGTAATAAGGATTTGCACTAATACGCATCCGGCTATATGGGCGATCAAAACAATTGATATCATTTTGGATGAATGACGCAGTACTGCAGAGATCAAAGGGTTTATTTGGTGGGTCAATAAGGATACAATTTCCATAATCTTACATGATGCTCTAGGGTCAATATATTGGTAAGATTATGCTCAGTTTAGATGTTTTGATAACTGAACATCAAAAGAAGAATGACAAAGACTTTTCGCTGCATTAAAACATAAAAAATTCCATATCCACTTTCAAAAGATTGACCACGATATCTTTAAAAATGGGACTCAATGCAATTAGTATTCAGGGACTTGATTTGGTGAGGAACTGATGTTGGTTAATATTGGTGTACTGAAGCATTAGTCTGTCCGAGGCTGTAAGTGACCCTTCACGCAGGGGCCGGCCCCGGATGTTGGGCGGGCCGTTATAAGGGCGATAAAAAATTGAGAAACACTATTTAGATTGGAGAGAAATTGAGTTGGTTAATAGTATAAAAAAGAAACATTGTGCTATTCCAAAGAACAGATCGGATGCATATGGACTAGCGTGCATCTCGGGGGCAGAGTCAATTCCACATTACCGAGAGGGTGTTTGTTGCCTTTTGTTCTAACATTTACAAAACCTTTGTAACAATCTATGTGAGATAAGTAACTGTTAAGAACAATTTCCAACATTTATTTGATGTTCTAAATATTTTCTGCTGTGTTCCAACAGGTTAAACAAATTTCCAACATTGAACACATTATTTGTATTAGTTTCTAAACTGTTGCAACATAGATTGATCATTTGTTTGAACATGTTCCAACATTCTACAAATATGATATAACTGGGTCAGTGGGCTGGGAACAGGGCAATTCACACATCCCTTCAAAGTATAGGGGATTAGGCCTAGATGCCATGCATAGAGACCTAAAGACAAAAGAGTTGCCAGTGTCCAGACGTGAAATCTAAAAATATACAGAGGCAGACAATAGAGCATGATTAGCACCTACTTTTATGGGGGCAATAACCCAAATCTACCATTTTGAGAATGATGCAAAATGTTGGAACATGTTCCAACAGTGAAACAATCACACAGATGTTTGAAAACTGTTATGAATAAAGATATATTTGTGCAAATACTTTCATAATATTTCCAAAATATATAGATGAGTTCAAACATGTTCAAACTTTCATTTCTAATTGTTTGAACGGTCTTGGAATTATTTTGACTGAAATAGTCTTTTCTCTAAAATTGTTCAAACTTATTAGCAATATCATCTGAAAACCCTCTCGGTGACATGGAATTGACTCTATGGATCGTAGGATTTGGCAAAAAAAGGAATAATTTGCAAGCAGAGTCAGTTCACGGTAAAGTTGATATAACTGCGCCTGCGGATGAAACCCTCTGGTGGCCAAACTTTCCTGGCAAATATATTCTCCCTATAGCCGGCGTGGTTAGTCTGGTCAACCTCCTTGGTCCGGTAGAGACTAGAATCATACCCGGTGACTCAGATCCATCATGGGACATCTCTTAACCGTTCAGTACAAACTAGCTACATCGTTCTTTTCAGAACGCAAACAATTGTGTATTTCGTCTCAGTAACGTTTTGTTGCTTAAAACATGAAAACATGCGAGGCAGTCAACTCTAGCAACAACATCCATCCGGTTCAGTGCACTATGTATATGTACGAGCAAAACCAAGCACTTCAACAGCGCCCCCTGGCGGAACTGGGCGCTCCACGACTCCCATGACTGGCGGAAGCTTGTGACGTGTCACGTCGCTCTCTCCAAGAGAAGCTCTTCTCCAAGCAGGTGTAATCATCCGGCTCAGTATTAGTGTTTTAAGCGTGTTTTTGCAAAATTCAGTTCATCTATGTAGTAGTGCACCTTTTTAAACTCTTGGCCGTCTTTTTTTAAAACCTTTTAATCAATTCGTCAGCCTGATGTTGTCGATTTTACGAAGAAAGGCGGCTCGTACATCATAATCATACAAATCAAAAATAACAATACACAAAAGAGAATCAAATCACAATCTTGCCTCGAATTTACATTTTGTCATCCGCTGTCATCAATATTATCATCATCATCATCACAATATCATAATATTACAGTATACAACAATAAGTACGATAGGATTAACTATAAGGGGTTTAAAAGAACTCCGTTTACTGCAGTCTTGAAAGTGTTCACATTTGGAATAACCGGGAAAGCCGAGGCTGGCAGTGCGTTCCATGGTCTACGTGTTCTAGGTATATCTGCCATTCCCCCATGCAGAGGTTTCCCACCGCGGCCTACAGTATTCGGGTAGGCCCCGAAAGCTCTTCGTATGATCTCTGACAGCGTTGCATAGGGAGGAAGCAGACCTTCTCGAAACTGATGTTTGTGCGGAAGGGTAGCCTCGAGAAAGAGCGCACCATCATAGAGAGCCGTACGAAACGCAGGAAAGGCCACGAAATACCAACAAAATAACTTCCAACCGATTCGAATTCATTTGTTTGTAGATTCTAAAGAAACACCCCTGCATGGTGACAGGGCATACTTTTGTTCCTTGATCTTGTAACATTGCCTGGTAACAAATTTAAGGCCACGTTTACAAAGATGATCTGCCAAGAATTCGATTTCGGGCAATAAGACTACATTTTTCACACGGGGTTGGCTTCAAAGTTAGCCGATTAATACCTGGCCATTTCGTTTTCTTAAGCGTAATTCCTTTTCAGTTAGCATTTCAGGTCTGGCGTGTTCAAGACTTGCAGTCAAATTGCATGATATTGCTAAATTTAGAAATAGAATAAAATCATAAATCTATAAACCCTCAATGAAAAAAAAAACACAGCTTACTACTGGTCCCAATGAAATGTGAACCTAGTGTCAAAAAGTATCGGGTTAATAATTCACGATGATATGGTTTGGAATTTTTGGACCCATTTCTGGTTAGACATAATCCATGTGCAGAGAAAGTTACGATCTCCATCCCAACATCTGCTTGGAGATTAACGCACACGCGTAAGTGCGTACGTGGATGAGCGCGGGTCGACCCCGACCCATCTGGGTGTCTCACGTCGTCAACAAAATGACTCAATTATTACAATCGCAAAATTGTCACGACTTTCGTTAAGCAACTACATATATTAGTCAACTTTGTCACGCTGGCGAAGTACATGTATTTAAGTGTCGAGTATCTCTCAATTAATGTCTCGAGGGTGGAAAACAAGAGAAACGACCGTATAAATAAAAGATCATGAAAATATCACAAAGAACAAAGTATCTAAAAGTTCACAGAAAAAAAGCAAAAAAAGTACCAGTATTGGTATTGCCTTTGAGGCAGTCACGACCAGAAGTACCCCCAAAGTGACACAAGTCCGTCCTAGAGCCATTTTCACCGTGTACTGATGGTTGTCCGGTCAGATCAGTGCCCAGTCTTTGGTGGTCCGGGTGGGAGTTTCTTGGTGAATGATGTGGCAAACCTGTCCTGGAACCCAAGACTTTCGGACACGGACATTCCATTTCCAATGAAGGGCGTGTAAGTTCATCTAGGCTAATTTCAAACCGAGAAGCAGGACTTGGAGGCGTGGACTCCACCGAACTGTTGTAGTTTACCGACAAAAAAGCAACTTGGAATCAGAAATTCATGGTCAATATTTAACATCTTTAAGTCGTATCGCACAGATTCCCCTATTACCTGCAAGTGTTATCGTCCGATTGGTAGACGGATGTGAAAAAAGTTTGTTATATAAGCGTACAATGAATGGCATCTTGTCTCTACCAGTATTTTGAATTCCATGTGGATAGCGCCACATCAAAGACCCGTGTTTACGGATTTTCTTTATCATACAAAAAGATGATAAATTGTACGGGCATATCATACAAATATAAAGTGTTTTATAGCATACACAACACTGAATAACATCTCTCTCGCTGGCTCATTCCACGTCTTCGAGGAGTGATACGTATATTACAAAGGCTTACAACTTAAGGATTACAGTGATGTGTACGGTCGCTGGCTTACAACTTAAGGATCATAGTGATGTGTACTGTCCCTGGCTTACAACTTAAGGATTATAGTAATGTGTATCGTATATAGTGATGTGTATCGTACATTAGACAGATATCATCAAGGATTCACTTGAGTGTTACATTACCATGATGGTGGAACTTGTTCAGTGTCAAAATCTGGAAATACGTTTGTCAAAATCTAGATCTTTGGAGTTTTAAGATATTTCTCAACCCTCCAAGCAGAAATATTTTCTTTTTATTTTAATTCGTCACAACTAACGTTGTTGAACACAAGGTAATGCGTAGGTCGGTACTTATCTTTCATGGTGTGTCTGTTTGTTTATGTTGTATGTAAACAATGGAACAACGTAGATGGTAACCTTTCATCAGGAAATGATTGTCATCTGGCTTGATCCTCAAGGATGACTCACCGGTCATTGGCCTCCTACGTGTACAAAACAGAGCACCTGTCCATGTACTGTGTTGTTTACGTGACAGCTAACGTATAAAGTTTTCATGTATGACATTGAAAACAACATGTTATTCTTTTACAATTTACAAAAGTTTCCCACAAGGGTAAGAACGTTGCAGAAGCAACAAATGGCCAGGGACAACTGACACTGACAGGGCGTAGTGAACTCAAATACTTAGGAGTTACATTTCATTTACAGAGTACCTATTTATCATCACCTTTGAAAAAATAGTTATGAGATGTTTCGTCTTTGAAGTCCTTGGCAGCTTCTGTTGTAAGAAAACAACATACAAGATACGACTATTATTTTGCCCAGGACATCGCTTGAGTGACGCTACATTTAATACTGTAGCACAAGTGGCCAGGCACAGGGGTTGTCGCTGGCAGGTACTCTGAAGAAAAAGTCAGACACCCTGATCATCAATGAAAATGTCTATTTCTTTTTTTCCTTTTCTAAAATACAGCAGTTTGCCTTTTAATTTTAAGACATTCAAACATAATGTCATTTTACATGTATTTAGTCAACAAAAATAACATATGTTGCTGCTATACTGGATAAAATTCCTGAATCATAGTATGCAGTAAGTGTGTAATTAGCGGCTCTGTCAATTAGCTGCAAGACTGCGAAAAGCGATCCCAGATTTGAAACATCTTCAAGAGGTTTCCTTAATGAAAATAATAATCCAATATAAAACTGTCAATATTCATTCACAGTTAAAAAATTACAAAACATGTATTGCAATTCAATTATATTAACATGTTATATGTGAGCATTACTGTACATACTTTATATCATAAATTACAATCAACCTTCTGCATCTTGGACCATCATCAACCATACTGTCCTGACTACCACTTATTTCTCCTTAACTGGACACTTTTGGTGATACAAAAATGCACATATTTCTATACATTTCTTGTAAAAACCCTGAGTTGAAATTTTAGTGCTCTTGAAGTATATTTACATCATTGTACATGTATGAATAAATTACAGTATCCATGGTAGTTGTAAATGTAAATATTAGTCTGTCATTTTGAGTCATGGTGATAGCCACATCTGACCTTCATCGTCATTATTATACCAGCGTGAATATGCCATATAGAGGAGGTCTAACTAATCTCAGATAGTGACTCCATTGTACGTGGGAGCTTTGTGAGCTTCCGCCTCTTCCCTCTCTGCCTTGAGTCTCTTGTACTCGGGGTGGAGGAAAATGATTTGCACCACCCCAGCCACACAGCTGATCCCTGCAAACACCAGCATGGTCACTAGGGGGAGCAAAGGAGAAGCATTAATGGAATCCTCCAACCCTCTCACTGGAGTCAAGCAACCTATGATATACAGTCAAACCTGCCCAAGGCGACCACCCGGCGGACCGAGCGAAAACGGTCGCGATGGACAGGTGGTCGCCATGGAGAGGATTCCACTCACATGTTTCCAGGTCGAGGTTTTCAAATACAGTACGTAAATGGATGGAAAATTATGTGAATTTAGACAGCTTGACCCCCACCAGGTTCAATTCTCATTGACAGAAAGATCCTACAAAAATTACATTTTCCGTTATCGTTGTAATAATTGTATACCGCTACATCGTGTACAACTACAAATGTTCGTCATAATTTTGACTACAAAACAGCAGCGCCCTCCCGCATTCACACGTTACATTAAATAGTACACATCTTCTGGCCCCTAGCCCTTTTTGATAAAAGGGTCAAAAAGTTTTCGATCTGACAATCAAAGATGAAAACGGAACGGTGTGATTTCGTCACGAGCCGCCAAGCTCTGTGCGACAGCATCAAAAGGTAAGTCAGTGCAGCAGAACGCGCAGCGTCCAATAAATGTTTGTGAGATTCATGGAAATAAAAGGAAAATAAGAATATTAATTTTCATGAATAACTAGAGTATTCGTAAATGTTCATACACAAAAGCATCATGTTTTAGAAAGGTCAGCGGTACGCCAAATCCCGCGGGCCGCACCAAATCCAAGATGGCGTCGGGACCAAGGAACAACATTTCTCGCCCGATGTCTTCGCGAAGTCATTTTTCGGCGGAATTTAGTGAGACACAGACGCATTTTTGTTGAAAATACAAGAAATAGATAGTAATAGTAATTTCTGTGAAATCTGACTTTTTGACGCCATGCACTACGTATTCGTTTCGAAAATTGAGTTTAAACCAAACTGAGTTTGCGGTAAACTATAAGATTACGATAGACACAACAACATCACAAACATTTGTCTTTTAAAATGTTCATAGGGGGAACGTTTTATTAAAAGACTTCATGGAGGAATCAACGCTATAAAATTGCTATTCCATATATTTTTGTCCTTATTTTTGCCTTTCAAAGTCTTGAAAACATTTCCGTGAAATCCGACAGCAAAATGATCCGATGTCACCACACGCTTGAAAATTAGGCGGCCGCCATGGGCCAGGGATTGTGCTCTGTGAGGTCCCAATTCATGGCGGTCGCGGTCGCGTTGGACAGGTGGTCGCCTTGGGCAGGCAGCTTAATGCTTGTGCCTATAGGGAAAATTTTCGGGACCGAGAAAAAGCGGTCGCCATGGCCAGGTGGTCGCGTTGAAAAGGTGGTCGCCTAGGCAGGTTTGACTGTACATCATGGTAGCATACATACTACAGCGGTAAGCAACCCTGGTTTTGGACCAGGGGGTCGAGAGTTCAGTTTCTGTATCTGTATCTATATAGCCGGTGTAACTGCCATTCGGCGTAACACACCAGCTTCACAGGTGCGCGGCGCAGCAGCAGCTGGTTATATTACACTGAACGACCTGTCACACCTAACTTTTTTTGTAAGTGTTGTAAGTTTAATCAGAAGAAAGTTATTTGTTACACTACGACAGACCTGTGTTGTCCTGAGGCACAATATCACCGTTGGTCCCACAGTTGGCATAGGGGGCGTCGGCACCAGAGAGAGGCAGGGCCAGCGCCTGGGCCAGGAACACCAGTATGATACCCTGAATTTGGCTGGAAGGACAAACAGTTCCTGTCAGTCATGCTGACAGCAGCAGGAAACTCTGCTACTTCTGCTTGGATCATAACAAGTGGATGACATCACCCTTCTTTATGGGTGGGGGATGAAACAGATATCACAATGGGATGAAAGTGGGGAAGCTTTATTTGTGAAAGAAGGTTGACAGAAAATAAAAGTGGTTGGATGAAAAGATGTAGAGTGCAAAAGTGTTCAACTGGAGTGAAATATGACATGTAACAACAACAAACCCTTTCAGGGTTATCAACAGTTCAAATACAAGAGTAACCTAAAATCTCCATACCCGGAAACCACCAGAAGCCCAGCACTGGTTGCCTCGGCAACGGGGTAGGCGACCTCCACAGCCAGCTCCAGGCTGATGGGATACAGGGCAAACCCAAAGAAGCCAAAAATTCCTGCTGCCACCACCATTACTGCATCTAGGTTCCTGTACCTGGACAGCTGGTGGGGAAAAATACAGAAAAGCCATTGAGATTGAAAAAAAGGCAGGCAGTAACGTTGGGTAACATAAATTCGCGGGGTACTTAAATTCGGGATTTTTCGAAAACGGGGTATTTAGGGATATGTGCTAGATGCAACATCAGTAATACCGCTAGAAATGCAAACTTGACAGACTAACGTATTCAGAACACTGTCTGAAAAGCTTCGATAACCATGCATTAGAAGTTGGCTACGTCAAAAACTCTCCGCCCCTTATTGTCACAGTCTGAGGGCTTCGTGGGAGAATTATACGGCATAGTTGTTCGCTGGTTTATAAGACAAATGTCACATCCGCTTCCTGCTCAACACAATTATTTACAATACAACTTATTAGAATCTCTTTTGCTAACCTACAACTGGACTCTAAGTGTGATTAATCATCAGAACGCCTCTTTGTTGCTACAACCAATGGCTACGGCACTACGGTGAATTTTCCCGCCACCATATTCGTTACCCAGAATCCTGCTATTCGGCAGACGACAAACGTTTGCGAGGAACACTTTTTTGTCTAAATGTTGTGTGTGATAGTGGACTGATGGCGATATTTTCCTCAAAGTTTGCTCTTAGCACAAGCAGAAACACATGGACATAGTAGTATTACCATTTCTACGGCATCCAGCTAACGCCCCGATAAATAATGTACAAATTTCCATGACGGTGGGGGTTGACTTTGAGTGACGTTCTACCGACTCAACACACGGGTTGTTCCCGGAGGCCTGATGTGTGGGGTACGGCCGTTTTTTCGTGTATTTTTTTTACTTGGACACGTCTATATCCATAGCACTCTCCTCAAGCCAAGGATGGAACGAATAGCTGCTGTATAAAATGTAATTAGCGGTAAGATATTCAAGACGACTCTTCTCTTCCGAATTAATGTTCACCCCTGTCCGACAGCACTGTCAGTGTGCGTGCGGCGGACGGTAGTTTCAAGTTGAAATATTATGGTGTCAGCACGACTAGAGACAAAATCTACCATATAAACTACGCACAAAAAGTTCGGAAACTTAACTTTGGTCGATCATATTTCCGTTATTTTTTTACCGATTTCAATATATTACATATCATTTAAAAGCCTATTTGATTTCCTTTCCCATGATACCAAACGTATTGTGATTGCAAGTTCATGAAACGAGCATCAGGCCTGCTAAAGTGAGTGGGTCGAAGAAATAAAATGCCCAGATTACCTTACTATAGTCAAACGTGATATTCCGTACATATTCTTCTGTTGATATTGACTTCTGTACGAGAGTATTTTGAAAAATCAACAAGAATAAACAAGACATATTCATGAAAGCTAAGTTTATTCTTTATCAAAACCAACAATCTGTGTCTTAGTAACGGGTTAGCAAGGAGTCTTAGTAACGGGTGATCCAGCCACGCGCTGTCACTACAGCACGGCACCTACTCCTCATACTCGTCACCAGTCGCGCAATGCGATGCCGTGGGATAGCGTCCCATTCCTCCACCAGCAGTCGTCCTAGGTCAGCCACCGTGTCTTGCACGGACAGCTCGCCCAAGCTGCTCCCATAGATGTTCGATGGGGTTCAGGTCCGGGCTCTTAGAGGGCCACTCCATCCTCTCTACACCTGCATGCTGGAGATGGTCGGCGATGATCCCTGCCCGGTGTGGGCGGGCGTTATCATCTTGCAGCAAGGCATTCGGCCCCATGTTATGTAGGAAAGGGATGACCACCGGATCAAGTATTGTGTCACGATATCTTTCTGCATTGAAGGTTCCTGGTACAAGTCTTGTCTTTCCCCTGAAGTTTATGCCTCCCCATACCCCAATGTTTGTTGTGAAACAATGACAAAAAATAACACTCGTGGATGACGATACCGTTGCAGGACGCAGGTGTTTATGTGGTGTAAACAATTGGTTCTTCGATGTGCTAAAAATAACCTTGGATGTTCTGTGTGCTAGAAATAACCTTGGATGGTCTGTGTTCTAAAGATAACCTTAGAACCTGAGGAAGCAATATATTGAATCATCATCCGCGCCCATACCGATAGGATGTCACAGCGCGCGTATGACACCAACAGGGAATTTTGGGCACTTTTTCTCCGTGACCCACTCACGTTATTAGTCCTGGTACTTGTTCCGTGGGTTTTCAATCACAATAAGTTTGGTATCATAGAACAGGGAATCACACAAGCTTTATAATGATATATAATGCATCAAAATCGGTAAAAAACAACGGAGATATGATCAACCAAAGTTAAGTTTCCGAACTTTTTGTGCGTAGTTTATATGATTAGTGCAAGGATAGCACATGATACTGACAGAATAATAGAAAAAAAGGATGGTTTATTGTTCTGCTAGATTGATTTCAGTCAACCATTATCGGAAAAATCCCGAATTTATGTTACCCAACGTTACATATAATCTCAACACATTGTATAATTCTGGTAATAAAAGCAGATGATCTAAAAATGTAACATAAGCTGATATGCCTCAAACATTAAGCAAAATATGTGTTTCCTTGTTTTCAAACGCAATTTCAGGTTACACAAAAATTATTGGTCACCAACTTAACAGTCAACTTGTCAAATGTGCTTAAAGAGTTGTAGGATGGAACCATACTTACAATAGCAAGTATAACGAACCCAATCCCTGCCATGGCATATGAGACTTTTACTACTTCTTGAAACATTTTAGTCTTGTCTACAAAGACTCCGGCCACGCCAGCCCCGACCACCCCACAGATGATCATCAGAGCTGCACACAGGCCGGATATACTCTGTAAAACAAGGACAGGACTTTATCATATCATGTAGTAATACC
The DNA here is from genome assembly GCA_035149815.1 of Branchiostoma lanceolatum. Lineage (NCBI taxonomy): Eukaryota > Metazoa > Chordata > Leptocardii > Amphioxiformes > Branchiostomatidae > Branchiostoma > Branchiostoma lanceolatum. The sequence goes on from CM068868.1 coordinate 22,781,071, forward strand.
TTCATAGCTTGTATACATGGTAGGACAACATTGCAAGACACCTTAGCATCATGTCCTACATACACTTAAGTCCAATGGTCATTACTACAGTAGGATGTGTGAATTCTACCATTTGAAAGAAGGGCTGGGGAATAGCCTTACCTTGCAATCTGGATCTGAATCCAGAGGTTTCACAAAATCTGAGCCTGTGCTACTAATCAGGGTAAGGCCTCCTCCAAAAAAAAAAAATGATAACATGAAAAAATAAAAATTCATTCAAAACATTTTAGGTTTATAAACACAAAAATGTATATTATAAAGTGCAGTGTCGATGGGTGAATTTTTCAAGTCACCTTCTAATATTTCCATATAAGAAGAAAAAAAGAAGAAAACTGGAAAAGACTGGATGACAGTTAATCCCAGCCCAGGTCAGACAAGGCATTCTTCATACTTCATTCCATGGACAGAGACTATGTGTCCAGTGTTATGACTATGGCATGACTTGGGACGGAGACTATGAGGGCATAACACACTCCAGATTAATTTTGGACTAAATATTGCACTTCGGACAAATGTTTGTAGCCCTCTACAGCTTATATTTACAAAGTTGATATATTGTGGAAAAAATTCCATGCCACTTAACAGATCATAATGACCCCAGCAGGAGTTGTCACACGTAGTTGAGAATAGAAAAATCTTCAAATTTGTGAAAATCTGAAAATCTGTAGATTGTTTCAAAGAGTCTGAAGATTGTTTTAAAGAATCTGAAGATTGTTTCAAAGAATCTGAAGATTTTTCAGCAATGCGCAATCAGAAACAAACGTCCTCAGACTTACATCATCATATCCCCTGGGACAGAGCACCTGCTCCAGTATGGTGGTCAGGGTGCTGAACAGGCCCAGCCCAGATCCAAACACCACACACAACACCCAGTACTGACGATTCCTCGCAAGCTGGAAGGGAAAATGACATAAAATGAACTACAGTGTGAAGCTTGTGTTATGCAACCTCTTGCTGCCAGGGGCTAATTGGTCCCCTCTAGGGGGCTGGTTAGTCGGGCAGGCCCCTTAAGGAGCATGATTTATCAGGCTATGTGTTATTTAGGTAAGTCCAATTTTTGGTCTTGGAAATTACAGTTCAACTTTGATCCAGAATGATTCGAACTTAAGTTAACGTAGCCTACCTGTTGTGAGCAGTTCTGTTCCCTTATTGGTACACCTGGTAGTGGTACCATTGATACTGTACATGTAATTCTTGATTTGTTCACTGTAACTTAATTTTAGCTAATTTAACGGTCACTAGTCAACCGCTAAAATTTCATCATCACAAATATTTGATCACTAACATTTGAGACAGTGATGTTTGTTCCCACCGCCAAAATTAACTGCAGTGAACTACTCTATTTTCCCACAACCGCTATATTTTCCTGCCGCTATATTAAAGTGATTTACAGTAATTAATCATAAAAACTTTGTTTTTAAGCCAGCTTCCATGTAACTCATGTCCTGACTTACTGTGGCTATGTGTAAAGTGCTCAGCTTTCCTATTGATCGTTCTGTCAAAACTGAAGTAGACAAGCATAACATGACAGTTAGGAGATGGTCAATGTTATGATAACAGGCATAAGATAAAGATGATGATTTATGTAACATTTCTTTACACACAGCAGACAATTTTAAGTGTCAGCACCTTCTTCAGTCCCTGGAAGAATGACTCAGACTCTGCTGCTGCACTGGCAGTGGGTGGGGAGGGGGGTTCGCTACTGCACACTCCAAATAAGGACATCAGCAGACCCAACAGCGGGATAGCACAGTACAAAGACAGCTGGAAATGTCAGAACATGGGTAGTAACACTTTCTTAAAAGCAAAAACAACTTTCACCAAAAATGGAAAAACTAACAAGTCACTGCTAATGGAGACTTGTGGAAAATATGACAGAATACAGAAACTTGTGGTTTGATTTGAGCCACACAAAAGACAACATCCTACAGTCTTTCAAAGTTGGACAACATTGACAGTTTTCTATCATTTTTCTATGCTGAATTTATTTTAGATTTCTAATCAAAAAGTACTGTACTTGTTAAAGTTCACTTAACATGAAACTATCAACTGAGAAGCACATTAACATGTTTCCCTTACCAATAGTGTAAAATCAGTGGCAGTGTGCTTATCTGTGGTTATCAGAGCCGGGGAGAGGACGTTAGCCAGCAGCAGACCAAGAGGATTCGCTTGAAGAAAAAAGGACAGAACAACATGAGTTATGACATACAAACTACATCTTTACAAAATTCAGGAAGAACATCCTACTTTACTTACTTGATACTTGGTCAGGTCTCGTCACTAGGTGAATCGCCTACTTTACTCTACTCTTAATGTCATTATGTGTCAAATTTGGTCCAGCACTTTTTAAATGAACTTGATTACTTACCTTTGGGTGACTTCTGGGTGCAAAATATTCTTGAAGTGAGTTTGCTATCCATTTAAGAAAACCATTGATTGTTTGCATCAAGAAAAACAAACCATAACATGTTCCAGTACACAGTTGATACTCACACATGGAGCCAATCATGTTGGCCATGGCTCGCTCATTTTGTGCAAACCACACAGCGGCCACCTTGGCTGGAGACTCTATGATAAATGGCTGAGCAACGGCAGCGATAGTCTGACCAATCAGCAGCAAGGGAAAGCGTACAGAGTCAGACATGTCCATTGGGATGGCACTCACCACCCTCAGGACAGGACCAATCAGGTTAAGAAATGCCGCCAGGATGATCTGAAGATTGGAGGAAAGAAAAGAAAATGTTCAGTAAATGACTCCGCTATAATCCAGGCTTTATAATCTAAAGCTAAAAGCAAGGCTTGATTTTTCAGTCAACCTGGGGTGTCTCGAGCTTTAAATGTTTTTCTGTCCCATGCACTCATTGTTTAGGAGACCATGTTGTTGATTTTCGTTGTTATATCTGCCGTTTTGACTTAAAAGTTTTAAAGAATCACTTTCCTGTCATAAACTTCCAATTTTTTGGACAGAATATGGGGTGAAATTTCATTCTGTCCCAAGAAGCAGACTATTTTGGATGCCCATTAGCCTGCCGAGAAATATACGGCCCCGGATCTGTTCGGATTCTTCCGGACCTTAGGTTCTGGATCACGTCAGGATACGTCAGGATCCAAGGCCATTTCGTGCAGTGATGGCCGCGTTATTTAGGAAGCATACACGAATCAGTTATTTCTTGGACCTACTGATTGGTCACAACAAAAGGAGTTGAATCAAACAGAGCTCACCCCTGCTCTCAGTCCCAGAGTATCCAGGAGCCAGGTTGCCAGCAGACCCAGGGGGATGGATGCGATCATGTACACCAGTGACAGCCAGTTCACTGTGGTCAGAGACACCTTATAGAACTCTGCCGTTTGGTCAGCAATTGGGGCAAAGCTAAGCCAGATCTGTAACATCAAGGAAAACACATTTAACATTACAGTTTCTTCAATGGAGTCCAATGTGTGACAGCAGTGGCAATATATCAATAATTGATAGGGCGACATATACAAAAATTGTTGAACACTTTCTATTATAGAATAAGACAATATGATGATGCCAATTTGTTTTGTTTTTTAGTATTTTTGGCTAATTATATAGCTATGAGATATCACAAATAAGGTCCATGATGAAGTGCACTGTGTTGTGGCTACTGAGAAACGATGCCAGGATCATATATTTTGCAGCTTTACGATCTGCTATTGCTTACTGCGGAAAACAGTCCACGTGCAAGGTTAGCTTTTATGGTGGACGTTGCCCTGTATGACGTAATCACGTAAAGTTTACTCGCGGTCGCGGGCCTTTAGGGTTAACAAAAAATGATAAAGGTACCGCTAATTATATCACTCACTGTTCCATTGCTGAGGTTCAGCAAACACAGCACTGCTAGAATGTACCAGCGTCTTCTGTAGACTCTGTAGTCGCTGCTCGATCTTTCCACATTGACGCTGTTCTTCAGTAGCGACTCCTGGTCGTTCCCGGCGACGACTTCCATGCCTGCTGTGATCCCTGTAGCAAATTCACTGTCACAACAGTCGAACCGCAGAGCTCTATGCGCATCGGTTCTGCGCAGCCTTCTCTAAGACGGCTTTTTCCGGGTCACGGCCGGACCCGGGTTGGACCCTGCTGCATGGGTGTGAACAACTACCTGTGGTGCAACAAAAAGACCTCAGACCTATATAATGTTTACACTTTTTCACATCTACAGGACTTGCCTGGTGTAACCATGTAGATATTTCGTGCATTGTAAAAAGACATCGAACGCTGTGGCCTTCGAAACATTAAGAATATTTGGTCAGTTTATTTGTGTTTGTCTTATTTACAGTTCACCTGGAACCAACTAGATATTTACATCGCGTGATAGCCCATTTCCTCATCTTTGAATTGATACCAAAGTTCCTAGGATAATTTTATGGGAACCGGTTTTGCCCCCAAAAAAACTGCGACAATGTCTACCTTGCGGTGGTGAAATTTCTGCCTAGTTCTAGCTACCGATGCGTGCACTCCTGCGCTTTGGATACATTTCGATACATTTCGCGTGGCATAACAAAGCCCATTTTTTGTAAATTAGAAGCTGTATGAACGCGGCTACCACATGCAATATGATAATTGACATGATAACAGTCAAGTACAGACAGACAGAGATTTTAGTACAAGGTACCTGATATTTACAAAATAGTCAAATTTGAAGTCAATCACTTCGAACTCCTGCGTTCGAACGACCGAACCCAGCCAGTACGTTCCATTTTCCTGCCGCGGGGGTCAGGCGAGGTCAGTTGCAATGTTGCAACTTTCAGCCGGTGTTGGGAACGTTGATGAAACTTACGGCTCAAGTTTTGCCGTCTAAAATTAATATTCTGAAACATTTCCAAATAAGACTAATATCATCTTGAAGCCACGAAAAGTGAGATTCATATGCAAGTTGGCCAATGCCATTAGATAAGCTTTGAGTTCTGTAAAGCATGGTAAAAGGACATTGTGTTTGTCTTCTTCTTCAGAATAAGACGCCCTGCAAATTGACCTCTTGTTAGTTTTTTTGGGGGCAAAACCGGTTCCCATAAAATTATCCAAGGGACTTTGGTATCAATTTAAAGGTGAGGAAATGGGCTATCAGGTGATGTAAATATCTAGTTGGTTCCAGGTGAACCGTCAATGATACACGCACAAATATACTGACCAAAAAATGGTCAATGTTTCGAAAGCCACAGCGCTCGCTGACAATTTGCTGTGCACGAAATAACTACATGGTTATGTTGGGCAGATCCTGTAGATGTGAAAAAATATAAACACTATGTAGGTCCGAGGTCTTTTTGCTGCACGACGGGCGGTTGACCCCACCTATGCAACGGGGTCAAATCGGGACCCGCCCGACGCCGTAAAAAAGAAAATAAAGCGTTCTACGGTGACCTGCGGTTCGACTGACAAGACGGGACCACAGCTGGTAGGGCAAAGTTCACTTGCAGTTGTTAGCAATTCCTCTAGAGGTCGCTCGTGCATGTGCTCAAGGCTAGAACTCCAAGTAGATACTGGGAGGAAAGATGCTGATACTATCATTAGTTAAATTGGCGGGAGAGAAGGCATGCACTGTTCACACATTTGGCCAGATACTAATGATTTCGGTTCACACTGTTTCTTCCTTCATCCATCCTTACAGACCATCGAGACAATGTCCTAAATTTAGTCCAATCCCATTTTAATAGTTTTAATTATTATGGTCGAAGTGGAATTGCCGATGGGAATTTCATGATTCTGAAAAAGTTTGATGATGTATAAGTTATGACAGGTCGAATTGGTCCAGGGCTCACCTGTCGGTTGCCATGGTAACTGCCGCTAGAAGCTTCCCGAAGCCCCACAGTGCACTGGGATCCAACATGGCGTCGCCCAGTGACTGGTTAAGTTACCTGCAGTCAGCGGAGAAAACTGCGCTTGTTCAGGACGGTGAGGGGGCCAAATGTTAATACTCAACAGCTACGTACAGTATTGTATAAAGCTGTATTGATAATCATGTAGCATGGCTGAGTCGATCAACGTCTATATGATTGCATTAGATACAAGTTGCAATAGGCCTGGGGAGGGGGGCACGTATATGAAAATGTTTTTGCTTCGTATAATTTATTGCTTTTGTTACGACAGTCAGTTCAAATGCTTGACAAATAGCCTGCTGTGTCGATTCTTAGTGATGTGAATATCAGGACATCTGGGTGTTCCTGATGAGACAGTCTCAGTACAGCTTCATAGTGAAGTACACACTGTATTTGCATGCCGGTAGTGCGGTGTTTTCAACCGTGTTCACTCTGTTTCTATGTCTCTGTATACACTTTGTGTGAAAATGGTGGAAAACACTGCATGCACTGGTCAATTCGGCTTGGCCCGGTCAACTCGGCCCAACACCCCTAAACAGGCAAGAAGATGCCTTCTACACCGAGATGTCCTAAAGGTAACTCGGCCAGGGTTAGGGTCAGGGTGTTTGGCAAAGTTGTTTAGGGTATTGAACCGAGTTGTTCTGATTAGCTGTGGTCCCGAGTTGGTAAAGGGCTGAAGCGTCCCAAATCTACACTCATCATCATCAAACCCGTGAGTTTCTTACTGAATAAAATCATCATCATCTATCAGCCTGTATCAGCTGGGACCAAACAAGAAGTATATTTTCAAGTTCCACATTGCCCTATCAAGCATCATTTTTTCCAAGTGTTCATATAACCGTTACAATAGACCCCTTTCCAAATACTGCGGCCATTTTGAATCTAGCGCGAGCGCGCGTGGTTTGAGCGCGGGAAAACCGCAGGAAAAGTAAACAAGCGGTAAGACCAAGCCAGCGGTAATGGCGTCCCCGGTAGAAACCAGTGTTGAGTCATCTTCGGCGGCGAGATGTTCTCCTCCTTGGTGAAATCCATCGATATATTTGCATGGCACAAGTAGATGATATTGTTGTGGACACTTGAACTCGATATCGGCCAGTAAAATTGTGAATTTCTGCTACTTTTCCACAGTTCTTGCTGGGATGTTGAATGCGCGCTACAGTGATAGAATGCTAATATGTTTACACCGCGTGCTTGTAGTTTCCCTAATAATGTTAGCTAAAGTCGAGAAAAATCTAGTTTAGGTATGAATATAACTCTTGAGCCTTTTGGCTGTCGTGACAATGCCAACATCATCTTGAAATAACGTTAGTTTTTGAGGGAGGGTCGTGTTTTCTGTGCAGCGTTACGTCGACTTCGCTTAGCAATATTTTATATTCCCGCCAAATGAAATCCTGCAAAACGTTAGAATATAGGCTTGAGTTCAATGTCCTTTTGGGTAAAAATTTGGGAGCATTCCGGCGGCTTTTTGACGATCTTTTCGGATGCCAAGAATTTAGTCTTGAGCACTCTAAGTACGTGAGTGAAGGTGTGTTTTCCACTGTATCTGACGTTTCTTTAAATCATTTTGCGCGGCAATATTTCAGATATCTGTTGGCCGGATGGAACCCAAAAACGTTAAATGATATTGACTTCAGGACTGAAGGACCTCAGGCCGATATTTGTCTTTTTTTGTTGGGTTTCATCCTGTGGAAATCTAAAATATTTCCGCGAAAAGTGATGTAATGAAACGCTACAAAGAAAACACGCCCCCTGCTTCACTCACGAACTTCATCAAGCTAATCTTGGCACTAGAATATCGTCAAAGTCAAAGGAGCCACCGAAGTTCCGTCAAATTTCAATACTCGCAAAGCCCTCAAGCCTATATCTTCACGTTTCTGTAATATCATCCGACGGAAATTAAGATATTACGGCGCAAAGTGAAAACACTCCATCTTCACTCACGTACTTTAGGCTTTGATATTTCAGAAAGCTCGTCAAAAGAAGCCGCCGAAATTCTGCTAAATTCCTAACCAAAATAACCTTAAGCTCAAGTCTACATTTTCAGGTCTTTTTTTGTGGGATTGCATTCAGCGGAAATGTCAAATATCGCCATGCGGATCGATGTAACAAGAAAGAAAGGAAAAGCTAGACAGAAAAGAAAGAAAGGCTAGACAGAACACACGACCCCCTCTCAACGCGCGTTTTCCCGGGCGAAGGTGGCATCGTCCAAAATTACGGTCACAACCGATAAAATTCTGTATATTTTATATCTAAGTAGCTATAAGGATCCCAGCCCGAAAAGTGTATGTTTTGTGGGATTTTGCTCGACTTAAGCTAACATTATTAGGGAAACTACAAGCACGCGGTGTAAACATATTAGCATTCTATCACTGTAGCGCGCATTCAACATCCCGGCAAGAACTGTGGAAAAGTAGCAGAAATTCACAATTTTACTGGCCGATATCGAGTTCAAGTGTCCACAACAATATCATCTACTTGTGCCATGCAAATATGTCGATGGATTTCACTGAGGAGGAGAACATCTCGCCGCCGAAGATGACTCAACACTGGTTTCTATCGTGGACGCCATTACCGCTGGCTTGGTCTTACCGCTTGTTTACTTTTCCCGCACTCGAACCATGCGCGCTCGCGCTAGATTCAAAATGGCCGCGGTATTTGGAAAGGGGTCTATTCTAGTGTCTCTAACTAAAGTGTCAGTAAAAGTCAAACTGCACAAAAATCTGCACTACCTACATTCTCATCAAACCATGTTAAAATCGTAGGAAACCTTAATTCTAGACAGGGTTGTATGTGTTGTTGGTTGCATGAGAGGGGTTGGTACATCATTATGTCCTGAGCTGTTGGAAAAGATGCAAAGTTGATATGTTACAAGTATATCAAGCAAATGCTTATGAAGTGCGATGTGTCTCATTGTTCTTTTCTGTCCAGGGAAGAAAAAAGTTCATTTCAAGTTCCCAGATGGCAAGGAGATGGCAGAAGAATATGATGTGAAGACCAACGATCTCTTGTGTAAGTATTTATTACTAATTGCTAGTCTCACATAGTGAAAAACGTGATGCCAAGCGAAGAACAAGGCATTTACCCATCTGACGTCAGCAAGGCTGCTAGACAGTATCTAGCCAGACTGCCAGAGTGTAACAGTTTGTTTGAGGCTCGATGACATAAAAATTTTCTCTTTTTTTTCATAATATTTTTATAATAATGATAAATTTTATTGCAAGTTCCTGCCTGTAGGCTAATTGTAAGTACATGTAACACAGACAGGACGGACAGACAATGATGAACAGTAAAACATGTGACTAGTACTATAGTCTTAACTACTGACATTAAGTTCTAACTTATTGGGTTCGACTGAGAGGAGGAACTTCTCTTGCTGCACCTCGAAAGAGGAGGAACGATGATGATGATGGGTTCGACTTCTTTTTCCACGACAGTGAAAGGCTAATGATCCCATTTTTTCTGTAAAATCATTTCTTTTATAAAATCCTTCAATTCATTTCTTCCCACAGTAAGAAAATGGAAGAAAAAGGGAACATTGGGAGGTGCAGGTACATGGGAGATCGAGGTCGGTGACCCCCAGGTGTTTCGCCCTGCTGCCATGGAGACACAGGGAATGGTGGAAAGCAGCAGTAATGTAGGTTTTCACACCCACCTTCATGTACTGGTTTGCTACTGTTGTCAATGTGTTGTAGATCTGCTGTTCTTGGGTAAACCAATAGAGGGAGCTTTTTATACATGATGATGACTGATATGATATGTCAGCAGTTTTGATTGTATCAATTGTTGTGATGTGAAGTACATCAATGCAGCTTGATGCTAAATTATGTAATGTTGTTCATATTCCAGCCCATTTTTACAAGAAGAGATGCCAAAAAGGCATTCATGTGGAGAATCCGGAACCTTCCATATCCAGTAGAAACTTACAACATCACAGTAGACACCGACAACAGATGTGTCATTGTCAGAACAACCAACAAAAAGTAAGGTCATCTTGTTTGAGCAATTATTTCTGACAAAAACAACCCCTCTACCACAACAACAACCCCGTCTAGAGTTTAAGATGTCATGTGCTTCAGCCCTTTACCAGAAGGTCATTTGTTTTAGCAATTATTTCTGACAAAAACTTTGCACTTGTCTTTCTGATTTCATCGTTAATAAACTAATTTTTTGTGTTCAATGATGTGGGACTGCTACAGTGTCAGACTGACAGATTTGCTTTCCTCTTAGGTACTACAAGAAGTTCCCTATTCCTGACATGGACAGGGCAGGTCTTCCCTTGGAGCAGAGGGCTGTGAACTATGCACATGCTAACAACACACTGGTCATCACGGTCAGTAGACTACAAAACATGATCAATTTTGTATATATACAAAGCAACAGTTACTCAAGCAACTGGATAAACTTTTATCCAGTTGCTTAAGTAACTGTTACTTTGCATATCTTATTACCTGGATCAAATTAAAACCTTCATCAAATTATCTACAGGAAGGTGGTCTTTATGGTCATGTGATAATGTGATAACGTCATAAGTGTAATTAGAAGTCTGTAGATGTCAGAGATTACTGGTAACGTAAAGTAAACTAGAAAGGCAACATTTGCGAGCAAATACAGCATGTTTAGCCATACTCCTCGCCATGCAAAAAATGGACTCTCCTAAAATAACCATGGACCATTCTAAAATACTTCCACTAAAAAAATGGATCACCCCAGTCCAAAATTGAGTTTAAAAACAATTACCAGTCTCTCCATACAGGAATGGAGTCTTCCAGTAGCACCTCAACACAATATGTACCAGTCCACAACCATATCCACTTATTGATTAACAAATACACTTCTGCTAACAAATGGACTTTTTCATAATCATTCCAGCTCAAAATTTAAAGATATGATTAAAGAATCCTCCCCTTGCAAGAATGGGATATTCCGTGCCATCTCCATGTAAACTAGACCAGTCGAAATATCCGCTGAAAATTACACTCTTGCGCATAATCAACCCAGTTCAAAATTGAATTTAAAAAAGATCAACCCGAGGGAAGAATGAAGTTTTCCATAGTATACATAATGATATATATGAAGATTTGACAGGAGAAGAAGGAAATGACCAAAAACAACATATTTCAGCGATAGTATGGATGAAATATAAAAATGTGACACCCCTTCGTTTGAATGCACTTTGGGTTGAAACTAACGAAACGAAAAAATTCTTTAAAAAATCGTTTTGAAAGGCTGTATGCCAAACATTTGAACGAGGGCCTGTGTACACGACCAAGGCAGCCAGATTTCACATTATTTTGGTTTAATACATAGGAACTGGAGATGTGTATCTTTGTTTAAAAAAGAGTGAACAAAGCCATGTAATGACATGTCCTAGGAATTCCCATACCATATTTGGCATAAATACTAGCACACCTGCGCCAGGAATGCAAGATAATTAGATTAACTCAATTGACCAATCAGGTGGTCGCAAGGCTCACAGGCATGCAAGGCCAGGTGCAAGGCACTTGGGGTCAATGACCTTTAGGTCATATGTAGTATTGAAAGTAACAGAAGTGGCGAATATTGTCAAGAAAGCCCAAAATAAATCGTTTTGAAGATATGTATGCCAAAAATGGGAATGTAGTCCTTTAAATATTTGTTCAAGGCACATATACAGCAAATTTCAGGTCATTCGGTTGAAACACCAGGGCGCAGGAGGCCAAGATATGCATCATTGGTCATAAAAACCTCAATAAAATCACTTTCAAGGTCAATATCAAAAGAAGGAAAAAAAACGCACATTGATTTTTGCCTACATTACCTTTGTACCAAATTTCAGGTCATTTGGTATAAAAATGACAGAGATGAATCGATTTGAAGATTTGACAGGAGGAGGAGGAGAAGAAACCTGAGTAAAAACAATATGTTGAGCCATACTAGGTATGGCTAAACATAAAAAGATTATCAAAGGGCTTGTTGTGCTGAGATGACAGTAAGAGACAACCTTCCTGAGCTAAACTGTGTTTCCTGCAGTATGAGAAGCCTGCAGGTGTGCTGGAGATGGAGAGACAGGTGCTGCAGGAGCTGAAGAAGCTCAAGGCATCCAGGGACGGAGATGTCGAATGTAACCCTAGCTAAGGAGTAGTTAGGATTGTAACACAATAGATGCATAAATTCAGTTTTGTTAAAGATTTGGTCATTGCCAAAAGACTTTCTGCTATGAACCTTTTTTACTTTCAAACCTGTATTAGAGACCAGGCTTATGAAATTGGGAAAGAGAAGTGATTTACATTCCTAGCCATGGTGTTAAGTGGAGATATGTTGTTACCCTGGGTGCCAGCCATGATTTTTTCATTTTCCCCTCAACATCTGGGTATCCCTCCAATATCCAGCCATCCCCCCAGCATCCAGCTCCTCTTGCTGGATGTTGGCCGGCTGGATCATAACAGGGTTGGTAGAGAGCTGACTTGCGAGGGCTGGCACCCAGGGTAATATGCTGTGCATAGGTACATGTATGGGGAGAGTCCCTCTTATGGCGGCAGGGGGGACATCTAGTTACAATTGAAGGGACCGAACTTCAATGTTTCTATGTAATGCTAAATGTGTATGCATGAAGTACTGCACAGCCTGTAATCATGATTGTCATACTCATAGGTTTGTATGGTTGTCTGTCTGTTCTGGTAACTTTTGCTTTGAAGTGTTGTAAATTGTTATTGTACAGGTTTTATATTTTTTCACTTGAATATGTTCCAAATATGTACTAGCTAGAAATGGCTATTCCTTGCATTGTCAGATGCACTTTTTGAGGTCAAATAAACTCAGAAAGATAAGAGAGCTGGGGTGTACATTATTGAGTGCCGGTAGTGGATGTAGGTAAATAATACTTACAGCATCTTTTTAAAACTTAAGGTACAATGAAGAGCCAGATATATTTGTAGTTTTGAACAAGTTAACCTTCACTCCTAACATGGGATCAGATACCAAATGCAGCAGTCCTTCCAAAAGGCTTATTTCCCTCACTTCTACTCCACTATGCCCAGCCTATGTTTTGGCCAAAGCTTGGCAATATCCGTCCTCCCATCCATCCATCCATCCATCCATCCATCCATCCATCCATCCATCCATCCATCCTCATCAGCATTGATGTTTGGAAAGGATTTCTTTTGTCGAGTGCCAAACTTTAAGTGCACCATTTCTACAAAACTTTGAATTCCTGACTGTCCTAGTTTACAAGTTTCAGTCATTTCCTTTCCTCCAGTAACACCAGAGGCCATAACATCAGTGTTACAGTAGGGCTGTAACATCGCTTCGTCGCAGGGATTTCTTTGCACATGGGTGGATGTGCTTTGATTTCTTCTTGCTTTATGAACTACAAACCAATATTTGGGCAGCTTCCCAACAGGTGCGGAGGTCTGATAACAGCCACGCTCCAGTGATACCACCCAACAGTTCGAGATGGCTGCTGGTGAGAAAGGTTTGACGTCAATATTCGGATGGAACTGATATAGCTCAAACGTACAACACAAGCTGAAGGTTTACTGACTTTAGTCTGCTTCTCGTGAAATAATGACATCAGATGATGGTGGATTGATGGCTACATTTGCTTTGTAAAAGCCTCTGGTCTTATGATAGGAATACAAAGTCAAGTAAATGTCAATGAAACGTTTTTGACAGGTGGAAAGAACTTTAAGATTGGTGGACTGAGGGTATGAGAGCTGAACTATGGCTGGTCATGGCAGCTCCTCCCTCTGGTTGCAGAAGACTATATTTTCCTTCATCACTGAATTAAAAAGTATCCCTCAACCCGTTGCACAATATGGGGCTACAACAGCAAATTGATAGAAAGTTCTACAATGGTTGGTGAGATTGGTGAGAGAGACCTTTGTCTTTCCATTCACTGTTTTGTTGAAAGTCTAAACATACACCGCTGGGATTAATCGTCCACATGTCCAGGTTATGTCTGGTTGAAATGGAAATACATGTAGCAGAAAGATAAGGTTTGTGTGAAAACTCAGACAACACAATGACGACAAACAGACCCAATGTTTTCTCAGTGAGAAAGCTCTCTTCTCAAGTCCACACAAAAATACAGCATTTCTCTCAAGCAATCTTCCCACAAACACGGGAAACGCACCGTCATGTAGGTCGGAAACCTCGTATCTCATTACAAATATACAAATCATGGCAAACTAGTTCCTACTCTCTCATCTTGTTTCTTAATTGTCTAGTCATTCCAACTTACTGCAACTCAACTAAAGGCTAATCTTCTAGGTCAGTTTTTCCTTTATAAAATCATACTAATCAAGTCAAAGCACTCGGCATAATTATAGCTATAACATATAGTATTTACTTTTTTTTTTATAGTCAACATAAATATGTCTACAAATAAACAGTGTACCACACAACAACTCTGTGGTGGGATTAGGTCCGTTGGGTGCAACACACAAACAAAAAATCAACCCGAGACTTGAGAAATATCCAGACACTTTCGTGCTTTTGCTCCGGGCTAAAACAGTCATGTCACAAACTGTTACATCACCACTTTCATACAGGTACGAATAAATGCTCCTCGTCACAGTCATAAGTTTAAACATCACGAAAGTGATCTTGTGGAAGTGGGGATGGTTTTAGACTGAAATCAAAGCCACACTTTGTACCCAATACAAAATGTGACTTTTATCCAAATATTGTCTGACTAAAAGGCCAAAACCCCTGAAAGATTGGAGCATTTTGGAGCTGGAAAGTTTGGTGCTGGGGACAGTTATAAACAGCATGTTTGTGTTGTCAGAAACTGGAGTCTTGCTTTTCTCAAGCCTTTGGTCACGCTACCCGTGCGCATTTGCATGAACATGATGCACATGGAATGTGGTATTGGTTAATCAATGGAGACAGTAACAGTAATCCACAAGAGCTGTATCAGTGCCATTGGGAAATACTACATGTGTAGATGGTGCCTGTTGTAGTTGGGGTATAATGCTTAATTTCATTGACAAAGTGGTTTACAACACTTTGAATTCTTGGGTCTACACAGTTTTTTGGGGGGAGGCCTGGGAAGGGAGTGAAGTGAAAAACAGAGGAATGATTTTTCTTCAAAATTGCCTCTTTCCAATTTGCAGCCAGAAAATCCCTCTGTAATAACCATTCTGTTCTTTCTTACTTGACATGACTTTGTCCAGTGTTTAAATTTGAACTGACACTATCCCGAAACAGGCACTGATTCAAAACCAGCTCTTGTAGTGGTTTGTTCCTGCCGAAGAGGAATGTAGAATTCATGCAAACGTCGTCATTCTGCATGCAGAACTTCTTCACAGTCCTAGAGAGACCACATGAGGTCAACAGTGGTCATCTACTCTTCATACCATAAAACGTCATCACTACTGAGATACAAATCTCAAACTTTTTCTATAAAATCACTTTGTTTTCTTCAATTGGAACACCCTATCTATGTGGGTCCTGGCTGCTTGGCAAAGTTAAAGGTTTAACAAATACTGTGCTTAAAGCAGTCCAACATGGAAATCAACCTATGACCTATACCTTGAACCTAAGGTTACAGTTGAGAGGTCAAAATGTCAAACCGTGACCTTGCCAAGCAGCTGGGACACATTCCTTACTTGACAACATTGAATATAGATATACAGAACCACACAACTTTTTTTGTCTCCGTACACCAAGAAAGAAATTTCCATAAAACACGCTCAGGCTCAAAACAGCACAACCTGTAGAACACACTACCAGCAGGCAAAAGACAGGCTACTTCACAGGTCCCTGTCCCAAAGTCTGGTTGAACACACAAAAATGAAACACGCAATGCAACGCTTGTAGTTAAACCAAGCGGCTACAAACTGCAAATATTTTCTGTGGCAGTCACTGGTGTACTGCACTGGATATAATGGACTGGGTAAGATACGCATCACATGCAGCCAGTCTAGTGTTACATGTACTCTTCTGCAGAGCTATACATGTGCTACTCATATTATTGAAGCATACAAAATTTATTGTGCACATGTACATATAGTCTTCCCCCTATCCTGCTGCTGCCATGCACCCCATGCTGTAGAAGCAATGGCATTTCCACTCCTTGTGCACAGGTTATTACAACTTCCAACGCAAAATTTGCTGTTTATTTTAAAGTGTCGAAACTCTGAACATGCTATTATTTTCCTGAGGAATTGTGGTACCATTTCTTCTCAGTTTGCTGGTATTAGTGTTTTTCAAACATTCATAGAATGGACCAGTGTAAGCTACAGTTACTTTTCTTCCCTGCATTAACCATTGATAATTGGTGAAATGGGTCTACTTTCTAATACAGAACAAGCCCACCATTTCAAGAGCTGCCTCTGATTCCAACTACAGGTCATCTACACAACATTTGTTTATCATAACATTTTCATAACAACATCACATATATTATTACCATCATAAACTCTTGCCATACAGCCATTGATAAATCAACAACAGAACCAGATCATTTTCCTCGGTGCTTCCATCAAACAATCTGTACAAACACTTTACTTCTGCCATGTTTCCCTGCCATAGAGTTTTGTAGAGTGATATTATTTCATTGTCATTTTTTCATTTTAACACACCTTAAGGTAATTGACAATGGCTGATACACCATATGTTGGGCTCCAAAGACTTTGCTGCAAACTTGCCCCACAGAACTACTTCATTTCATCTTAACTCACCTGCTTTCTTCACCAGAGTTGTGTGCGACACATACTGGTAGGCGTGGCTTAACAACAGAAAAGGAAAGAATGGCTAATTGCATCTGTCTGGAAAGTTTTGAGGGATGTTTTGTCAAACTTTTGTCACCCTTTTCAAAGACCTTTCTTTAAGGTAGCTAAACAAAGTTAAATCAGAACAGATTTACCTTTTCAATACAGTAGATGAGAAGTTGAAAAAAAAAGACAGCCAAGCAGAAATGTCACCTAGTGAGGTTAATAAAAATGCAGAAAATGCCAGTCCTTCAAACAGTATGTGTCACACCAACAGCCAGTAAGCCCTACTTGACCATCAATACTGGTGCACTACACGAACATGGTTTCAATCAAACACCTGACCATGGTTAGAGCAGTCAATTTGCCTCACCATTCAGGGTGCACGTGGAGATTACATGTAGTTTGGAGAAAGAGTTTATACTTCAACAAGCTGTCAACTTTCGGGAACACAGAGAGGTTGTGTTAAGAAACGGGTAAAAAACTAGCAGCAACTTTCACATTATTTGTTTTCATGGGAAATGGGTCCTTTTGAGGTACCAGTATGAAAGGTCATGACTTCTTGTGACAATGACATTGTGACGAACTCACTGTGTTGTCTCTTAGACACAAGGTCAGGTCATTGTCATAAAAGAGAAACAATCAAAATATCAAGTGAACGTTCAAGCCACTTAACATTTGATACAGTCAAAGGTAGCTCAGAAGATAAAGCAAGTTTCAAAATGTGATTGGTTTTAAAGGCAAAACTGGAAGAGCTTGCAAAGCTATGACCTTTCATAGTGTGGGAACAGCTTTCAATCTGAGGCTAAACTTCTGTCTAATGTTGGCTGGGAAAACTTGACCTTTTCTCAAACCTGACCTTGGAAGTCACACCCTGTTTTCCTATCAATCGTCTTCACAAAAATAGACATTTCCCTGGTTCTTCACTCTGCCCTCTCTCACGGCAGCCACACATCGTCACAACACACTGTGTCCTTTACTGGTGAACTATCATGTACAAATCACCCATCACATATGAGGTAATGTTATCTGATGCAAAACTTGTGGTATCGCTTTCCATCTGTACAATCACAAACCTTCTGCTCACGGAAAGCTTATCATACCAAGTCGGCCCACATCTTTCAGTTTCTCTCAATCTGGTCAATGTCAATTTCATCATCGATAGGGAAGATGGTTTCTTCGAAGCTGCCGCAGTCCCCTCTGTCACACTCCGCACTGTCTCCTCCTTCTGTCCCGCTGTCCTCAGCATCTTCCGCCTCCCCCTCGTCCCCACTCGGGATTATTTCATCCACACATGCTGTCATGGTGACCAGGTCTGCTGGTGTCTTCTCCCTGTCTTTGTTCTCCTCAAGGTCCTTTGTGGGGCTCTGCGAGGGGGTTATCATGACGCTGGAAAGGGTGGAGTCACAGGGGGAGGACATGATGGGCTTCAAGCCAAGAAAGAACTCGGAGTCGATGAAGAAAGAAGCCAGGCTGCGAGAACTCCTGATGTTCTGGAAAACACAAAGATGAGCAAGAATTAGACATAGGCGAATTTCTCGTTAATCCTCTCCCATTTTCATCGGAACTTCATTTACAACACACCTTCACATGCATGCATGGAATGACTGAAAAAATAATTGGTAACAACTAACAACATATATAGATGCAAACAGACGCACATGTAGACAGATACCGATACTTGTATAGTGTATGTATCTATTTTGGAGCAAATGACAAATTCAGGTCAGGATGAATATCCCTAGAAGCAAGGAATCAAATTGGTAGGGCTTTAGAAACGGAGTCAATGACCCATAATCCACCACTCCTGGATACCATTAGAGATGGAGTCTAAGCTGCTTAATTCCATCATGACATCCACCAGGCCCCAAGCACAGAGACAGTCATATCACAACCATCATCTTCGGGCAGTACCAAGCCAATGGGAAAAGCAGTGAATTTCAGAAAACAGATTGCCTTCCAGGGCAACAAAGTTCTCCCAAAAGATGTATATTTACATGTAATGTTAAGTTTAATATGCGATGTAAGATGCATATTACTACTGACTGACGGTAATAGTATGCAGTTTTAAAGGAAGCAGCAAGGGTGCTTTATCATTTATTGATATAAGCCTACAAAGAAGAAAAAAATCCAGAAAATTCATCTGAGTCACTGTCTGAGTTATCCTACAGCATACAAACAATCCTGTTCACAAACTAACTGGCCAAAAAGTAAATAAACATTGTCAACTGCTACTTGAAGCACAGCCTCCTTGACAAAATCAATGGTAAACATATATACGAGATCAACCAACCCAACCCAGTTGAGTTCTCTATGCCCTTGAAATGACAGAGAAAGTCAATACAATCCCATGTTGCAGAATGATGCAGAATCTATGCCACTAAAGCAAAGGGGCTGCTAGTAATTGTGTTGTGCTTGAAAGCCTCTTTGGATCTTCCCGTGGGCTATTCTGAAAATCAAAGTGCAGTGCTGGCTTAAGGGGGTACATTTCAGCAACGCCCTGGTCTTTTATGTCACTGAGATACTGTTAAAGAAATATGTACCACCTCCAAGCAAATTGCTAAATGTGCTGCTCCAAGCTAATGTTACATCACGTATATGTAGGTACATAATCTTCTAAAAGTTTGAACGGTGTCAAGTACACGACAGCGTATTCAATTGCCAACCCCAACCGCAACTACTGATGATAGCATGTACATTCAAATATAGAACTAAAATTCAAATGCAACCCCTGGCTGTGTGATTCAGACAACGTATTGCTAACCACTGGACCACAACACATATCATCAGTCTGAGAACACTATGAAGTTAACAAATAGCAGCTGAATGCAACATCAGCAGGAATGGTCATGACATTCACTTGATGAAGAGGGTTTTACCTTACAGGACTGACATCAGTTTTACCTGATAATCTGTTCAATTTTACAGCTGCAGTTGCCAGAATCTGACACCCAAAGCTGGCTTCTGTTCGTCAGTTGGCTGATGCTGATGTTCTAGCCATTTTGTTTCCACATCCACCCTTGAGTAGGTTCCATTCATAGTTTATCATGATTCAAAAGGAATGTAACGGGAGTCGCCCAAACATAGGACGTTTTTTTACGCGCTCGAACTCACGGCGCTCCATTGCTGGTTGTCAGAGAATGGTCATGTTTTAATGAATGAATTTTGAACACATTCATCTAAAGAACATACATGGACAAGAAATGTATTCATATTGTTCATGGGCCCTTCACGCTCCGAGATACAAGCGGCAAACGCTGTGAGACGTTTTCACGAATGTACCTTCTGATTTAGTGCTACGCCAGATAGTGTGCCTAGCTTAGTACGCTTTCGTAATTTTGCTCTCTTCGGAAGTTGGTGATAAAGTTAGGGAAATGTAAATAAGGCTTGAAGTCTGCTATATTCTAGCTTTCTTTTGACCGGAAAATTTTGACTGTGTGCACTTCTAACGTCATGTGAGAAGGGCTATATCTAGCGCATCCCAGCTCATGTTTTGGCGGGAAATAGGCTACTACGCACTTTGCGCGCGGCCCGACGTACGTCTTGCATGCCACCCGACTTACAAAATCATTACGAAAAAACAACACCGCTTACATCAACCATACTCCGTCTACTTATTGGGAAATATCTTCGCCATATCTGTATTCAGTTTCCTTTTCATAGACGGTACCAATCACATGTTAGAGCGTTACAAAGCTGTGCGTTGAATTGCCGTCCGCCACCATCGCGGCTCCAGAAAATGGCGGGAAAACAACGTTGCCAGACGGCAGCGATGTTTACGTTGTTTTCTTTGGTCGGTTTTCTTCTCAAGAAACACTTAAAGACCCAATTTTTTGTGTTTTATGAAGTTATATTTCTTATGTGTATGATAGTTGTATATCTGCTTGGCACAGGTCGTATATTTAGGTGTCGGGCCGTCTAGCTACGCAGTGACCCTCTACTCAGCGTTGCCATCATTATTGTCAAAATACCATTCTCGACAAAACAAGAAATGAATATGTACACATATGTTTTGAATGCAAATAAAAATTATGTGCATGGACTTGGTTTATTTATCTTCCTTATGAGCATAGTCAGTGGACACAAACACGGCGTACTTACGCATAACAAGATCACTAAAAAATCCGTCCTAAGTTAGGGCGCGTCCTAAGGTAGGGCAACCCCCGTTATCAGTCATAGTGTTACCAACATGATATTTCATTGCAACTCACTAAAGGTAAGCAATAATTATGGACACTGCAGGGTCTCTTACCCCACCTGCAGACATTTATAGGATTTGAAGCTGCATGTTGCTTAACTGCTCATACTTTCCTCTAATGTGTTAATAAATCAACAAACCAGTGTATAGAAGGATGTAGAAGTGTGTCAGACTTGACAGAGTGTGCACAGTCCCAATGGCAAGTCAGGACTGGCAGGCTCTTGGTCAAAAAATGTTCCACCCCAGTTTTTACCCTGAGCAGTTACAAGTCTCTGGAGGAGGGGCGGAGGGGATCTATCTGTTCCTGGTGCAATATCAGGACAGACTGTCAGGCACCAGAGGCACCTCGCACCAATCAGTCTCTGATTCGTTGATTCTCTGATCAAAGCCGACACCGCTGTAATCACAGGAGTGGCAGCCTGGTGCAGCAGGTGCCGAGACGAAGCTGCAAAGTGTAACACGTGGTCTTAACGCCACCGCGCCGGAATCAGAGAACCAGACACACCGGCACCGGGACAGGATAGCGCAAAGACACTGGTCACTTCCATGTGTCAAATTCATCAAACAACTGGTAATCAATTCCAGTTGGGGTAAGGAATGATAAATACCCAATGTGTTTTCTGCAACACTTACTCTCTTGGTTGCCTAATGGGTTCATCCTACCTTATTTTTCTTTTTGCCAATCCTTTTCTCGTTTTTCATTCAGACTGCCGAAACCTACCAAGTAGCTGGGCTGTCCTTGTACATGTATGTTACGATCTTGTCACACATCTATTCAAACAGTCAGACTGTTATTTTGTTCAGATTTTAAATTTGTGACAGGAATTTTTCAATAAACTGCCATCAGTCAGTCATAAAATGGTACTTTTGAAGTATGTTAAAGAACAAGCTGCAATGTTAACTGCGGACCAATGGGTTTGGCCATTACCAAACTTACATGACAAGTTCTTTATCACACTTTCATACAGTGATTCTGCCTGCTCAAATATACTGTAAATTAAAGAGCACTGCATTGAAAAGAAGTGAAACTGAAAGCTGGGCCAAGTTCTGCCTGTACTATACCTGCAAAATTACACGACTGATGGAATACAGCCATTGGCAGGGAAAGAGGAGTACATGGAAATTGAAAATTGAATCAGGAGTACAGAGAGTCACCTTGCCAATGTAGTGTCAAGGGCACAGAGTCCATCCAGAAGCAGGTTTAGTTAGAGTGGGATTGACAGCTGATCACGCTCCACCTTCAGAGGAGTCACACAGACAGCTTGTCTCCACTGAAATGTCATTACCATTAAACAAAGCTTCATCAAACTCCAGTAACAAATGGGGGGTTTCCAAAATATTGTGGATCTGGCCTAATTTTCCAGTATCAGAGAGCACCACTTAACAGAGATAGTGCTTCTGGCCGATGTTCAAAAACAGCCTGCTGTCCATACATTACTTTTATCTGATGCGGTTCTCAGTCACTGTGGTTGATGTGATAAAACAAGCATGTTTATGTGAAGCTTCTACAGGGATCAATTCTGATCTTACTGGTAAAAAGCAGTAAAAAGTCTGCTTATTGGACAGAAAGGGAGAAAGTAGAGCGTTAAGTCTGACATGAAATAGATGAAGTAAGTCACAGAGCCTTTCTACGGCCTGGAAAAGTGTTCCATTCACATTTTTGATAATGATATAAATCGCTTTGTTGCAAAACTGCCTCAACACAGTTGCTGCAAGTTAGACAATGTCACATTCAACGGTCCTGAAGGAACCCAAGCATTCAACAGCTTTCCTGTTTGTCCCAGAAGTAAACCAACTAGAGACATTACTTGCCTTACAGTATGGAAATGGTGTTCAGCGGATGTGATATATATCATGGGAATCAATCACCTGGATGAATATGTTGAGCTGATGCTGTCCTTTTGACCTTTCTGACACATTTCATCAGGATCAATGCAAAATAAATCATTCCCTAGTGTATCAAGATGTCCACTGATGTCTTGCAATTCAACTTTCCCCTAACATCTGGCCTTAGCTTAAGTGCCTGTCATGGAGGACCATCTTGAGTTATGTTGAAAGACATTCATCAAGAAGTAAAAACAGCCACCATCCTTTCCAATTCCCAGACTTTCAAGACATTTGTGAAGTATTCTGAGTCCCTCTCTTCAAGAATCACTTTCTAAAATATACCAAAGGCACAAAGTCATTATGGAGCCTGTAGCTCAAGGCACTGATTGGTGTTCCCTGGGCTCCTGTTCCCTGCGACCTTCCGCCTTATTAGTGTACATCGCCAGTAGGTCCAACAGGGGACCCTTTGATATCTAATGCCCCCTGTTGTTCAGCTGCCAGACTGGAGTTTTTTTTCATCAGGCCATATTGAAAGAACACTGCTGTGAAAGGTACATTTACAAATAGTGTGTGTCAATCTATGCCAGGACTATCTAGCAGAAAATCGGCATGATTTATGTGTGGAAGTTGGAACCATACTGTCTCCCATCCCCTAGTCTGTAAAATTCTTAAATTGCCAGAAAGGAGCAATTTGTTTCCCCATAATATACATGGAAAAATGAAAAGCTTCTGAATCAGTTTTCTTGCGAGGGGGAAAGTCCATCAAAAGATGTACATGTACATGGAAGGGATATGCATGGTTTGTTGCTTTATCTGGCTAGACATAAAAATAAGTGCTGCTGTCATAGTGGAAGTGCATGGGAATAAATCAGAGGACTGCTGACTGACGCATGGTTCTTAATATCACAAGTTACCAGTTACAGTATATGTCAGATTTGTCATCCAAAAAAAGTAGATTCCAGGCAAACTTCTTTCAATAATTTATCAAAAGAGGGTTGCCTTATTAATGTAATACCTTTGAAAATGAGATGTCTTTAATTCTTTTCTGAATGGGATCCTTCCAACCTCTTAAAATCAGACTCCCCTTTCATTTCTCTATTAATTAGGCTTCTTTATCACTTTGTGGTGATCAATATAAATTGTTCCAAAATCTGCCCATTTGTTAAAAATTACATCCATCTCAAATAAACAGGAAACAAAAGATTTTTCTCAAAAAAACTTTGTCCTGAACTGAAAACATTGAAGCATGAGACAAATTTAAGGTGACAAGCACATCCGGTTATTGGCACATAACATTCAAATGACCAGTGCGCAATTCCGTGTTCCTCCCCACAGCCATGAATTTAGATTGCCACATTGTAAATGACCATAAAATCAGCCTCTATCAGAACAGCCAAAACGGAAACCATCTTCCCCACCTTAAATGTGAATGACTCCAGGGAGTTTGTACATGTCTGTGGATTGAGTTGCAATTGATTGGCCAGGTACAAAATGGTCCCGCATAAACCTGAAGAAAGTTAGACACTTTAAACGTTATCCATGGAAGTGTTTTTCTTCATTACGACTGGAGCTTCTCACAGGCTACAAAGTAAAAAATTCGAGTTTGTGTCTACTCCAATTATTGCAGCAATACTCCTCTCCTTTGAACCATATCAGAGCACTAAAACCGTTCCAATGTTGACACAACTGGTGAACATGTACATGTACAACGTCTTGTATCAAGTAACTGTTACCTAACATATCACACAAAATCATCCATCACCCTTGCTGCTTGTCATACCAAACTAAAATGCAAGATTCAAAATCTAAGAACATAAAAACCTTTTTTTACGTAAGAAATTCCTCTTGGAATGTTTGCCATGGGAATTTACACAGCAAGATTCACATTTCTTAGATTAGAAATTGTGATAGTAAACTAAATAGAGCATGTAGTTCTGCAAGACAAATGGCAATGGATAACACTTTGTCGTAAAAGTCCATATTCCCTCCATCGGTCAACCTAAAATGAAGATAAAAGTCACGTTACATCAGCTGCTCTTTTGTGAAACTTGAATGCTGTGAACAGAATATAGCAATCAGTGGCTTTTTATTGTTACATCAATGATTGGACAAATAAGGACAATAATTCTCCAACAATCTACCATGATGCATTATTGATTCATATATTTGAAAGCATAAATGGACTCCAAATGTACTCCCCCAGGTTTACTTTGTTCCCCTAACTACATGTACCAGTGTGACAGACAAGGGCACCTTGGTGGCACAGAAAAGGAAGGCCAGAACTTCTGTATGTATGAGGGCACTATGTATGCTACCCAGTGGGCCAGGAGAGCTCTACCGAGGCACATTCATCTTGCCTGAGATTTCTAGACAAGCCAGTAAATTGCAAAAAATTGGATCACCCCCAACACATTTGTGCAGCGCATGATAGGCAAAAGCTCTCCAGCTATATCATTCAGATAAGAAACTCTGATGTTGGATCTTACAAATGTAGGGCCCTTGATTGGGATCTAACCTCCTCCTGTAATTTAGGTTCTTGTCCCTGCGGTATGGTACAGTTAGACTACATTACATGCTGAAATGGATCATTAGTTTACTTATACTGGAAAGATAAGCTCTGCATTATGACTTCCATCAATTTTAAGGCGGCAATTTCTACACACCATAATTCAAGGTACGGAACAAAATTGCCAAATGCAGATGCATATCCCGTTTGGACGGTAAGCGAATTTAGATGGAACCGAAAGTTGTGTGGGTGGGTCTAGGTGGACTCTGTCGCAGCAACAGGATTGGATGAGATACCCCGGGGGCACCGTACACGAGAAGTTACAGAACTGGGTCAATCAGATCACAGCAGCCGTGAGGAACGAGCACTGCACGTCCAAAGGAGGTGGTTAACAGGAAAGCGCTGGCAGCACACTATCAGGAGATGAATCTACTGACCTTTCCTGCCCTAATAAATGTGGAAGGCGTTTGACTCGGGGCTGCTATTAGCAAAGCTGGCCTGGTCACAGCATATGGCATGTTTACTTTATCATGGCTATCTCTATGGGCTGGTAGATGAATACGAGTATATCTATATGTACATCAAAGAAGACATGCAACTACTCATGGATGACTTTGCTTCACTTTGCTCAATGTCATATGCTAATAAAAGGACTTTGGCATCCCTGATTTTACTGTATACGGCAACCTCAAGAAGTTTTGGAAGTCAAATTATCAATGTGACAACAACAATTTGGTTGAAAGTACTTCAACACTTTCTGAACAACTGTGTTGGTACAGATGGGGAAGGAAAATGTTTGGGTTAGCCTTACGGTCAGCAATTTCACATGCTCTCCTGTGGACAAAGGGAGTTATGCACGCTGCAAAAATCAGGCCATTAACTCAATAAACAACAGATTGACAGCATAATGTTGGCTACTGTTCCAGGACTGACCCAGTGATCCTATCGTTCACCCCATCCATGCCCTTCCCATTCATTTCCTCGGACTTGTGCCTTAGGCCATCATCAGACATGGGAGGTAATCCGCAATGAAGCAGAGAGCATATGTCAAACTCAGACAGGTATTCAATTCCCATTTCATCTGCTGAGAGTCACATGCCATGTTGTAATCTGTGGGTATTTAGACTTGACAAGGACGACAATCTGGCTAGAACTTTCTCTTACTTTGTGTACAAGTGTTTTGCACAAAAGTACACCAGGTACACACACTATCTGGCTGGATGCAGAATCAGAACCTTCCTGATTTTTGACGACAACGAAAAACCATGCCTGATAATTCAAGAATATCAAAATGTCACAAAAGCTGGTTGGGTAGAGAAGATGCGCAAACTTGATTTTGAACTATATAGGATAATTCGAAGATCAGTCATTGAGTAGATTGCACTTGCTGCTAAAGACAGTACTGTGAGGTTCTTCATCTAAATTTTTTCACACTATAATGAACAGAAATAATAGCTCCGTCATGTTAAGTCTTACAGACAGTTGGTAGTGCAAATGATTTTTAACTATATGTAACTTGCAGAATTAACTGCAAGCGTGAAAAAAATTGAAATAACTTTAGATCATCTTTATTACTCTGTTCATCAAGTAGGGCTGATGACATGTGTAAGATTTGTGTACCCCATGCAGCATCTCCAGGAGAATAACATCCCTGACCCCATCACCTTCATCAGCCCGGCAATGTACGGACTCTGCACTTCAGAACTAGGTCATTCAGAACATTTTCATCATGAGAAATTAGCGGCACTCTTGAGAGGACGTTCCGCTAAGAGGAAAGCACTGATGTGGATTTATTGGGCAGCGGACCTGCTGACCCCTTGCCCATTCTCGTGTCCGAGAAGCTGTGCTGGGAGCTATCATTAGGCAGAGTGACCTTTGCAGCACTTCCTGCAGAAACACCCCCTGCGTAAGACCGTACACCGGCCAAACAGGTTAAAGCCCTTTTTTTCATTACAATATTGCTTGTTGATCAACGGACCGTATGTTGATTTGTCAGTTGCAGTTTGGAAGACAACAAGATAGCAAGGATATCTTACATCAACATCTTCGCCCTGCCCATGACAGTAGATCATACTGTTCCATGAAAGGGCATTCTGGATGCACGCTTTAGAACATCAAATCAACCTTTATTACATGTACAACCTAAACATAAAACTTCAAACAACAATTCTCATTTAAACTGACCAACTTCAGTCACCCAGAAACATGTATGTATCATGGCTAAGCCTGTATCAAAGCCTTTCGAAATCCCTCAATTAGAATTGAGCACTCTCCTGTCTGACTTCACCATTAAATCACCCCCCACCTCCCAGCTTATTCCTCACTAATAGGCTACAATGCCTTTGATCTGGGCCTTCATGAAAGTTAAGCCCTTTATGTCGGTCAGCTAGCAGCACTCTCCTAGACATTTCAAACTCTTTTAACACCTTAACTTCCACCAAAGCCGCTCTTGGCTTCTCTGATGAATAAGACAGTTATTGACATGTTGGTGGAGGTAAAGCTTTTATCTGAGTCAGGGAGCTGATGGTTAGGAATCCCTCTCAATTTGTAGCACTCACCTATCTTTAAACATGACGCACTTTGGTTTAGATACAAGCTGATGGTTGAGTGGATTGTACTTGATAAATCACCGGAGGATAAAAGTAGTCATCAGGGCTGGGTCACACAAACAGATAAAACTCTCCACACCAACTTAATCCTGGCTTTTAAGGAAGCAACAGGCCCACTAAACGATACAAATCTGCCAAAGACACATATTGTATGTTTGAATCAAAACTAGGTTAAAAGCAACCATAGTAATCATTCCTATGCCAAGGTAGCAACGTGCAACTTGTAACTATAGGCTGCTAAGAAATGTAACATTAGATGCCTGCTGGAGGGAAGATCATTGGCAAGGTTACATTCAAACTCAAAAAAAGAACTGGAAGAAACAAAGTGCCCCCCGAATTAACACTATGTCATCATTTTGTGTAAATGTACAAATGTATATCTACATGGCAGGTCTACATGTAACCTACATTTGTAATCGACCTTGAAAACTTTGCAGAGGTCGCCAGTTCTTCATGAGTCATTTGTATGAAATAGTTTTCTGGATGCCAATGACAGAACTAGGCCGCAGCTGGCAATGATCACACCGTTGATGGCTGAGGTGTAAAGGAGCATCTGACAATCACACTGTAAATCATCATAACTACAGTAAGATTCATGTGTCCTCTCTGACCTTGGCCACAAGCTAAATACAGCTTTAGACTGATGTACTTATGTCAGCACCAGACCCGGCATTGCCATATCAATGAAGTATGAGCTTATACTAACAATCATATAAAACTACCGTTACAGTATATGGTACAACTATTTCAAGAAAGGATTTGGCAACGGATAACAAAGAATTTTAGAGGGATGTAAAAGTGGGAAATGTTCAAGAAAATGCGAAGTTTGTCCTTGCTACTGAGTGATAGGGACAATTTTTGTTTGAGGTGCAATTCTTTTTTCTGGCAGTGTGCATTCATATGCCAGCAATACATTTAAGTACCTGAGTGTCTATCCTTCAATTCATACCAAATACTGATGTCAAATCAAGTTGGTTGTCCAGTTCGTGAAGCTGACTTACAGAAACTGGTACATTCTTCACAACCTAAAGTGGTTTATCCCATAGTTCTCACACACTGTGCTGCACAAAATACTGCATAATCCACAAGCCTACTCCTAACAAGCCAAAACACAGGAGACGCTCCTCCGGTAAATTGGAGTGTTGCAAAGTGTTCTAGCAACCTGCATGAGTGATTACGGCACTTGAGAAATCTGCACACAACCCAGCAATGGCTGCCTTGAAGGGTGTAATTGTGTTGTGGCTGTCAGCAATAATCTGTGGGGGAAGCTTGGCTTGCCTGTCATTATACTTACATAGGAGAGTGGGGTTGGGAAAGTCAACGCAAACACTGTATATCTCAAAAAGCAAAGTTTTAGAATCACATTTTCACATTCGACCACAGGATTATCTGTCAAGTGTCATCTTTTAGTTTGAGGGAGTGGAGGGGGGTGACAGCATGTGCAGTCAGATGCCATCCATAGAATAAAATCTACATGGCCTTGCTGGAACTATTGTGTCAGCCTTGGTTCACTGGTTTGGAGATGGGAAAATAATAACAATAACAGCAGGCCCATGGGGGCAGTTCAAACCAAACCTATATAGGGAAAAGTTATTACCCATGGAGAAGGATATGGTGTCTAAGATAAAACTAATTTATTACATGTATTAACATTTTGACACTAGGATAAGCGTACACAGTTCACTTTTTGGAATTTGGAGATTTATGAGGGGGCGTTAAAAAGCAAATTAGGCTTGGAGTGCAATGCTTCAGTTTCTGGCTTTGAAGTTGGACAAAACAAAAGAAGGCAAGAGGTTAGGTACTCTAATTATCCCTTAGAGTTAGAGTGAGTACGCGAACCTGTAGCCAGGGTTCTTCCATTCTAGTTAACACCATTTCTCCATACACAAAATTGTTGTTGACTCTTCTCAATCATATTTCGATTCTCAAAAACTTTCCTGGCTGTTCTCTGCATGGTTGCCAGAACTGTCTCACATCACAGGTCCGACAGTGTGTTGCTATCCACAGATACTACACAAGCCATTGCCCTTCCAAACCATGACATTTCTGGGAAGAGAAGCAATAATAGGCCAGCACGCTACAATGCAGCCTGCCATTAAAGTCACTCACAGACCTTCAATAATGCAGGATCACACGGGTCAGTTTGGCTGGATAGACTCCTAAGTATGATTGATCGAGAAAGCAAAGTCACCGTCCTGTCAGGAAAGGACGGGAGGAATAGAAGAACTCTGGAGGCAACTCAATTACAGGCGGACTACAATGTATGATGGGGAATTAATGTGTGTGTATATGGCGCCACAATGCACATGAACAGTTGAGGCAGAGTCTGGCTGCGCGGTCAATGGCGGTATTAGTAACACGATTGGATGCAGCTGGCGCAGCTTGATCACAAACAGTAAATTAGTTAGGACAAGATAAACACAGAAAGTATGGATTAACATCACAAGCATACATGTACAAGTACATGTAACGTTGGGTAACATAAATTCGGGATTTTTCCGATAATGATTGACTGAAATCAATCTAGCAGAACAATAAACCATCCTTTTTTTCTATTATTCTGTCAGTATCATGTACTATCTTTGCACTAATCATATATATGGTAGATTTTGTCTCTAGTCGTGCTGACACCATAATATTTCAACTTGAAACTACCGTCCGCCGCACACACAATGACGGTGTTGTCGGACAGGGGTGAACATTAATTCGGGAGAGAAGATTCGTCTTGAATATCTTACCGCTAATTACATTTTATACAGCAGCTATTCGTTCCATCCTTGGCTTGAGGAGAGTGCTATGGATATAGACGTGTCCAAGTAAAAAAATACACGAAAAAACGGCCGTACCGCACACATCAGGCCTACGGGAACAACCCGTGTGTTGAGTCGGTAGCTATAGAACGTCAAAGTCGACATCCACCGTCATGGCAACGTGTACATTATTCATGGGAAGTTAGCCGGATGCCGTAGCATTGATAATACTACTATGTCCATGTATTCCTTGTTGTGTTAGGAGCAAACTTTGAGGAAAATATCGTCCTCAGTCCACAATCACACGCAACATTTAGACAAAAAAGTGTTCATCACTAACCTTTGTCGTCTGCTTGACAACAGGATTCTGGGTAATGATATGGCGGCGGGAAAATACAAGTGCCGTAGGTTGTAGCAACAAAGAGGGGTTCTGATGATTGATCACACTTAGAGTCCAATTGCAGGTCAGCAATTTTAAGAAAATAAGTTGTCTTGTAAATGATTGTGTTTAGCAGGAAACGGATGTGACATTTGTCTTATAAACCAGCCGACAACGATGTAGTGTGATTCTCCCACGAAGCCCTCAGACTGTGCCAATAAGGGCCGAAGAGTTTTTGTCCTCGTCGCCTTCTAATGCATGCTTATCGAAGCTTTTCAGACAGTGTTCTGAATACGTTAGTCTGTCAAGTTTGCATTTCTAGCGGTATTACTGATGTTGCATCTAGCACATATCCCTAAATACCCCGTTTTCGAAAAATCCCGAATTTAAGTACCCCACGAATTTATGTTACCCAACGTTAGAAAATTAAAAGAAACACATCTTGTTTGTTACATATCAGAAATCAATTCTTTCAATTGTCTTTTATACCGGCATTTTCATTTGCTTAAAAATTATAAAAATGTTTTCCTTTTGGAACTAACAAAGAAAACTATAGAACATATCCATCAATTTGGTACTGTAACTGGTAATAAGCAAAGATTGGTCAACAAGGTTAAACAATTAGTAAAAAAGAAGGTCCACCTTGTAATCTACAAAACAACTTAATTGACACCAGGTTACAGAGGGGATCAACATGTGCAGTGCTGCCATTTTGCTGAAGGTCAGAGTCATAAACTAGCACCTCTCGCTTCCAATCTTTGTTTTATGTTAGATTGGTGCAAACTGTTGCCACCTCCACATTAATGTTTATGACACTTGCCTAATTTGTAGGCTTTCCATTAAAGCAGTGCAAATGACAGCGCATCGCACAAACATATTTTACGGGTTGATTACTATGTGCTGCACCACTCTTTCACCCAGAATTATGTGCCATCTGTTCAATATAGTTGTGCAGCTTCGGGAAATGGAGTCAAACATGCAGAACAAGAGTAGAAGAGGCGTCTCTTAGAATTTCAAGGCCGTTCCAACACATTTGACTCAAAGGACTGAAGTGAAAATCGATTTTTATTCCATCAAGGTGACTGCAAACTTAAAAAACTTCAAAGATGACTAAACACTGGTCACTTTAAATTTGGAAAAACACCAGCAATTTGGAAAATCAAGCAATGTAAATTGTAAACCCTTAAGTGTGGTATCAACTCAAAGGTCTCCTCATTAGACACTATTCATGTGAAAATCAATAATCAATTATGCTCACAACTCCAGATATTATTGATTAAAAATGCTTGTAGCCTGTAAGGCTGACATCTTGGACTACTAGTCTGCCAGCCTGGCCTGTACGGCCAGATGGTGTGAGTGCTAGGCTGAAATCCCAGGACAGGGAGTCTGACCTTGTTAGCCTAGACAGCCATGCCGGCCTAAAACAACACAGCCTGGTAGGCCCAGTCTGGACCAGTAGGCTAGGGAATAGGGAGTGCTGCCGTGTAACCTGCAATTTTCCATCATTCCTCTAGGGCTAGCTGAAAGTCTGGACTACCAGTCTAAAGTTTAGGCTTAGACGGCCAGAATCTTAACCACTGGGCTGAGCCTTCAGTCACACATAGGAATATATAAAATGTCTGTGTGATTATACCAGATTGCAGTAAAAGTAATATTGTTTCAAATTAGTGACCTGTTTAAAGTTATGCTTATGCAATTTCTGCATGATTCTTCTAAATGTGCATTCTGCTTGCAACTTGGCAAAGCTTTTACAAGGCAATATTTGTGAACCTTTACAAGATTCAAACAAGTGAGCGTACAAACTTATTTTGAGGTGGAGAGATACAAACCCATGTATCACTTATGTCAATTTAATGTACTGGATCGGGTGTGTTCAGTGCCCATGAGGATGATTTGGTACATGCCCACCCATGGCAGTCCCCCCACCCCCAAAATGTGCTTTTCTCACCAACCATTTCACCAGAAGGTGCACTGCTCCAAGAGTGACAGGTAAAAATGCACCTTTTCACAAGGGAAATCATGGATCATGCCAAGGCTGCAGGTCATCCCTGTGACACATCAAACTGAGAAAACACAATTAGCTCCGCCAGTATCACATGTACAATGCGGGGAAAGTTTGAGCGGGCGAAAATCTTTCTGTTTTTGACAAAGTCTGACATATTGATAAGGGCATGTGAACTGTTTTCCTGGCTTCTCAGGGACCCGAATATGGGGATGACACAAGATGTAACTTTATTCCTGAAAAAACATCTGCCTGAGTCAGAGTTGCAGGTTGACCTGTTGGTTACCCCTCACCAGGGAAGGGGAGAGGTCAGACCTCTTGGTAATTGTATAGACGTGTGAGGCTGTATGATTAGTTTACAGTTGGTTTATCAAAGGCTATAAGGAATATAGATTTCTGTTTACTATTCAAGTATCTGAAGTGGGGAAATTACACATAACTGAAAAGCATGGTTTTACATGTTTGGCTATCATACAAAGGACAATGTATTAAACTGAAATAATAGTCTAATCTCCATGAGATGTAGATGTTGATTTCGCATCATGCTTTTGTAACTACTAGTTTTTGTCTGACATGATGCACCTACATATAGGAGGGCCTGCATGCCCTTTTATGTTGAGCATAATCGGCTGTTTTAATTTTACGTAGAGCGTTGCCGACCACTCCAATTCAACGTAGAGCGTAATCGGTCTATTTTGCGTAGAGCGGTAATGGCCACTTTAATTCTATGTAATGCGTAGTAGCTACCCAGAATTTAGCGTAAAATGTTGTTGAAAGCGTTGTCAAACTTTTCCAACCTCGCTCTAAGTCACAAATGAGTGTCATGTCCGCAGTCTGTTTTGTTTTGCTATCCTCCCCTTGTACACAATGGAACAATCCACCGAACTCTGTCCCAAAATTTTATGCAATACCGGTAGCAAGGCACATACAAGGGAATGATCCCACAGTACACTGGACAGGAGATTGTCTTTCATTTCCAAGCAGATGTGGCAGTCGGGCTTGGTTTGAGAGAAGTTGGTGATGTTTTCACGGTACAAAGTGAGCACTTTTACAAATTATGACCGGTACCTGACTTGCGAGACATATATCTGCTGCACTTTCAAGCCGTCTTGGAACATCTTGCATAGATGGCTATGCTATAGATAGAGATTCAACCTCATGACCCTATCGGGCCTTACGAGACTTTCTTGGAGCAAACCTTGCTTGGAGGAAACATAAGCCCACCATCCTGCTCTCCACTAAATGCGTTTTCTGCGCTGCCACATACGAGAATGACCATAGACCTTACGCCGTACGGTATACGGCCTTTTCTATCCTGTTAGATAGTAACGTTAATTACTTAACCTTTATCAAAAGAAATGCTCAAACTTCTCAGGTTCAGGCAGCAATTCAATACTCATCTGTTTGTTTGATGATACAGTTGTTTTTAGAAGTTTGACACTTTTGCTACTGTGCTGGGGGACCTTAGACTGATAATGGAGGCTTGATGCTTGGGCGACCGGCCCAAATGTTCCAGCATCAGTTATATAGCTATAGGGAGCTGGCCGTCATCAGTGGTATTTTATATGTTCAAGACTATGTTATTGTCACCTCCAAAACTGACACATTACTTGAACTTTTACACCATAGTTCAGCCGCTAGGAGTTTTTGAGTCTGCATAATGCGTTGGAAAGCTTCATAATTTAGCGTAGAGCGTAGGGAGGCTTTCTGAATTTAGGGTATTACGTAGCCGGCCCTCCGAATTTAGCGTAGAGCGTTTTCGACCCCCCCCCCCCCCCCATGCAGGCCCTCATGTACAAATGTACATCATACAGTAACCTGAAAGACAGTGAGCTAAATAAATTCAGATACCCCAGGTTTAAGTCTACATCAAGCTTCTCTTTGACAACAACTTGGTGGAAGAAGTTGTGGGCAAAAATACTCCATTACATTTACAGAGACAGAGAATGAACTTAGCTTTGCAGGAAATGGCATTTCTGAGGTGAACATTTCCAATTTGCTGCTGCCACCTCTGATGGTAATTGGTAAATTTGAATCCAACTTCCATCTTTATCTCAATGACTTCCAGTTATACATTGTAATGACATGAGAATGTTTTTATTCATTTTCTGGAAACTTGCCAAAAGCAGTCATTGGGGGCAAGAGTTTCTCGTACCTCCTCACCATTTCTCCTGTCCATAACCTTTGAGTCCCTTTTGTACATTTACTCATTATCAAATCTTTCCGGAACTGGATGTAATAGAAAGGTGTTAAAAAAAAAAGCTCTGCACAAGGTGGCTGGCTACCGAAGCTTCTCTAGTCAACATCCACACTATGATGTTTGTGACATGAAGGTCTCAGACCTCCTCTCCCCTTCCCTGGTGAGGGGTCACCAACAGGTCAACCTGCAACTTAATAGACAGATGTTTTTTTCACGGATAAAGTTACACTTTTCAGGCAGTTCCTTGCGTTTGGGCCTCTGTAGTACCAGTGAACTAGATTACTGTGCTAGCTTTTCATTAATAAGTGCCAGATATGCAGCAAGTAAAAAAAAATGTCACCACCATGTGGCTGATGTACATTGTATGTGATGTGGCTGTATGACAGAGAGTGTGATGTGAATTGGCCAGGCTTTAGCATTAGTGGCTAAACCTGCCCAATTCACAATTCACGCTCTCAGTCATACAGTCAGCCACATTCTCAGCTCCCTTTGCACTTAAGTGCTGGTGTGATATCACCACTTTGAGAATTTGTCATTTTTCATTTTCTATATCTTTATGCCTCCACTTTCTTGAGTACCATGTCTGAGATATTGTAAAGTTAAGTCAACAGAGAGGGCCCCTTTGGAGCTATATACAAAATGTATATATATACCTTTACAATTTATACTGCCAGTTTCCTCTGGCTTATATGTCAGTGTTCTCACCAGGATTTTTTCACAGCATAGGGGTCAGGTACGCAGGGCCAAATTTGCATGGCGCAAGTCACTCGCCAAGTGCCAAAGACATGATTACGGTTGGGCATCTTCGCGCACAAAATTTTGAAATTCAGAACCATATAAGACACTTATTTAAATTGCACCACCGTCATATATGACACTATTTACTGCATTTTGAAAGATAAATTTTGTGACGTTAAGTTTTTCATCTCTTACATCCTCGTTCTAAAGCCAAATATGAACTTTTTTTAAGATTAAGGAAGGTTCTTCCCAGAACGAAACACCCCTATGCTCATTGAAACACAGCATCAGTGTCCAGATCACAGCATTGGGGGGTCAGATCACAGCATTGCATGCTGAAAAGACCTGGGGAGAACACTGTACAGGATATTCTAACTCCCAGCTGGGCAGCTCTAGGCCTGACTGTAGTGGAGGTCGTCACACCAGATTAACCCTGTGTTCATGACTCATGACATACCTACAGTCAACCACTATCTCAAACCATACACCGTGAGTGGAAATAAGTTCAATTTTAACTCAATGTAAATATATTGCTGTTCTTATGTACGAATTTGTACATAAGAACATAGAAACCCACTGAGTTTGACTGTAACATGGCTGGTGAATCTGTATTTGGTAGGGTTCATTGTTCATGACTCTGTGCTTCTCTGTGTGGGTGCCCAAAGGGTTATTTTTTTAACTGATACTGTGAAAAGCAGTGGAAGCATGTATATAGGGATTTGATTACCTAAGGCTCCAAGAAACAGGGTCTAGACATGCACATATGTATGCCTTGCCAGAAGGATGGCAGGCGTAACTAAGTGATTTATCCAAGGATCAAGCTACACCAAGTCACCACAGAAGTCTTGCAATTTGTCTCTGAGAAGCACCATAACATGGACATGTACATGGCTTTTGGAGTGTTTGCAACCCAAATATCCAAGTCCATGAACTTGAATGCTCTTGTGTAGAATAGAACTACTGACCTACAATAAGAATTAACTGGTTGACCTTTAGCAACTTGAAGACATAATCATGAACAGGTATTCATAGCTCATAATCTATTGAAGAACTGCCTGAGGACATTATAAATATTCTTGATCTGCTTCCTTTTACAGTATTACTGTCTGTGTGCCCCTCCCCCCCCCCCCTTGGAGGGGGCCAACAATGACTCCCCTTTGACCCTCCCTCTGAGGTAAATTGAACCATCTGGGCCAATGCCCTATTACAAACTCATCTGTCATGCCTGTAATCTTAAAACAAACAAAGGCTGCCTGTGATCCCCAGGACAGCTACTGGTCAGAGCATTGCTTGGGAGGCTGGCCTTTCAGTGTATGAAACACCTCACTGATGTAACAAATTGAATGTACAACATGTACATGTTACATCAAAGTTTATTAGTTATAAAGCCTATAAAGCCCAGTTTCATAAATGTATTATCAACCACAATCCTCACATTATGTGCACTAACTGTAACCTGAAACAAAAGTTCATTTGGCAATAGTTTCATTTGTAGAATTTGCAGTCCTTGCACATTTGGGAAAGGAACCCTTATTTAAAGAAAGTCTTATTTGATGCATTTCATCTCAAGACAGCTGGGTTGCACCCTCTTAATTGGCATAATTTGAACCTCCTGGGATTCATCACTACATTGTTAGTTAGAAATAGCAAAGAATCCCCAAATCATTTTTGAGTACACAAATAGTGTATGTCCAAAATGTGAATGAAGTCAAAAGGCCATGGGTCCAAGTCAGCCACAAGCACATGTACATTGTACCAAATGTCGGGTCATTTGGTTAGAATATTATGGGCACAGGAGCCAAAAAATGTACATATTTTGTCTGAAAATAGCAAAAAAAGTCAAGTAGTGTTTGCCAAAGGTGCAAGAGAAGATCTTTCGGCATATGTCAAAGGCACCCCATACCAGATTTCAGGTCATTTCATTGTAATAATAGGGCACAAAAGCAAAAATGTGTTTTTTTGTCTGAAAATAGCAGAAAAGACCTATTTTACACAATTCTAAAGTAGTGCATGCCAAAAGTGTGAGTACAGTTCTTTTGGCATATGCCTCAAGGCACCTCTACATCAAATTTCAGGTCATTTGGTTGTAATATTAGGGCACAAAAGCCAAAAATGTACATATTTTGTCTGAAAATAGCAGAAAAGTCCCATTTTACACAATTCTAAAGTGATGTATGCCACAAATGTGAGCACAGTTCTTTTGGCATATGTGTAAGGCTCCTCTATATCAGATTTCATGCCATTTGGTTGTGATATTAGGGCACAGGGGCCAAAAATGTACATATTTTGTCTGAAAATAGCAGAAAAGACCCATTTTACACAATTCTAAAGTGATGTATGCCACAAATGTGAGCGCAGTTCTTTTGGCATATATGTAAGGCTCCTCTATACCAGATTTCATGTCATTTGGTTGTTATATTAGGGCACAGGGGTCAAAAATGTACATATTTTGTCTGAAAATAGCAGAAAAGACCCATTTTACACAATTCTAAAGTGGTGTATGCCACAAATGTGAGCGCAGTTCTTTTGGCATATGTGTAAGGCTCCTCTATACCAGATTTCATGTCATTTGGTTGTTATACTAGGGCACAGGGGTCAAAAATGTACATATTTTGTCTGAAAATGGCAGAAAAGACCCATTTTACACAATTCTAAAGTGATGTATGCCACAAATGTGAGCGCAGTTCTTTTGGCATATATGTAAGGCTCCTCTATACCAGATTTCATGTCATTTGGTTGTTATATTAGGGCACAGGGGTCAAAAATGTACATATTTTGTCTGAAAATAGCAGAAAAGACCCATTTTACACAATTCTAAAGTGATTTATGCCACAAATGTGAGCGCAGTTCTTTTGGCATATGTGTAAGGCTCCTCTATACCAGATTTCATGTCATTTGGTTGTTATATTAGGACACAGGGGCCAAAAATGTACATATTTTGCCTGAAAATAGCAGAAAAGACCCATTTTACACAATTCTAAAGTGGTGTATGCCAAAAGTGTGAGTACAGTTCTCTTGGCGTAATTGCCTAAGGCTCCTCTATACCAGATTTCATGTCATTTGGTTGTGATATTAGGGCACAAAAGCCAAGAATGTACATATTTTGTCTGAAAATAGCAGAAAAGACTCATTTTACATGCTTCTTAAGTAGTTTGTCAAAAGTGTAAGTAACATTCTCCCTCTATACCAATTTTCAGGTCATTTGGGTTTAATACCAGGGCTCCAGAGCCCAAAATATACATTGTCTAAAAATTGCTTCATTCAAGGGATTTATACAGTCTAGCATGGACTTGTTCCACAGAAGTGCCCCCTATCAGACTAGTAGGCCAACATCCTTCAGACTACCAGTCTGACTTAGTTGGACTATGGTCAGAAGCAATGGACTACCAGTCTGTTCCACTCAGACTTGTAGGCTCGACAACTTTCAAAGTCAAATATCTCGACATCCGTATGTGATATGACCAAAATAAAAATGCCATATTGTAGAGGAGAAAATGCCCTTTCCAATGAGCTATAAAACTTTGCTGTTCTTTAAGAAATGAAAATTCTAGAAGTTTGGAATTTAGCCACAATTTGGAAAGTGACTTTCCAAATTTAAAGTGACCAGTGTTACTAAGTATTTCAAGGCCTTTCTGACTTATTTCCTACAGAATAATTTAAACCAGCTTTCAAAATAATGGGTATTCTACTTAAAAATTAAAATTACAAGAACTGATCATGTAAATTATCAACTATGGAACTCTGCAACTGAATGAGTACATGTAGCTACAAATGAAAGTCCCTTTTAGTTAACACATTTTGCTATGTCTGAAATATCTGACTGTTTCAAAATTTTCTCCAGTTGCTTGAGTAACTATTTTTGGCATACATTTTGCTATTACCTTACCATGCACCAATTTAGTTACAGCAGAAAGAAAGATATTTGGTAAAAAAATCAGTCTTTGCAAATAATTGCTTGACAATGAGCCAATCTCATAATGACTTTGACAGGCAGGGTGTGAATTCCCTGTCCTGGGGAGGTGACCCCTCCCCCCAAAACAGCAGGAAAATCTTAATTGCCTTGGCACTGTGCAGTTCCCACAGACTGATGATTTGGGAACAATTAAAACACCATAGTCATTACAACTCGTTTATGTGCAGATCAGATTAGATAGCTATCAAACATTTACACATTGAGGGTCACATAGAGGGCTCTATTGGGTAGGTGCGTAAATATCAATGTCATGTCAATTGCAATGTGACTTTCAGAGGAGGAACACCTGTAATTACTGAGCACAATGACTTTGCACAATGGACCTAAAGAAACAAAACGTTGAGACCTTGGTGTCAGAAAGCCCTTCAGTTGTGTGTTGTGACTTGAGGAATTGTGCAGGGGTGCTTTAATGCAACATGTAATGTAAGGTATCATGTCGATGCATGTAGCAGCTCCTTTTCTAAGTATAAGTGTTCCTTCTCCACTAGTAGATGTTGTTCAGTAAAAATTTGCCATCTGGTATACATGTGCAATCTCATGGCAATGGGGACCCCCCCATGGCAGGCAACATTGAGCCATAATCCGAGCTTAGCAAAGCAATCCATCACTAGACACTACAAATGCACTGCATGTCAGAGCTGATGCAACGACGAGTAGGTTGCATGACAGTCTTCTCTCACAAGGGAGTAAGTTATTGGTGACATCAAAGCAGTGTCACTCCAGTTATGCAACACAGAACATAGACATAGATTGTGAAGATGCTCTCAGGGGAGGGGGAGGAGATACCTGTTGACCTTTCTGCTGATACAAACTTTTCTTTACCTTCATGCAGCTTTGTAACAAAACCTTCTCTCCGCTACACAATGATGCAAAAAGGGCTGTGATGAATCTGATCGTTTGGCCATGCCAGTTTATTCCAAAGAAGACCCTGACGCTTCAGCAAGTTTAGTCACACAAACTTCCTCAACTTCCATCGCACTCATGATGCTTCCATTCCTGGTCTGAATATTCTCCCAATCCACATCACTTCATGGGCCACATTTTGTAGGTCCATCCAGCCCTACAGAACAAACTTAAGCCCAACTAGAAAGGCCGTCATTTGCCCCTGAGCAAATACAGCATGTTTAGCCATACTCCTCCCCATACAAGAAGTGGGCTGTCCCAAAATAACACCTGGGCAAATCAAAATATTAACTGCATGTAGAAAGGCAACATTTGCGAGAGCATCATACTTCGCCAATCTCCCTCCCGATGCATAAATTGACTGTTCCAAAATCACCCGTGAAAAAAATTCTTTCTAAGAGTTCTGCGAGACCCCAAGAGCTTCTTACTGCAAAGGCTTGCGTGTGTTCCTGCAATATGACCTCAGGTAAACTAAATAGAACACATGTTCTTTGGCCAGTAGCAAATGGAACGCCCGGAACCTTAGATAGAACATGGATTCCTTGGCCAGCAGCAAATAGAACATGGAACGGGGATACCACTTTTGGCCTATTTTTGGTCTGAAAATTGGTCCAAAAGTCCGCCAAATGAAGCATTTTGAAGTGATGTACACCATAAATGTGATTGAAGTCCTGTAGGGACATATTCAAGGCACCCTTGTGCCGAATTTCAGATCATTTGCTTGTAATACCAGGGCACAGGAGCCAAAAATATAAAAATTGCCTAAAAATGCCCCAAAAAAACTCCATAAAAATGATTTTAAGGCCTGTTTGAAAGCAATTTTAAAATCACCTGAGGGTATTTGTCTTCTTTACCTCCATGCCAAATTTTAGGTCGGTTGATTAAAAAATGGCAGAGTTGAATCAATTTGAAGTTTTGGCAGGAGGAGAAGAAGAAGAAGAACGTGAACAAAAACAATATGTTGAGCCATACTAGGTATGGCTAAACATAACAATGGTGGTATCTAAAGCCACTTACTGATTCTGACGGCCATTCCATGAAGCCCACAAGTTTCTTGAGGCAATTCAAAGAACCAAATACATGTAATTAAATCTGCAACAGCCTTCATTCTTGCTCTCACAACAGACTATCAGTATGGTGGCGAGTGCCATCAATCTCGGTGGACACCTATTGATTCAGTCCTATAGTGCACAGAGACATCGCGGCACCATCCTAAGGCTCACACTAATGCAGGTCCAGCCCTTCATCAGGGCTAACAAGATAGCCAGGGCCCCAGAGTCCTGCCAAGTTGACTCCACTGGCTCTTCTGACAAGGGCACCAGATCTGGGCTGAAGTCAGAACGCATTTGACAAGTGTTATCTTCCACACAAGTGGTTATCATGTTTTCCACACACGTGTTCTTCTTTCCACACAATGGCTAAAGTTTAACTTTCACCCTGCTGACCTAGATTGCATGCCACAAGCAACATATCTTTTGAGCAAGGACGAGCTCTGAGAATGGGCAAGGTTAAACAAGCTCAATACTACATTGCATGACACTCTGAGAGACTCATTAGCCCAATGAGCAAACGGGATTTGAAACAACTGAGTTGACTTCTCCATGAATTCAAATGAATTAATCACAGGAAACTTACTGGGTTTATTACCAGAAAAGAAGCATGGCTATACTGAGGAAAAGTACTGAGAGTTAAGAGAGAAGCTACTTGCTCCACCTAGACCAAGCAGAGATGGGATCCCACTTTGACATGCAGTGATATTATAAAAAATTGCATGCTGTCATATCCCTAGAAAATCAATTGGCAGCGACTGTTTTTATGAGGCGACTCTTGACTTTGACCAGCAAGATGGCTCAAAATGTGTCTACTGTGGATGAATATATTATTGATTGAAACTCTCTTATGATGAAAAGAGATGCATGGAGACATATCACTCTGTCATCTTCCATACTTTAATTGTGATAACAGGGAATTGCTGTTTCATGGACGGTCGATATGGAACTTCCTGGGGGAGCACGATAACGGATCAAATTTACACATTTGTCCTTGCCTTCCTGAAGTACAGGATTCATATTATCGATCAGGCCAAATCAACTGGGAGAGAACAAGGCATACACTCGTCTACAAGTCTAAAATGAGTTGTACACCATTCTGCAACATGTCAAATGCACCAATACTTTCATGTACACCTACATATACATGTTACTTATACTATTTATAGCGATGTCTGCATATAGCATATTACTTTCTATTTTGGTGAGTAGCTGTATAAGCTATTGAATTAAACTTCATAACTACAACTCCGTAAAAAATCCAAATCTTTCTAAGTTGGATGAACCCCAGTAATAAGCAGGTATATACTTTGATATTTACAGGAAGTCTTTAGTTGATATAGTGCTGCTGTGGGAATAGTGAAATATTCTCCTTGAATCTAGTTACATCTACATTATTCCTCATCCATAAATGTCCTTTGAAACTATGTGTTTATCAATATTACGTCATATAGCTATCGCATTTTTAACAAAAACTTACATGTAAATTCATTCAAAGGAAACCCTACACAGTTTCACAAAGTCCGGACATCGTGCGAGATAAGATTGTAAACTTGTAAATAAGATTAAAAATTTAAAAAAAAGAAAAAACAGAAGGATGCGTAATCCTATGTTCAACTCCGAAATTCCAGAAAAGCTTTCCTGTAACTTTTTCCAACTTTGTAAGATTGGCAATAGAATTTCCACAAGATAATCCAATAACTGACACCTCCTACTTGAGTGTTTTTAAGAACAGTTTGAAAAAAAACACATTTTTTTTCATTTCAATCTTGTACCAGGTTATGAATACATTTCCTACATTGAGTCGCGAGCGACTGAATAGTAATAGCTACTTTCCTGTTATCAACTGACAACTTC
The DNA here is from genome assembly GCA_035149815.1 of Branchiostoma lanceolatum. Taxonomy (NCBI): domain Eukaryota; kingdom Metazoa; phylum Chordata; class Leptocardii; order Amphioxiformes; family Branchiostomatidae; genus Branchiostoma; species Branchiostoma lanceolatum. The sequence goes on from CM068868.1 coordinate 22,824,627, forward strand.
ACTGACAACTCCAACCTATCTTACAAGCCTGGATGATTCTACATTTAGATTAAAAGAGTGTTACATAAGCTCTCAACAATGCAATAGTGTGAAAGTGTTCTATCTTCTGACACTTTTGCACAACTGCTAGGGGTGCTTCCAGCCTAAGATACCTGAACAAAGCCTTTAAAAGGGTCTCCATAATCAAAGTGCACAGAAATGTCTCAAAGCAACTACCAACAAGACAGCCCTTAGAGAGGATCAGAAGCTAAGGGAACTGTCAAAGGCATTTTAAGTGTCTTTTTCTGCTTCTTTGAACTCTACAATCTTAAATTTGCTTCCACTTGTTATCGAAATCTACAAGCCTTCAGCCTCCTAGTCATGCATCATATCTTGTGAAAAGAATGCACGCTATCAACAGCTAAAGGGCCTACAAGAAGTGGAATACATCTCAGAACTTCCACAGCAAGGAGCCTTTGAAGACCTACAAGCAACTATCTATGCATATATTTTAGAGTTCTAACGTTGGCTCTCTGCATTGATAGGATCCAAAAGACCACTTCCTCCTTCAAAGCTGTGCTGAAAGTGTTTGCAGTTAAGCTGTGCACCGTCCATGTCTAACCAACCTTGCAATGTTGATGTGATTTGCACTCTAAAGCTGGAGGGAAACCAATTTCCTGTGGAGACACAGGATGATTGTTAATGGATCTTCTTCATCTGCTGAGATGAAGGACTTGATTGAAGCTTGCATGGGGACCTTAATCAATGACGAGCGCCTTTAGGCCACTTCACCAAAAATTGCTTCAAATCTTGAAGTGAGAGCCGTTGCATTATGTTACCCTTGAATCATCAGTTTTATTTTGCAGGAGTTTTTGAGGGAGAAAATCTTGCAATCTCAACAAATTTCCATTCTGTTTTTTATCGAATGGTACACCACTTTTGGCTATAAAGGCTTCGTATACATGTAGGGATGAAAGGGAAGCGCAACCCTAGAACTATAAAGCCTAAGTGTAAGAACCATAGCATGCACTCAGGACGACACAGAGGTAGAGTTTGCAGGATGTTGATAAGTTGGATGTATTGAAAGGATGTGACAGTGATGGATACCAGGTGTTCCATGTACCTGCAGCTTCATGGATGATAAACCAGTGGGGTTACCTGCTTCCCAGTGGCAAGGTGCTTTTCTAAAACACTTTTGCTTCCAGCTATACAAGAGTTACACAAAGACTACACTTCTATTTCACTTGCTGTCAAATTTTGCTCTTTGAAAAGAAAGTGGAAAAGCAGATCTGCTTGATATCTGGCAAACATATTACTATTAGGCAAAAATGTCAAGAATTTAAAAACCTGCATTGTTACTTTATTCTGCAGATGGTAAAGCTACATACCCTACCAACTATACAAAGTATACGTTCATTAAAAAGCAATGACAAGCTAAATGATTGAAATGCATTAAGATTCAGTAGACTCTAAACTATGCTCTCCACATGTTTTTTATTTCAAATACAGAACAAATAACTACATGTATAGGTTGATGAGATATAACATCACACTTTTCAGCACCATGGACAGAAATAACAACAACATACATGTATTGTGTACCTAATGGTAGTCCACCATTCACACTGTGGGAGTGCAAGATACATCAAACACTGTCATACCCAATTCAATAGCATTGCACAAAAATAGTTGATTTTCAATGGTTCCATAGCTGTAAAAATGGCCTGTTCCCTTTGTGCACTCATCTATCGTAGCTATGTAGTGACCAGACCTTGGTGTTAAACAAACTTTGAAAATTATCATTTTTGGATTGCTTTATATCCTTTTAGAACTAGCATGACAGACAAGAAGCTGAGAACATGAAAAAAAGGGAGAAAAGATACGTACTGTACTTACAACATACTGCGGTATTCTCACACCCTGCTTTCGCTGGCTGCAGTGGTCATAGGAACTCTGAAAAACACAAGGAACATTTTCTATATCATACAGCACATTACAGGAGGAATGCAAGAATAGCTCTTAAAACGACCTGTATTTCTAGAGGGAAAAAAATAAAACTGTCAAGGGCTCTGAAAGGGTAGCTTCATATATATGTACAATCTGGGATATTGAGAGTTTAATCAGTTTATCTTGACAATATTCTGTATCTTGTGTGTCTTCATGTGCATAACAGTGTACTATGATTGTGTATTCTATAACCTTTACATCCCAAGCCTTGGACCTGACCATAACCCACTTTCTACTTTATAGAAAACTGTCAGGGTGTTACTTCCTTCAAAGCATACTAGTGTACCATGTTAGTTTCCTGAGTAATCATGATCCCATGTTCTGTTTTCCAGGAGACATGGTCCAATTTCTTAAAGATAATTAGATAAAGGTTATCTCCCAAGACTTTCTAGTTCTAATGTAGTTCATTGTAATAGATATACATGTGATGTAAATGGTCAGGAAGCTGAGTTAGTTTTCTTTTAATGTGACTTTTTGTATTCAGTGGCTGAACGATGCAGAATAGTGTATAACATTAATGGTCTACCTTTCAAGGTCTTAGCATTAAAGATGGACCCACTAACCCACTTTATAGGACAATTTCTAGGATGTTTGGCATGTAAGCAAGAGTATTGCATGCAATGTCAGCTTCTCTGACAATCATGATCCCAAATTAAGTTTTTCCAGGAGACATTAAGATAATTGCATAAAACTGCTTTGCTGAGACTTTTAGGTTTAGTACAATCCATCATATCAGTATTGTGATAAACAAAATACTTGTGATATACATGTAGTGATAATATTCTTGATACAGAATAGATACATGTAGAGTTGCAATTCATACATTCAAGCTAGATTTTAAACACCTGAAAATAAGTCTGCCCATTTACAGTGTGACATGTTTTTCACAGCTCCCTGCACTACGTTTAGGTATTAATTAAGAATTCTGCATTATTGACGAGCAGTTAGCGGTAATGACTGTAATTTTCTCAATGGTGTTCCGAACCTTCTGTAAAATTTACACGCAGTAATGAACCTATTGACAAGCGTCGGTTTGCGGCACGGAATACTAAAATATGAATGGCGACCTCGCATCGACAGACTGTGAAATATCACATCTCCAAGGGACGGGGCAGGAATGACTGGGGGAGGGTTGTTGTTATCCTCCTTCTAATCTCTGAATATTCCTAGTTATCGATATTTACATGCACATGTGTCTGCAGAAGGAGCTACTGTTGAAAATACTGCATGCACTAGCATCATAGCTTATAAGTTGTATACAGATATAATAAACCCTCCTGTACATTGAAGAAAACTAATGAAGAGATAACTTTTCCCGATCTTCCTCTTGAACTGGCTTTTCACAACAATGTACATACCCGACAACATAATGTAAATCCATGTAAGGTGCATGATCTGTGTGCAAAAATCCATCACACCTGCATACCCTTTGCTGCCACATCTGGCATAAACCTTCCAGCTTTAAGGACTCCCGGCTGATGAAATGCCATAAGGAATGGGATGGGTTCTCACTGCTGACACTATAACAACAAGACTTATGTGGACCTTGAACTGCTATAAGTAAACTTTTGACAACCACTGCAGAAAGTTCGCCTCCCCATCTCCCCTGAGCCCCAAAGCACTCGTATAATGCCCGTAAAAGCCGTAATGCAATTTACTTTTATGGCTACACTACCAGTCCCTACATACATACTTAAGCTCTCCTCATGAATCAAGTGGCTGGTAGATAGATCTAAGTATTACCAGGCATTCAGAATGACTTTAGGTAGTACATTATGACAGAGGGCCATCAAAATGAGAGGATTTTCAGGAAATCTTTTTCTGTCTTATCTCGAACGGCAATCGGCTCTTCCGTGACGTCCGCTCTGAAGACGATGCGTCTTCCACAGCGAAGGGAAGAGTTTGAAATGCAGAAAGGCCATAAATGTGCCACTTACCACACAGCTAACTGCCATAAGTGATCTACAAAGATGCGAAATATTGATTATCACATTCCCTTGGGCTCATTACTCCCATGTTAAACATAAACAATAAACTTTTGAATGAAAGCTGTTTCAAGGATATGACACAACTAATGGAATGGCAGGCAATAATGTATAAAAAAAAAGCCTTGCTCGGATTTGTCAAGAAAATCAAGACAAATGCAGCTTAAAGACAACATTATCGATCAATGTATATTGAGACCTCAAGTTGATTTTGAATCATTGATATGCATCAATTACATACTGTATAGAAGCCAACTTCTTTTCATGATAAGCATTACTATCATACGAAGCTAATTTCACAGCATACTGAAATTTAAACATCAAAAAGACAAAAATACTACTGAAACCCCTTTCCAGCCGTGGGCCCATCCATACAGCAATGCTTTATGGGCTACGGAATAAGTCAAAAGGGAGATTTATATGCAGAAGTCCTGGTTGCATTGATGGTCCAATACAGCTTTGGTAATAAAATGTACTAAAGCTACCGTAGGGCTATAGATATTCCTGCATTTGCCCACCCCATATGTACCTAAGGCCTCTCTGGAGGTTGGTTTGGTAATAACTTGTAATAGATAAACTGTGGATGCAGTGTTTCTGTTAGCCGTGCATGGTCTCAAAGCTTGGGGTCTGACATCAAGTCAATCAAGATGTATAAAACAACTACATGTAAGTCTTACAAGGTTTAAAAATTTGAAATTTGAAAATGAACATATTTTTTTCTTTGACTACTTTTAGGTCCTTCTCTATTTTCCCCTCCCAGGTTCCATATACATGTTTCCGTCTTGCTGCTATCTTGCATGCGGGGACATTTTCTAATTTTCTGGGACATTCACAGCAATACGTTTACTCACAACCCATGATTAAAAAGATAAAAGTAAACTAACAAAACTGTGATAGATAAGGTACCCATGATATTGGAATGGATCATGAAATAAATGAATAAGCAACTATTCATGTAAATGTAGTCTAATGGATTAGGCAATAAATGTGTTAGGTAATGGCAAATAACAATTATTATAGTGGTCTCCTCATTACTAAAGACTGGAAGATACTGAGGGGCCTGATGTTTGGGTAGAAATAAAGAAATGGAAACATCTTACAAGACTACAGGTAATATGGATGCACATACTAGGGCCAAATAAAGGCAACTACACAACATACCGCATACAGCCATAAAATGCCATTCACTTAGCACTGATTCCATAATGTTTCTCTCTTTCTTATGTAAGTCAACCTAAAACTGTTTCTGTTACAGTTTCTCACAAGGAAGGAAAATTGTGCCCAAACTTGTAAACCCACAAAGGATATCTAATCAGATGATAAAGACATGACACAAAATAAAAGTTACTTATTAATAATTACGATTCAAGGCTTTAAAAGATGTTATACAGTACATGTAATTCTGCTCTCTTCGCATGAATACATGTTTGTCATACATGTGTGCTACACTGATATAGTCATATCTTTACATTGTGACAAATTAAATACATTATTTTCTGCACTTACACATGTAGGCTACTGTATGTCCAAATTTCACATGGAGTACGGCCAAAAGAAAGCGAGAAAGCCTTTTTATGTAACATTGGGGTCTATTTCAAACTGCATTTTTTTCAAATCTATCAATGCAAAAGATGGCCACTTGGAACATAAAGCAAAAGACCGAATTGCTAAATGTCAAATGTACAGATGGACCATCTGCCTGGAGGTTTTCACTGCGAATCATATCATCCAAATGTACCTGATGGCTGCCATAAAGGCACCTCTGATACACACTCTGCGCTGGAACTCATAAAACTGCCACTGATGTGACACCCTGTCATGCCCTTCAGCAAGATAACATGGGTGGAGATTCCTCACATACTAATGTGTGCACTTCCTGATGTCGAAATACTATAGCATCAAGTTGCGACTTTTACATGAGTAAACATGACTGTATTACAAAAATGTTTCAAAAGTCCATACATGTATGTGTCACTGCTCCTACTTAAACTTTACAAAGACCATGAAAGAGGTCACTTCCCTGTGTTTGGCACATCTAAAGATAAAATCAATTTTCACAATCACGCCAAAGACTGCCAAATCGAAATCTTAAGAATGTTGTTATCCAGGCCTTCTCAAGAACATCTTGAACACCTGGATATCTGAAGTGTGCATACCTCAGGGATTACTGCTGCTGCATAAGTATCAATCTCTTTAAATTCACCAGTTTGATTTAAAGAGGCAGTGTTAGGGTTCTGGCAGAACAATGAGAGATGATGTAAACCTTGTCACAGCAAAGAGTCCATAAGGGATCTCCACATGTGCTTTCTTTGGGGAGAATTACTCTTTTTAGTCTTTACATCACTGTAAACATTTGGTTGTGCCAACTCTTATCATGGCTTCTGAGTAATGCTGTTTCAATCTGATGCTATTTGGCATTGATCCCAAAATGGTATTATAGTGCACTCATGAATGGATCTTGAGTACATGTAGCTCTGAAGTATTGTGGATGAAATATCCATAGATTCAGCATTATGTCTTTTTTTGATTTAGAGGTACTGTATTACAAGGGAGAGCACTCTACTCTAGGATCTTGGTTTGATTGCTTCTGGATAAATTTGCTTGATTCAGGTTCCAAGAATTCACTTTCTGGGGCACTGTTTGCAGTGCATTTATACTTGACCTTGCAGGGCTACATCAGATAATCCACTTTATTATACACAACCTCATTCTGTTTCTCAATGTTCTGGCAATGACGCACGAAAGGATCTGCATGATGATAATGCGTGCTGGCTTTTTGAAAATACACTCCACATTTAATGGCTTCTTTGAATCTCTAGGTATTGTTGCTAAGTATCCATGCACTTTTCCTTACCACTGTTGACTGTCAAAAGCTAAGAGGCATTGACTCCTAGTTCCCATTTTGAAGTTATTCCAACTTACATAAGTGCAGGCATCCGCCGCTCGATGGATGTCACAAACAAAGGGGCAGGAGAAATATTGAGTGCAACTCAGAGTTAAAACGGAACGCCTGATACAGATGGATTCGCACGTTCTATCTCCCTGTGCCAGTTGTGGGCTTGCTGGATCAACTGCCACAGAAAGCTTGTTTCGTGTTCTGTGTTATTTGTCATGAAATTGAGGTATTGATTTTTTTGTAACAGGATCGTGCCAGGCTTTAAGTTTGCTGCAGAAGACTCCTGACAGGCTTGTTCAATTACTTCAGGGAATCATCCTGGCACAATGTAATGACTTGCCTTCTTTAAAAAGAAAAGTTACAGAACATCGCTCATGTGTGACTTGTGCCACATGACGAGATACCTTGGCCTACCTTCACTGAATCTAAATTTGAAAATTGCAAGAAAGGTAAACCACCACCTGACACATTTATAAGTTGCGAGTACAAGCTGGATTTGATAGGCTTGTACAATTTCAGACTGGGGCATGCTCCTACCTTTTTGTTTTTCTTTCTCAAAAACACAAGAATAGCAGCTTTAGACCTCAACATCTTCAAATGGCTTGTGGGGTGTATATTGAGCATGATGTACAGGGGTTTTTCTAGAAAAATTGAACAAGAGGGAGCACACACAGGCAAGGGAGCGAATTCTATGTATTTATGGAAGAATCAATCACTGAGGGAAGGCTGTATGCTGGATATTAAGCTAAAATCTGAATTTGACAAGGGGGTGCTGGGCTGAAACAAGGGGGCGCAGTGCCCTTCTTTCCTGATTTAGATTAACCCCTGATGTACATGTACATCATTTAGACCATTTCACACAAGACAATTCAGCATGCAACCATCTACCCACTTTGTATGTAATATATAAACATATGTGTATAATATGAATATATCTGCCCAGGGCGATATATCTATATATATATACAGTATATACTGTATATATATTATATGCATGTATACACCTGCTTTGAAAATGCAATTTCCATATGTTCATCATTTGTATACAATGCAACACTCTTGATGCTCATAATATACATGTACAATATTGCATTCTTTGCAAGGCTATGAATTATGGTCCCCTTAACAAAGCTATGGGACTCCTCAACATCCCTATGTATCACCTGGTATGAAGGGGAGTTGTCTTTCTGCCCAGGGCGACAAGTTGAGCTGGAAAATTTCAGAATCATCAACCAAAAGTATCATATCATCACTACATGTGCTCATGTTTCATTTCTCACCCGGCTCCAATCTCATCTCCAGAAGCAGCGCCATCAATATGAGGAGCGGCGCACAAACCAGAGGACGCGGGAACTGGGAATCAGATCCGACCAAACTTTCACGCCATCTATCAAGACTGGAGAGGTGCAACCACTATAAACAGCACGCTGCTCTGGAGGATTACGGATATTACTACGCACACCCTTCAGGGAGTACGACTTGCCCTCCCATTACACAGAAGATTTATGCGCACAACTTTCGCCTCCAACTGAGTTGCCCGACAACTGGTACAATATCACTGACTTTAATGACATTATAGCAGATCTATTTAGATAGACGTTATGATGGTATCTCTAACAATTACTACACCACTACTGCCTCTACAAATTGAAAGTTACATTATTTATTTCACAGTGTAAGCCTTGCATGCTGGCTTGCCTTCATTTCACGAAGTCTGCTTGCTTGTTGATTCAACTAACTGTAATGATTTTTTACCATTAGCAGGGCTCGAAATTCAGTTTTGGGATCAGGTGCACTGGTGCACCCAACCTTAAAAATTGGGTGCACCAAAAAAATGTTGGGTGCACCACATAAAATAAAGTAGAAAGTAACTATTGTAAGCAAAACCTAATCACAAACCTTACTGTTCCTCTTCTGAGCTTGTATCTCAAATGGGAGCTTGGTGACGACGCTTTCATATTTTAAAAATAAAGTAAAAATAAAAATGATTTGAATGAAAAGTGTATTTATTAATCATCAATCAAACTAGATATTTTTCTAAGTTAATATGTGTACAAAATTATTGTGGTGCATTCCTTTTCTCGATAAAATTTCAATAAGACTGACTAGTGACAAATAAGGGTCCCAACGTGTTATTAACATCGACCTCGGTGAAGAAAAAAATCAACGCCACGGAGGAAATAAAGGAAAGCATTATATTTAAAAGATTACTGGGTGACATTAAAAAAACCCTCATGCACACATTTTTGAAGCTTTCAAAATAGAAATTAACTCAAATTCTAACACCAAAATCTTAAACAAGTACTATAACAAAGATTTTATTATTTTTTATTATTATGCCAAGAATATGCTGTCTACTAGTGTGCAGTGATACCTTTACACATTAAACCGTTCGAAAATATTTGGGTGCACCAGTGCACCCACAGTAAAAAAAATTAGGTGCACAGCTCCAAAATTGGGTGCACTGGGTGCACATGCACCCAGTATTTCGAGCCCTGATTAGACAGCTAGTAGGCTGTGTGTTTTTACAATTCTTCAACAACATGTATTAGGATAATCTAACTGAATACAATGCCCTAAAGTATAGACTAGATTATGGAATACCTCGGAGGCACCTTGCTTGTTTCATGCATACAAGGTGCTCCCAGTAAGGTCATTCAAACACTGGCTTGACCATAGCTTTCCCCCAATATTACATCCCAGCACGTTGGCAGAGTACCTCCTAGCCTACCAATGAGAGGCACTTTATGCTCGCCCACAAATAGAGGTCACGCTACTGGAGCTACCCTACCCTTTTGGCATGCCTTAGCTCCCTGGGGTAGGCTACATCAGCTCAACCCTGGTCTGTATTTCATGCTTCATTACTGCTCCCTCACCCTGCTGATCAACACACAGTATTCTTCAAACTCTCCAAAGAAAGGAAAATTCTACCTGGCAAAGGTAAATTAAAGCTCCCAGCAAAATTACATATAAGTGAGTTATAGTAGAAATCTAGGCCACTCGTGGCAGTAAAAGAAGGTACATGTTGTTCCAGTAATGTATGACGACCATATTTCATGGGTCGTTGCTTTTATCTATTTCAGCATTATTGGCTTACTAATATTCAAAAGCAAGTGGAAAGTATGAAGGTGTCCCAATCTTGACGAAACACATTTTCGGCTATTGACATACTGGAGGCTATCATTATCAAGCAAGGAACTGGAAAAAAATTTACACTTTCGTCTCTTATGGGTTAAAAAAGTTTGACCCCTTTCTTGGATTCCTGATTTGTGCAAATATCTCTTTATAACCTCTTTCTGTGAGTTAATGTTCCCAGCAAGATCTAATTCTTTTTAGAGAAAAACAGACAACTGTTTGTGGTTAGAGGGTCTTTCTAAGAGACATTCATACACTCCACAGTAGACTTACAAGAGGAAGAAGAAGATTCTGTTGAGGGCTGGGATGAAGATTAGAAGTTACAGACTGTTTCTGCCACAGGTAGTAGTATCCAGTATTACAGGAAAGCTAACAATTTTTGCTAGGTCTGCTTGATGGAAAACACCATAGTCCTGAGAAAAAAGGAAAAAGCAATTGACCTAATTCATAGATGAAAGGCTCCTGGCATATTTGGAAAGCCAACTACCCTGAAGAGCTATTTCCTGAAAATGACGGCTGTTAACAGTTATTTATGTCCGGTGATAAAACTGTGAGGACCAGTAGACATGCAGCAGTGACTGGTAACTGTCCTGGACTCCTGCCATAATCAACCAACATGCGCAGCAGAGTGTCTGATAATTGGGCGAGCTGGGGAGGAGGAAAATCAATCGCTGACCAAACTCTGGCTCCGTAGAGAACTTAGAAAGAAAGGAGCTTAAAGATAGCCTTATCTTAAGTTAACCCGTGAGTGAATACATTCCTTTCCAACGATTTCTTTTGCTCTAAAACACAAAACCAATTAGTTCTGTCGTGGATAACTGGTCAGAATAATAATTTCTCTATCTTTGAATGCAACATCTAAGCTCTAAAGTGCATAACCAGGGCTCCCTTGGAAACCAGCTACCAAGTTAACTGAAATGAAAAGACCGCCCTTAAGATTCATAAATAAACAAGCAAAACCCAGTAAATTGTCAAGTATACCAGTACTACTATCATTCTAGTTCTGTATTTCAGTTCGCAGGCAAAGGCTCTGTTAAATACATGTACTGTAGAGTTTTGCTCATCACAGACCAGAGGCCAGAGAGAGTTCAGGTAATCTGGTTAGCTTTTAAAAGGTTTTGATTGAAAAAAAAAAAAGATTTACAGCATAAGCATGATTTTCACAGTACTTCTGTCTGTCTGTTTGTTTGTTTGTTTGTACCGCATACCCGGTAAACCACCTCATGGCGTAACACACTATAGGCGTATACTGAGCAGTACAAGCAGCATATCTGGCCAAATGTATTTGATCCACTCATCACACCTGGAAGGACCCTTACTCTTTTTGATAAGTGTGGTTGGCTCTTTTTGATAAGTGTGGTTGGCTCTTTTTGATAAGTGTGGTTGGCTCTTTTATGTGCTGGATGTGTGGCTCTCCTCAAACACAGGACCTCCATTTCTATCATAACAGAATAACACCAAGTCCTAGGAAGTGCCAATGACACTTAGATTAATGCTGTAGGCTTTCTCCAAGAAGCTGATTGGATCTCTTGAAAATGACCTTTTCATGGGAATTGCTCACCTTCAACTCTGGCCTGATTCTCACACCCCATTAAGCCTGGCATGTTTCTAGCAATCTGGCCAATGTTCCTGAAAACTGAGTTAGGACTTCATCTCAAAGGAGTTGCATCAAGCCAGAAGCAGTTTTTCATTAGTCAACTGAAAAGTATGGAAAAGTCACCTCTCCATGTGAATAAAATTGTTCTATTAGGTTCACTGGGAAGCTATGTCCTTGCAGAAAGTATTGCCACTATTTGTCCTAGTTTCAAGTACATTAGTCTTTGCTCTGGACAGTGGGAGAGATCCTGTTAGTAATCTGCTGACTTTGCGAGTATGGAGAAAATTGATCCTCGGAACCCTCTCTCGTATCTCCATAATATGTTATTTAAGAACGGAAGACTTAATCAAGCTCTACCAAGTAGCACTAGGCTTCCTGGACCCAAAGTGGGACAGGGACTTAATTGAAAGGATCAGGTCGGAGTTAGTGGACAGGGATTGATTGTTAAATTCTCTGGTTGATTTGTAGGCCACCCCCCAAACTGTAGGTGATAAATCAAACTATCACGGATGGCATTAAAGTTGTGAGCTGGCCTTGATTGTAAAAGTCGGCATTACCATCACCACTACTCAGATTCAATCCGTGCAAAACTAGTTTGTGGATTAAAGTACATCAGGACTTTTTTAATCATTGATACAGAAAACCACAACGTTAGCAAAACCTTGCCAAGGTAATTCTGTTTGAGATGTTATTGAATTGCAAACGATGTCCTGTTATCTTTTCTTGGGATGAATTGGATGGCATTTCAGCACCGTGGCTACCTCGACTTTGTTTATCACCAGAAGTAATCCGTATGAACTATCCAAGACCGTACGGCTGACAGAGACAAAGTTTGTAACATACTGCTTGGTTACCACCCAAAGAGTTTTCTATTGATTTTGTTTGAGGATGGAAATGCTGGTGGGATACAGGTAATGGGACAAGCCTGCGTAAAGTTCAACTGAAATGAAGACACACATCCAAAGTACAAACAGATCAATCTCAATAAGCACAAGAACCTACCATATTGAAAAGCTTGAGAGCCAAGACGTTTTTCATAGCTAGTTCTCCAGCCCTACATATTAAGTCCAAACAGGTACACTAGTGTCTTGACAACTCACATGTACTGTAGCTACATGTAGATGTTTGAATAAAAAGGTCTTTGGTTGGTGGGCTGCTTGAAATGCATAAGGTATAGCCAAATCTACAAATGCATGCATCCTACAATTTGGTTCATTCTTTGTGTAGAATATAGATAATAGAAAAAATGACATGACAGAAACAAAGAAAACATAGCACAATTTTAGAAGTTTGTAACTTAAATGAATCAATAAAAATTGAAAATTTGAACTAGATTTTAAAAATGCACCATTTCTTTTCTGTAGTATAGTAGGTTATGTACCCTTTACCACTCAATGGGAATACTAACTACTTATAATCCATACATCATGATGCTTTCTGTCACTTTCCAGTTATTCCCAGGTTTTGTGCTTGCTCTTGATTGTAAAAGAAATGCTGCATGTTGAGTGTACATTGCAAAGTTTTGACAACATCCCCCACGTTCTGTCAGGCCACTGGTCTCACCATTTGGTCAGCCTCCCTTACTTTTGTTCCATGTTTTTTTTTTCACCAAAGAGCCAGTAAACATGTTTGCTGAGGGTATTCTCCCCGAGCCATACCGGATTGGGTTTTGTTTCACCTAGCCTTCTCCTGGGTCAACCCAGAACAAAAGGGGTTGAAAGGTACTCGCCCTGTTGTGGACACACGCCATTCATTACTCATGACAGACCTGATTTCAACTCTTTGACAAGTTTTTTCCTTCCCTTAATAGATTTCAGGACAATCCCATACTTTAAGACATAATTACAGACCATGCCTTCCAAGGACTGTCACTATATTGGGCTGATGTTTCCATTAATTGTGCAGTAGAGAATTTGTAAATGTAATTAGCAAAACCTGTAATTTTGTCAGACAAGGTCGTATAAGATTTTTCTATACACTCAAAGAAAGACAAATAACTGGATTTAAAGTTTGAAAGGGGATGAATTTGAAATAAAGGAACAGCTTGAAAATCAGTTTCATGTGAATAGCTTTTTTTCATTTCATCATTCAAATCATCTATGAATATATATGTACAATGTCAGATATGTGGAAGACAATCAAGGAAAGCTGAGCCGATCATTTTCATTTCATGACGTCAGCTGCAGGGAGATGCAGATTTTCTACAGATACATGTAAACAGTATGAACACATGAAACAAATCATGTGTGAAAAACATCAGGTATGTGATACCACCCTTTGTAGCTAAGTCCTAACATTTCTTTTCTCAGACTGTAACAAAACCTGGTATGCTTATGAGGAAACACCATGTTCGCCTGCCGGGAGGGCCACCTCACCTTCAGCAGCTAGTGACCATTTAGAACTCTGAGGCTCTACAAATACGTCAAGGAACACTATTCCAATTAAATGGCATGTTTTGCTGTGTTCTGCAGCTTGGCTATGTACACAGTGCAGCTATTTACCAGAAGGTGTCAAACAAAGGTTGGAAAGTTAATAGGTAATGCAGCAGGAAGGGCCATTCAGGACCTGCTATGATAACACAAAACGTCTCATTTTAACCTGCAGCTTCTTAGGTCACTCAGGAAGGATCACTGAAAAAGAAGCCCCTTTTCTGATGTTTGTCTAGGACAACCTAATTGGTAGACAAACTGAGCAAATGACGGCAGACCCAATCACTGATGACATCCTCTAGGAACTGCAAATTTGATGTGAGAGTGCAAAAAGGAAAGAAAAGACAAGATGCCTGGAGGGGAAGAATATCTTAAATGTCCTGTAGTTGGAATAAAGTTGGAAAAATGATGGATAGGTAGTTAACAGCACATTAGCTGCCATTTCCGTCCTCTCTTGCACATATTTACTCAATCAATTTGCTTGAGCTTGTTACAATCAGTAGCTAACATGCAGTTCACAAGATGCACATAGGTGGCGCTTTTTAGCCTCAATATTTTTGCTTCATGCTTTTTGAAGACCCTTTGTATTTGAACCTATTCAAGAGAAAATAATCTTCAAAAACTTAGTGATTGCATCTTAGAGACTTCTTACCATTAGTAGGAAACATATTTTACGATTTATGATCATGACCATATTTTCACAGACCATGCTGTTATTTTCCAAGCAAGAATCGACCCTTTCTTTGGTCAATATTTCACTGCCACAGTCCCAGAGTTGGTGGACATCTGGCTCAAAACTTTTGATAAAGTACCGTCCTGGAGACAGAAGTCCAGGGTGACTACTGCTACAAGTGCTACCTTACTTTCCTTTAATTGGAAGCGAAACAAGAGCTGGTTTTATTTGATTTATGAGGTTCCCTTAATTGAAAGTTGCCTCCCCAAAGATAAAGCCTTGCCCATTACCAAGACAACATGTAGAATGTGTTACCCTTTGACTCAATATTTCCATCAATCCTCTCTCCTGCAGACTCGGAGGTAACCGTCATCAATCGTCCACTCGGTAACCTACTTTCCATCAGGGGAACACATCCATAAATGACAACTCTTCTTCAGGATACAGAAGGAAGAGGACTGGATACACACAACCAGGTTGTTCTTTGATGTTTTTCACCCAAAGGCAGCGCAAACAAATAACCAAGAATGCGTATGGCATCAATTTTGATTGATCTATCCATATACAAGTGCCCTTGACACACAAACGCATTGCAATAACAGTCCCAAAGGGGCTGTTTACGGAAAACAAAGTGGGGCATAACAGCAGGTCAGTAATAACTATACCGCCTATAATTCACAATAATATCAATGTTGTGTTCTGTGTTTTTTCCCCCCCGAATTTTTTATCTCTTGCTGTCTTGACTTATTTCATTTTTTTTTTTTCAGAAACAGCTGCAGTAAATGGCCTTTTTGGTTTAAGCTGACAGTATTGAGGTCAACAGGACAGCACCAAAAGGATTGAGCTTTATTTGCTGTAGGCTATTCTTGTAAGCTTTTGATGCCATCTAGCGATCATCTGATTTTCAATCATTAACATCCATCATAAACAGAACTAAGAGCTGCACGCTGATACATTTCTTCATGTTTTTACTTATTCAGCTCCAAGAATCAAGATTGAATGTTTCAAACTTTTTTCCCCTGCAGGACTTTAATTAGACAAGCTGACAATTATACTTCTTTCTCCTTTTATGCCCTCGGTGTATGTACTACCAGAAGAGCTGACATCTTGGATAATTTGCAGGAATGTCGGCCACCAAGTCATCATTCTACAGCCTATTAATCTCAATATCTCGAAACAAATGACTCCGAATTCCGACCTAGCATAGCAATGGTAGCCATACAGGCACACATTTGAGCAACCATTATTCTTGATATATTTCAGGCTACCATATCATAAAACAGAAGACTACATAGTATAAAATTTTTACTAACATGTAGAAAACTTTATAGATTTTGGTTATAAAATGTTGATTCAGAAATATTTCTCCTTTTGGCCCACTGCGAATCCCCTCCTGTTATCTTGCGACCACAACTTGCAGCAGGATTTCCTTATCAGTTCAGAGTAAGTTCAAAAGAGATTTGTTGCCTCTAACCCCATTGGCAACCTGGAGATCTCTGTGTGTATCGCTAAGTACGTATCGCAGTTGCAGGGTGTTCCCCTGCTACTATGCCCCTTATATTGAGTTTATCAGTGCCAAGGACTACTTTATCTTGATAAGTGTCAGGCAGCTTCATTGATTTTTCTTCTTTTGTCTTGCTTGACTTTCCACCTTTCATATCGTTGTCGAACCAACCATAAATCTAGTTTTCCAGCTACATTCCATCGACCAACAAGCAGACCCTGTCAATATCCGTCTCTCTTTCTTGTCTTTCAGCAACATTTCTCCAGAATAGTTTTTTTGTGTAGATTTATGATGTCTTCTGATCAAAATATGTTGGCTGGACATACAGTGTTACACACCTACATTACATTCAATCTCTTACATAAAATCAACAGATGAATAAATGAATGAATAATTCTTCTAGGGTTTATTTCGATTGAGTATAGAACAGTTCCACATGAAATTACCCACAGCCATGGCCCTAATGGACTTCTGATGATAATGGTCATTAGTACATTACTATCAGCAAATCTCCATCCAGCAGCAATCATGGCAGGGGAAACACAATCATTACATGTGCAGATACAAAAAAAATGTACATCTTGCAAAAAGCAGAGGCATTTCTACAGTTAGTGATTACCGTATAGGGGGGAGGCGCAATGTTTGTATGAGACTGGATGATGGAATACAGGCAAGGGAGGATTTGGTTAACTTCCCAATCCTCTCAGCTTCACATTGATGGGGATTAGAATGAAAAGGTATTCAGCAAAGCCAGTGTCTTTGCAAAGTAGTGATTAGTACCTTTCCCTGGAGGAATCTGTCGTCCTCCATGGGGACTGCATCTCTGATGAATCCTCCCCTTTCCTGACCCAGGCTTTGGAAGTGCCCCATGCGTGGGATTGACAGCCCAGGGAAATTACCTTCTTTTGACCCTACTGGCAGTAGTTCAGAACTTTGGGATGAATTTTGTGCATAGTAATACGAGCTCCAGTCCCTGTGCACTAATGCTACTGACCCTCCATGTTGTAGCAGCACCTAATACAAGGTGATTAGCAGTCAGATGTAGATCAGGTTTCCAGTATTGTTGGACTCAATTTAAAGTTTCAACATCAAGGGTTCCTGTGTACAAAACAATAGTACCTTATCTGATATACATGTTGTACTTAGTGATCGTTCTAATATCTTACTCAGGTCACTGGTTTGATCAGCATTAAGATGATACAACACCAGGCCCACTCAAAATTAGGGATAAATGTGGTGGATTCCCTAGTATAGAATTACATGTACAGTAAATATGCACACTTGGTGAAAATAGGGGGAGGGAAATGTTCTACATTTGATGGAAAATATTTGCTGTTTTCTTTGTTTAGGTTTTTCTTGTACTTTGTAAAGGACCAAGAAATAAAGATGAATGTTAAAAAAACAGTAACGTCACCCCAGCTAGTTTAAATTCTGCAGCAGTGTCCTCAAAAGTCTTACCTTTGGGATATTCTTCCCACTTATTAACATTCTCTGCCTGCCCACGTAACCCACTAACAATCCATCATTACATGCTCGAAAAGTCCAACCAGGTTTTGATTAGCCTGTGTGTGTTAACCATAGCAAAGCAATCTTACATCAACATCACTAGTCTTTGGGTTGAGTGAGCATCACCCTTCAGGAACATGCCAGTGAAACTGATTGTATTGTACCAGAGGGGGTATCATATACATGTAATACTGTACAATATATTCTTACGCTATCATCAAATTCTATATTTTGCACACTTCCAATTACATCCTAAACCTTAGTGATCATACTGGTTAGACAGCAATGACAAGTTTAATGCATTGGGAACAGACATGTGTACATGACCATCCATGGTATAGTAAGGACTAACATTAATTCAATGGATATTCATATTTTTACTGTTTGCGGCCCATGTTATATGGGAATATACAAATGTGTGTAAGGCACCTTTTGCAGTCTTTGGATACAGACAATTCTCTTGATGGGCTGATTAAAGATGGGAGTCCTATGTACTGTAGTCAAAACACCATTGAAGCATGCAGATAGAGGTTTTTTTATTATCTCCTAACCTTCAACCTTATCCTAAAATCAACATGCAAAAACTTTCCCAATTTGTTCCACAACTGAATAGAGCAGACCAAAGGCCAGTCTGAACATGAACCAACCCCAGCTCCCCATGGTCCCATCCCTGCACCACTGAGGATTTCATATGCTGATGAGCTGGTCTCCTCTGCTGACCTGGACTGGCCCTCCCCTCAACCATGGGATTGCCATCTCCCCAGGCTAACCACTGGTTTACATACCTAATCCACCATGGAATGTAATGCCTCACCTGGGTGTCACACCACACATCATACATGCTTCAACTTGATGCAGTTCAACCTCAGATTTAGACAAATGTGCTTTATAGAGTTCTTGATGGGAACAAATAAGGCAATCAGGGACGGCATACTTCGCTCCCTTACCCATACTGCTTTGCAATCCTTCCAGTGCCACGACCCACAGACAAACAACAATAGCAGCACTGGGGATGCATGGCAATGCTGCATTGTGTATACAAAGAATCATAGAGACACCAACAAACAGGCAAAAAACAATTACATTGTATATTAATTCCCTCTCTTGGGGTGAAATAATATTGAGGGCTGTTTTATCATCATACAATGGATGGATCTGTTGATAGTGGTCTTCTCAACATTATTAAGTCAATAAAAACATACAATGTCATGTACATGTACATTATCATCTGATACTCAGCTCACCTCATCACAAGTAAGCAGATATTCAGTTGGCTGTAATCTGGGGTAATAAAACATAGTAACCTTGGGGCTCATATAATGATTTCAGAATGCCGCTTTTGCTGACGACAGGAGGACTGGTAGATATTCAGTTAGATGCAGGTAATAGTAACCCGTGGGCATTCTATAATTTTGAAAGGTAACAGTCACTGACAATACCTGTCACATGTACATGCACATGAAACCAAAAATCATAGAATCTGATTTACCGTAGGCCACACCAATTTAATTTCTTGGTTAACAGATTTTTTGTTTTAATTTCAGCACACAAAAAATCATGAAAACAAAAGGCTGGGGTGAAAACTTGCACCTGACCCTGTTCACACCCTGAAACTGTGTGCACCAAAGTACAGACTTTCCTCTGAGATTCTGTTTTCATGTTGATTTTGGAATTTAGCATTTTTTCAAAAAATCTGTTAACCAAGAAATTAAATTGGTGTGGCCTTACGTAGTGTAAGGAATCATGAATAGAAGGAACTACACAAGCCAAGGGATTTCTAACTTGCAAGATCAACAAATCATTGTTTCCTTGGTAACAGCTACATTTGTAAGACTTGGGAATATGAAAGTTTGTCTGTAATTGAAACAGATGGTACTGCCTTGTATCTCATCTATATTCCCACTGAAGGAAGATTAACCATCAGTACACACTGTACATGTAGTCATTAACTGTGGGCCTGGACAATCAAAGGTTCAGTGGGATGAAGTAATTTCTGATAGCATCCTACATTTTGTACAAGTAATACTATACGTATTCAAGATCATCTCCTTCTGTTAGCAATTTTGAATATTGCAGGATCAGCAGAGTAATACTCCTACCTGCATTAGAATGAAGAAAAATGAGCGGATTTCCTGGACCCTGTATCAGCACTTACAGTAATCCCATTTCTCCCTTCTTTATTACATATCACAGCAACAAGGCTTTGTCTTGAATGTCCCAATCTTATCGGCAGGTTTGCTGTCAGATTTATTACAGCACAGAGTGGGAGGATTATGAAGAGGGATGAATTGGCAGATATTTTGTCATGACAACAGCTTGGGCTGACTTTTTTTCTTTCCTGTCAAATGTCTTAAAATCGTTACTCTTTATCAACCTTTTATTGCAGACCCACAAGTCAAGTCAAGTCAAATTTTATTGCACAACGATTGTAACAGGTACAATGTAAGGCAAAAATAAAATACTACTGGCACTTATATCAAACTACTAAAAGATATAGGTATGTTCTATGCTATAATGGTAGGTTCTAGGCTGTCCACTTGAGACGGATTGCATTTTTGGTGGCATGATTTATCCCTAACTCCAAAAGAAATTGATTTATTTATATTCAACCTTTTATATTCAGCAATCATTATTATTATTGACCCACTTAGTTCAAACCCAATAACACAATTAAGGAAAACATTGTTAATAATGCATTAAATATATACAAATTTAATGAAAGACATTTTGATGTTCATAATTTTATGATAATGATCATGATTAGATGATTGCCACCAGACTTTGTATAAGACTGAGGGGTAGAAATCAATTGTACGGAGCCTTTCCTGATTTACATCTAAAATGGTGTCGAAAATGTCACATATTGCCAATATTCTTTCATAAATACCCAAGGCTGAGCTTATAACAGTGAATTTGTATTAAGAAGATGAAGAGTAGCACGATGTTGTTTTAATGTTGATGTATGTGAGGAAGGTGTACAACAGAATAACTTGTCCCTCCACTGTTATCTTCCCTGGGAGTGCTGTTTGTCCAAAAATCAATACGTGATTGCACCAGATAGGTTAACGATTGACACTGAGTGGGCAAACATGAAAAATGACAGCTAAATGGACTGGGGATGTCCTGGCAGGCACGCATGCCAGGAACAAAATATGCCCACTACAATTCTGCACTCAACACCTGCTATCTTTTATACATTAATGATTAGTGCCATTTTGCTATAAATTTTCTAGAGAATATTCCTTGCCAATATGACCTGCCGTAAGTCATCAGGCTTGGGCTATGTAAAATCAAGGAGGTTAAAATAATCTTATTCTAACCTCCTTGGTAAAATCAATACCATGTTCAATAGATTTTATGAACATTGTACATAGTCACATTGTAGTCAAGGGAATGATCCCAATGGTTTTCCATTATCATCTTAGACATATTTATGCCAGTGGTCTACAATCTGTGTTCTCTTTGGAAATACTGCACTGATATAAAAGTTTGGTACATTTGTAACTGTACAGCATACTGTAAATGCAGACATGTTTGCGGTGGTTTCATGTTCGTGGTTTTTGCAGTGAACTTTCAGTGCGTACTTAAAACCACCGCAAAACTTTTTGCCCACCTACATGTATGACTGTAGAGAACTTAAAACCACCGTGAACACTCCATATTCTCCCTACCGCGAAATAAAAACCACACTAACTTAAATGCATTTACAGTAGTCTTCTGCCAAGTCAGCATAATGTTGCAACTGACTCTATTTTGCAAGGATGCAAGGATGTAGAATATTTTGGGTTCTAGATCCGGATCTTTTCCTAAATTTCATGGTTTCTTTCCTCAAAGGCTGAGACATCCATGAACATTTCTTTCTAAATCAAGCTGATCACAACCAACAAGCACCAGTCTGATAAAACCAGTGCTTGCCAAGAAAAGTTCACACAGAGACAATTATAGACCTTATCCTGAGTGGCACGGACCATGCCATGTTTACCAAATTTAGACCTTTTGATAAAAGCTGCCACGAGTCAAAGGCAAAAGGTGAAGGTCTTCCAGTAATTACATCAAATCCATTAATCCATTAATCCACCTGATTCTAGTCCTCTCTGACTTTGAAATATTGGGCACAGGTACTTAATAATGCATGGCCTGAGAAAAGCCACACCAGTAGCTGCTGCCAGCTTCTGACAGACCTTAATTAGAGGGCTGAATGGAATACACATCGTATGGCTAATAACATGATATATATCATTGGTAGGGAATTCTTGCTGCACACATGTACATAGCTGCATACAGACTAAATAATATACAATTTAGGAAGCCACAGAATTGTGATTGGCATTTGACAGCATTCTCTTGATGGAACTGTGGCAGTGTATACATTATACACCTTATCATTCTGATTTTATGTTAATGCACTTGTCAATGTCAGCCTACAGAGATGATGGCATTTTACATTGTTTGCAAAAAGGTAACTTAAAGAAATAAGTATTAGAACTATTATGATGATAACATCCTGTTCTTGCTCTCAGATTTCTTTCATTGGTTTGGTGGTTCCAATTAAAAAAAAATGGTACTTCAAGTTACCAGCTATCCTGTTAGTCTAGTAAAAACAACAGTTATAAAATATAACAGTTACTGCGCATGCAGGACTAGTGACTGCACTGTTCTTTATGTTATGCCATCATGGTGTGGCACTATATGTTTTTGTTAGTATGCTGCTCTACAGCTTTGTCACTTTGAACACATACTTTCTGTTTTTTAGCTGTCTGCAGATAATCACACCTTGAAGGCAGCTATAATTCATCATTAAATACAGCCTCCTACTCCCCAAACAGACAATCATTGATGACAGTTCAGTCAGATTTCCCACTATTTATTGCACATTCTCTAGGTTCCACCATTGTGCATGCCTTTGATAACACAGCTCATGTCCTTCCCTCTGGCAATGCGATCATTATCACCTTTACAACATGGAACAGCATTGACTGAAAAAGCTCTACAAAACAACACTATGATGGATGTACAGTTAAGTAAGGCCACTTTGTCCTTTTATACTTTTCGGTTCACCCTCCCATCACAAAAATTCATTTTACTTTAGTTACGTGTATGTTTTCTGATACTCTACCAAATCTAATAAGAAACTTTTCAGACCTGTCTCCCCTTCAGAGTTCAATAATCCTGAAATACTGCATAATTGCTGTCATTGTTAATCATTTCTCCATGTTCCATCACCACTATAATGAAAGCATCTGAGAAGCCTGTCATTGTACCATTCCCTCCAAACATATGCTGTTGTTAATGGGAGCAACCTAAATGTAACCCACAACAATGAAAACCTTAACTTCTAAATGTTATAGTTCCGTACCTCTATATCCTATAAAACAGTTTCTATCAAGCAATGACAGGTCAAAGTTTGAATCCTGTTGCGTTCTTCTTCAAGGATTTTTACCACTCAGATGCTGTCTTTTCTTCCCTGTCTGTCTATGAAGAGCATTGTGTGGCAGCAATTTGCCATGGCAGGTAATTAGATTTAATTTCACAGCAGGCTGCACACTGAAAGCCCCTAAAAATACTCTGCATCTAAAACGCTACCTCAATCTTTTGCTATTATGTTGACACTGCACAGGTGCGATGGAAAGCTCGCTGTGTGAAAGCGTTTTGACTCGTAAACAATTAATAATGCATCAGCTGGGAGAGTCACCACTTCATCAGGGGGATCTCTTCCCAACCCTAAAAGTCAACATTGATTAAACTCAAGGCAACAAAAAGCCCTCTGTGGATTGAAAGTAATTCAAGCTGGTGCACTTCACTAATGAGATATGAAAATAGGAACGTTTTAATTTGTTTACCTGTAGGATTTACAAAAATTGAAGTCATGTTATCCATGACTTCAACTTCTATCATAACCATAGACATGCACCAATATTGTAGTAAACCACCAACAGTCTACATTGTGGTAACTGTGGATTACTCTGGGTTATATTCTGGCAGGACGTCTGGGACTACCTAACAGGTAAAATTGACAGGTATAATCATGTACATGTACCTGTGTGTTTAGAGGGTCAGGTACATTGTGGCTCAACAGCAATAAGTATCTATGAATGTGCATGTGTGTATGTGTACATGTGTGTGTGTGTGTGTGTGTGTATGTGTATGTGTGTGTGTGAGTGTGTGTGTGTGTGTGTGCGTGCATGCATGCGTGCGTGCGTGCGTGCGTGCGTGAATGTGTGAGCGCACATGGGGGGGGGGATAGTGATAGAAAAACTTGTCAGGTATGTCACACATTGCCAAACCTATACAACTTTTATCAGAATATATCATGATCAGGCCATGACATGCATTGATTTCTTTCTTTAGATTGAAAATGTCCTACAAATTGTTAATCACCACCAAACCAGAATGGCAAGCAACATGAAATTTTCATACCTGGAAATGTTGGCCATTGTTGATGATTGTACAGCAGCAGAAGGTAGTACAGAACACAGCAGCAACATGAAGCAAAGTCATGGAAAAAATGGGGAAAAATACATTAACATCATTGCAACATCTTACATCATCGACTTAAACAACAATCATCAAACAAAGTCATTAAGCTTCATTGTCAGGGCTCGAAATATTGGGTGCACATGCACTTTTTGGCTCCCACAATTGAAGCTGTGTACCTAATTTGTTTACTGTGGGTGCACTGGTGCATGTTACGTACGTAGATGAACTATTGTACACTTGTATCGTATACAGTATATTCCAGACAAGAGTCTTGAAAAATAATATCTGTCAATAAAACCATTCTTGTATTTCCTTCAGAATTTTTAGGTTTAGTCCTAATAGAATTTCAGATTCAAGATTGTAGTGATAACAAATCTATTCTTACAAAGTTTTTGGGAAAGTTTCCATTTGTTCGTTAATATCATGTATATTGGTTTGTTTAAATGACAGAAATATTGGTACACGGAAACAAACAACTACAATTCAACTTAAGGAACCTAGAACAGCACCAAGGACAGCACCAAACAGACTTAATCTGCGGGATGAATCATTTAATTGCATCTTTTGACAAAGAAAAACAACAAGATTCACTTGAAAGGCCCATACTAAGTAAAAAGTGTGTTTTACTCCTAATATGGTAATCATGATTGATCATCACTTCGAATGTTTCATATTACCTTAAAACATGACAAATGGTTTGCCAGAAAGCCATTACAGAAGACTGATTGGTTTCTTACATGGCTTTGGTAGTAATGCACACCGTTACCAGAAGGAACGCATTTCCTCCTCTAAGTAGTTTAAAGAGAAAGCTTCTAGCAGAAAACCTACAGATGTTCCTCAATCAATCAATCTCTCTTCATTGCCGCTTACTTCAAACAAAGTGTCTCCCAACAGCCATTCTGCCTGATTGTACAATTAACGCTGCCTGGCTCACCTGGCATCAACAAACTTTAGAACATTGAAGTGGCTTAGCAGGGAGCCTAAAATGTCAGTTGGCCTGCACCAACTCTGCAGGGATTCACACATTGATGTGGGACTGAGTGTGGAAAAGCTTGTGGCAAGATCGATAAGAAAGCGTGTCCCACATCAAACCTGAGTAATGGCTGCTGTCAACTTGTGAGGTTCTTATGATGTACAGTTCCACTGCAAGTAGCGCAAAGTGTTCTACAGATAACGTGAA
Source organism: Branchiostoma lanceolatum (assembly GCA_035149815.1). Taxonomy (NCBI): domain Eukaryota; kingdom Metazoa; phylum Chordata; class Leptocardii; order Amphioxiformes; family Branchiostomatidae; genus Branchiostoma; species Branchiostoma lanceolatum. The sequence goes on from CM068868.1 coordinate 22,849,995, forward strand.
AAGTTTGGGTTTCATAAATCAGTTTAGTTGCATTCCTTTTTAGGGGGCAAAAAATATCTCAATTGACAGATATGTGTACATGTAGATCTTACAAGTTGTCGTGACTTTTATTCCTGCTGTAATTAGTGCATTGTGACTACAAGTTCTGGGAAGAATCTTGAACTGCCTATCAAACCCCAATCTATGTATAACATGAACAATTGCGTTGCCTTGTCATGCCATCCTCCACAGAAATCTTGCAATTTCTACATGATATTTGCAAAATGCTCACAGCGCTGGAACAAGTTGCTGCAAACCACCATAAAACATCCTACCGGTATTCCAAAATAAGCTTTTTGTTTAGCTCTCATCACGTTAGATTTGGATCTCTGGAGGATGTTATCCCTAACATCAAGTTGGTGAGGTCTCTCAAATGCATCTACTTACAACAAGTCCATTAGAATGACCATACTTTAGCACATCGTATTTCTGTCATCTGTTTTTGGCATGCAACAATTTTAGAGAGGGACAGAACTTTGCAATACTATATGTTTGTCCATTGGCCAGAACAGATTGTACATACGGTATTGCCAACTTAGAAGAATCACTAAAATGAAGCACTATCCAAACATGCCTCTGTGACAGTACCAACCATCTAATTTGGTGATAAAGAAAATTAATTATGCGGTCAATTTCTACAAAATATCAGCCAGACTGCAATAATCACAAGACTGTATATCTGTTATGATCGATTGATTTAATGATATGTGTAAACCTTTAAGGCATTATTCTATTGATTAGAATATTGAAGGGAGTTTCTGTTCAGAGAGTTGCGAGACCGAGCAAAGCTAATAGATTACTGCTGCCACGCATGGCAGACGGAAGGAGAAACAACAGAACAGACTTTGACGATTTATGATGTTCATTTCCTCTGCTACAAATATGATCAATTATTCAGAAATGTTGAAGAGGCGGTAACTCCTTGTTTTTAGCTTCTCGATATAAAATTGATAATCCTCTCTTTTTTCAATTTTGTTGACTCCCATTGTGATTAAATTGGATAATCTGATTCAGATTCATCTTGTTGATAATCTTGAATTAGGTCTAGTATCTAACTAATTAACCAAATAAAGAATATAACTTAATTATGGAATTTACACTAAAACTCAATTTAATACAATAGCATACATTGACAAACATTTCAGCCACCCAGTGATGTGTCCGTCAACTTTTCACACTACTTTACTTGTGAAGGCTTGCTGTCACATGTCAATCACATGTAACCTCCTTTGAATCTGGACTGTAAGGCTGACACATCAATATACATGTACTAATGTCCGAGTCATTCCACTCCACCAGCACCCAGCCTATAGTGACTGACTCTCACCAGCGAACCCAGTAGATCAAAGATCTTAGTGACAGTTCCTCCCTTCAGGCAACCAATCTTCAATTTAGTGGTATAGCTTCACATGACCTGCTGGGTCAGGCTCCGCTCTACAGCAAAGTTTCCCAGGAGAAAAACAGAACTTGTTATTATATAACTCAGAGCTATGGGATGGGCTGATAATACTTGCTATGCAGTTCACATGGTAAAGTCAGTTTGCCAAAGACGTTAGCAGATACATATCAAAACTTGTTAATGAAACCATCTGTCATTATCACGAGTGTCCACTTAAGAGATGCTTCCCAAAAATGTCCCACTTGTAAATGTCTGCATTAATATTGCAGCATCAAATATTGAATTGTGATGAGGACTGCAGTAGGGTAGTTTTTCTGTTGGAGCATTAAGCTTATACTCTGTACTATGTTAAGTACCAACACAGATTCTACTATAGCAGTAAGATTGAATTTAGATCATCCTAGATGTATTTCAAAGTTATAGGACTGTTTCAATTTCACAGCAACAATGCATGAAGACTGAAGGTGTTTACCACAACTTTTCTTCTTCTCTGGTAATATCTAATATTTGTTTTAAGGCAATAAATGACAGTTACCTACACAGGTGGAACAGAATGTCTGGAATTATACAAAGATACAGTCTAAGACCAAAGATAAGATCTTGTATAAATTTGAGCAGAAATAACAGCATTTATTCCAAGTCATCAACTCAAAATGAAACCACTGTTCAAACAAAAGACCAAACAGACATTTGTCTATGTGTCACATGATATATATATATCAAAGACATAAATCTTATCTTAAATAAACTTTCTGGATAAAAAATCCTGTGGGACTTTGTGATTCTTATTTCATATGTTAGTAGTCAAAAAGCTGAATGTCAGCTTGCAAAGGGTGTGTCACATTTTTTAAAGGTTCAAAAATGGAAGAGATGATTATCAGTCACCAAATTGCTGAATAATTGTGTCAGTTTTGTTCAAAGTAATGGCACATCCCCTTTATGGACTGAGGGGGAAATCTTCTAGATTATTGACAGTGGAGTCCTTGAGTCTTGTCTATTCTGGGGCTTCAGGAGAAAAGGTAATATCCTGGAGGTCTATGAATACACCTTCTGTTCTGTTCTGTCAATCTCACTCAGCCAAAATTATTTGAGGTCAACTCATTAAGTCATGTCACATTTTTGAAAGGTTGAACACAACTGCAGGTGAAAAAAGCTTTCAAAGTGCTATTTTTGAATTGTCATCCATAATCTAATATAAAAAAAATCAACTTTAGGGTCAAAAAGAAAATTTACATGCCTTATTGACAGGGGGTTAATGTCAAACTACCATGGTGCCCCTTATTTTGCTGGTCACCTAAACAGCCCTTGGGTAATAGACCTGTTTTAGAACATCACTGCACAATTAACACCTGACATGGACAGCACAAGGGTAACAATGACAGGCACAGCAGTGATTACTTCTAGCAGGGAGATGTTAGAGGCTGATCATGAGGTAAGGGAATTCAATTACAGGTCGGCAAGGCTCTGCTTTAGCTACCTGGGACCAACATGACCTATATTTACCTGGTTACCCCTACATCAATGTCTTACATCATTAAAGAAGTAAGGAAAGGATCATCTCAGAGTGATGTCTTTTTTCAAACTAAGGCCACACCATTTTAATTTCTTGGTTCACATAATTTTAAAAAAAATGCTAGATTGGAAAATCAACAGGAAAACAGAATCTCAGAGGCAAGTTTGTACTTTGGTGCACACAATTTCAGGGAGTGAACAGGGTTAGGAGCAAGTTTTCACCCCGGCCTTTTTTGCTAAAGTAAAAACAAAATCCGTTAACCAAGAAATAAAATTGGTGTGGCTTAAGTTTCCAGTGTAAAATATTAGTTATCAAACTGGAAATAACTTACAAGTTGACACTTAACAAGGGGCAAGAGAACTTAACACATTTCCCATGGCATTTTCCAGCAATAGATTACCATTATTATTATTATCTCTTCATGGCGTCCCAACGACCCCAAAAGAGATCAAGGGATAGGTAAGGTGAGGTGAGATTACCAGGTCTCAGGATAAAGTGTTGTTTTTTCTAGTCTAACTTCCTACACTTTCTTGGGTTTCTTTTCAAATGAACCAGTCAAAAGGAAGGACTGCTTCTTTGAGAGAGCTCAGGAGCAGTTTAGTGTCTTTCTGGCCTTCAAACTGAACTAAAGGTCTTGCAGATTGGGTCAGGGAATCTGCTGATCCTGATTTGGTCACATAATTATTCATCCACTACACTTTGACCTGCCTCCCTACCTGCACAACTCCAATTGTCCCTGACCCTGGGGTTAATGCTTCTTTGCCCACCACTCATTAGCGTCCCAAAAAGCAGTAACAGGATTTTCTATCTTTTAAAGAACACAGAGCTTCCATCGTAAATTTCCAAACTCAGCGTTACCCCCACGGACAGTCTCTGGGCTGACCTACTTCCGCTAAGCCCTCCATGACACCGCTAGCTCGATAAAACCTATCCTGAACAAAGCCCATAATCCTTTGTCTGTACCCTGTTGTATAACAGAATCCTTGAAATCGCTGGCATTTATCATATCAGCAACACCTTCCTCTACACATCTTTGATATTTGAGTGCAAACCTTAGATTTTACTTTCATTTTATAATAACAGGTACTACAAGTTAGTGCAATACATGACTGTACATCTTACTTATTGAACAATCATATTTTTTTCTTGTCATAGAGAAGACTAATGGCTGGAGTAATAAAGAAACCAATAGGATAGTATAAGGGGAGAAATGCTACTCATTGTGTTTTTGTCGACTGTAATGTTAGGATGATACTTTTCAAGCTTTAGGGAATAATACAAATTTAAAAGAATGTTACAGATTCTTTTTAAAGTCTGCGTATAGCAGGCAGTCATCCCATCCGTTAGGAATTCTTGACTTTGGATACACATCTCTATCAGAATCCATTCACTTGTTCCTCAGGCTGAAAACAAATTCTTGAAAATACATTGAAGTTTTTTAATCAAGATAAGAAATCATCAAACCCTGTCTTTGCCATGGGCAATTACCCCCTCATATGAAATATTGTCAGGATTCTAGGTTATGCCAAAGCTGATAACAGAAATCTTTTCACCCGCCATCCGCCTGAAGGTTGCACTTGGCAGTACCAAACAGGCCTCTGATATTTGAATTATTCACAATTATTCCACTGACCTACATTGCATAGGCCGATTTCATGACTTTAACAGTGGGGTGTTCCTTCGGGAGATGCAGGATTGGTAAGTATTATACATGGTAATGGCCTGATAAATCCTACGACGAAAGAAAATGGTGCTATTTGCAAGGTATTAGAGGCTCTTCAGTCACCAGAGAGAGGAATACTAAAAGGCTTTACATCATCGGCTGACAGATTGAGATGTAATCTTCAACTTTCAGTTGTTGTTGTTGAAGAACTTGTACGATAAAATCCTCACTCAGTTGCTGAAATGATATGACTAAGCCTTTTAATCTGATTAGATTAAGGCAGTCATCCCACATAACTGTACATGGCAGCATGTATAGAAAGCTCGTAAAAAATGTGCTCTAAACTTGAATTAACAGACAGCTGCAAACACAGCAACAACAACCTGCTTATCATTATCATTAGTCTGATGTCATCATGATGCGGCAATTGAAGAGGCACATGTATATGTAGGAGATGATTCAAGTTTAGAGCTTTCAAAGAAATTGGTTCCCTTCCAAGAGGTGATGTTGTATATTTGAAAAGAAACATAACATCCGTATTTTGTACTTTGTGATGACAACTTCAATCAGGTCCCGCCATGTCTTCCTTTCTTGTCCCCCCCATACATCCCTGGAAGGTTATTGGATTTACAAACGAGGACCCAATACATCACAGAAGTTGTCTTAAAAGGTACAATCAATACCAGAGCGCAAAGCCCAGATTTAAGGAGATGTGCTCTTTGCTTGTCATCTCCCACTAGGAGGGAAGCAGGCAGGCTCACGGGTAATTTCCATATTATCCTTGACCTAGATATGAGTGTAATACATCATGTTCTAGTCAATTTGTGTGGAAACCTGTGGGGAAATAACAACGTGCCTGGAAGCAGCCTGATTCAACACGCCACACACTAACAGGATGATATTCCACTTGAGTGACAACATCCCTTCAAATTTGCAAAATTGCCGGTTCTTTTGTTGTTGACCCATGACCAATGAGTTCTCTCCAGCTATATTAGGTCTGAGTTATGGAAGCATGAAAAGGAAGTATGCAAAATCTCTGGAGCCTTTCTTTGAAAGGAGCACAACATGGGTTTAATGCTGTCCCAAACTGTTGTAGTTTTTTCTTCTTCTATTTTCCTTTTCAAATAGCATAAGAATGTGCTGGAAATGAGACACCCTGTTGCAAACCATTTTACAATCTTCTGTTTGGAATGTTAAGAGCTTTGAAAATGGAACTGTTTTCGTTGCTTAACATTGGATTGCAAACTATGAATATCTATCGACCAGGGTATGCTTCAATTGCACTACATTGAATCTAAGAAAAACATCTCAGACCCAAAATTCTACAATCATAACAATGTTGGTAGAAAAGAATCCAGAAGTTTGCTATTTCAAGATGAAAATCCTGTTTTGAAAACTGTTCTTTATCACAAGTTAAATGCTTGCTTCCCAATATCAGAGAAATTTCCGAATTCATCAACAGGACTGTCCTCACTGAAGAGATAGGGTCATAAGCACATCAGTATACATGTAGCTGGAGGGTGTTCTTCCCCGCTGCTACATTTTCAATCATACATGCACTTGCCCAATCAGGGGGAACAATCTATCGCTGATAACTATGTTAGATTATTGGATATAGGAATAGTGCTGCAGGTGCAATAATGGCAGTTGCCGGCAGTCTGGTGCTGCTACATCCATCTTCCTCACCCTTCATCTTCAGCTGCAACTATCTGATGCCATTTATAAGTACATGTACAGATGTACACCATGGTTCATAATAATGATAATGGTTTTATTGAGTGCTTGCAGTTGTACAGATTAACAGGGCCCTGACAATTGGGCCTGATTTGCTCTGACATTCACTTCTAGTATATTACTTAAATTAAATTACATTACTGGATGTTTAAAATCATTCGTTGTTGTTTTATAACCAACTAAAATATGTTAAAAGCCATAACGCCACAGAAACTCAATTTTATGCATGATGCCTTAAAGTTTATACAATGATTTTGGCCTTGATCCTTTGAAAAAAAGGGTAGAAATGTTGCTCCTTTCTATCATGGATGACCCAATAGAGTCATGTGTCAGACAACACTTGCATCATGTTAGTAGACACAATTGAAACAACAAGCTGCTTTGAGCATGTTACAAGTCCTGCAAAAGGATTAATTATTTTCTAATTCTTTAGAAATCCTAAAAATAATAATGAGCAAGAATTTTGTTGAGAGTTTCATTGCAAAATGAGCTAAATTAACTATATTTTCAATTTTGCATTACATACATGTGTATAGGATCCTTAGATGATGTCATCCCTCATATGAAGTTTGTACAGCCTTCTTCAATCGTTGTGGTAGTAAAACACTCATCCTGCCTGTTAAAATGATGACACTGACTTACCCCACTAAGCTGTACCAGGGTTTATCCGTTCCAATTTCCCAGATGGCACCAAGACCATCATCAATCTCACTGAAGCCATATCCCGACACTTAAAAACATGAGCTCATTAGGACACAATACCGAGTTGAATGTCAAATGTTACTGTAGTCTTAATGATTTGTTTAAGCAGACTGTTATATTCTTCAAATACTGTCCAGAACTGGCTGCACATTTGACTAATTTGAGGATATAATATTTTATTTGTTGCCTCCAGGCCTCTTAGCACAAGATTGAGGTAATTGGACCACTACTTGTGAAATTGAGGTTTTTAATTAAGATAATGTTCATTTTCATAACAGGCCCTATTTGTAAAACCTCAGAACAGTTTAAGAAACTTAAAGGGATCAAAAAACCTTTGCATCATGTCCTCTTTTCCTCTCTCCTTTTGAAAGTATGAAACTGTGTATAGGAGACTTCATTTACAGATTTAGTCATTTATCAGTTATCAACACATGCACAAAATGTACATGCCTCCTACCATAGACTTAACAATTCATCATCATCTTAAAATTGCAAACTGCTATTTCACATAACAAGCAAGTTTGTCGGACTGGCCTACCCACGCACACATCCGCCAAAGGATGACAATCCTTTCAAGAACTGGATCCACATCTGTTTTGTTTTTTTTAAACTACAATAATCATTTCTTCCTAAGACCAAGTTGTTTTTTAGATCATGAAAATCTAGTCATGTTTTTGTTTCTGATTATGTCGTTCACAAGCAAATAAACATAGGTGAGATTCCTGGGTTATTCAAACACAGACAGAAGCCATAACGCGGGACCCACCCCCCAATCAGCTCTGTGAACCCATTACATCTGCTACCAAAACACATCCAGCCCTTTACACAACCAACCCAGGCAAGGCTGTGACATATTTTGCCAACACTGCATTTCATTCAGCAGCCTGGGCATCCATTATGGAGTATGTTAAGTACCCCATCATGCCTCACCATTACATTGATCCCACAGAAGCTGTCCTATGCCTACATGTTGGGATGTACGTAAGTCTCCACTAAACACACAATCCCTCGACCCAGTTACACGAAACAGTTTCTACTCTCAAGAAAAACCTGTACAAGGAAAGCATGACTGAAGAGGACTTAAGCAGGAAAAATCTTTAAGGACGTAATCTTTGGCAAATAACAGGAGGGCACACTATGAAAACCTGGGAGGTTGAGCCAGCATTAGTAGAAATATGAGAAGGTCTGACTCTTATATTGGTAAACACCTAATTCTGCATGTGCTAGAAGACATCTAATCAGTACAACACCTTAAGATGTAGCAATCCTTATTCATACCAATTACATAGCAAAACATATGGAAGTGTGCCAGCAGATAAATCTGATAGTTGGTCTGGATGTGAATGCATGAACTGGGTATTAAACTACACTTAACGTTAGTAAGTGATGAGTATGTATGCACTTTATGTAAAATTATGACTTTTTATGTATGTACAGGCCTTTATAATCTATTTTGGTGGCTATTGAGTTTTACAACTTTTAAAATGAACAAATGGTAAAATCATGAGTAAAAATTTGTGAATGGGAATAGCGACCTAATCTTTTTTTTTCAAAATTGTAAAAACAGGAGAGGCTATTCCAAGAAGTAACAAAAAAATTGGTGAGGCCTTAATTTATACAAACTTAGTGGCATGACCCAAGCATACCTAAATTTGAAATGGTCCCTAATCTCTTCTTTGGGTGCAGGCAATGGTCAGCAGAAACTCTACACTACTTTGTGACGTGTCATTGTTTGTCACACAAAAGCCTAAGTACACAAGTCAATGACCTGAGTTTCATTCTTCCTTTTCCCCATCAAACATTCTATCAATCATACACTCTGTTATGAACATTCAAACAGGTGGTCAAAGTCCTTTAATTTGTGCTATTTATTGTTTGGAATTCTATAACGAAACAATCCTTAGATGGAAAGCTATGCAATTTTGTTTTGATTTCATTTGCAGCATTGGTGCAGACCAATGACTAGAATCAAAACTGACAATTTAAAATTGCTTACTACATGTACACATGTACATGTATATTCATTATTGTTGAAGTTGAAAAAAGGTTACAGGCTGTCAGCTGAATCAATGGTTGCCTCCCAGCCCCTTTGTAGGCTGATAACTGGCTTTGGCAGAACTGTCAACAGTGTAAAATCTTGACTTAAAAAAAACAACTCCATTTGACAATATGATATTGAACTTCTACACTACCAGCAACAAAAATCAATCTCTCCCTTCATGAATCCAAACTTTTCTGAGTGGTTCTCATGGCCAAATCACCCCTAGTGCATCATCAGCAAAAAAGCTGTGGTGATGTATACATTTAAACGTATGATCAACTTTTCAGTACCATCTGACGTGGTGGAAGTTTTTAAGGTTTCTTCTTTATCAGGGTAAAATATATAAGCTAACTTCATATTCCAGTCTTATTTTCCACCAATGGAAAATTTTAACACTTACATTCCTTACATTGAAAAGTAAAAAGGGTGTACACAAAAAGACTTTGTAGTACAATGTACTTGATGGAAAAAAGATGCTGATTTGTTGAATGTAGTGTTGATTGTGATTTTCAAGTAGAGAAATTACACGGAGATGAAAACATTTTTAAGGAACAAAACACCCACTCAGTCAAACACCCCCAAATGATGTTGACATTTTGAGCCCTTCTTTCAGGAGTCTTGAGTTTCAAGAAGGTATGGCGTCCATTCATGCATGTTCAGGTCTCAAAGCAAAGGTCTCCCATCTGCCTTGTGTATGTGCAGAAAGCTTATGAACCTAGTATTTGTCTTGTGGAGACTTGTCATTATCTTTGACACAAGACGACTTAAGAAGCCAGAAGTAGAAAAGAAGGTGCAGAAACAACACAGCCATGCATATTTCACATAAATGACATGTTGACAAAAGAGCAGGGCATGTGTTCATTGTCCCCTGCAAACTCACCAAGAAAGATGACTCTGTGCAACAGTACAAACTGTGATAACAAAAACCTACACAGCCTGCCAATGCTAAAATAACGATCAGGAGGTATGTGACCTTGTGATTCTAACATGAACTCCTTTGACGCTCTGAAAGTCAACTGCGCTGTGACTCTTTTTTGTTGGGTGAAATACAATATCTGAACAAGCAAACCGAACCAACTGAAACCTCTTCAAGTTTCAAGTAAAGAATTCACCTGTTCTGACTTTGCAGAATTCTCTCTTTACCCTTTTAAGCATACTTAAAAATTGTATGCTATAATTCAAGTAAAAGGGTGGATTCTAAAACATGCCTTGTTTGAGTTACCGACATAATTTGGAACAAAACTGGAGTACCAAAGGTTGCAGATCCATTTCACTGCAGCTACAAAACCTGGTTAATCAAATTTAAAATTTCACAACAGGGGCATAATGGCATTGGTATTGTACCATAGACATCAAATGTTGATGCTGGGTCCAAATACATGTAAGATAGGCTCATCTTGCACAATGTTATGTCGTTTTTATGCTGTTTATATCTTAACTAACTAGTGTTTTACAAGGCAAGAGTGCTGTAAAATCAATGCAATTCAGTCCTGATAAGGACTGAAAGTTTGATTGAACAATAAGGTTTGAAAGATAAAACTCAAGCTATGAAGGATGGTCAAAACTCTCATAAAGATCTTCTTTATCTTTTGAAAAACTTTGTTGGCTCTAAAATGCCACCTAACCTGCCATAGAGGGATTACTCTTTGATCTGAGGCTCCAAACTACACTGGAAATGACCTTGCTTTTACAACAGTTGCCTGTGATGTTGCTCAGGCAAGCCATAAACTACAGTGATTGCCCCTCCCAGGACAATTGGGTAAATCCTGTTCAATTTCAGCTGAACACCTGACGTCTGTTTGCATTGGATATTTTGGTAACCTTGTGGATGACTTTGACCTTTAGGCGGTCTGAAGGGCAAATATACCAGCCAACTAAAGCCTCAATACTTTTCACTGTCAGTAATGCTTACAGCAAAGCCATTTTTCCGAACTATATATGAATTTATTCATATATCTACTGACAGCAAGGTTAACTTCAGTACATGGTTCTGAAATTTCTGTACACTTGGTATAATCAAACTTGAGTATTAAAGCTCTACAACCACATAGTTACAAAATGTACAAGAGCCGACGTTTCAGTGACTGTCTGTCACCTTCCTCAGGGCAATAATGACTGGTTCTACTACATTGTACGAACTGCAGCTAGGTATCACTACTGCAGTTCCAAATGCGGTTCCAAACGGAAGGTATTGTCAAATTTAATCAGTTGTTGTTAAGCAACAATATGTTTCTTGGGACTCTTAGTATTGTTGCTTGACAATATTTATGCAAATATATAATCCTTTTCTATTACTATTTCCATACTCAAAGGACATATATATTTGTTGCAGCTTATCTAAGGACACCCATCCAACTCCCAAGGTAAATGTGAGATGACGTCAACAGAATAGAAGGGCTGCCACCTGGCAACCTACATCATCAATAGCATATACAAAATTCATGTCCAAATTGGTATTTGCCTGCCCCTGTGACCGAGAGTGCTTGCATTTACAGATTCCAAATTGAAATTGACAAGTATGGTAATTTCAGTAAAGGTTTTCTTCACAGCATCTATCTTCCTCTATTGCCTTGTGATCTTCAAGTTGGTATTCCACATTAAGTGAATCAAACTTTTATGATTTACCATCATCACCATCACTCATACTGCAAACCTATTTCGTTCGACACATTGTAATTACAGCATAAGGACAAGCCAGAGAAAAAATGTTCACACTGTATTCTTAAATTCTAAGGTGTATCATAGAAGGAATACTGCTGAGAGGAATTACTGTCAAATTGCCAATTTTGCTTTTAACAAGCTACAGCATATTGAACCTAGAGCTCTGTACTTAATTCTGTAGGCAGTTATCACAAAAATTTCAAAAGGATCGTTTCACACAATATGTCATGTTTGATATTGCTGTCAGGTCCACGTTCAATGGCACAGAGTGCGGAGATGAACTGTCTTCCACGTCTCTGCGTTTCACGAGTCCTTCACGCTGACAAGACGATTTTGTTATTCACAAGACTCGGCTGCAGGTTTCCGCATCTTCGACTTTGCCCCAACCTTTCCACATTATCCCTTTGAAAAGTTCAACAAGATTAGCATCATCTATTTCCATCCTAATGCGTTTCTTCAAAGGGGCTTTTAAAAATCCATTGGCCAATAAGTCCTTCAAATACCTAATCCATTTGCATGGCATAATGACAAAGCGTACATTAAAGGGAATCGTTTTGCTTGGCTTGGAAAGATGGAATACCTGGGGAAGAACAAACTTCCCGGTCACGACAAAGACTTAAATCAAATGAATGACTGTGTACTTGCAGCAAAAGAAAGTGACCAACACTTATGAAAGGACTGTGACATTTCTCTACTACATACATGCACCTTAAAGAACCAATTGAAAAACTATTTGAAAAATTATCATAAAATGTGCCTGACACAGTCACTATGCACAAAATCCACTTTTTCTCCATGTCAATGAAAATATTCTGGACAACCTTTCAATGACAAATTCGCATTAAATTGAGCATGGTTAAAATCAATGCCATTTGCCATGCATGGTGCAAAACGTTGTGGGCAAAGAAGAAGGTCAGAACAATCGATCAGGATATAAAATTCTAATAACATGAGGTTACAAAAAAAATCAGGGGTCAACATTCCATTCACCTTCCTTGACTGTCCTTTTCATTCTAAACAATAGCAAATTTCTAAGTTTTCTGTGGGGCAGCTGTTAGCTCTCAAATGCGCAGGTACCACACTACAACAACTAAACAACTGACGAATGGAAGTTCCACACAACAATCCTCTGCAGAGATCCCTCTATTCCAGAATGATAGATGCAATGTCACCCATTAATCGGCAGAGAATAGTCTGCAGGGTGCAGTATGCATTACTATAGCACCGAATCCGGTCCCGCATGTGTGACATATCATCCTGATAGATGGGAACTTTCTTCCGCTTCCAGATTTCTGTAATCTGTAAAGTTAATTATTCAAGATTAGAAGCTATTCTGATACTTGACTTCGAAGCAATTGCGTGAGACTGATTAGGGATGAAAATCCATTTCCTGCTGCATTCATTCTCGGAACTGGAGTCCTTGCTCAAAGTCATTCCGAACTTTTCACTAACTTGGCACGTATGCTCCAGAACTACTTTCGGCTTTCCGTTTTCATGTTCAAAGATCAGTAGAATCATTTTAGATGATGGAAAACCAGGAGGAAAGAAAAAAAAATGATTCACTCCATGGTGCTGAATACATGGCTATTCTACTATCAGGACTCTTCCACTTCGACAGACATCATTTGCTTGGACATGTAATAGTCACCCATCCATAACTGAACAAAAAGAGAAGCGACTTTTTTTCTTGATGGTTAAGGGCAAGTTTTTCAAACCATAACAAGATAGCTCATCAGCTTTCTTACGTTTATTAAACATGTGCTGTAGAATTGCTCATAATTCTCTTGATGCATATTTTTATTTCTATTTATATACAAATGGAACCCATTGCCTATCATTTATACTGTGCAGCTAGCAAAACTTAAAGGTTTGTCTAGTTTTACCACACTGCTTCTTCAAATATGATATCGACCCACTGATCACAAGGAGACAACTACCTGGTGATAAATGAGAGAAGAAATCCCATGGGTAAATTTCTTTTCACCTTCTGAGGTCTGACTGCATTAAAGCATGATTGCTTCCCTCAGTTGCAAAAACATCTCCATGAAAATTCAGCAATGAACATGTAGAATCAAGGTGGGTTTAACATGAGCTTGCATAATGTTCAATCTATCTAATGCCCTCAATGCATGCACAGACGCATGCACGCATGTACACACACACGCAAACACAGAGTATATTAGACCATTACAATCATTTTTCTTCACTGCCATTTTTGCGTGACTGCAAGAAGTAAAGACAGCTTGATCATAGCCCGAGGCACCATCATCCAATATACTCTGCCATCTGCCATTGTCAAGGGTATTACATCAACCACCGACCATGATTACTGGAGAGATTTATGCACAAAAAGTTGGACTGAATGACATTACCAGGAGCTTGAAACTATTAGGCTGCGCTGAGGCCGCACAGCTTGCTGCAGCGCTCATCAAATATTTACCACATGGAGCCCTTTCTGAAAGTATCTTTTTTAAGGTTGGGCTTTGGGAAAATTCAGCCCTGACATGTTCTCCATCTAAATGCTTTGGGGAGACATGAGTGTACAGTCTCTAATGTCATGGTCGCAAACATATTGCTGGCTTCTGCTGTTAGCAATAAAGGCTTGGTACATGGGGTTACAGCTAATGTAAAGCATACACTTATATGACATTTTGCTTTTGTGTCAGTTTTGCTTTGCGTGTACTTTCAACATTCCGTTTTAAGTGCTTTTCTGTCCTACAATTACCACATCCACTTCAAACCTGCCTTTGGAAAAGCCATGCTTTCAAGTTCATGTGTCAGAGTCAAATGTGTGGGTGTCCATTGCATTGTGGCCCACACGAGAATCAGGACCACAGATGGGCGAGAATCTGCTAAAACACATTGTCTGTTGATCATGATTGAAATCTTCCTGCAATTTACTACACACTCACCGTAACACTTCTTTGTATTCAGCACATCTATCAGTCATTAACAAGTGGCATTCTAAAGTCACTGAATCCAATTCCCTTCAAACACAATGTTACATTCAGCATAAAAAAGAGCCTGCAGGCTTGTCATGAATTAGTGGGTTTATGTGGGGATCAACAGATCAACCACTTTATTATGGGGGAAAGGGGATTGTGTCAAAATTCAGCTAAGTCGCTATCAAGCTACACAGCAAGTTCTCACATTGTGTATTTAATTCAAAATATTCTATCAACAGGAATACACGTACATATGGCAAATATGGCAGAGGTTCATGAGAATGTTTAAATTGTTTTCCAGAGTAGCGGATACTAAGCTGTAACAGCATTTCTTATCTGTTTTTCAATCAGTGTGAAAACTTCTCAACTCATGCAGTTTTATTGTCTGATTTCAAACTATCCTTCCTTTAGCAATTTCCAACCACAACCGACTCCTCAGAGAGGCTAGTACATGGCATTTCTGCAGACATAACAGTCAGGGGCATTCTACTCCTCACATCTGTATGACCTACTTGTAAGGACAAGACTATTGAGGATTGCGTGAGGCACATGACATCACTACATGTATTTTCACTCATACCAGAGGTGAGTCAGAGGTGATGCTGGCTCCTGAGGGACATGTGCCAGGTGATAAGACTTCAGAGAAAAGTTGCAAGCAACATTAAGTACCTGCAATCCTCAAGGAAAACTACAATGCAACGCTTGAAGGCAAGAAACAAAAAGACGTGGAGTCTCAATTTTATCGCGCCACAATATATATTGTTAATTGTAAGTTGACCTCATCACGCAATAGGTCATGACCTCTTGACGCTCGAGGTCACCTGCCTTGTGCATTCCGCCATCTTGTCAGCCATCTTTGTCATTCAAGTTGTGACCACTGCATTAAAGCTGTGCTCGGTTTCGCACTGAAGTTACTGTCTGGAGTTGATCCTTGCAGTAAAATTGCCACCGGACAAAAATTACAACATAATAATTTATAAGAAATGCTTCAGAAGTAATGCAGAACTCAGAAGAACGTACAGTGAAGATTTAAAAAAAATTTCAACAACAAAAAAGCCTTGAACAAGTTTGTATCATTCATAGCATTTTCTGTCACAAGCTCCATTTTTTCATCTTATTTTTTACCGTAAAATTCCTATTTACGTACGCACCCCTCCTAACGCACGCACCCCCGATTTGGGGACGATTGCGGGCCTGACTCAGTGAGTTGAAACGTTCAGGGGAAAAACCCTCCTAACGTACGCACCCCCTCTCCAGCATTTCGGTGGATAGTTAAAGAGGTTGACATGAATGATCATCCTTCCGATGATGTTTACCAACTTAAAGGGTTACCAGTGTTCTCGCCAGTTTGTTTTCACAGCATCGGGGCAGGGGTTCGGGGGCTACCTAAAGCCTGCGACGGCGTCCCTGGGCAGAGCCCGGGTGGGGGGAAGCTCTTGCATTTTAGGCTATTGAGAAGGCTTTTTTTTCAGTTTTGAGGGTCATATTTATGATAATCGTGGCAGTCAATCAACTTCTCCACATGACCTTGACATACAATATTTCTGGTGAAAGACAACTTGAAACTCAGAAACAACAATATCAATAGTTTATTTAGCTACTCAACAATATCAATAGTCGATACCAGTTTTCCTTTTTTTGGCTGTGTCCGGCTGTCCTTAGTCGAAGCGCAACAATCGTAGCTGTCATCAGAAGTTCTCTTCGGTGCGAAATAGGAAGCGATATTCCTGGTAAACTACGCTTCAACGCAGGCATGTTCCCAGAAAAATCGCCGCCGAGGCGATTTTCCCTCGGCGGTCGGCGGCGAAAGTCCTAATAGTAATACAAAAGTCCCTTGCCGCGGCATTTAAAGAATCTTGGCCCGTCTAAGAAATCGCGTCACCCCCCTCCCCCAAATATATAGGCCGCCGGCCCGTTCCAGGAAGCCGAAACCGCTGTTCTGCGTCTTACAGATAACGTGGAACTTCCGTCTAATAAAAACTTTGTACAAGCATCGCTGTGGGAAAGTTCAGGGAACGCAACGTCGCCAGAGGTTCGCTGTTTAGCCTCCTTGCACGTACGGAGATCCAACTCGCGCGTTTTCCCACAAAGTTGCCGCTGATTGACAGTCGGCAGCCTTTGATGACAGTCGCGACCATGGCGACGTCGGCGGCGGAAAGTCTACTAAAAGGAAAGTCGGCGGTTTGTGGGCGTTGCCACAAATTTGCAGTAGCCGAATTGTCCAATCATGGCGAAGCTTATAAATAAGTTGAAACTTTATCTTCCTCTCTTTGTAAAAATGAATTTTCTGTGCATTAATTCGCTGTTATGGATGGGGAAATGACGTAACCTAATGCTCTAGAAATTTGTCAGAAATACAGTTAAGAATTAATTCTATTCCCGCGCTGACAGAGAAAGGAATCTTTTACAAAAACAGCTTCTGTGTTGGTCAACTGCGGACTGTTAACTTCCAAAGAAGGAGATTCCCCGGGAATCTGATACATTTACGGCTGTTCTAATAGTCGGGAACCGCCCCGCAGATTGTGCACATGGAGACCTACTCTGCTATTGTTTACGTTTTCGCGCGATGCTGCCAGCGGCACACGAGCCGCAATGGGATTTTCCCGGGTGGGAGGGGCGGCGAGACAAGATCGGAGCGGTAGGGCGGGGTGCTAATTTAGTAAGTGGCACCTCCCTTGGAGCTGATAGCTGGATGGCTTCTGGTTGGCTTCCTACGAAACAGCGGAGGCGCGTGCCTTTGCATTTTTACTACGGTATTTTTGTCTTTTTCGCCACTACGCTGGGTGAAAAAAACAGCATAGCGGGTGATTTACAGCGTCGGTTTGTCGGCCCACAGTGTAGCGGCCCGCCCGCTATGTTCAACTTACTGAGAAAATGTTTCTGGGTAGAAAATATCAAACAATTTAGATATATGTATTATTTATTCTTTATTACTGATTGATTGTGTGGTAGCATTCCACACTTCATTTTCATGAACATGTACCGTACTCTCATGCTGATATGCGATTTTTCCGAGGAAGAACCCCTCCTAACGTACGCACCCCGACTTTAGCGTCAGCCTGGAGCACCTGTTTGCAACTTGAAAAGTTTAAAAAGTGCGTACGTAAATAGGAATTTTACGGTACTTGCCTTTTTTTTGCACTTAAGGAAAGCATAGTGACAGTTTATCTCTACATAACTACTGAACAGTGCCTTGGAAAATATCAATTTTTAGACCTCGTGAACTCCTACACGAATCGTGCAAAACCTACAATGTATCTGATGAAATTAAACTATCAACATGCCAAATTTTCCCAGGTCTTGTGATTGATCTTAAGCATGTGGAGTGATTGACAAACATGTCATACTATCATTTCAAATTTGTTACTCAAAACTGCTAGTTGATTTATGTCAACATGCTTTCCAGGTGGTATTTTTCAAAGAAGTTTGTAATAGACCACTTCAAAACCACGGTTACTAAAAGCTCCCAGACACCACTCACTACTCTTACTGTGTACAGTGTGCCACAAATAACAGGGAATAAAAGATTTCCGATAACAACACACCTGACATGTATTACAACTAGCGCAACAAAGGGTCTCCTTGATCAAAGGAAATGACTTCTAAACTGTCAGACCAGCAGGAATCCGAGCAAAAAAGACACACATATTTATTCTAGGTAGGGGATGCCATGCCAACACCAGGGCAACCCAGTCAAAGTAATTCAGGTCAACATGAGCAGATTCCACTCTAGGGTTTTACGCTTTGCCGCTGTTTGAAGTCACTATCAACACCAACACACGCGTAATCTGCATGCTACATGCTCTCTAAACATGGCAGGGATTTGGTATCTGATGCTTAAGTGGTTTTCTTTGGTAGATATCGGGAGTGTAAGCCATCCCGAGGACACGGTACACTGCAAATGAAAAGATAAGATATACACCACTGGTAGGAACAGGGGCCGGAAGGTGGCCAACTTTGGTTGCATCTTACACGCTCCGCTTTACATGCTGCGTGTGTTTTGTCTTTGAATTTAGGATTAGGTACATGTACTGTAGATATTGCAAACTTCATAAAACAGTAAATTTTTTCAGTCTTCCATATTACGATAATTACAGCGGTGAGACCTTATCTGAAAGAAGAACCATAAAACAACAATAACATGGTGCTCTCAAGCTCAAGAGAAATGTTAGTTCATTTGCATCTATACCTGTACAAATAAGTAATTTTTGGTATTTAATTTGGCTTTCTCAATGGCTGCCATGACATGAGTAACTGACTTTGTTACACATTCATGACCAACATGACTGCTTTTAAGCCCATTATTTTACACTATGCTCCCCTGTGGTGACTACATCTTCCAAATTGCCATCTTATCACACTAAACCATCCTCCTTCCTGTGTGCCACCACATTCAAACAAGACACTGATAGAGATATAGGAACATACTTAAGCTATTATGGACGTTTCTGTGCATTGATGCCTAGGGATAACAGGAATTAAAGCTTATCTTGCATCTTCAGTTTGCATCCTAGTGATATACATGTACCTGCATGCACAGGCCCGGTCATCATAAAGGCATTACTGAGTGGCTATTTGTCAGGATTAGAAAAAGATCAATATTTTCAATGCTATTACAGAAATGACTGTTCATTATTTCTAACAAAAATAAATCACAACTTTGAGTTCAAATCAATCATACTCCATTTACATGTACAAAAGTATGCAGGATAAAAATGTGACTGATTCAACTGTCATGTGAGTAGATTTTACTTAAAGCTGAATGAATGAGACGCACCTGCTTCAAGTTATAGGATAATATCATAAAAACGTGGGTAATGAAAATTGTCAAACTTCTTCCTATTGACAGTATTGTGTCAAATCAATCAGATAGAAGGTATGCCGAGTTAACTTGTCTAAATTACAGTGCACGCTTTTAACCCCAACTGTCTATTGCTTCACAGGGATGCAGTTCTGAAGCCGTATGTACTATGTCAACCAGTGGGAGGTTTATTTCATTATCTGATAATATCATAAATCAAACTGGATTAAGTTAATTTCTCTTAAGATGTGCCAAATAAACCATTTGAAAACTTCTTCTTTTACAGCCAAGGAAACCATTTAAAAACTTCTTCTTTAAATTTACAGTTATGAGAGTTTACAAAATTTTAGTCAGACAGACGAGAAATACATGTTATATTTGTGAGTGAGCTTATGAGGTAACATATTACACATGAAGTTTCTCAAGTGTTATTGAAGTGACTGGGATATCCCACACGAAATCCTTTACAATTTGACATAGTCCATCCATTGTCCAATATCCTCAGTGCCCTGGTATCAGGGTTCCAATTCATTATTGTCGCACTTCCAAGCCATAGTCTACCTCCAGTATCAGGAATCAATGAATGGTGGTGTCTGCATCTTATATACCTCATCAGTCATCAAGCTTTCACAGCTATACATTCCAAGGAATTGTATAGGCCTTTTATAAGCATTTTCAGACTCATCTATGCCCACGCACGAACCCCTTTCTCAATCATTGATTGAAACTTAAAAGGAAAGGAAGTCTTCATATACTCTTAAGACTGCATTGATGTATACTCCATAAAATAATAAATTTCAAGAAGACGGTCAGAGCCGCTGACAATTCAGAAGTGTGAAATTATAGGTAACATAAATGCGATAACTTTTAGTTGTAAAATACGAAGAGTAAAATGGGAAACATTCTTTATGTGGTGATGTGATATGCATACACATACATGTATATTACCACACTGCCAATAATCTATAGGCTACCATCTCAAACATTTTCATAACCACAAAGCAGCATGAAGATGTAGCAGATTAAGTTCTACTCTGCATGACTTGTTACCAAAAATTGATTTGGTTATGGCATCTCCAAGCTGCACATAGAGTCGATTCCACATTACCGAGAGGGTGTTTGTTGCCTTTCTTTCTAACATTTACAAAACCTTTGTAACAATCTATGTGAGATAAGGAACTGTTAAGAACAATTTCCAACATTCATTTGATGTTCTAAATATTTTCTGCTGCGTTCCAACGGGTTAAACAAATTTCCAACATTGAACACATTATTTGTATTAGTTTCTAAACTGTTGCAACATAGATTGATCATTTGTTTGAACATGTTCCAACATTCTACAAAAATGGTATAACTGGGTCAGTGGGCTGGGAACAGACCAATTCACACATCCCTTCAAAGTATAGCGGATTAGGCCTAGGTGCCATACATAGACACCTCAAAACAAAAGAGTTGACAGTGTCCAGACGTGAAATCTAAAAATATACAGAGGCAGACAATAGAGCGTGATTAGCACCTACTTTTATGGGGGCAATAACCCAAATCTACCATTTTGAGAATGATACAAAATGTTGGAACATGTTCCAACAGTGAAACAATCACATATATGTTTGAAAATTGTTCTAAATAAAGAGATATTTGTGCAAATACTTTCATACTATTTCCAAAATATATAGATGAGTTCAGACATGTTCAAACTTTCATTTCTAACTGTTTGAACAGTCTGGAATTATTTTGACTGAAATAGTCTTTTCTCTAAAATTGTTCAAACTTATTAGCAATATCATCTGAAAACCCTCTCGGTGACATGGAATTGACTCTACAAAGATACAATGTATAATCATTATTCCCAAATTTCTAGCAAATCATCATATTCATAATTACTAGCCTGGGTGCCATCCTAGTCAGTCAACTGGGACTCCCATACTCCCCCCTCATCAAAAATTGGTGAGAGGGGAGAATGGAAGCCCCGGCATCATAATTAGTTTACCAGGACTCCAATACTCTCCACTCACCAGAGGTTGGTAAGGGGAGAAAAGTTGGTAGGAGGGGGAGTATCGGAGCCCTGGTAAACTAACTACATTTGTACAATGGCACCCAGGCCACATAATTTACAGGACCTACTAAACTATGCAGATCTATCCCTTCTTTGTCTACCTTGAATACATTTATATGTGACTTGACATCAGTACATACAGGTAGAGTCCACACAGCAACAACAAACAGCAGTATGATGCAGAGGGGGAAGATCAGTCCAAGCAAGTGACATAAAAGGAAAAGAAAAATATTTGGTTAGCTTTGATGTGCCACATACATCAAGATTTGAGAAGTTCACAACTCAAATTTAAATGATCAATATTATTACAGAGCAAATATTGCTGGTGAGCAACTTGCAGCATAAGAAGGAATAACATAAGTCGTAAAAGACGTCTTCTTGCAAAAAAAAACAGCTTTTTCTATTAGAGATATAAATCTGCCTCTGATTCGTCTGAAAATCATACAAATCATAAGATATATTATTGGATCAGAGAATTGTCCTGGTGCCTGCTGAAGTAGGCCCTGCAGGGCTATAAGTAGGGGAGCTCAATAAAGCCCTTGTTCGCAATAGATGATGATATAGTGAACATAAAATGTACGCAGTTGTGAAGATCCATTTGATTTAGCAGATCTTCCTCAGCCTTTGTCAGAACATTAATGGTTGGGAGTGCATCCCTGGAGCCTTTAGCTTGCCATTTCACCAAAGACTGTGATGTGCAGCTCCATTTTCATGTATCTACATTTCATCCCAACCCACACAGCTACTAATCTCCAGGCTGATAAAGTTTTCTGACAGCTACATCTGGCAGATATAAATTACAATTTGCTTCCTCCAAAATCTCCATGGAGATTACCATGATACCATCATACTATTCATAGTGAAACCTCAGATGAGCAGAATCTGGTGATGTCATTGAATGTGGGTGTTTGGGCACATATTGAATGTGGGTGTTTGAGAATATTGAATGTGAGGTGTTTGGGCACATATTGAATATAAATGTAAGGGTTTTGGGGCACATATTGAATTTGGGTGTTTGGGCACACATTGAGTGTTTGGGCACATTTCATTTTGTAATCCACTGTAGGTACCTTACCATCCTCGACCTACTTAATGTTTGTGCTTTGAAAATATGAAAAATGTATCTGTTACAGTATCAAGTTTGACCTGTGTTTCATTGCTTATGTACATGTATGTAACCTTAATGTGCATATTAGATCTAACCATTCACCACTGAGGTGGATCATGTAAAACCAGTCATTAAGTCCACAATCAGTTCCACTTCATTATGGTGAAAATGGTGCTTTTATAGCGAGATGGTAAATCTTACTTTTATGTTACTTTGTCAGCAAAAATTTCAAAATGCTGTCCAAAGTTCCTGTCACAGTCCTACCTACTTACATGTATGTCCTATATCTAGATCTAATTCACTGTAATTCAGCATGCCAGGTACATGATACCTATCAACAAGAAATCATTGGAGTATTTGGATGGCCAAAAAGGCTGTTAAGTTGTACTTGATGGGTAGCATTACAAATAGCAGCCTTCACAAGTCGATCAAGCCTTGAAGTTTGTGTTGTTATAGTTAGGCAGAGCAGAGGATGGTTTAAAATCTGGCCTTTTAGTATTTCGATACAATGCACATGCATGCTTTTGTTAAAGAATGAAATCATTTTTTTTAATTCGAAGTACGTATTTTGTACTAGGTAGTCCCTCCCACTGCATTAGAACAAAGAGATTGAATTCATGACTATTTCATTTCTTGCCAGAGTCTATGGACTACATGTACAGGAGCCTCTGTTTATCTTTCTCTGATTTCCAACTTCCAGATCAAATCTAGATTTCTATGCGATAGATGAAGATACTTGATATCAAAACCGCTGGGGAATGAGACCCGCCCTACTTCCTCTGGTGAAGGAGAGTACACCCAGGTGGATCAAATGACAGAGCCTGCCCTGGCTTTTGGAAAGACAAATGTTTTCTATCTGATCCTATCCCTCTGGCTACTGACTTATGCTGTAAGCACCACAAATTTGGGGAAGGAACTACACGTACATAAGAAACAGAAGGAAGGATATTACAAAAAAGTTTGCATGTGTTTTCTTGACAGAGGGTCACACTGACTTTGATCAGTTTTTTCGTATTTTTCTTATATTCAATTCCTTATGCAAATCATTTTCTTAAGCTGATGCAGATTTTTTTGTAAATTCTTCTACGTTGACAGATCTTGTAAGCTTCAAAATGTAGTGCAAGGCAGTGGGTCAGGTGAAGATATGGTTTACATTTTTAACATGTCGTCGACAAGAAAAAAGCCCCCGGAAACGTAATAAAAGCAATTCTATAACACAATCATCCTGGGCAATGAGCCCTTAAGTTAGAAAACCTTTCACTAAAGATAAATCATCTTTTATTTTCAAACTAACTTTTTGACACATAAGACACAACAAAGCATGTCTAAATGGAAAGTATGCTAATCCTATATGTTTCCAAGGCAACTCTTCAGTCACCTTTCATCAGCATTTGTACCCTGTTAAGTGCAACAAGAAGCAAATTAGAATTGATGAAGCGTCACTTTTTCAGTTACAGTAACAAATTAAGGTGGACTGATGGACTCCATTGAAAGGCAAGTTGCTGAGAATCTCATTAGTGCTGTAAGCTGGCAATGACGCTACACTTCAGGCTGGATTACACTTGCATTTCAGCTGTGTGGAAACTTGATTATTACACTAAAGCTGGGGGGCTTGGTCTAAAAAGGGGAAGAAGAACTGATGACGTCAATTGTTAACACAGCATTACAACCTAAGCTGCCCTGTTTCCAAGGTCTACTGGAGCAAAGTCATGCATGCAGCCCCAAAGCAGCACTTGGATTGTAACTTATTACCCAAGCATTGCAGAGCTTCAAACAAAATAGATCCTATCCCACATTAACAGAGGTTTCAATGGGCCAGTATTTTTCTACTTTGATTGCTGCCTTGCTTCCCAGTTCCCAACATTTCTTTCTTGGTGAAACACTCAAGATGTTTCGGTCACATTGCCAAATGTTCAATGTAACGCCCCCAGGGCATGAAATATTGATAACTTTGGATGGTCCCTTTCAGCTTGAATAATATGGAAGATGAAATACTGACCCCATTACCCAGAGTTCCTAGGGGGCTGAGAGGGAACCGAAGGAATGCATCAGTAGCATTAGGGTTCCCCGGGAGACATGACACTGCTGACACCTACTAGTACTTCTACAACCAATAGATGTGTGCACATCGATTCTGACAAAATGAGTCAACTTTTCCGTTGCACATCATTTCATCGAATCAACTGAATCGCTTCACGTCTACAAACAGCCTATCCACTGTCATCTTTCATTATGTGTGCAGTAACACAGCTCACATTTTCATGGCAGCATACCAATGCAAAGTTACTGTACCAGAATTGGGCCCTTACACATTACAGTAGATACTGCCGCATTGGTAAGTAAACTTACTGGTTAGTTTGTTGAGCCGGCAATGAATTTGAGCCTAAGAAAGTCACAGAAGTATCTACATTATTTTTCTTTCTTTTTTGGTTTAAATTAAAGGCCCTGGCATGAAGAAGAAGTGTTTGAATCATGAGAAAGACCTGGATGCAGATCCAGAAATTTTGTGAATGGCTATCAACCATTGAAGAATACATGTCTCTGCCTTCACAGAGATTTGGTCTCCCTGGAACATGTATGATGCTGATGGCATCAATGTGGAAAATTCACTAAATTACAGCAACTCAGCTGACAAGACTTGGAGTTGGACTTGGAGGAGCATTTTATGATAATAGGAAACTGTTTCTTGTACCAAAAGTGATAAAGTACACTGGGCAATTCTATCAGTTCCACTACCTGTGGCTGATGGAGGCTCAGTCAATGCTGTCCATTGCTGAACCAGATGTCTACAAGAAGTGTAGGATGTTCTCAGAAACAGTCTAGTATGGTTCATGGAGGGCATGTTACCTATTAGCTCTAAGACAAGCCTAGACAAAATTGCTATTAGGATCTCTAATTAACATGTTTGTGCCTCCCAAACTCCTCCTGGGTATCCTCGTTACAGACACATGCATGAACTTCCACTTCTGACCTTTGACCTCCACAGCAGTTGGTACGATTGCTGGAGGTAACATGATTTTCACAGCTGACACTGATGGCCTTTTTTTTAGTAGAGGGCAAAGAGCAAACATCGCCATGTTGTTGAACAAGTTCATCAGGAGAGCAAGGAGAACATAATAACCTGACTTTTAGAATGTTATATGCACTTTTGCGTTCATACACAACTGTATATTCTATATCATAATGAATATGTAATTCAGGTCAAAATTGCTGTGGACTGACCAATGAAAAACACATAAGTACCAACATCCAACTTGAGATTCCTGAGTTATAGGCATCGGCATAGATTTAGTCCTGATGCAGAAAGTGAAATCATGCAATCATATTCAAGAACATTGAGTTAAATGTCTGTCATGGTTTCATCTTGAGATACTGTCTTTGTGCAAACTGCTCAACGCACAAACATAGGGGCAGCCTTGAACCACTCAAGCTTCAACCTCTCAACTTTTGAAAGTCCAACAAGCTTACGGAAGTCTCTGGGAACCAGCAAGTTTGAGTTATGATACAGACTGAGAGCCTGAAAGCTGACAAATGTGCCCTTAGTACAAAGGTGAGGCAGGGTCATCCCCAGTATGCCTGCCTGCTGTCACAGTCAGATGCTCTGTGTTCCATGGGTGGCCTGAGGGCCGGGGTGTTAATTGACATTAGAGAGGCTGGTAGATTTTTCAAGGTCAAAGCATCAGCTGATGGAATAGAATATAGCAAATGATCACCATAAATGTATAGAGATTTTTAAAAATCTTGCTTGCAGAGCTATTACAAGCCTATTATTGAGTATTAAGTCATTTCATGGATGGAACAGTATTTGAGTTTTTCAGACAGGTTCATTCTGTTGTTGATTATAACAAATTTCTTCTTTCTGGTTCCTCGAGATTCCTTTTAGACACCCTAAATTGCAGGGTTAGATGCTACAACTCACACCATATACATATTAACTCCATTAAGTTCGAAAAACAACTTAAGTCCACTACACATTGCTACTAGTATTTTGTGATGTCTCAACCAACTGGCAGAAAAGCAAGATTTTGAACACAGGCCAGAAATTCCCACTTATAACAAATTTTTCAATACACAGATGATTAATTTTGTTCAAGTGTTCCTCTATCCCATACAACATACAAAATGAACATGTATCAATGAACTTTATTTCTTTTTTAGATTTAGATTAAGTACTTTTGCTAAAATAACATTTGTCACTCACTCGACTGGTTCTATAAGTAAAGCTGAAGAGTATTCAATTTCAGGAAAAAAACAGTGGACTGAGACAGATAATTCTACTTGCAAAATTGTAAATCAAGCTAAACTCTGTACATCTGTCCTAAGGTCAAGCACTGAAAAGCACTAGTTTGAATACAGCTGGCCCAACTGGTGCCGACAATAGAGGAGCAGAAGCTGAGCTGGCAGAGTGCCAGGATTATTAGCAGTCACTTTGGAAACCCATCCAGCTATCAGACATACAATCTGGAAGCTGTAAACAACGACCCCAGAATTAACAACCCAGTGTCATTGGTACAGGTTCAGCTGAGGACAGCTGGAATGAAACGAGAGAGGAAAGGACACAATGGCATTACAATTCATTTCTCTCACAGCCTTGGCTTCTCCAATACATCACAGGAATATTGTACACAGCCATGGGAAAAGGTTATTAAGTTTCCTACAGCTTCCTCTGTCATTCCATAAAAACCCATTCCTTCCAATACAAAACCATATATTATAGAATCCTTACATGACGGTGTTCCATCATGTCCCAAGGGGGTATTTCTACCTGATAAGATATGGCAATTGCTATGACAACTTAAGACTGTTGCAATGGATCATCTTCACAAACCCACCGCACTGTTTGTTACCATGACAGCTGCATTGTTGAAGTATATTGGCTCCTTCCTTTGACATTTTCCAGTCAGTCATTTTGATCTATTCTGGAAGACTTGACATTTGTATGTGTACAATGTATGTCATTGGGTGTTTTGTCACATCTACGTTCCCTATTCCACTTGAAATCCTATATGTGGAGAACACAGTATCTTTCAAAATTTCACAAATAAGCGGATGCTACATGACCTTATTCTTAATGCTTCATTGCAAAGATCAGAATTGTTTACTGTTAAAAATGCTACAGATCATCTATTGTTTCATGCAAGTCCATGAACAATTTTCATCAATATAAAACCTTTACGACAGTTCAGCTTCAGAGTTCTCTCTCCCTCATCTCAACTTGACATTCTAAATGAAACCTCCCTGCTGATCTATTCCCCATAGATCATATCCATCATCCAGCCAATGGCAGTTCATGTAACAAGATCACACAAAAAGGAGCTCTACCTTACATGAACTGTTGCCATGGATACAATTGTCGGGTATGACTATGCCCAAATGTGGCAATTAGGGCCATAATCAGACACCTGGGACTTTCTCCTTGGGTTCAAACCATTTCCTAGAAGTTCAAAGGAGTGGGTTCCTTTGAGGACACCTGTTTTATAGCTGAGCTAGACATACTCCATTGCATACATGTAAGTAGCTTTGCAGATATGAATGATAAACTTCAGCTAAATCCTACATAAGTCATCTTATCAGATTAGGTATACTGTAGTACCGTTAGTATGGATGGACCAAGATAACCCGATCCTCACTGCAGAGGATTGTCTCTTGGATTTTATTGCTTTTATGGGAAGCTCTTAAAAAGAAGCTTAGAATTTACATGTTGCTTCATCAGGAAAAAAAGGGAACTATGTGCCTACCAAGTGAAGAGGACATACCGTGTCCGTACATCAATTTTACTGCAGCAATGAGCATAAAATGTTAGAGTGCAACTCCATTTGCAGAAGATGAACTGAGTTTTTACAATCATAATCTTGTGCAACAGATCACCTCCTGTACCGGTACATGTAATTTCACAAAGGGCTCATAACAACTTTTTGATTGTCAGCATCTCATTACTGGAGTGCAAGTATTGTTGCGAATCATTACCCATCTGTTGACAAGAGTAATGTTTAAAATGTTTTCAGGGGCTGAACCAGGGTAAAATCCATTCCTGTGCAGATGTAATCCATAAAAGTCAGTTCAATCTTTACCAATATATTCACCAGGTTGTATTATTTCAGCCAGTATGCAGGGGCAAAAAAAGTTTTTGTACTGGACAAGTCATTAGATTTATGTAAACTTATTCATCACATCCAACAGCCAAATGGATCTTTACTTCTAGAAGTAAATCCTGCAGGGTATACATGTACCTGAAAATTGCCCCTATATGTCAGACTCAATAACATATACAATCAACTTTCGTATCACCAAATACAATTTTCAACTACATGCTTCAGTACTGGCATTATTAGCGCAAATTACAAGTACATGTATGAGGGTCGCGCATGTAATTTTCAGGATAAATCTCATTAATATGTTTGATAGATCACAGGCCGTCCGTAACAAAGTCAGGACTTAATATCATTATGAATTTATATCACGACCTTCGGTCAATGTGACAACTTCATTTCCTGAAACAGACCCGAGATTAATTACCCAGTGGCCTTGAGGTTGAAATTGATTATCAAATCAAAAAGGTTCATATACTGTCACTTAAAACAGGCCAGAAATTAATTCATTTCACTGCAATTTCACTGCAGCTTAACAAGGCCTTCTAACTTGATTAGTTTGAGATGGCAAGACTAGAACATTGGTGGACATGGTAACATCATCTGTTTTGGAAATCAGTTCTCTACTCATCTTTCTTCATCATTAATGACAAAATGAGGCTGTTTTATGCAGACTCATGTTCAAGGGCATGTTGCACACAATTTAATTCATCGGCACATTTGGTTGATGACTGCCATGTCAGGTGCTGTTCTCCCTCAGGCAAACTCCTGTAATACCGAGTGAGATGTTCCAATATCTTCACCAGAGGGAGAATCAATGCCAATTCATATGCTGTTCTTCGGAACTATCGTACACGTAACTACGGCAACGACATAAATCCACAAATAACTTACAGCTTGTACTACAGTGAGAAGGTCAGAGCATGGGGATTGCCAGGTTTTCGATTACTTTTTGTTTTTCATCTCGCTCTCTTTTATTTTTCTTGGACCCACCTAACTTGCCCTCCATGCCTCATTCCAAACTTCTTATCCAGTAGTAGGAAGGCATATCCTCCTGAGGCCAGCTCCCCCTGACACATATACACAACGTCTGTTAGTGTTACATGCTTGCCAGGAAGTTGACCCTGACCTTGGGGCCCTCAACACCCATTACTCAAGCACATGGCTTCCTAACCCATCTGTATTAACATGTACATGCCTATCTTGAACAGTTAGCTTTAATACTGTAGGAATGCAGAGTTCTTGTCAGGATCTGTCAAACTGGTGTATGTATAGATATGCCTGCCAGGGAGTTTTGCACTTGAACGTTCTAAATACAGCATGCATATCAATTTTGGGAGACATCTGGAATCCGTCTGTTTAAGAGGGTACCAAGTTCATCAGTCATGCGACACCACTCGCTAAAGAACACAGAAAACTAAGGTCTAAATGACGGCATAATTCTGACAAACACTAAATTTCCAACAACAACAAATTTTGACAAATATCCCACACAAACAAAGCAGTAGAAATCTTGAGAACACCTGTCACAAGGCCAATTTCCAACAGCAGACAGATCTCCAAGGCAACCCGATGTACACACTGCACTTCAAGCAAAAAAGTTATCGGCTCATTGAACAAGGCAGATGTCATACAATGTCTGTTGTTTTGATCCAGATCTTTCCCAGGTAGGGCGATCCCCCTAGCAGCTTCCTGTCAAAGTACAGATTCAACCACATTCGTGTATATATTGTGTATACACATTATTTTGTAAATCCTAACGAGTTATCCAGCCCTGTCAGAGATTCTCGAAAAGCTGTCTACTTCAGCCATGGGTCTTTGCTCGTCTTCAATGCCACTTGGACTCGAGGGTCACTTAGACAAGACAAAAGAGACTTGACACATGGTGAGAACAAAGTCAAGCTGAGGATAAGTCAAGTACACCTTCTAAATGGTCATGAACAACCAAGAGGACACCTGCTTGGAGTAAGGACCCTCACAGCACAGTCTTACACAATGGTTCACAAGACTTAAACTCCTTGAAAGCATTCTCTCACGCAAGTCAATCCCAGCAGGTTCACAGGTAAATAAGACAAGACAGGAGCATGCGAAATGCACATCTACCGGCAGGTTTCTTTAGTTTGCCGGGCTTAAGATTCTATTGTTTCCTTTGATGACATGAAGTAATACCTTCAGACGGTTCCGCAATATCAACATTCCAGAAAAAATAGCACAGTCCAACAAAGTAGGTGTGACCGCCCACTCAACAATTAGAAAGGGCAAACATAGATTGCAGAACTGTATTTGTTAGCAAAACAATATCCACATATGTCTTATGTTGACTAAAATTTAAAAACTATCTGTGTACATGCAATTTCTGACAAAATATAGAAAGCGTGATCATAAAGGTTTCAGCTGAACATTAAAAACAGTGCAAAAATTTCTTCTTTGCATAGCAAATGTGGGTCTATGGTAAGTTGGTAACGCCCTTTCTTCTGGCATCTACTGTATCTCAAGCCCAAGCCCCTGGAACTTCTTGTGGTAAACCACAAACTACACACAGGAACTGAAGAGCTCAAACCTGCCCCTCACGACTTTCCTTACTTCCTACTGAAATGTTTGAAATAAAAAATGAATGCTTCATTCTTTCATAGTGCATTTGTATCCTCAGTTGAAATTCTATCTTGTAGCAAAAACGACTTAGTGGGCTCCATTTTTCCTATCTTAAACATGTCTAAATATGCTCTAAAAGTTCATTCTCAAAACACCTTCACCAGTACATTACTTGGCCTGCCACATCCAGTTACAGGACAACTTCCAACTTATGAGAAGAGCCCCAGGATATTCACCTTTGGCATTTTGTAATGTTTAGAAAGAGGGTGTACATAGTGATTACATGGCAGGGCATGGGAAGGGAGGGATTTCTGACAGAAGGAAATGGGATAAGTGAACATGAACTTGCAACACATGGAATTAATTATGTACTAATGGCCAGATGGAGCCCTGAGATGCTATATTGTTAGCAAGGGGTGGAGCGGCAAGTATCATGATTCTTACTATAGCTCTCTTTCTGGTCGCTGGTGTTTGTTTTTCTTCCCATAACTTTTTCACAATATTGAACATCTTATTGTCTTATTTCATGAGTGTCCACAATTTTCACACACAAGCACAAGCGCACACACGCACTCACACACACACACACACACACAGACAAACACACACACACAGGACAGGTGTTTGGGTAGAGAGTGAAAATGAGGGGGAAATTGGCACAGCAATCATCTCAAGATTGAGTATTTCAAAAAGGCACTGCACACTTGAAGATAATGATGGGAAACATTTCTCTCACTCCCAATGATTCTTTCAAAACAACCCTTATCAATAACCAAATCTTGGTATGCCACACAGTTAAATACCTTTTATTTAGAGGATGTACAGTCTTTTGTGAATGGAAAACTTACTCCCTTTTCCAAAACCCACATAACAACTGTTTGAAGTTAAGAGATTGAATGGGGGATCATGAAGGGGGGGGGGGGATGTGTGACAAAATGGAATGATATAAGTTTAGTCC
The DNA here is from genome assembly GCA_035149815.1 of Branchiostoma lanceolatum. Classification (NCBI taxonomy): domain Eukaryota; kingdom Metazoa; phylum Chordata; class Leptocardii; order Amphioxiformes; family Branchiostomatidae; genus Branchiostoma; species Branchiostoma lanceolatum. The sequence goes on from CM068868.1 coordinate 22,882,296, forward strand.
TGGGAAGTCTATGGTATTTTTCAATTAAAGGACTTTTTAAGGAAAAAATGACCCCTAATTTATAAAAAACAGACACAAACTGCTGACCATAAATTCTTCACAACTTCAATACAACACTTTTACAGATTCCTCCTTTGTTTTCTTCCCAACTCTTCCTGACTCGTCCCAAGCACTAAGCATGCAATGTTACAATCTAAGTTACATGTCTGGAGGAGTTAATTTAGAGTTGGCTACGATAACAAGACACTCTAGATCCAGTCATTAGTCTCCCCAAACAAATGATCAAATTCTTGAGGCCTTTTGACCCTCTAAGACATGTTTTCAAGACATCGTTCAGCAGTAATATTGTTAGATCCCCCCCACCTCATCTCCTAATCTCCCTTGTGCAATCACCTGGAGTGAATTTTCGGCTCGTATATAACAAGCACAATCATAATTGATTCTTAACACATTTTCCATTGAGGAGGACCGTAATTGTTGAGAACAGCCGTGTGCTTTGTAATGACTCGAATCAAAATGTGACAGAGGAACTGGGCAAATTGGACAAGATTGGGCAGCAGTCGCAGAAAGGTTACAGTAATTTCCCCCAGGTCACAGCAGCCAAAGTGTGTGGGTAGATGGTTAGGCCCAACTGACTCAATAATTTGGATGACACCTAAAGGGCACTGATTTGTACCCCCCCCCCCCCCCCCTATAAAAAGGGAATTTCTCCAATTTCACAGAAGGACTGTGATACATAACAATGCTTTTGCCTTTGTAAGAAGTTTTCAGGGGCCTTTCACAAGACTAAACCTGACTGACGTGTTTTTTTTTTTTTTTCTGCTATCAGACAAGACTTGAAGTCTCCAGATGCCAGATGCCATTGATATCTGGGGGTGTCCTTTTATCTTGATCAGCTTCACAACAATAAATTGCATAGCTTTTTACTTTATCAGTACTGAAATGACTTACCAGAACTGTTAGTGTCAAGAAATCTTTTTTTCTTCAAATGTCAGAAGGTGTAATCTAATCCCACAAGGAGTACAATGTACATGTAGGTGTGACAGCCAGACTAAACAATCCAGTGGACCAGGTGTATTCCATAGTGTGCATGCCACTACAAATTACATTTAATTATTGTCCAAGGCTCAAGAAACTTCTCAAATATTCATTGAATGCGAAAAGGATTAACAATTCTGATTTGGCACGCTCATATTCCTTTGCTTTACGGCACTTTTGATTAATAGGGCAAACAGGGACTTCATCAATATTTCTTTGAAGTCAATGATTCTCAGGACAAGCCTAGGCTACTCAACGTTCTACTTGAACTTCAAAGTTAATTGTGCAGATATCAATCTGCTTGCATGGTGCAACTTGGCAACCACATATTTACCGCAGGCTTTACAGTTTACTGTTCCCCTGTTACTTGGAATCTTTTCCTGGCCAAAATAACCAAGTTTGTTTTGTTACAGACTTAAGGTCCACCAATGTTATTCATTTTATGTACCTGGCCCTGTTGTGACTAGCATACTGATATTTACAGGTTTGACATTCAACCCCGATGATTAGGACATGATGTAACAAACACACCCACACCTATACTTGTTTTTGCTGTCTACCAGTAACCTTGAATCATAAACCATTCTTTTGGCAAACCTAGAGGGCAAGGTGAGTCTGAACTACATGTATATAAACTGGTATACAGAATTATTCATAATCATTCACAGCAGATGACTAAGCCCGTCTTAAATGTTTCCGATAAGAAAAGCCAAACTTTTCGTGACAGGAAAACTCAAAAAACATTTTCCTACTTATTACAAAATTGTTAAGTAAACATATCACACGTTTTAAAGCCAGCTGTGGTTAAGAGATGATTCATGCTGCTGGAGTTAACATTCTGATCACCCTCTGGCAGAAAGGTGGGTCCTCTTCACAGGACAAAAACAAACCTTCACCGCACCATATGGCTTGATGGCATAACATTTTTCCATGTGAAAAAAATAGATAGAGGGCATCAAATTAAAACTTCTAAGCTACCATAAAATTTCACAGCATTTCCATTTAAATTTGATGTTTAACATCCTTAACCAGGTAGATACCCAGTTGTAAGTAAGGCAGTCTTTAAAATCAGCAATGAAGAAATCTAACATTGATTTTTAAATCTTATTCATCCCAAAGTAGTTTAAGTAGTTCATGAGTCACATGTATAGTCATGATTTCCTTCAAGCAGACACTTCGGGTGGTCATGCGTTACACCACCACTTATTCTGGCTTCTCAAGTTTTTGGAGGTCTTGCTCCTGAAACATCTTTTTGATGTGATTGAAAGGCCTAAACCTACATCCCAGATGTAGGTTGTAGCTTCATCCCTTCCAATGTTGTGTTTTGGTAGATTAGAGTGTAGGCTGATCTCCGCCCTATATACCTGCAATCCCCTGCCCACGACAGCATTCATGACATCAGGTGACGCATGTACATGTACATTCCCCACACAAGACATTTCTTCAGTCTGTTTACATCTGCCTTGCAGTCACGCCCACAACAGACTCGGTTCAACATTTCCAACCAAGACACACATTCTGGGTACCTTCTGATCCATGAAGTCAGGCACAAATGACAACACCAGTCTGACTCCAAGAATTTTTGATAATGATAATAATGGAAGTAGACCTATGCATCCACATTTTGTTTCAGACTAAAGTAGAGAACTTTATACACTGTACCTGTGCAAAGATTGTTAATTTTCATGCTACCATGTAGGTGCCAATATTTCTTCACAACCAAACACTGCTTCTACATGTACATCCTGGTCATAAGTAGTCAATAAATCATTAATATTTGAGACCTGCTGATTGAAGGTCCGAGAGTGGGGAAACAATTTCATGGGGTCACAACTTTTGTACCTGTGGACTCCTGTAGCAACCTCATACCAGAATCCCTAGACACCAAAATGACCCCTCCCTTGCCCTATATGCAAACAGATAACTATTTTCCATTTAGGACTTAATAAAATAATCGGCCCATAAACAAGAATTCTTAGTCACTGAGAAACTTTGGCAAATCTGCACAAACATGGCAGCATGTTCAAAGGGGATTTCACACCTGTTGACACTGAAAAGTTTGTGTTGTCCAAACAAAGAGATAAAGCTGTTCATCTGCCCTTGTATGTCATGCCACACCTTCTCTTGACCTACAAACTCACACACCATGCAGTAGCTTCCCTTGCTGACTTTATCACACACTACAGGCTAGTGCAGCGCTCTAACAGAAAACATCAAAGTCAAGCTCTACAACATTCTATATTCTTAAGAGATTAATTTCAGGAGGTCATTAGGGAAGACTTCAATATTCTAATAGGTACGGTAATTTGCAAGACATTCAAGTCATATTATATATTTGTAGACATCCTCTCATAAAGTATTATTAAAAATCTAGGTCCCAGAGGCAAAGGGCACCTGTACAGGTAATATCAGCCTGGTACTGCTGGATACCTGTGATCAGAAAAAAAGTTTCATAGAAAACTGTAATACATTATGTACAATTACATATTCTTGTGGTTATTCAAAAATGAGAACAGTTCAAATGGGGGATCCACATATTCAACAATAATGATATAGAGGAAGCAATTTTGCAGAATGCCATCCCTGGTAAATGACGTCAATTCCGCGAGCTGATGTAGTTATCGTAACAATCGACCTAGTTACCGTTAGCGGTATGACATAGGGACCCTATACTTATCTTTCCATGGCATCCGAGCCTACTGCACAATGATAGTCATTTCCCCATTACTCCAGTAATTTTACACTGACAAAACAACCACCTGTCGGCGGGTAGGTAGTTCTAATGGTCTGTGTTTAATACCAGTTTACCTGCTGCAATGCCCCTGATTCACATGTTTCTCTGCAAAATTGCAGTGAGGGTGGGTCTTCCAGAATGTATCTCATATGTCTGGTAAATTCCAAATAGTTTACCACATTTTGAGAGTTAACATTCTTAGGTACATCCATATGTTATCAAGGATGGTACAAATAGGCCCATATAACTTCATTTAAGTGGAATAAAGTTCTACCATTGTTGTCAGTGCCAAACAGCCACCTGCAACCTACAATTTGTCAGTAAAAACCAAGTTTTGTGTGTGAAGAATTTGGAAAGTAAATATGACACAGAAGTAGCAATTAGCATATTTTAGCAAGTTGTGCTGTCTGCCCCACTCAACAATATTCTTGACACATGTATTGTCTTTGGATTTGACAAATCATGTACGCTGTGATGCTTGCATATCTTAATCAAGCTTCAGTAGTCTACCCTTAGTTCCTAGGATTAAAGGATACTTACTAACATGTGTGTAGGAAACACAGCTTAGCATTGTTCCTTAGAAATCGCCCCCTGACCCTTTCTGGTCTCCTAGTGAGTCCATAATTGCATACCAGTACAGGAAAAGGTCTCAAACTCATACACCTGTCACAAATAGGTAGTGACAGTTTCCCCATCCAACAAAAGGAAAGAACGATCCTGCACACTCTGTAATACTACTTAAGCTCAGCTTAGCAATTTCTGCTCTTAATGTTTAGGGGCAAACATTACATAGCTCTGCTTAGATACCACTACCTCTCTGATGGTGGAATGCATAGCTGGCAAGGCTGTCTCCATGGCCCGTCCCTCCATCCATCCCAGGACAGAAATTTGCCTCTTGGGACAGAAAAAAAATTTACTCCACGCATCTATCCACAAATTCTGAATTTATAACGTGAAATTGATGAAAATGTATTTTCACAAGCTTAAAATGACAAATTTTTCAACAAAAACAATGTGGAGCTGAGTGGGACGGAAAAAATTTAAAGCTGCAGACAGCCCTGGTAGCTACACATCCGCAGTCTTACAGAACCCAAGCTACAGGCGTGTTTTGGAAAGAGAGGAGGTATATAACCTTTCACCCCATCAACCTGTAATGTATGCAGATCAAGGTTTCCCACAGTCATACATTATCTCCTGTCACTTCAGCAACAACATGTTCACCTCCTGGCATGATTTGACAGGAGCCTTTTTCATATTACCCTTGGCAATTCCATTCATCAATTATATGATGAAAAGGCCATAATCTTTACCAGTCATGAGCAACAACATCCTGTCAAAAGACTGACTGACGCATGCTCGACAAGATTTTGAAGCTGAAACGAAAGCTCCTCATTTCTGCTCTCCTTCATTTTGTCACTATTCCTCACATACATACATATATATAGCTGATATAGTCCAATCAATTTGCACAAATATGTACCAAAATGCCAAAGAACATTACTGCCCCAATCTACATGGAAGACATTTGTGTCAGCGATGGATGGGAATCCATATAACATCCTGAGCATCCTTTAGTATAGGACCAGGAGTCCATCTTCCTTTATTGACCTGCTGACCTCACATCAGGACCTATTGACACACTACAGTTGTCCAATCAAAAGTAAGGGGTACACTCAAGAAGGTAAGGCACCATAGGCCTGACGACGTAAGCCATACACTGCAATTGATCTACTGTATGTAGAAGCTGCCATAATTCACAAAAGCCACATTTACTGGGAATCATAATCATTACTTTACTGTACTGATGTAACTGGGCCAATGTATGCAGGGATGTCATCATTACCATTGTGTATGGGTCATCTCAAAAGTCTTAAGTATGACGGTGCATCTTAAAGGATCTGAAATTACACCTTGCTTAACAACCAATTTACAAAAGAATTTCATTAAAACATAAGCCTTTGCAAATTAGTACTTAAGGTGCATAGTACTATGATGGTGCAGCATTATTCCATAATTCTTCACGGAATTACATCTTGCCTAACGACCATTTTACAAAAGAATTTCATTAAAACATAAGCCTTCGTACATGAGTACCAAAGGTACATAGCACTATGATCGTGCGGCCTTATTCCATTCTTCACGGAGAGCCCCAGAAAATGGACTAGCTTTCCTCTTGGTGTTTGACTGACAAGTCCTGTAGCATCCATCATGCCAGCGTCCTAATTCCTGCCAGATATGAATGCTATGATAGTTTACGGCCATTCCATGTTGGCTGTTGCAGACCTCCTGGCACCCAGCTGACCCCAGAGCCTGCCCCTGTCCTCATTGAATGCCCCACATTTGCCCCCACCAGATTACTCCTTCTGTCATGTAAATGTATGATCTTTTTGGAAATCCTTCGCAGGCGACGCTGAACAGAAAGACTCAGTCAAGGGAATTTCACAGGTGTCCCAAGACAAGATGAACTTCAAAGGAGAGGATACAGCACCGCAAGTGTTGGCTTGACCTGCTAAGGGATTAGTAAATGGGTTTCTGTGACCCATGACCCTGGTGCGGAACTGTCCATTGTGGTCAGGAGAGAGGGAGTGGGTGGGTTAAAAGCAGGTGACTGTCATAGATTGAAAGGGGATAATGAGGGTTTGTGCCTTCATCAAGCTACATAGATTTGATTCCCTCCTTACAGAACTTTATTCATGACAATATTTATCTCTAGCTAGGGTGAGGGTTTCTAGAGATCCAGCTTGTCTACCCTGCTCCAAAATTACTTCTCCACCAACAAGCTGCATGGGGTTGGGTATCAGGTTGAGATGGGAGCCTGCATGCTGTTTTCCATAGGAAAGATGAGAGGCAATCTTAAATTTCTGTGATTCATAATCATAGGGAAGGCTATTTAATGTCATGAAATAATTTCTGGTGAGGTGACAAACATTTTGTGTAAAGTGTAGCAGTCCCTTCCTGAATTTAGCATACTTTGTAGGCAGACCTGAATCCACCAGTTGACCAGGGTGTTGGGCCAAGTTGGTAAGGGGCCAAATCGTCCTGATTCTGGTCGGCAACACGCGAAATCTATCCGGTGCAGGTACAGCGATATAATATACGTCCATGCCGCATGACTGCAATGCCATGGTGCTACATTGTGACGGCTGTAATTTTATCTATTGTTCCTGCATGCTCCCTTTTGACAGTAATTACAACTCAGGCATTCATGGTGTATGGCAGATCAATGTTCATTTCCAGCCTGCCAGGTTTCTCAGGTGAAAGTAAACATGGCATTTTGTCAAGTATTTGAACTATGATGCCTGCAGGCCAACTGAAAAGAACTGACCATCAATATATGTAGTGTATGGCAGCGTGACACATGTACAGCTATAGCTAGTGTTACACTTGGCAGTTCAAAGATAGCTTTTGGTGAACCAAGATACAGCACGATAAAACATGAGCTACTTCCTGCTCTATATAATGTAGCTGCATATACATATATGTACCAGTAACTACACAAATAAGGACAGAATCACAGGGCCTAGTCCTGCCAACAGAAACAACAAGTATGGTGTGCAGTTATTTACAACACATGCCGGAATGTTAGTCAGCATACAGTCGAATATAGTCACGTACACAATAAATCTAAATTGCATACAGACAACATGTTTGTGTACCATACACCAACAGCCATTTATCATGTTGTTGTCACCTGATGAATATTGGAATTAATCAATATCATATATTTTTCAGCTGAAAGACTGCAAAGCTTACCAGTGGTGTTTATATCTTTGATCTTAACCCCTTAAAAAGAAATTCAAAGGCAGGATTGCTGTCCACTATAGTCCTACATGTATATGCTACATATCAATGAACCATCAGTGTATATGACTGTATGTGTGAAGCTGGCAGAAATGTTCAATTGAGAACATTGCAAGAATACCAACCTCTTTCATCTTGACAAAACCAATCGTTGGTCAGAAATGTTCAATTGAGAATACACATGTGTAGTAATAGTATTGCAAGAATACTTACCTCTTTCATCTTGACGAAATCTATCGTTGGTCTCTCCTCCTCCCGCCTCCGTTTCAGCCCTCCCTTGCGGTCGTGGTGCAAGACGCAGGGCTGGGACCGGGCTCGCGGGAGACCCACCCGTCTCCGCGGCAACTCTGGCGTGGACGTCAGGCTGCTTCCGACGGACGACAGGGAGCCGGAGCCCTCGGACACGGCCTCGGAGACAGAGCTGTCGGTGCGCTTGTGTCTGGTGGGACTGTTGTCGAGCCACGGGGCGGAGAGCGAGGTGTCGAAGAAACCGCTGCTGGCGGAGGCTGGGCGGGGGATGGGGGACTCGGGCGGGGTGGAGAACTGCTCGCTGGGGCTGAAGGGCGATCTCCCCCCTGCATGGACCGGGAATGACGACAAACTGCTGTTGGACCCTCTGAATGAAGCTGTGCTGTTCAACCCGTTTTGACCCTGTTTGAGTTTAGTGACCGGTGTCCAGAGCTTGCAGCCACTGGGCTTCCAGCTGGAATCTGTTTGTGAAAGTTCTGTGGGGATGGAGAGGGAGCGGCAGTGTCGTTTCTTTGGCGGCGGGGGCTCTGGCGGCGTCTGTGATATGTCGTTGGAGTCGTTGCAGTGGAAGTTGAAGCGGGTTGGTGCAGAGGTTTCGCTCTTGTGGCGGCTACGGGTCAGAATCGTCATGCGCTCCCCTGCGGGAAACGCCATGGCTTCTGTCACCCCAGACCTTAGGCCATTCTTCTCCACAAATGCATTCCTCTTGTGCTCTGTAAAACACACAGGAAAAATATGACACTAATCTTAGTACACATTATGCAACAACCATTAAAAACCTGTATCCAGGGTAACATTTTGATAGCAGCTAATGAGTTATGCATCATTCTTATTAGTTATCTTGTCCAAGAAACAAGTAATTTTGTTTTCGTGGTCTAGCCACATAAAAAGGTCTGTCAGGGTTGAATGCGTCGAGACACAAACATGATGTTTCTGTTATCAACACCTGGTACAGATGGACTTTAAGAGTGTGTTATGTCTTATCACTGGATTTTAAACAATGAATACTACCAGTATTCTACGTTGACAGTGACAGTGATCTATCAACTTGGGTTTTTGGACAAGAGGCACTCTTGCTCTTACAAACATCACTGCACCTGCTTCTTCAAAGGAGCAGAGGTCCCCCACAAGGAATAAGAGGGAGACATTTGAAACTTGGGAGCACCTAATGGCTGAACCTCTACCCAGAAGAATACAGATGCTTGGAACAATTCAGGCCCTATCTAAATGGCTACAGCCAAGTTTGTGACCTTTTTCTGGTAAGTTTTCATAGCAAGGTCCCCTGCAGATGCATATTTTACATAAAATGTCATAAAAATTTGTTACTTTTTGATATTGGTAATCTGCCATTTGCAGCAATACTGCTTTTGAGTATGGACGAAAGAAAACAGGTTGGAGCAAGATTAGCTCAAATTCCTGGGAGCTCAGAACACTGCCCGAGAAACAATCCTATCCAGTCCACATCTAATGAGGCATTTGCTTTTTTCGTTGAAAGTTGAACAAGAAAAGTACTTGGACTGATAATGAGATAATAGGCCCTTGTCATTGATGAAAGAAAACAACTTAAATGGCCACCTGATTTCTGACCTGGATGTTTGAATGCCTGTGGTTTCATGCACTAGCAACAAATTTGGTCTGCTGGCATTTCAACAAGTTCAATCAACAATGAGCCACAAATGAATGAGCTTGTTGTATCAAACCATGCAAGACAAAGATGAAATTAAGGTGAAAAGGCCGGGGTATCTTGTTTATTTAGCGGTCATTTGATATGGTAATGACCAATTAGCCAACCTTACAAATGGCTTGTTACAAGCAATGAATGGTTGAACCCTAATGACTAAAGCTTCCTGGTTAGACTTGAATTGTAAGGAGGTTAGAGGCGTTTTCAGGTACATGTACTTGGAAGCATTATGGTAAAAGCTAAACTGGGTTCTCCTCTTTTTCTGGAGCCAGAAAAACTTTCAAGCGAAGTTTTTAAAATAGGTGTTTTCGATAAATGGGATTCAGACTGATGCATATCTTACCTAAAACCTAAAAAGGAACGCTGATTGTTTTCAATCCCCCTACAGTAGTATGAATTTTTTAGCTTGCCATTCACAAAACATACCACGTACCAAGTCTTTCAGAAACCTTAAACACTTTTGAACAAGCCTGAAAGATTAGTAGACATAAAGGTATAGAAATACTCTTTTTGATGCAACACTTCATTCATAAGGAAACAACAACAAATGTCAACAAAAGATATCCTTTGATGGAGTAACCCCACCTCCCCCTACTGCCATGACACCTATACTCTCTTGCAAGTAAGCGAGCCCACCCAACACAATTAGTCGAGCAAACAGGGAATATTTGCTCCGACTACGTCAGGGGTTTTCTTACCTCCATAGCGGTACGTTTTCGGGATGGTGAAGCTTCGGGCTCGCAGGCTCCGGTGGGCAGGGCGCTAAAACACAACACGGAACAACCATAAGTTCTCAACTTTGGAAATGTGTTAACAAGATGAACTTTCAACATCAAAGTTTTCAGCAATTGTCATCAAAGTCATTTCAGAATATTCGATTAGATTAGAATTCTAAGTAACATTTGATAAAACTACACTGAAAGTGTTATAATATTAATAGTACATGTTGCAACAATTAACCATTTCGGAAAAAAGCAAACTTCATTACTAGTCTGATGCAATAATTTGAGCACAGTCTAACCCCCCCTGGCATTGGCACCAGCTCTTGAAAATTGCAACAGCTTCAGACTTCATGCTTGTGATCAAGCATGGACACCAAATAAAAAATTTAAGAACGTATATTGAGAGTTGTCATAGCAACTATTCCATCAAGATTTTGGAGGAATTCTGGAGTGTATTCTTTACCCTCTTGGGAAGTCAAGTCAATTCTAAAAACCAAATTCATTCATGTCAGTTTTTGATACTGATATCAATAAATTTCAATAAATACTTCTTGTTTCCACTAAATAATTGGCAGAATGTATGGACATGTTAGTACCACAAATATGGCAAATCGTTTTCTGAAAATGTCTTCATTTCTACATAAGGTAAGATTCCCTATTGTTAAATTCCACTTGACAATTTCAGTCAGCGCACTGCTTTCACAGCTACCCGACTGGATGACAGGCCATCATTCAAAATGCATGGTTTAACTTAAGGGTTTTGTTAGTGCAAGTTGACGCCACAGATATTTTCGCACTGAGCCGTCCCAACCTAAGAAAACCCACCATGGCATGAAGGACAAAATGTGAAAAGCTTAGCTGCCTGAAAAGACAGCCAATTAGTTTTGGAAGAGCCACCTTAGAGAGGATCATCTGCGATCCAAAATTATGCTGTTGAGCTGCATTCTAAAATGTGCCTTCTGGTACATGTTACATAGTATGGGTGGAGGTTATACTTACTGTATGATAATAAAATGGAAGTTTTATTAACATTGTCTAGGCTGTCATTTTGCTGAGTAATCATTCGCATCTCATGACCAAAGAAAGTAGCTTTTAGGCACGTGCTACGATTTTTAAGATCAAAATATAATCGACACAAACTGAACTTCAAAAAGGTCCCTGAGGTAAAATTGTTCAGTCTATAGAAAATCATTTGTGGCAAAAGAGCTGAGGCTTCTTACTCCATTGTTGAATTAATACATGTTCATTTATTTATCTATTTGTTCTGCATGTACATGCCAGGGTTGCCCAACTAGCCGGAGGCTATTACTAAGGGCGAACCTATGTGTGGTCATGGGGCTGTAGGTTTTGGACCAACGCACACCAGGGCATGCCCTACTCTTTTTCGAAAGGTGTGGTGGGTTCTTTTACGTGCGTTGTGTTGGGGCTTAAAGGATTAGCATTAGGCTAAGTAATCTAAGAAGGAGGTACTCATCTGAATATCTTGATTCTTAAGGTTTTTAATCTAAAAACAGTAGAAAAGGTTGCATACTTTGAGCAGATGAAACTTTGTGAAGGCACATTTAAATTAACACATTTAGTACAACATTTTCAACAAGACATTGCAGACTACTCACATGGTCTATCTGATTGTATGTTACATCTTTGTCTTCCAGACAGTGGTTCTGTAGTTTTTCTGTAATCAGCGTGACCATATTACTTTCCACGTCTTGCCAGGACTTCGACAACCTTATAGACGACTCCTTGCAACCCTTGGCGAGGCCTCGGGGGGTGCCCAGAGCACGGTTCGCTGGCTCGATGTTGGCGGTGTCAGGACGCAGCTACAGCATGTTGACGATGATTGGATGTAATTGCGATCCCTGAGGTTTGACGGCTGAAGATGTCTATGATCGCTGAGGGCAGGAAAATAATGCATAAGTCAATCATTGGCAACTTCTCACAACTTCAACAGCAGGGCAACCAGAGTATTATACAATATAATAAAAAATCATGATTACCGAAATGTATTGAAAAGTGGCACTTAAATATATCAGAACAATGGCAACAAAACATTGCAATTGGCAACTGCTATTTGGATCATGATCAGACCCTCCCACTTCCCAAAGCAGACCAGCTTCAGGCTTATTTGAACCCATACCTGACAGTACATTGACATGGCCAGCCATGTCAAAACATGTCCAAGCAACCAGCATTGACCAAACAAGACAGTGTCTGACACTCACTCTGTCCATGTACTGTACAGAGCTGCACAGATTAAAGTCAGGATACTGGTAGCAACTGTTTTCCAAGACTCTTATGTTGCAGTTTATAGATCCTGTCGAAGATGACATGACAGGGACCTCAATAACTGCCTGGCTACATGCCAAGGATGAACAGGCCCAGCTGGTTAGAGGGAAGGATAAGGATTGTCAGTCAGACAACCATCATTCATAGTAGCACTGTCACACCTGTTCACGTAATACAGAAGCAGGAGGGGTGTAAGTTATGGCAATAAAAAGGAAAAGGTGAGGCAAGACAGCTAATTAAGAAAAAGACTGATCAGAGATTTCTGTCCTCATGGCTGAATCAAAGGAGGCTGAAATAATTTTTTAGCAAGTGTATGTGAAAGATGATAATGTCCTAATGTTCCTGCAGGCCTAAGTGTCCTTGCCAAGTTGGTCACATATCAAAATGCCAACATATACAATGCACTGCCTGCAGCATAGCATATCTTAAATCAAGGCAAAGGCCCAACCAGGAGAACTGAACATTTTCTAGTTGCAAAAGTTCAAAATTTGATACTTACTTTATCTTTCTGAATATGAATCTCATACATTTGAGTTAGTGGTTCTGCCAGAAAAAAATTGTGGACCCTCTTTGACTGGTGTAAACAAACCCATACAGCTTGCTAGTATAGCATTATTCAATTTGGGGAAATCTAAATCCATACGTCTTACATTTCTTTCACAAAAGACAGGAGTCTATCCTTCTCATTACGACAGAACCTACCAAATGAAAACTGGAAAGAAAACACTAATTTTCAAAAAACTCCTTTCCTGCCTTGGCTGGCGATACAATAACTCTCCTGTGCTGATGGGCATGGGCTAATTAGCCACCACAAGGTTGCCAAGATATGTAGGCTGCAGACAAGCAGGACAACGCCAGAATGTGACGTCTGGGTTAGGGGTCAAGGACACGAAGGCTTCACTGGCAACAACAAGCTAGCCCTGGTCACAATCAGTCAACAACATCACTTACTTGGACTTGAACATAACACACGAAGACAAACACAAGAAGATACACAATGTAGACTGTGTAGAGAAGACATAGCAGTTTGACTGCTTTCCAATAACTCCCTAATCTCCATGGTTCAGGACAGTCTTTAAAAACTGGACGCTATCCAGGACAGGTTAGCCTCATCAAACTTTTGTGGGAGCAAGTTGGGAAGCAAGGAGGTATTAACAAATTCAACCCATGAAATGTATAATTTAAAGATAATACTCTTTTCAACACTACTCTATTATGTAAAGTCAATATCATAATTAGCACTGGAGTATGCATGAATATTACTCAATCCGAAGCCACGCCCTCTTGGCTGTGGCTGATTTGGTCCATGCAGTGCTGAGAGAGCATGACCTCGGAGACAATAATGTCCCTTACATACTCATACCCTCATCATGGCATCTTGTGGGACTTTATACATGCACGTTGCACCCTAGGAAAATGTTGAGAGGGAGGGCAGGTAAACACTTTCCATACACTGGTGAAAGAGCTCATATGTACTTCAATGTAATTGTACTCAATCACTCATCTTCCAAGGCCAACATGCTACCTTTAGAATTCTTAAGATTAAAATCAACACATGATATCCATATACTAACCCTTAAGACAAGCCACATCGAGAAATTTACCAAATTCACATTACACCTGCTTCTGGCAACACTGGTATACCTCATATTAGAGGGTTGTGTGTTATTAAGACGATAGTATGTTCAGCTGCACATTTATAACAGAAGTTATCTGCAGGGCACATCCTGTGCAAAGTTAGTTTGGACCCCTGCAGACTGTCAGCATTTGCCCTACATTACTGTATGATTTAATGATTAAGAATCAAAGAGGCATTCCAGACCTTAAAAAAAATCTAATGTAATATGCCCTTTAGCCAAACCCACCTTGCGCCCAGACCTAACCTACCCTAAAAATCATGCAAAGTCATGTTGTTGTTGTTGTTGTTGACATTGACGAACCAACCAACCTACTATAAACAAACAAAAATGAAAACGTAATCTGCCGAGTGGACTTGGAGGAGGTAACAATAACAAACCAGACTCGGTGCAGGATTAAATGGACAGTCCACTTTGGACTGTTGCAAAACTTCCCTTTAACTGTGTGTTGATTGAGAGGAAACACTGCAGAAAACCACTCTTGACAACTTCCCACCCACTTCCCAGACAAACCTCCCTGTTAAAAGACTGGGCAAACTTTCCTCACAATTCCTTGGTTCCCCTCCAATTGAGGATCCGGCAACTCAAGGTGTATGGAAATGTCAATCATTCCCAGGTAATTGCTTGATGTCACCCGAGCATGGAAACGTTTCCAGACAACAGCACAAAGCCAGCGCACTGGCTCACCAAACAGCTGGCTGGACTGGGAGACTTCAGAATGGAATTTGAACCTTGTTGTCCCTTCAACCCTTTAAATACGGTTGAAACAACCAAGCCAGCCCGAGAAAGAGCCGACATAAAAGGAGGATTAATAAAAGTAACTGCACGTTCCAAAGTTGGGCTGAGCAGAGTCTGATTATGACAATAGAGCTGTATGATGCATTTGGTAAGGGATTGGGTTAACACGACCTGTGAAATATAAGTGTTCAGGCTTGACAGGCACTTCTGATATACCTCTGAAGGACGTCATTTACATATGACAACCATAATGGTGTATATGAGCTGCTGGACGAAGAGGTTATACTTATACAAATTAGTAAGTTAAAATGTCAATTTTGATGTTATGATAAATTTTAAATCAAACAAAATTATAGAAAATTTGTGCAGCTTTGGAAATACTAGTCTGGTCCTTGAATCATACTCTCCAAGCAGAGGTAAGATCCGGGGTATTTTCGACGTATTTTCGCGGTATTTTCAACGTTTTTCTACTTTTCCGTTTTTAGTTGGGTCTCCCTCCTCACTAAAAACGGAAAAGTAGAAAAACGTTGAAAATACCCCGGATCTTACCTCTGCTTGGAGGGTACTTGAATCACACCTTATAGTTATTGTAGGGACCAAACTTGTTTCATTTCGTTCAGCTTTTTACACCTACGCTTGGAACATGCAGCCAAGGGATCTGCAGGCTCTCAAGTGCCCCAGGATACTTGATAATCATGTCTCCAAGAAGGGGTCAGGGAGAGGGTAACATTTCATTGTAAAATATTCTGACCGACTGTCAGAAATAATGGGGCAGTCAGAAAACACTTTCCAACATCTGCTTGGAGACGAGGTACAATAACATACCTTATATGTAGGCAGACCTGAGGCCAACTTGTAAGGACCACTAAATAAACAGAAGCAACCCTGTCTTCAACTTGGCACTTGTCCTCAGAAAGGTGATACTCTTTAGGGAGCACTAACATGCAGCCAGGAGACCCTGGTAACCCTTTAACATTTGCAGAAGGTGTGTCACATTGTGATAGCAGCTTTATACAATCCAACCCTGGACACCATCTCTGATTGACAAAAAAATGGATTGAAACACATTAGCACCCTCTTTGTCATAGTAGGACAGCACATATTCAAAGATAAACTCCAGCAAGTTGCGTGGCCTCCCTGGTTGGTGTGTGGTGAGGGAAGTTTGTTGAAAGGCGGTAAGTGGAGATGAATGTGATCAACCATGATAATGAGGAGGGAGACAGCTGCAGCTATAACATGCACAGAGGTCCACATGCCTGGGGCTGGCAGCAGGACTCCAGCGAGGGTCAGCTCTCAGACTCACTCTCTGTGGCTACAACAAAGGAGAAACAAAGTACGAAATGACCTTGCCCAAACTCTTTGTCTCCATACCCAGGTTTCGCCTTTCTTGGCAGTGAAAAGCCCTTATGATCACATGTCAAAAATACACAAGAAAGACTGGGAGAGTATCAGATTCATAGGAAGGGGCATCGCTAAAGGGCCTCACCTAATCAAAATGCCTCTCGATGACAGAAGAAACAACAATGTTCAGCCCCTAACCCAGGATTATTCAGCTTAATTTCAGGGCTTGAAGGTGTAGTTGTTACTGCTACAGAGAAAATATACTCTTAGACTACAAATGTATGAAACAAAGCCAATTTGCATATAAGCCTCACAGGTGTCTGCTATACAACCTGCAAACTAATGTACATAAGTCAAGCCTGTTCCAAACACATTCATTCGACACATAATGATAATTTCATTTTTTAATACAGCATATGTATAGCCTCAAACAAAAGGTACTTTTAATATGATCGTCCATCTTGACTCCTTTTCCTGGTTTGACCCATAAGGTTGACAAAGTCCAGAGGAAATGCTGCATATTCTAAACCAGGCATTTGTATCTGCCTCCTGAGGTTTGTTCTAGTTTGACCTGAATGATCTCTCTCTAAAGTAACTCAGTCATGCCCTTCTGCGAGATAAATGCTGTCTTCAAGTTCTTGCCATATGGACAGCATTTGCAGTTGTCCTGAGTATCCTAAGCCAGATTAGTCAGGTCTGTGAACTCAAAGCTCCTGGTAGATTTCCACATCTGATTGGAAATTCTACACCATACAGGGGAAGGACTAGCATGATAAATGTCGTTCTTTCAGAAAAGCAGTGCTTAGAATTTGTTCTAATGTCTGTCATGAATTCTGGTGCTAGCTGGAATGATTTTAGTCAAGCTAAATGTAAATCACTGCTGCTAGCAGTCCTCCACTGATCAGGCCCCTAGTGAGGAGGGGCTCCATAAAGTTCCTGGGGTGGAGAGTGAGAGTTTGGGTTACACAGACTAGAATTGTCTAACCAACTCATTCTGCATATGGAGTTTGTATCTGGAGAGCCAAATAAAACATGGTACTCACACAGTCATCTTCATGTATTTATGGTAGGCCTAGCTGCTTAGTCTAGCTTATGTAAGTGGATACTTACAATAATATTACAGAAGATGAATTTAAAAGCTAACTGGTCAAATTGGTAAGATGATCTGACATGGATGCGACTGAGACAACTTGTTTCTGTCTGGAAAACTGAACACCAGGATTTACTTCTCGATTTCAATGCAATGCAAACAACACAAAGACATCTCGTGATATAGACAGACATAACTCAGTAAGGAGCAAGATGATATACATGTACATGCCTCTTTAAAGAAGACAGAATTGTTATGGGCATACAGACAGTCCCTAGACATGTTACTGAATATGTTGATCATTGCCATGACAAAAAACCTGGCTGAGCACATACGACACTGATCCCTGAATGAATATGGAAGGCCCCACACATTGGAAATCCGATACAAAGAGGATTCCAAGGTTGCTCCAGGCTTCTGTGAAGCAGAGATGAGAGCCCTTTGCAATTTTCAAACAATGGAGGCCCCCAGCATCATGTGAACAGTTTGAATGGAGGTGCAAAATCTACACGGACTGTTGTAACATTTGTTGAAGGGGTTTGCGTAGCCCGTACAAACGGGAGAGGCCAACCTCAAACAAACACTTTAAGTCGTATCGTGCATCCCTGTCACGCCACACTGCTTGATTATATCCTCCAGCGAAAACCGAACACAATAGACCATGACTATCAGAACATGGAAATTTAGACAAAATTTATGCCTCTCAGAGTCTGTGTCCTTTCCTACCACATTCAAGGTGATGTAGTCTGATACATGTATATCATACTATATGGTGAACATTTGAACAAAATATTTCACACTTTCAAATAAATGACTCAAAACTGCAGCCTCTGAAACAATGCCCAATCATTATAGCCTGGGATGGGCACTTGGTCCAAAATAGATATTTATGGTGGGAAAAGGGTGCAACCGAATGAACCATGCTACACTTTTTTTAAATTCCCCTGCACCATCCAAATGCCGCAGTGCAAACGATCTGGCACGAACCACTTCTATGCCCACCATATGCCCTTCTGGTGAAAAACATCACACAGGAACTGGATGCATCGAATACACCATTTGTAGAAGACACCAGGTATTTCTAAAATCTGTCCAGGGTGGAGGGGAAACGATGAAAACGCCGAAAATAAGACCAGACACGACCCTTGTCGAACCCCCTCCCCACGTCTGACCTCTGCACACATCTGTCCGCTCTCTGCCAACACTCGACCTTCTTTACAGTTTGACAAGCTCTCTTGATCTTCGAATCAAGTGCCGTTCAAATCTTGTAAATGACAAAACGGAAAATACGACGAAAGAGCCCAGAACCGTGCAGCTGATCACACAGAAATCGACCCGTCCCATACAGAAATTGACACTGGCATAACACAAAAAGGACAGATTTGGGTAAAGTACACCGGCGTCGATACCTACCATATCAGTCCATGCATAGGCACGACCGAACAGTTCTGGTTTCTGCCTCCAAAATCACTAACAGATGCAAGATTTATAATGAAGAATGGAAAATAATTTGCCTCACATTTGCAACATCGTATCGATCATAATTTGTATGCCCGCGAAAAAAATGCCACGGCCACATAGTGAGGAAGCCAGCTCGCGGTCGGACAGAATCGTGAATGGAAAGAGCAAATCTACGGAGTCAGCAGACCTCTGGTCTTACCTAGAGGTTCACATGAACATCTTGTGGCAGGTATGAGGAAATGTAGCCCTCTTGCCCGTCTTTCTATGCCTTTTGCGACCGTGTTCCTTCGCCTTTCTCCAGGCACTGTCTTCCCTCGGCCCAGTAGAGCCTCAGTGTGCGCCTGGCATCAGCTCCAAACCTACTCTAACATCAGCACAACCATTACTAGGGGCGATGTAGGTATGTATATTTTTAATTTTATAATTTATAAGACAATTATATATACTACATACATTTATAATAATAAATTTTAATATATATATATTAATAATATATGCAAAACTCAATATGACTGTCGCATTATGTAAAATTATTTACTCTTTGGATCCATACACCCCTTGACGACATAGTTTCGGTGAGAACGCCCAGATACTAGCCAATCATATGGCAATGGGGTTAAAGGTTAGATAAATTACGCGAGAAAAAGCAAGGCTTGGGTCACAAAAATGACAAAGAGGGGGCGTTTCACAGAAAAACGACGTCCACCGCTCAATTTGGGTTTTAAATGGATATCTGGTTTTCTGTGAGGGGATATTGTTCGGAAATGAGACGATCAGCTGCGGCGGCGGTGGAGGGAAAGTTGATCGGGCCGTGTGTTTACCGCCTCTTTCACCCACGTGAAATGGAAGCATACGCAATCATGGCTTTATTTATGGACCCGAGCCAGGGACAGTCTCAAAACATCCAGCTTTCCCTTTTCGGTTTTCACACCTGATAGAGGCGGGAAACCGTGTCAGGGCAGGTTATAAGCGTTACAATCGGTAAAGAATGTCGTACTTAACAACGTCCGATGTTTTTAGCACAGCAATTTTCAAGCTTTTGTGAGATTTCGTGAAATCGACAGCAGGGAGTTAGAGGGATACCCCTCCCCCACGCATAGCTGGCGCTTTGCCAACGCGAAAAATCAATGGGGAACAGGCACGCATGACCCCGTCGCTGGGAAACTGAGGTGGTGCTAGTGATTGAAACGCTCTCAGCCATTCCTCTTTACTGGCTGCCATTTAGTTAGACGCAAATAGATGGGACAGTATGTAAATATGCTGTGAGACCGGTCGGCAGAACGACGCTTGTAATTGTGGAGTCGGCACACACCTGGAATAACTCATCTATTAAAATCACTGAGATTTAAGCCTCTCTCTCCTTGAGAGTAACACAGAGGCGAACAGTTATGAAAGGTAAAGCACGTAACGTATAATACAAATATGTGTACAATCATCTTTGTGGACTGTAGAAAGAATCGCTAGTTCACTAGTAGCTGAGTGAACAGGCCGGGGATTAATTTGGGGTGCACTCTCACTCAAACATGAAAGCAATGCGATTTGGTATGAGTTGAACCTTTTTGCTGAAAGGTCCTGGAAGCCCTCCTCTTTACCATTCCTTTGAAAAAGAGGCATTCGGCAAAAGTTCTTTTTTTGTGTGTGTTTGTGTGTGTTTTTGTTTGGTTTTTTTTTTTTTTTTTTTTTAGAAAATTGTAAAGAAAAAGTATCGCTAACCGATGATGACCTCAAAAGTTATTTGTACTAAATAATCAAGGGAGGCGATGCCGGTTACATATGTACAGGTGGAGATACAAGACCTGTTGCATAAAGATCAGTTAGTTATGTGTATAAAATCAGCTTAAACGATTTAGGACTGAATCCGACTGATGTTATTGAACCGATTGCAGAGTCCATTGCACGGGCTTATATTCTTCGTGAGGACAAGGACTCCTTGTCCTCACGAAGACATTGGTTTGAAGTAATTACAATGTAGTAATCATGATAATGGCTCCGGGCGCTACCCACGGAAGTCTGGGGACTTCAAACATTTTCCGAACAGGGACGTGCGTGCCTGAAGTCACCACATGAGTGAAGGGCGTTAAAAGGCGCACGACCCCGGGCCCATCTACCGTTCAGTTGTGCATGGCGTACGTGCCCGGCTAATGTTGGCACCTCTCCGAAATACAGAACGTGAAGAGTGGAACGAACGACCGATGTGATGGCGTGACAACGCTGGAGATTACCCGCAGTCAAGAACCAAATGTATTGCGAAGAGCGCTGATCGCACAGAGAATAGCGGCTGATGACCAGAGCGAGTCGGAGACGGAATTCTCTAATCTCCAAGCAGATCCAACGGTTGCGAAGACCGTATCCAACTGGCAGAAAAAATTATTGCAACCGAAGCAATTGGATACGGTCTTTGCAACCGTTGGGTCTGCTCGGAGACTACTAAGAATTCTCAACGGCGCACCTGTTTCACGGGACACGCATCGTGTGGGCCTTGTGTTGACCCGCCAGGCAAATTACGGTCCACTTTAAGCGCCGCCATGCGTATGAAGTTTAAACTGCACATTATCGTGCAGGAATAATGGGAAGGCGGAAAGATAGCTGAGTTAACCAATTCCCTTTTTATATAATACAACGTCTGAGGAGAAAGAGCTATAATAAGGAGGCGAGTAAAACAGAGTAAAATTGAAAAAAATACAAGAACATGAATTTGATCAGTTTCCGACGTTTTAAAAGTTCACGTACAAATTGTATATAAATTCAGACCGTTCAAGAATACAAAAAGGAGAAAAGAAAAGAAAATCGTCCAGAGGTGGACTACTGCGCCCCAGAGAGAAGATTGGCGTCAGCCAGCATCAAGCCAAGGCAATGATGAGCCCCGCAACTCGCTATCTGAGATTTGTACTGACTGCCGATCGTGACGTACATCCAAAGCGGGGCCTTGATGGCCTCCAGGTCGGCCGTGTTTTATGAATGAGATTCTCCCAGCGCGGCGTGGGCGGGATCAATGCAGGAGGAAAAGCGCGGGAAAGGACAGCCGCTAAGCGCAGGTTTCAGAGGAGATAACGCCTGGACGTCATAGACTGAAAGCGAAAAATACATTTGGAGACGGATCGGCGATGAATGGTGCAATAAAACGAAGAGGCAGCTTTGCGTCTTATCCAGGCCTATGTAGACCTGTATATTTGACCGGCTCGCAATCAGTTTGATGTGAAGTAGGCTATCTTCACGGCCTGGGGCGAAATCTTATTCATTCCACTCCGACCTGTTTTCCCTGACACCAAACAACGGCACACGAGGCTGGGTTTCAGGAGAATCATTGAAGGAAGGTGGAAAGAGAGATGTTAATTTAAAAGCTTTTTTCCCACTAGCCATATCGGCAACCGATAGGCACGGGAACATCAAATCTCCCGGGCCTGTTGAACAATTTTAATGAACACGGACGGCTAACAATACCCTGTCCTATGCAATCCTCTTAAATTCATCTTAGAGCTTGGAATGTTTGAATGAAATATGTTTTATACACACAACATTAATATCAGAGTGGATATTACTTTCCAGCAACATACACGAGGGTGAGCGATAACAGCGGGGATTCGAACTCACAACCTTACAATCAAGAACCAGGGTTGCTAATGATCACTAGGCTCCGCATACTGCGTGGTAGATCACATTAGGCATATAGTAGTGTTCTGAGCGCGCTGCTCTAATGGTGTAAATCATCAGTGCACCGGTAGAGACAAACATCACTTCCCGAAATGATTATATTTCTGTCATGATGGGCGTTAGTATGTACTGGTAATTGCATGTCATATATAAGTCGAAGTTTTCTGAAACCTACTCTACACAACAACTGGAGCACTTTGACGATCGCGTTAGGAATAAACCGCCAGTGGATTGAAAAAAGGCGTCGAATTCTCTCCGCGATGTTGTTTGATGTTTGTTGAATTATTTGACCGTCCCATAGCTAACCTGATGCATACTGATGCCGCTGCAGCTTGTATGTAATCCCCGCAAATGACGATCACTGATGAGCCGTGCATCACCCCTGCCTCCTGTACCGTTTTGTGTCACAACTACAGATCATTTTCTCTGGCAATGTACATTAACTCTGCAAGTTTCGCGCTCACAGGGCTCGTTTAGAAAATTAGGGATGTCACAAGAGAGCGCCGCAACCTTGAACAGGTATCATCTGATGGCACCTTTGATACAGAACCTTTCCAAATTGATGAGTTGCGGAGGTTCGGAATTAAAGGGATTACTTCGCCATGACTTGGAAATAAGTTAAGGTCCAGGGAAATAACATCAGAGGATCGTTGTTAATCAAGGAAGCTTTATGTTGGCCCTCTGAAAGCGTGCCGCCGCCGCTCCCTGTTTTCATCATTCTGGCGTTGCTAAATGGCCCTTCCATGTGCAAAGGCGCTCTCTCGCTGCTTCCCTTCACTAATTTTGTACTTCAAAGAAATCGTCTATAATCTCTCTCTCTCTCTCTCTCTCTCTCTCTCTCTCTCTCTCTCTCTCTCTCTCTCTCTCTCTCTCTCTCTCTCTCTCTCACTCTCTTTCTCTGAGAAAGTAGTATGGGCTAGAGAATATCGACGGGGTGACATGGTCTCACATAGCAGCGTCCAGAGACAACGTGACAGCATCAAGAAGACTTCCTTCAGTTCTTCACGATTCTAAGGCCAATGATATCAATGTTGTGTTCCCGAGTACTGGACTGAGAAAAAGTGTCAGTACCGGAAGGAACTCTCTCTTTTTTGAAAATAGATTATATCACCTTTCCTATTGCAAGAGAAATGAGGAAAAGATGTTGAAAATGATTCTGTAACCTTTTCATCACTCAGATATCAGATCAAATATGTTATGTCCCCTGCCACCGGTCGATCACAAAAAGGCAAGGGTCGGCAGGTTTTTGCCACGGTCCATCATGGCAGGTAACGGCCGGAAACGCAACGTCTTTTTCACACACAAAAGCAAACAGACTCCAAGGAAAACGAGTCATTGATCAAATGTACACCTCCATGGCTTTTTATAATATTGTCTACACAGACGACAGGAGGAAATGAGACTCGAGAGAAGGACAGGACAATACCTTGCAGAGGTCCTTGCAGACGATATCCCTCGATGTCTTCCCTTCTCTTTCCCGTCTTACCCGTCGTGTGGTAGGTTCTCGATTTTCTTCCTTCCTGGAGAAAGTAGGTCATCTGAGGAATACCTTAACCATGAGGGTCGACCAACCGTGGATGAGAAGCATACATGGCTGTAAACAGGTCCCTGAGGGACTGCCGTAACTTTAATGATCGCGCCACGCACAATCAATAGCCATATAAGGAGCAGATCCGCCAGGAGAGCGAGTCAGCCTTTCCAAACACCCTTCATGCGTGGATGAAGGTCCAGGTAATAAGATACACAAGGTAAACTTTTACTCAAGCAACTGGATAGATTTTGGAGACGGTCAGATGTTTCATCAGTAGCCAGTAAGTGACGAGACAAACGTCTGACCGTTTCCCGAAATGTATCCGGTTGCTTGAATAAACGTTTACCTTCAGCTTACAAACACCCCTCCCTTTCTAGATCTTTCTACCACCGACTTTTGAGTTTTGTTCACTATGAACATGCATATTTCCATCTGATTTGCCTTAAGTTATCGATAAAGCTTTTAAAGTTTATAGATTATTGTAGCACTCAGTGCATCATTAATTAGCACAATCTACAGAATCGATTAATATAGGCCGTTACGACTATTGCGCTTTCCTAGATTTTATCGAGACAGGTTTATTACGTGTGAATTGAATGTGGCGAAACAATTACACTTGCGAATGCGGCCTGTAATATTGAAACGTTCGGTCAATGACACAGCGAGACAAAAAGACACGAGGAAATTTTACTTTCTCATCATCACAACAAATTAACCCTCAAACCACCGTATGGGGTCAAAACTGACCCCAGGCGTATATCAAGATGTGCCGTTTTGACATTTCGAGTCGAAAACAAAATTCCTTCTATGAGTTTGTTTGTATATATGGCTTATAACTTTTCACAAGTTTTTACCGAGATTGGCTCATTGTTGATTAAGTTATTCTAGAAAGTTTACGCATGGTCCAGTGGGGTCAAAACTGACCCCTGCAAAATCTGCACTCATATTCCCTATTCTTTGATACTTGTCATCCAGTAACATGTATGATAAGGGTTATCATGATCATAGTTACAGAATATGATTTTGTAGAAACGTGAAAAAAACAAATTT
Organism: Branchiostoma lanceolatum; assembly: GCA_035149815.1. NCBI lineage: Eukaryota > Metazoa > Chordata > Leptocardii > Amphioxiformes > Branchiostomatidae > Branchiostoma > Branchiostoma lanceolatum. The sequence goes on from CM068868.1 coordinate 22,907,306, forward strand.
TTCAAATGAACGTAAATATTAATGACGTTGCGACGTATAATGACGTCATTTATGTGACTTTATTGACGAAAACAAACAAATTGGGTATTTCCATATAATTCAAAGGTTCACGATAAAACTTAAGTAGAAATTATGTATGATAAATCATAATATATCCAAAGACGTTATTTGTAGATGGCAACAGGAACGACGTCAAAATGACGTCATAAAAATCATATTCATATCAAGTTATACTAGCGAAATCCGCCATCTTGGTTCCGTCATCTTGAATTATTTCAAATGCATTTTTTCATCATATAACCTTATAACACAATAAAAATGGACCAAAGCGTTTATATTAAGATTGTTTCTGTTTGAATAAACATGGTAATGATGAAATTTGAGGTTGAAATAGCCGGTTATAGCTAATCTACTTATATCGTCCGCCATCTTTGATTTTGACCGATGACGTAATCAAATATGCATAAATTATGACTATTGAATCAAAAAAGTGATAGTGAATTAATTTGGTTGGTATTGATGTCAGAAAATAAGTGCAGTTTAAAAAGACAGCCCTAGAATTACATTGTAAAATCCAAAAGTAGCGACTTTTTCCAAATATGGTTCGAAGAAGGCGGTTGCCATAGCAACATGAAAACCTTGATTAGTTATTTCATTCATTTAAAATTGTTGCCAACAAAATTTTAGCAAAGGTGACCAAGTTTGGTTGTTCTAGAGTAAGACATTCAGATGCTATATGACATCAAGTGTTGGCGCAGGCCTCAAAAGAGCCCACTTGTCTGAATAGCGTTAGTTGCAAAAGACGATGTTCCCTATTTTTGCATAAATTATCATAATGAACAGAAATTATTCACACCTATTCATGTCAAACTGTCCCTTATAGATTACTTAAACTATACATATATACAAGCCACAAGCCGGGATGTCCCTGTGGTGTAGTGGTCTGCGCCTTTGCTACTCTGCCACATCTGGTTCAAATTACTTGGACCAGAAGGTCTGGGGTTCAAGCCCCACGTAGGGCACCTCTGGACAAGAGGCGCATTAAGTCATACCAAAGACTTTATAAAAATGGTACATACTTATGAAACAGTATGGAAGTTAAACACACTACACTGCCAGTGGACTAGCCCCCTGCTGCAGTGATTGCACCACAGTGTGGCCCCAGGGCTATGAAACGGAGATGGGCACCGCCCTATACATCAATTATGGTGTGGGAGGATTTTAACTAACTAACTAACAAAAATAGTCACTAATAAAGCTGTATTTGTAGAAAACATTGTGGGGTCAGTTTTGACCCCATACGGTAAGATTAGTCGTAAAAAAGCTACGGTGGTTTGAGGGTTAAAGGGGCTGAGTATAGCGGGTGTCGCGCATAGAAATCAAATCCAGGCAATTACAACATACAAGTGGACAAAGTCATGCTTAAGTATGGTGTTCATTTATGAATAGGTTGAAAAATGACACGTACAATTGTCGGTAACGGAGGTAACATTTTTTTTCGGTCAGCATTCTGCGATAAAGGCAATCTGAGCGGATATGATTTCGACTAAAAGGGTTCTAAAGATGATAACGAGCGTATTGTTGGGGACGGATGTCATCCTGACAGGCTGTGGAGTCACCGCCAGTTCTTTAGGAGCCATATTTATATGATGATGATGGGAATGATCACCGCTCACGAGGCGGTGGACGCGCTATCTGTGCCTGGCAGGCGTGCCAGTTCTACTCCGGCGGAAACTGCACGGCCCTCCTGAAATGTCAACCGTCGAACGGAGACATTAACACGCCTTCGTGTCGATTTTCTGCCAAATCTGCCGAACTTGAAGGAGAACTTGACTGCCGTGAGATGGCGTGACAACCAAAGGGCAGGGAAAATTTATATCTATCATCGGAACATGACGGGACGCGTTAAACGACCGGAACTAATACAAAGCTATCGAGCTTACTTAAGGCAACATTACCAGGGATTCTTGACATTGAAATATTTGAATGAAGTAACGGTCACATTTTATCTCACAACATGTGCCTCCCCAACCCTGAACCACTGGTGTAAGGCACGGAAATAGGAAAATGCTGAGGTCCTTGACAAATGATATACATACTAGTAGATCTATCTGAATTGCAATTTTAACCAATGGGGAGAGAGAGAACGTTTCTCAAGTGTCCTTGGTAGGAATCAAATTACTAATACTGTAACTGTTAATTGTCCACGCCACGGACACAGCACGGTACGGGTTGCACTGCTTTGTGCCGTTCGTTACCAATCCGCTAGATGACGCAGTTTGCTGCGGGACATTGGGCCTACACCACTTTGATCTGAAAGGAATTGTAGTCAGTTATAAGTAGTCATGTAAAACTAGAAAAAAGATACATCGAGACGATCACGTTGATGATAAAAACTAAAATCTTAAACTGACTTGTGAAAAAAACCGCGCGAGTGAAAGCCGGACAAACTAAATTGCACCACCATTGCAGTACCTACATAAAAATGGAACGACCCTGTTTCGGGCACATCAAACTTTTCAATGATGATGAAGATGAAGTGTAGTTATGGATCACAGTTGTTCTTGCTGGTAACAATAGTCATATCTGGAAGCCAATTAGTTGCCGTTAAAGCGACGACCGTGACGTCGAACGGGACGATTCTGTGGGGAGCGGGGTCTGTGGACGTCAACTACATCTTGGAGACAGGGACACCGACTTACCCATGGACTCTGTCGGCTTACGCCAGTCTTGCTCGTCAGTTTGCAGCGGCTTTTGTCAACATGGACATCCTCTGGGGTACGATTGTGCTTCACGTCGTTATATGAGATAAAACTGTAACGTTACCGTTATTTATAAACGTGACAGGAATGTGGCTGGCACATTGTTGCAACTCTGTTGTTTGTGCGGGACCTGACGGTGTGTCCGATGGGGAGGGGGGCATAATGGTTTCAAGGACATATTAACATGTTAGATATGAGAGAATATATTAAGCTTACCGTTATCTACAATTTGTTTGAATTGCGCATTCCTCAATTCATGCCAGTTTTAATGACACAATGAAATAGTTTGTATATCTTACTTACTTTCCGCAACTCCTTTTGTTCCAGATGTCCTCGGGCAGGTCCTGCGGGAAGGCATGGACACGGTCCCGGTGGAGAAAGTAAGGAAACGTCATGAGCTTGATCCTGATCGGGTACAACAACAAACCCCTTTGTTGGAGTAAAGCGCCCAGAGGCTACCAACTTCAACTTGCTAAAGATTTTGTAGCCTATATACCGACTGTAAGGTTTTGGTCCATCACACACCAGGGCATGCCCCTACTCTTTTTCAAAAGGTGTGGTGGGTTCTTTAACTTGCGCGGGGTCTGGCTCTCCCCAAACAAGGGGCCTCCATTTAACGTCCAATCCGAGGGACGTCCCTAACCCTGGATGAACTAGGTACTCATTTACACCTGAGTCAAGTGAGGAAAGTCATGTTAAGTGCCTTTCCCAAGGGCACAACGTCGGGGCCCATGTCCAGACATGTCTTGGGGTACCCCGGGATCAAACTCAGGTCCCCAGGTTGTTTGACAGTCGAATGTTCTATCCTTTACGCCACACGGTGGTTCTGTTGGGACTGGAGACAAGGCTGTCGCATTACAAAGGATGTATTGTACTTCCTTGGCGGTTTATTAACTACATGTAAACCTACTGTACTAAATATCACTCACTGAACCGTTTTGTTACAGCTATAAAGGGCAGATAATAAATTCAATGGAAAATAGTTTTCAGTAGCCTTGTATACGCCACTAGTATTGACTCCCTGCCTGTCGTTTAAAAGATAATTTACCCCTTCAGAAAAAGGAAGAGTTTCTGCAAAGCCCAGTAGATGGACTATTTTGTAAGTGTCTGATACAATCCAGTCACAAACTTTGTGTTCCAGATTCAGTCTAACTGTAAGGTAAACTTGTAACCAAGGCATGGTAAGGCTGAAACGTTGGGTTTAAGAATGATCTTTCCTTTCATTGCCAATCTTAAGTGCAGTGCAGCAAATATCTAATTGTGTAACTGTAAGTTAACAAATTAGTGTTGCCCAGACAATATAGCTATGACCACCCTATATTCCAGGTCATCACCTATGAGATCCCCTTCATTGTTGTGGGTGGGATGAGTCTGTTGCTGGCCCTGGTCCTGCCCGTGGCGGGGGTGATCTTCTGCTGCTGTCGCTGCTGCTGTGGGCGCTGCGGCGGGCGGAGGATGGACCCGGCGAGACTCTCCAACCTGCGTGTCTGCCGTGGGTTAGTCATGGCGGGGGGGCTGCTTCTGGTCAACCTTGTCATGATGTAGGTGTTACTACATGTTTGGGATAGGCATGGAAGTTTGATTCATTGTGCGCCTTATTCCTTGTCTTTTTATCTTTCAACTTTGTATTAACATATTTCATGACTTGACTGTGTGAATGATTAAAGTTATCTGGATTAAGCATGCCAGGAAACAGACCAGGAGTGATGGGGGGAGTCGGTGAAGATAACCTGAAAGAAACAATTTGTACAGATGTATTTCAAGGTTCTGGGACAAACAAAAAGTTGAGATTAAATTATGTTATAGAAATATCTTTCCAGTAACGTTTTGTATGTTCTCCTGTACAACATTCCTCAGTGTTTTCTGTTCTGTTTTTTTACTTCTTATGTCCATGTATCTAAACCAAAAATGCTCAGATGCAGTTTCAAAACAACCATATGCTGTCCTAACTCACAAGAAATCTCAGCAAAGCAAGAGAGCTGCAGTTTAGTATGATTTTGTCAGAGGGTTCTAGTAATAGGAAATCATCAAATAGAATCAGATTGAGATTCAGAACTGATCTGGATCTTTACCCAACTCTACAAAATATGGGGTGTATTAATAAATGAAGGAAGGCACAACCGCACGCCTCTACAACATAGACTTTGTCAACATTGTAATTTAAATCGAGTAGAAGATGAGCATCATTTCGTCCTAGATTGTAAATTATACGATAGCGAAAGAAGTGTACTTTTTAACTTTATCAAAGAAAAATTCCCATATTTCGAACATCTCAATGCAGCAGACAAATTCATATTTTTATTACGCCTGGATAATCCTTGTATAAGAAATATTGTCTGTTCATACATTTACACATGTACAAAGAAGCGAGAAGAAGTCGACACTACTGGGCTAGCTTAGTTTAATAATACGTTTGTCTACTCTATATGTTTACAGCTTGTAGTGTTGTATTTATGTCCTTGTATGACCTGTACCTAGCCCCTTGGGGCATGAATGCACAATAAAGGTCTTTCATTCAATAAAGTGGGCAAACATAAGTGCATTTGCTGGCAAATGTTGACCCTATAATCGAACCTGAGACCATGCCCCCCTCCACAGAACTGCTGCCCTGTGCATGTACCCGGCCAACGGCAGGATTTCCAGCTCTTTTGAGGTCACTGTGCAAACAGCTGACAACATTGTAGATGATCTTCTGACTTTCCTCAACAAGACATTTCAGGTATAAGGGGGGTTTTCTCTCGATATTTCTCATTTCAGAAATCTCATGAAAAGGCTCATGAAAATCATTTTAGAAAAACAAAAAAGGACCATCACAAAAAAGGAATTGTTCATTTCACTTTGTCTAAAAATGCCCTATGACCCTTTAAATGAAATATTAAATTTCCTTTCTTTTGGGTCTGCAGGAAATTGACCTATTTATTGACCAAGATGTTGGGGTTGTCCTGGATGCGGTGTCATCAGATATCTCAGGTGGGTAACCGTGGGTTATTCATTCGTTGTTGTCCAGGACATCATTGGATGCCAACTGTGAAAGGTTAGATTGCATTATGCCACCAGTCCCTGTCTTTCATTAGTGCTTGTTACCAATCGACTTCTCCCTTTTAGAAAAAGGACAAGCATTTTTGTTTTCATTTCTTTCAAAAACTAAACGAAATTAAGTTGTTTTTTTCACAGATGTTGGGACATTGGCAGCTGGTCCTTTTCTCACGGCCATGGAGTCCAGAATAGATGCTTTTGCTGAGAGCCTAGCTGCAGTAGACACGGGTAAGTAAACACTATCCTAGCTTAGTGTTAATGCTCATCAAAGCTCCTACATATGGTCTTGCCAAAAAGTTGACAAATAGCTAGTCAAGTAGGTGTGATCTAGTGCTGAAGTATAAACCTTTGTTGCTCATTATGTCTAGTATGTACATGTATTTGTAGATTAATTTATTTGACTAATAGTAATACAGAGAAAGGTGCTTGAATTGACACATGTCAGACTAATTCATAACCTTCCCACAGATCTGGACAGTGCTTACGCTTCCGTCATCAGTCTGAACAACAGTCTAACATTGATGGAAGAGTTGTTCTCCACCCTGGAGACTGTCATCAACCAGGCAAAGGACAACCTGACGAGTATCCGTGCAGACTGTGATGCCGATGGTACGCTAAGTGGGCTGGGAGCGTGTGATGGGATCCCTGACCTGGCCTCCCAGGCAGCCATCCTGGCTGCTCTGACTGTGAGCAGTTATCTATTAGATCATATAGGTCGGATAATTAGGGATGTGCCCTGGTGTGTACTCACTGTGGCTAGAAAGTATCCGTTTCACACACAGCTTGTACTTACCAAGTGCAAACCTGTGGGTTTGGTCATGTAAAAGTTGACCAGTTACTGGTATGTGATTCAGATCCTTCATGATATTGCGTGATGTAACTTATGAGATGTTTATATATACTCCAATAGTTTCCTGACCTGTCCGATGGCATCAACTCTTTAGAAAGTGCACAGGGTCTCAATCTGACCAGCATGGAAGTCCTGGTGAGTTTAAAGTATGTAAATACCAGTTCTCAGCTGCCTGATGACAAGTACATTCAGTGTAGGGCAACAAGAAATGCTGCTTTTGAACTGTCAGTGAGCACACAAGTGTCATTTAAATGTAATTTGAATACTGTTATGATTACACATTGTGTAGAGTTCCTTATAAGTTACTTTTCTTTGACACATTGACAGACATTGAACGGAAGTTTGGACTATGCAGCCTTAGTTTCAGCACCAAGGAGAGCATACCATACCACTGTAGGCTGGTTAACCACATAGGATGTACTTCTATCACAGTGACTATAACAACTGGAATGAGTGAACTGATGATTTCTTGTTGATTTTAGGCAAGAGATGCCCTAAACAGCATTAGTGCTGAGATTGGGAACAGTACAGGTGAATAGACTGTTCTTCACAATTCCTTATCATTTTGCATCTATTCTTTATCTATTCATATATACTGCTTGCATTTCAAGCCTCCATTAGCAACTATTCTATTTCAGTTAGTGTTTCAGCCCTTGCATGTAGAGTTGTCATCTTCAGTCACTTCTGTTTGGTGTTGATCTCAGTTCTTTCAATCGCTGGTTTCATTATCATTCTCCTTTATATTCGGAGGGCAATATAAAGACATAGTTTGGTTGAAAAGAAAGTTGTTAACAAGCATATTTCATCCCTACAGACACTTCTATAGACCTTTCTGTAATGCATGAACCCCTGACGAGCATGGTGACCAACCTTACAAGTGTTGTTCATGAGGTAAACAAACTATATACTTATCTTACTTGGATCCAAATTGATACTGTATTGTAATTCTTGTTTCTTTCACTGTAACTTTAACTTTATATTCACTGTTTTCACGGTCTACTCTGTACCGTGAACTTATCATCACCGTGAAAAAAACTGTTGTTTTTATTTATGATTCCTTCACACATCCATTCTGTTAATCATTTGCCGCCACCGTGAAGTTAAAGTTCAGTGAAAGTAGCCATTTTCCTTATCCTGTGAAATTTTGCTACCGTGAAGATAAAGTGAATTACAGTAATCACTTCATACATCAATGAAATCCAGGTAATAAGATTACTGTTACTCAAGAAATTCAAAATGTTGAAACATCATTTCCAAATCCATCGAGTTGCTTGAGTAATTGTTTTTTTATCATCAGTTCAGGCCACAAAAATGTTTTTGTTTCTTGCACAAGTCAGGGCACACTTACCAATTTTTGTCAACCTTCTTTAAAAGATTACCGACATCTTGAAATGCAAATTTAGCAGACACCAATATGTATTCTGTAAAACGTTTAAAGCTGCCATGTGTTATCATCTTGAACTCAGAGTTACTCAGAGTTACATAACTATGTGTTTAACTCCTCCTTATTTGTCATATCCAGTTTGTGGATGCAGACAAACTGAGGGACTTGTACATGCCTCATGTGACCAACATAGTGTCATTTTTGGAGGAGTATGAAAGTGCAAGGTAAATCTCACATGTTCACTTTCATGGGTTTCCCAATAGTTTATTGTCTGGTCTTTTCATTTACATCAGAATGCAAATTACAATTGTTGGGCTTTTAGTTTTGAATTATCTTACAAAGACTGAAACACTAAAATTGCACCTTGAAATGAAGACACATTGATGTTTTATACCTATAATCAGTAGCACAGAAACACATCAGATACTTGAAGATAAAATGTTTTTCCTTCTGTCTCTCCAGACAGGGTGGGATTGCCGGTCCCAGCGTAGTGGTGCTGGTTCCAGGACTCTTTGTTCTGTTTGGACTGCTGCTGGCCTGCTGTGGTTGGACACCCCGGAGAAACTATGCTGACAAACGGTCACTGTCCTCAAAGTTGGGTGCTGGGTTCCTGTGTGTGTGAGTCTGATTTTTGTTCATCTTGCTTTAGGGCTCCAGTGAATTTGACAATAAAAGAATGCAAGAGAGGGCTTGGCTTTCTGCCCTTTGGGTTTCTTATACCTTGCAGGTCGAATCAAGGAAGTTTTTAGTCTTCAAACTTCCTTTGGAGCAGAACACAAAATCAATTTCTTTGAGTTTATTGAAGGGATCATCAAGTTGCTTTTACATGACCTTCCTCAGGTCAGTGTCGTGGCACTTTGTGTTCTCCCTGGTTCTCTGTCTGCTGTCGGCTGTGCTGGTGCTGCTGGGGATGAACATGTCTGTGGTGTGTGATTCAGTCCTGGACCTCTCACTGTTCGACAAGGTATGTGAGGATGGATAGGCATAGTCTCGGCTGATATAGTGTTGTGTGCTTTATATGGTGCAGTGCTAAAGATAATAGATTCTGGTAGTCCTTTCTTAGCATTTGGCATGTTTGGGTATAAAATTATTGAATATATCCAGAAAATAATGTTTCCTGAGTGTGTTGTTTGAGCAGGCAGATTGTATGATGATTGAATTTGATTATCTTGTTCTCCTCATGACAAACTCAGCTTGTGGATAAGCCAGACAACTTTGGCGGGGACTACATCTTGGCAAAGCTTCTCCTGGGAAATGGGTCCCTCCCTCTCACAACACGGGGGGTCATTGAGTGAGAAACATTTGGTCTATGATAAATGTTCTGTTCCCTATGGTTTCTTTTAATGTCACATTTTCTCTATAATACATGTACTATTTATAGGCATGTATTCACTACATGATATGCAGTATACTATGTTACTTCTATCAATTACCAGTCAGTACATATTGTTGACTGGTGATACATTTCACTATTGCCTACCATAAAAGACACAATTTTTGACCGTACTGTACTCACCTGCTTGAGAACATGGACTAGATGTTTTCCCTCCCCCTCCTGGACTTAACTCGTTTTATAGATGACTGTTGAGGGATTTTCTGACGATTGTGTTATATTGTTGGATAGTTTGTCTCTTATTCCCAGTCCCAGGTACTAAGTCATGCCTATTGACTTTGTGTTATTTGTTGAAATCAGTTATTGTTGTTGTACAGCCTTTCATCATTGCAAACAATGTTATACATTCACATGCACCCTTCTGTTTGGTCAAAGTTGTTGAATTGAATGTCAGCATTATGTCACCATACATAGCAGTAATACGGTACCATTGCCAGGAAGGATGATATCAGGGGATTCTTTCCTGTGGAAAACTGGATCAGTCATCTCAAATCAACATCATGAAATTTCTTTTGAATTTAAAAAAAAAGAGCTCTAAACAAAAAGCTCCCTGTCCAATATTATCATTTTCGTACTTACTTTGACTTTTCATACACCCCTGACAATTCTTCCTGGTCTGCTCATAATTGCCAGCATATCACTACATTCTGTGGTAATTACGTCCATGTCTCAGGGGCTGCCGACAAAACAAAGCTGCTTATGAAGTTTTGAAGCTTGATGCTGTCTTTGACTTTAGTGGCGAAATTGCAGGAATGATTGACTTTAATGAGGTGAGCACTAATCTACAAGAACGTTTATTATGAATAAGTTTGAGAGAAAAGAAGTCCTCACAGTGTTAGATTAGCTCTTATAGATTAGTCTTATTTATTTTAACCAGCTCAGTGTCACTGTGTCTCAGTGCTGTCTAACTCCACAACCAATATAAATTTGGTACCAAAACTTCAACAGGAGGAAGGTGTAACTGTCAGACCAACCAGTTCACGAAGTTTCATGATTTTTTTTCAATGTCCCTAAATGTTCTGAAATTTCATAAAATCATCTGCAGTTTCCTGAATTTTTAGATTTTTCATTCCATTAAACTGGAAGCTTTATCCCCATGACAAGTACATTGTCTGCTATTTCAGATGATACCAGACCTGTCCCCTGTCTATGATGAGTTGAACACAACCTTGCAGGATATGGACCTGAACCTGGACACCTCAGCCCTATCCAGCACACACAGCTCACTGGGCTCTATCATGGAACAGATGGACTTGTCATCCTTCCAGGATAATGTTAGGCTGTTTCCTCATTGACCAGCAGCATGATAAGAGTTTCAATAAATATTTTCATATCCACAATGAAATATTGGACTTGTTGAATTTCCTGCTTATCTTTTGGTCTTTTCTAGGATGTCCGAGACGCTTCTTTTAACATAGAGATATGCAGACATATGTCTTTGGGAATTGGGCAATAGTGCTCAGAAGCCACTCCTGTCTCTGTTCAGAGCTGTCCAAAATAACATCAGCTTCTATCAACCATCACATGTAGCAGGGTATCATTTGACAGGGTCATTATCTATTTGTCCATATCAAGATATATATATATACATATCATTAAGCAGATAACAATAGCAATAGCATGACAAAGAAAACATGTGCAATAGAACATCATCAAAACTTAATCATACATGCTAATGGATAGATTGGACATGCCGAGAATAGCTATGTGTTAACATGCAATGATTATGTTGATCTCCATAGATGCATTCCATCATGGGCAGTGTGTCTCCTCTGAACGCTTCAACTCAGGCTGACTTGGCTGCTGATGTCATTGAACCACATAATGCGGTAAGGAACAGGGGGAAGCTTAAAACACGTGGAATGGTTGAACAGTTTTAGAATGATTTATGTTATATGCCCATAACATGCCGGCTTACACGATACCAATGTACATTTGATATGGAGGAGGTATAGCATTAAAAAGTTTAAGAAAATGAAATGTTAGCAAAAGAATTTTAAGAGAAAATGTGTATTGCACTAGCAACATACAGTGACAGAAAAGGTAAATGTATATATCTAAACAAAGTCTAAGTGACGAAAGGCTGCAAAATGAAAAAACATCAGAGGAAGTTTAAGGTGAATTTAAAAAGGCCAGTTCAGATTAGATAAGAATCAGGCTTTTGTATATAATTGCAATCCGAGGACAGTAGTTTACTTCCTGTAGAAAACAATGTTCCTCTCTCCAGGACCTTGCAGCTGATCTGAGGGAGGTTGCCTCTGACCTGACGGCTCTTCAGTCTCTGCTCACACTTCAATTGGACCCACTCATGGTATAAAACTACAGCCACAAAATATCAAGAAATTTAGAAAGAAATTGTCTGAAATTATCAAAGTTTTATGTATTTCACTGCAGATTAGATTAAATTTTTTTTTTAAATCACACTGACCTCAGAAGGAATGTTATTGTAGCAGATAATAGCAATACATTTTCTTTTAATAAGCAATCTCTCTTTCCAGACATCTTTTGGTGTCAGCATCACAACAGTGAATGAGAGCATCAACACAGTACAAGTGAGTTTTTCCCTTTTTTAATGTTGTTTGTTTTGCTCACTAACCTATTAGTAAATGTTGCTTGATTATATTCATAACCAGATGGCACAATGATTGATAAAAGTCACACTAACTCTTTAAAGTCTCTTTTCTTTTGACTGTTAAAATCTTTTCCACCATCAACCCTCTAATGATATGCTCAGAATCAGCATTTAATACATAAAGTCCATATATCATGCTCCACTTTGCTTGAAGAATTTCACTTTCTCTTGATACGTACACGTTGTGTCTTGCCATTTTGTCAACTGGATAGGTTCCCTCTCATGACCAAACTGTTTGAAAACTCCATACTTTGACATTTTACAAATGTTGTGGCAGTTGTGCTAAACTTGACCTTTCCCATCCTTGCCTCCAGACCAGCGTTGCTGGCTCTATCTCTACAGTGGATGACCTCTCTAACTTGGTCCTGGACAGCGCAATGACCTTACTGACCCAGGTACTCTTACATCTATGACATCCTTTTTTTCCTTGGTAGGCCTTTAGAATAATTTCTAAGCTGAATGCTTGTTATCAAAATCTATTTCCTCTGATGTCTATACCATTATGTCTTAATACACATCTATTTCTTTGACACAGAATGTATTTTGAACTTCATATTTCAGGGCATCGATGATGTTGTATCCCGTCTGACCGAGTATGGCACGCAGCTTGTGGATGAAGGTGTGCGGCGTGTGCAGGAGGATGTAGGGAGGTGTCAGATACTCAGCAACATCTTTGATGCAGTGGTCGGCATCGTCTGTGTGTACTTTGGAGAGGGACTTGTAAGTACAATGACAGGAACCTGGAGAGAGTGTGATGATCACTCACTCACTCACTCACCCACTCACTCACCCTCACTCACTCACCCACTCACTCACTCACTCACCCACTCACTCACCCTCACTCACTCACCCACTCACTCACTCACTCACTCACACACACACACTCACTCACTCACTCACTCACTCACTCATCCTATTGCACATGTTGCATAGAGCATGACAAGTATTTAAGAATTGTGACATTGTCTTTTCACTAGCTTATACATGTATCTTGTTTGAACCCTTTGTTGTTACAAAGCACTTTTGTTAACTATGTATCTCTGTCCTTGGTGCTGAATGGACTTTACATGAAGACTCCTGTACATTTTTGTGACACTCATGTCAGATGTCAATGGTAAGCTGCCATGTCACTGTGATGGAGGTCCTGCCAATGTTCACTGCTAAAATCAGTCACATACAACATTTGACCTTCCCTTCCCTTCAGAATGCCCTGTGGCTGTCCTTTGCTGTTGCGGTGGCCTGTCTGGTGCCCAGCATCGTGCTGAGTGTCCGCCTGCAGAAGTACTACCGCCTGGTGCAGCCTGGTGATGAAGAGGCCATCAGGTACAGTGAGACGTACGCACAGACTGCACTTGTCTTTATAATGTGCCACTTTTCAGGCCTTGGTTATGATACAACATACCTGAACCAAGCCAAATCAACCATTCTCTGTTTTGACTTCCATATTGTAATTGTAGAAACATTTACTCTGAACATCTCCTTGCTCTGAAGCAGTATTTGAATCATCGATTCAGTACTTGTCATTCTTGTACTACACACAAAGTTATACATATTCATACCTCCTGTGTAACTTCAGCTGGCAGTCGGGGATGCCCATACCATTATCAGGGGCTAGCGGTTACTACCGCCGCTTGTCTTCGAGCTTCAGACGAAATAACCGGATTGAGCAGAACAGGGCACTGTGAGTACACAGATAAAGGATATCCTCTATGATGGCTGGAATAGGATTATATTTATTACTCATGAAATCAGCCATAGTTATTTTTCAGCCTTTGATTGCACATGTGTGACATGATACTGAAGATACAGCAATGATATTATGATTACTGGTTGTCATTCTGAACGGTCGTTTTATCTCTGATACCTGGCAGGGAGATGGACTCTGTGATTTAGGCTGGGTCAGTGCAACAATGGCTACAGATGTAAGTAAAACATTGGACTTACAATCTTACATCAGATGCAAAATGTACATCTGTAGCACATTGTAGGGTGGTGTAGGTCAAATTTTTAAAAGTTAGTATTTATAACTATGGCATCACACTTTTTAAAAGTCCATTGAGTGGTCACCACGGTATTGACTACTAATATCCTTGTTGAAAATAATTGTCCACTTGTATGAAAGTTTATGGAGAATACTGAGTTATCACACTATGAAGAAATAACTGCAACACGTTATGATTTGTCTGATCAAAGCAGAAGAAAATCACGTTTTTCATGCTTGTTTTGCTTTCATTCCTTTGATTCTGCTTCCCTCCCATTTCCAGGCCCAGCAGCGGTGCCCAGACATCACAACTGTACCCTCCTCCAGACTCTGAATGGTAAAAAGATCAGGCGAACTCAAGGCAGCAGCAAAGAATGCTTAATCCACATAATACCATGCATAGTCTTTTGTGTACCCATGTAATAAACTTTGTATTCTTAAGATATCTTTTGTGTGAAAGCTTAGTGTAGAGAACCTATTGTTTCTAACAATTCAACGAAAAAATGAAAAAAACTAGTGCTGTACCACTAAAGGACATAGACTACTTACGTAATGTTTGATTGTGCTGTTTGGAAAGTACAAATGTACATATTGATTCTAACTTGAGAATAAGTTTGTTATTTACACTGTTGAAATACTTTCCAACCTCCTGTCAGTGCAAAATAAGGTTTTCCAGTACAGGGAAGAATTATGGCATTAATATGTATAGTCGTTGCAAAAGGTTGCTTCAGTCTGTCCTTTTTGTGCCATATGTGTTCTAGTTTTGTGAGATGGTTATTTCTTCCTGTAGCTAAGATTGTGTGATAATTATGCCATTTTGTACCCTGCTGACTGTGCCGAGGGCTCCATAATTGGTCCAGTGTCTATTAAATGGATTTAAATCAATTAAGCAATTTTTTCATGTGAACTAATGTTAGGGTTTAACTAACACCTATCAGAATTAAGTATTAGAAAAGGGTCATTTTGCATATTGTTAAGTCCTCGAAAACTCCAGTTGGTCAAAATTGTCCTTGTTGAAAGTTTAACAAGTATTCTCCGCTTCTCTCATTTCGTCTGTCTTGCATTACTGTGTTTACTTTAATACACCAGTTACCGATGAAGAATGCCTATTGTGTGAGTGTAGTAGTGCGTTAAATCATCGTGCAGGGTGTAACATTTAAAACACGCTTGTAGCAGCGAAAAGAACTGGTCGTTCCAGTGGCTGCCATCTCAAAGCGCAATGTGGAGTGTTTGGTTTGACCCGGGCGAGGGAGTTGCCAGAAGCGTGTCAAATATTATACACGCTGAAACGACAGGTCGGATTGCGAGGGCGTGACAGTCTAGCTGTGCCACCATGTCGTCTGACATCTTAAAGGACATCAGCGATGAGTTCTTGGAGTGCCAGGTCTGTTTCCGGACGTACAGCCAACCCAAGCTGCTCGGCTGCTTGCACACCTTCTGTGAGGCCTGTTTATCGAAGCGCGTGCCCGAAGGGACGGCTGAAATCACGTGCCCTGTGTGCTCACTGACAACTCCCCTCCCCCAAGATGGCGTTTCCCGACTAAAGGACGACTCTTTCATATCGAATCTTGTAGCGACAGTTGGTGCGAAGAAAAGGGTGCTAAAAGGGACAGGGAATATTCCCTGTGAGGGTTGTGAGGACAAAAAGACGGCTACCTCACGATGTGTCATCTGCAACGATTTCCTGTGCAGGAGCTGCGTGGCCGCCCACCGCAAGATGAAGGTCTTCAGAGGTCACCTCGTCGTCAGTTTCGACGACATGAAGAAGGGTCTGTTCGATGAGTCTCCCGAGCTGAAGAACGGCCCGACCTGCGACAGCCACGAGGGGGAGAAGATCAGGTTCTTCTGTAAGACGTGTGAGATCCCAGTCTGCCACAACTGCACGGTCTTAGACCACAGCCTCCCCAAACACGAGATCAGCAGGCTCAAGGCCACGTCAGAGGAACTTCGGCGGGATATTCAGCATCACATCGACGAAGCGACACGACACAAAGGCATCTTAGACCGCAAATCACACGACATAGAAAGGAAGAAGGCCGACTTCCTCAAGAAAAACGAAGACACCTGTCAGCGACTAGAAAAGAAATTCGAGGAGTTGGCGCACAACATCGATCAGCTCAAAGAGAAAGCGCTAGAGATGACGAAGACCAAGGCTGCCGTCAAGATCAAAGAGATGGACACCATGAAGGAGAAAGTCGACTCCTACAGATCCAGACTCGGCAGTGGCTGTACCTACGCGGAGAACATTCTGACCAGAGGTTCTGATGCGGAAGTCGCCGCAGCGTTCCACCAGATGAGGGCGAGTCTGAGTGAGGGAGTGAGGTGTTCACGCCGCACGGAGCAGTACGCCCCCGACCCGACCTCGGTCTGGGCTGACGTGTACGACATGGAACTCAACAGGCTGCTGGAGGAAGTCAGAGAGGTTCTGTGGATGGAAGACGGTAGGAGAGCCAATCATTTATTCTGCATTTCTTTAGAATAACTAGTAGTGCACTTAGAGCATTTAAAAAAGCCCAACTTTTTTCTGGAAAAAGAGTAGGGACATGGTGTAGTGGCCTAAACCTAGTAGCTAAAACCAAAAAGAACATTCATGACAAAGACATTGTGGTTCTGAACAACAGGCAAATATCTGTGACAATGCCGAGATGGCATTATTATCGACTGGTATGCCATCGATGTCGGGCAGGGTTGGGCAATTGGGTTAGGCAAGGGTTGGGTTGGGCAAGGGTTGGATCGCATAGATTTCACTTTGGTTTCAGAATTCAGGCACCTTTTAGTTCGTGCGCTGGCATCACGAACAGTTTCGGGGTGTCGAAAGGATGCCATCATCCCATAAAACCAGGTCCTTACATGACGTATCTTAAGCCCCAGAGTATCTCACCGGACCCGCGACACGTTGGCGACCTCGCTGCGACCGAGCGATTTGACAGCGCGCTCAACGAATTTTATCGATAAAAATCGAACCTGTTGACGCTTTCTGTGTTTTGTGGTCTTTGTAGTAATACTTGTACGTTTTGCATGATATTCCCATTATAAAGTCAAGGGGTACAAAAATCCAATTTAGGACGCAGGAGGTCGCCAATGTGTCGCGGGTTTAGTGAGATAGGGGCTTCCTAAATACCAGTTTTGCAACAGGCACGTAGCGTCGAGTGTGGAGTTCGCAAATTATGGTGGAGCATGGGAAAACAAATAGTGTAACTTTTAATCTTTTCACCGTACTTTTGTAAAAAAAATTCTAAAAGATGATGTACCTTTTTGGTAAGGAAAGTATTCACACTTATCTGTATTATTTTTCAGACGAGATCGCAGAGATGGTACAGCGGACAGAAGGAACGTTCAAGTTCACGGTGGAAAACTTCACGTCCCTCCAAGACACCGCCTCCAGCCCAACCTTCTTCTTCAACAACTTCCTTATGAACCTGGAGTGTGAACCCGAGTACAGCCCAGAGGACGAGGAGGGAAAGAACCAGTTCGAGACGCTGGGTGTGTTCCTGGGGTGTAAAAGATACACACAGGACAGCGTCTGGCCCTGCGATGCGTCGGTGGACTTCAGGATACTCCCGAAAAAGGCCGGCGTGAATAGCCATAGCGTACACATGGATCACAAGTTCCTAGAGAAGGACCGGCCCTGGGGCTACCCCAGGTTCATTGCATGGAAGACTATCTGTGATGAAGAGAACGGGTACATTCGTAATGGCAGGGTCACGATGGAGGCGTGTGTGAAAGTACGAAACAACGGAATGGACTCTAATGAAAGTTTCTAAATGTTGCTAAATGCGTGTTGGCTGTTGTTTGCTTAGCTACATGTAACTATTCTAACGGAAATGAGGGTGACTAAAAATACCGAGAATTGGACGTTGTACTGATTACTCTAGTCTAAATGACATTTTGTTGCATAGATAGTGCCACTGCCATGGTTTTACTTTACGGACTTACGGACTGAGTACCGCGCGCGCTGCGGAAGGATTTAGAGCGTTATGTTTACTATCCGATGTTGGGAAGTGACTGCTATTATTGGGCGTAGTGCTCACTGCTGGTAGCAATGGGGAAGAATTT
This sequence comes from Branchiostoma lanceolatum, assembly GCA_035149815.1. Classification (NCBI taxonomy): domain Eukaryota; kingdom Metazoa; phylum Chordata; class Leptocardii; order Amphioxiformes; family Branchiostomatidae; genus Branchiostoma; species Branchiostoma lanceolatum. The sequence goes on from CM068868.1 coordinate 22,925,400, forward strand.
CGCCTTTTGAAATTGATGAAAAAAAAACATGACATTCCATGTGTCATTGTCTTATAAGAAAAAAGACGTGTTGTTTACTTTTGTTCCCTTCTGTCACGGTTCTGCAAAACCTTATTTGGGCACCATTCCGTCATCAGAGGTAATCGCGTTAGTCTTCGGGAGCTGTGGAAATTTACGGGTTTAAACATAAGCATGTTTGAGTATTAACCTGAACACTGAAGTAGCCGGTTGGCACCCAATTCTCTATTGGTTACGGTGTTAGGCAGCAGGGAGAAGGTTAATACACACGTTGTATTGACATTGAAATAAAGTCAGTGATGCCCAGGTTTTCAGAATATGTTACGGTCAAATCTGCATCATCATCATTATTCATATCTAAAGAATCTTATGAATACGAGGAACTGAAGTTAGACGTTTCAGTAATGAACGATTAATTGGACGTCAATTTACTTACATTGTGTGAACACCTCAAGATGACTTCCTAAAATTTGCGACATGAAAGACATGATGATTGCTGCCGGACTCTACGGAAGCGCCCCCTAGTGACGACTGACAGTACGTCACACATGTCTTTGGGCAGTCAAGAAGCGCTTCCTAGTGACGGGTGATGGTACCCCAGCCATGAATGTTCGTCACGGTCAGACAGGATTGTAATATGCGGCAACCACATACATTCAGGAAGTTAATAAGTAGGATAGGAAGATGTCAGTGTTAGGATCATTCCTTTAATGATCTGTCGGAAATTCTATTTGACCAATCGAAGTTGCCAGCAACTGCAATATTGTAATTGGTGTTGTTACAGCAAAACCATGAAAAAGACTGGGGCAATTTGTATTTTTTCATTGCTGTTCTATAGCATTATATTACACTACTTTACAGCTTTGTAAACTATTGCACCAGAAACTTTTGCTCCGTAAGTTTCGCTTTTGGCACTTTTGATGGGACCAAGTGAGCAAATGTCATTGGATGATATAAATCTTTGTTGAACCTTCCCTTGAGTCCATGGACAGTACATTGATGTTAGTGTAAGGTTGATGATTTGGAAATTAGACCTGTCTATCATAGTGTAACCCAGGTAAATGTGAATTGTTTTAAAATGAAGGCTGGATATCAGGTGTTGGATTTACATATGATATACTAAAAAATAATGAAAAAAACAAGCAAAGTGCTTCTAGCAATTGACGAAATAGCAAGACAAAATGCAAAAAGTGGAATCCCTAATTACACTAGAGCAAGTTCAAGGACACTGCGACGACTTCTACATTGATGCATGGGCTGAAATTCTTCATCTTTCATCTGAACAGTCCAATGTGTCAGCTGTTGACTCAACACTGCCCTGCTCCTCTGGTTCAGCTGCACCAGCAGAACTACCTTCTCTCTCATCACTCCTATTTTTGGATTTCCCAAGAACCTTGACAAGTCTCTTGATGAAAGCGTCCACATCTGTTTTTGTCATGCCCACAGCAGCAGCGGCAGTCAAGTAGGCGCAGGGGTAGTTATCGTGGTGAGCCCCAAAGTTCCTGAACGTGTGGCCTGCAATGTCCTTGTCTGATCCAGGAGCCACAACTCTGGAAAGGAAGTTGTAGTTTGGGGTGTAATGATGGAAATGTAAGCTTATATTCAACAAAATGTAGCATGTCAGGTTTGTTCTTTGACCCCTTCTTTACCCTTCCTGTGTATATACAGGAGTCAGCCAGGAAAAAACAACTTTGATTGTGGATGTGACAGTAAAAGTCTTCACCTAATCTGTATTTCATGCTACAATATGTGGGAGGGTAGCTGTCTATCATGTGATAGTACAGGAAGCCACACATCTTTCCTGTGAAGGTCAAATAAACACCCGGAGCTCTGACCTTGTCCCAGATACACATCTGGTGAACAGCATGGCTCCCAGCTGGGTCACGTCCTTCCCATCATGCCCTGCTGTGCTGCCTGTCAGAGACATGGCTGGAGTAAAGGAATACATTACTTAGCCCCACATTGATGATACAGAATATTGTCAAAAGGAAAAACACCATACTTGTGGACATTTTTCATATTAATCTGCATACTTTTGCAGCAGGTTACCTACCCATGGAGATTGGGTTGTGAGGTGTTTTTAAAAGCCTCTCTCCTTTCTCTTCTGCCACCCTGGACAGCTCAGCTGACAAGTACTGGAACATTTCCTGGAAGGAAAGGCACTTTGTTTGGTTTTCTTTGAGAGTGACACATTTAATCTGGACACAGCACTATAAAATCGCTGTAATACAGGTACGTGTTTCCACAAACACCACCACTGTGACAGTACCTTTCCCTCTCACTCCACCACAAGTAACATTTACCTTTCTCTCTGCGAGGAGCTTCTTGTAGCCACTCCTCCCCAGTGACAACAGAGTGATGAACAGGTCTATGGATGGAGAGGCAGAGGCCCGACCTGTAATAGACAGTAGCACATGTTTTACAACAACACAAGTACACTGCAACATCTTCAAATACTGTTCAAGAACTGCATCCGCACACATGGGGATTATTGGTAGTTCCATTTAGCCCTGAAATTAAAGTCACTTTTGAGGGCACCAAGATGAAAGCTATATATTTTCCTTGTTGCTGGATGCAGCATCTAATTTCATATGTCATTTAAGGGAGAATATTTTCCTTTAGACTTTTGGATAAGGAGAACTTAGTTCTGTAATAATGTATACATAGAAGAATAATCAAATAACATTCAATGATTCATGCACTGTACCTGGGTACATTTTGCTGACCTCGGCGATGAACTTCTCGTCAGGTCCGGCTATGATGGACCCTCCCACCGGCACCATGAAGTTCTTATCTGTGCTCTGGATGAAAGCATCAACTCTCCCTACCCTGCAGGCCTGTTGCCATGGTGAGAAAGAAATCACAGGTAGAGCATTAATCAAAAGTAACATCCTGAAAAATGTAGACACTGAAATAAGGAAATGCCAGTAGAATCCAAGATTGCAAATAAATGTTGAGCTTCTGGTACCATTTAATACTCCTATATGCTGGAAACATATAAACAGATTATCAAAGCCCAGCTCACCTGCTGTATAAGGTGCATACACTTGGATGACTGGACACCGTAGGCATTGTTGATCACGTGAGGTACGTCATACTTCTTACACAGCTCAGCAAGCTCCTCTAATCTGGGACAAAGACATTACAGTACACTTGTTGTTTTAACAGTAAAAACCAAAAATACATTGAAAGTTTGTATTACATGTGCTATTTTGTATCATATAAATGCTGCTCCACGCCTATGTACATATTTCAAATCATATAGTAAAGAAACTAAGCATTAGGTAATAGGGAGAAGTCCTGTAAATGATAAGGCAAAAGAATTACACTGATCCATTGCCTCTGCATGAGTATTGTAGTGAATCTTTGCATTTAACTATTAAGTAGTGAATAAAACACATGACCAAGTGACATGATGTGTATATACGTATTGGATATACAAAGGTTCAATGCAAACACTTGATAATAAGCAACATTTTGTGGAAAAGATGAGATCTTCAGCGTGAGTTACCTGTCGGGCACCCTGGGTGCAAAGCAGCTGGTTGTAGAGTACACACAGAGAACGTTGTCTGCCCCTAACTCCTGTAGTTTGGCCTCCACAGCTGCCAGGTCTGTCCTCAGCTCATCACCCTCCAGCCTGTTCTCTATCACTACAGCCTCAAAACCTGGTGAGGAAACATGGTGTTCAGAAATCTTCTATGTCCAAGACAATCAAGTGTACTGTTTCTTAGGTTTTTCAATAGAATGGAAAACAACAACCTCAAATGTACATGGTAGTGACAAGAAAGTTGAAGAGTAAAGTTAAGACACATACATGTACAATGTACACAACACAATGTATTTTCATTTCAAAAATGTCTCTTTTATATTCAGATCAATAATCAGAAATAAAACGGAATGTAAAAGCATACAACAACATAAAGACAGCAGTGGTGCCCTGTGATATGGGGGTAAGTGAGCAGCAATAAAACCCACCTGCCGTTTTAATGGCCTTAAAGCACGACTTTTGGTCAATCCGTGGCCAGAGGACGTACTTGGCCTGCGGACGCTGGTGACGGAGGGTCAGCAGACACAGGACGATGCCCATCCCTGTTGCCATGGGAACAAGCACACATGCAGCTGCGGCTCTTACACCTGGATTGACAAATGGAATGCACATCATGATAAGGTCCACTTGGCCAATGTCATGAATTTTAGGTGGTTGCTTAAATAATTCTTCCAATTGAAACAAGCATTAAGAATCTTGTCTACAGTGACCACATCATGATTGGTATTCTTGGGCAGTTTTGACCGTATGCTCTGATGACCTGGCACCTACCTGCCAGTTTGATGACGTCCAGAGCAAATATATTGGCCAGCCTGTTGAGTAGACTGGAACCAGCTGCCTTGGGCTGGATGGCAGAGATGTCCCCTGATCTACCAATGCCATGACCAAGTCTATAAGTGAGGTAGAAATAAGATAAGAATAAAATGAAGCAATAACTGTCAATTGTCAGAAATATGTATGATTGTGATTGGTTATTGCTTCTTGAATCCTAGGAGCTACCCTGGGCACTTAGAAGTATGTACTGTACATGTAATTCTGTTGTGGCTAGCTCTATCACAATGATACCTTTTTGTCCCACCATAATTGTTTTGTTTTGTTGTGTTTTTGTTTGTTTGTTGTTGTTCTGTCCAATAGAGAGACCCCTTTAACATCTGTGGTGTCCCCTTGATTAGATAATGTTGTGATCCTCAAGTAGACCAGATCATTTGACCAGTGTGGGTCAGTGGGTCAGGTCACATTTTCCCCATACCCAGACTGGCATATCACTAGCTGTGTCTTCTCAAGCTGTCAGAAGCAGCCATGTGTGATAAGGCCACAATTTTTGGCTCACAGAATTGGATCAAATCACTGAATTTTCAACAGCCTTACACAGGACAATGCAATACTAGCAGCAAGATATTTTAAAAACTTCCAATCTTGTGTCAGATCAGAAAGACGTAGTCAGTGTTGAAGAGTACTCAAAGTTTTATCATAATTACATATAATCTAATCATACAAACTTGCTGGGGATCAGAGTATTAATTTTGTTTTAAACAGCTAAAGGGGTTTTAAGGTGGGAGATAAGCCAAAAAATAATATGGAAGCCTCGCTGACCTGAAGTGTCTCCTGTCCACCAGACCGGACGCCACCCGTGCCTCCCGCTCCCCCACCCCACAGTTCCCGGGAAAGTTGTTACTGTCCATCAGCGCCAGCTCACGCAGCAGAAGCTCGACGGTCGCCTCGTCCCAACCCTCCTCCGGCCACTTCCTCTGAAAATTTTAAATGCTACAATCTCAGGACTGGTCCCTTACTGCCCAGCCCATGCGGGCTTTTAAGTCATCAGATCAGACATATTACTACTAACTTAGTAGTAATATGTCTGGTCTGGTGTCTTATAAGCCCGCATGGGCTGGGCGCAAAATGGCGCAAGACACGGTAATAAAGTTTTCATTCACTCATTCAATCATATAATAGGCAGCAATGAGATATTAAATGAATGAATGAATGAGCTTTATTGAACCCTCCTTGTCCCAATGTGCTTACTGGCTTTTAGAGTCCAGGATGTTTTATCAGCTTAACTAAGACATATATATTTAACGTTACATACATACATGTTCACTAAAGAGCATTGACATGACAATACCGAGCTTAAGTGCTGGTGAAACTGTGGGTATGAAGCAAACCAACTCTGGTTGGTGCATAAGTTATCATGTATAATTTTCATTAATTTACTTCTCTGTGCTGTTCATCTTTTTGAAAAGTAGGGGCTCTTTGTCATCATTTATTTGTCTTGATACATAAAAAAAAATATGTATCGCTCACTATCGATACAGTGAAAAATCTACAAGGAAATGGCATGTATCATATCTACGCAATATCATATTCATTCATCCAACTCACATGTTCCAGTAAGACCCTGATCTGGTTGGTCAGTGCCTGCTTGGCCTGGAGCGCCTGCTGGACGTACGTCCTGTCCACCAGCCTCTCGGCCAGTCCGAAGCACTCACTGTTCATACTGGACACTTAATTTAGACACGGGCGAGCTATATTCGGCTGTGGCACAGTTGTGCCACCGGACTCAAGACTCCAAGATTTGCAGGACGTGAACCTTGAATCCGAAGATTATTTATAAAGTGGGTCGGCGGTGCGCTGTCTTGAGAGCTTCAAACGCAACCCTTGGCGCCAAAGTTGCTTGAAATTGATAAGGTACTAGATTAGCCGAAGAAAGCAGTCTGGGTAGAAATCTGATGCATTAATAAGTTATTATGACCATCACCTCGTCATTGTGGACATAGAAATCACCTGAGCCTTTTCACTACTCAAATGACCTCTGGTTTTAACCGCTGCTTAAAAGTAGTTCGATGGTAAAACGGGCTGAAATTAACAAATTATTCACCTCTCATGCTTTGAAATTCATTTGTCTTCAAAGTTTATTGCAACAGTAGTCAACCAGTAACAATGAGAATTTCTGTTCTCTTTTAAGTTTTCTGTTCTCATCATCGCGGATTGATTTTACCGTTCTCGAGATGAATAGGTGAAAGGTCATAGGTAAACCCGGAAGTGAGAAGAGGACAGTGTGGGGAGGGGAACACACCACTTTTTTTCTGCAGACTCGCTGTTTATAAGACTTCGCGACGAAACTGAGCGGCTTACAGAGTTGTATGTATCTTTCTACGTAGTTTTTATGTCCCATACGTAGTTTGGGTCTATTCATTGCAATTTTGTTAGCGGTGTGCTATGTATATAAATCTGTGTGATCATCTTCAGCTGAAGGATTTGGAATTTTAATCTTCCTTCATGTCTTCATATAGATTTTTAGGTGATCAACTTGAATGTATGAACCAAAGTCTTTGTACATCCTTTTCCAGCCGTAACCATGGCAACAAAAGAGGACATCTCATCAGACTCTGATCATGATGAATTTGAGGACGCTGTGGAGGAAATCCACACAAACTCCTCTCACCCTCCATCCAACTACTGTCAGAAAACAAACCTTGAAGAAGGCAAATCCCAGGTTGAAGAAGAGTCTAAGAGCTCAGAACATCTATGTGATACCAAAGGAGTAAGTGAGGCAACTCAGAAGCTTCTAGATACAGGCAGTGTCAAGAATGATGATGTTACAGAACCTCTCACAGGTGAAGTGATGTCAGCCGACAATCAGGAAATGATAAGTGATGGAACTGAGGAGTCTTACTTTCACGGCACCACAAATGTACTAACAGGACAGTCAGAAAAAGTGATTCAATGTAGTGAGGAGGGAAATAGTGAGGATGTGATAGGGAAGAAAATTCTAGATGATCCTCAGAAGAAAGAAATGACTACAAATAAGGGTGAAGAAGAAAATGTAACAAGTCCAGTTGCAGAGGAAATGGAGGATGCAAAAAGTAGTGAAGAAACGGAAGAACTCAAAAGAGACGATGACATCAACACAAAACCTTTTGCACAGTTGTCAGAGAGACTGAATGAAAGAGAAACTGAAGCTTGGGAACAGTTAGAGGATGGAGCAGCAGCAGTAGAGGAGGATGAAGAGAAGGAGGATGAGGTCTTTGTGGATGAGGAATACAAAAAGGAGATGGAAAAGGATCTGACAGAAGAGGAAAAAGAGGTCAGACTTCTGATTTCATTTCCCTTAGATACAAAGATAAGTCCATTTCGATAGAATAATCTATGTGAAGCAGATTTTTTTAAATCTTTGTGAACACTGGCCAGTTGCTTCTCTTTTTATGATCACTCTACAGAATTTCTACATTAAGCTACCCCATTTGTATGATGTATCCACATGTTAAATGATGTACTCCTAATTTCTCTGTTGATGTTCAGGAAAGGAGGCTGGAAGCAGCAGACTTAAAAGCCCAGGGAAATGAGCACTTCAAAAAAGGAGGTATGTCACCTTTAATTGTACACTGATACGGAGAATAAAAGCTAGGCAATCATCTAGTTAATCGCTCATGGCACTTATTTTCCTTAAGGATGTGTGTAGATGGTAACATTTCTTCAGTAGACTTCTCAGCATCTTTCCAGGTGATATTTGAACACCACGATGTTGTTTTCCTGACAGACTTCACCACAGCAATGCAGACGTACACCCAGGCCCTGGTGCTGTGCCCGCTGTGCTATGAACAGGACAGAGCCATCATGTACAGCAACAGGGCAGCTTGCAGAGTCAAGATGGTGAGTAGAAATGTCAGCAAAGGACTAGGAATGTACCATGAAGAATATCCTAGTCTTGAGTTTTGCACACTTCATCAACAGGCATGATTGACATTTTTAGTGATTGATACAGCTTTATTACCCCCAAGTCAAAAATGAGACGGAACACTACGTAATGGCTCGTGGGAGGTGTAGAAAAGTATGAACAGATGGGGACAATTGCAAGTTGTATGTCCTTTTTTGCACAAGCAAAGAATGGGTAGTTTTCCTAAGAATACAACTTCATTCATTTCATGTATTCTTGCATATTTTGCTTCATATGCTTCAGTCATCAATATCACTTAGTTAATACCATTTAACCCATTATTTGAATTATGAATTATTAAAGATATTAAATGAATGTTTGTTTTGGTTTATTTGTATCTGTATGCATAGGAAGAAAATGAGATGGCTGTTGAAGACTGCTCTAAAGGTGAGATGAAGCATTCATTGTCTTTTCAGATGTCAACAAGTGATGTAACTCAGCTTCCAGCTCTCTATACTATTGTGAGCAACCGTCTGTTGTGTGTCTTCAAATTGAAAAGTTTTTTTGTGCTACAAGGAAAGTTATAAGTTACATTTTCCCATTTAAATTCTCCTATCCACACACTTGAGCCTATACTTGTGCCCAGCACAGTGCCACAGCCTCTGTTTAGCAAGCTCTTCAGATATTCAGTAGGTTTTGTGGCTAGTCCCTAACATGTTCTAAATCAGCCTGGTTTTCATCAGTGAAACATTCTGCCCCTCCCCCTCTGTCCAGCCCTGGAACTGCAGCCTGACTACGTGCGAGCGCTGCTAAGACGTGCGCAGACATACGAGGTGCTGGAGAAGCTGGACGAGGCCCTGACGGACTACCAACGTGTGGTGGAACTGGACCGGTCATGTCACGCCGCCAGGGCTGCCTGCATGGTCAGACTCACACTCTGTTTCTTTTCACTGTTGGTCATGAACTAGATTAGTTCTTAGAATTGTTTGATATTAGCAATAGTTCAACTGTCATATAAGGTAGCAATACTAGTTATCGTGCTCTACCAATTATCATCCACTTTCGGTCATGCAAACAGGTTGAGGTGTACTACGTAAAAGTTAGTTCCCAAGAGCAATAAAGAACGACATAACATGAACTAGTTGGTAGCACTACGTTAGGTGCAAGCTCCCATATATTGTACCTGTTACAATTGTTGCACAATCAAGTTATTTTTCTGTTGTAAATGGTAACATTTGATATGATGGAAGTTCTGCAGAATCTGAATCTAAGTGTCATAATTGTGGTAATGAGTCCTGTAATGTCTATACCATGGAGAAACTTGTCAGGACCAACACAGCTAGTACTTACCAGCTATAAGGTCAGAACTGCAGTAATGGGACTTGATGATTTAACTTAATCTGAAGATCAGAATTGGAGATGAACTTTTAAACTCTTGTATCATGTCATAATGTTATCATTAGAGTATATCCACAGTAAATGTTAGTTAGTGTATAACGTGTTCATGTGCATAATGTACTATTTTGTATAATGTTAATTATGCATGTTTAAGAAATCTGTAGCTCAGATACATTTTTCATGTGTTTTTAGAGACTACCAGATGAGATCAAGGAGAGGAATGAGAAAATGAAGGCAGAAATGATGGGTAAGAAAAGTAACAACTTTCCTAGCATCTCAATTTTGAAAACTGTAACCCACCGAGTTGGTCTATGGGCTTAGTCTTGTACAGTAGTTGAATTCAACAGATTTGTATAAGTCGCAGTATAAATGATATAAGTAGCAGCGAGTAACAGTACAATAGATGACACCTTTCTTAGTATAAAATTTCACACCGATTAACCTCAAACTGACTTGCCTCTGTTAAAATCCTCTGATAACAGTATCCTGTTTTCTTTCTCTGGCAGACAAACTGAAGGACCTAGGCAACATGGTGCTGAGGCCGTTTGGCCTGTCCACTGCAAACTTCCGTGTGGACCAGAACCAGGACAGTGGGTCGTACAACATCCAGTTTGTACAGAACCCAAACAACAATGACGAGTAGAAGGGAAGAGATACAACATGAGATGCTGATGTTACCTGGGCACACCAAATATGATGGCACAGTATGTAAATGTAGCTTGGTGTGTTCTTGGCCTGGAAGTTACCATAGGAATCCAGGAACTGATCACTTGATACACTGGAGGCACGAATGTTGTTGGGATGCTGTGAGTTTTGTTGCAGTCACAGTACAGGCTGACATGAAATATGTTATGACCATACTGTTTGTGCAACAAGAACCATGCAAGTCACCTTTGTATTGTGTATCATTGTTTGAAGCCCCTTCTCAACTTTGCCATTGAATAGTATAGATGATATAGCTGACTTTGCTCATGGATATATTGAATAGCAACATTTAAAGCAAGAAAGTCTAGTGAGGCATAGTTCAGTAACACACCAATGTTATTCTGTCAATTTTGCAATGTCTAATTCTCTTCTATTTCAATTCATTACTTTTGTTGACCTGTATGTCTGTTGTGTCCTATGTTGAGACATTCTTGGTCAACTTGCCCTTGGATCTAGTTGTGTTTATCACCGTGTACTGAAAGCAAAGGACTTTTCTGTTCTATTTCATTACTTCTCAGCCACACGTTTCACACCAGTGGGACTAAGAGGGTTCTTTGGTCTGCAATATGTGGATATACATTGTACTTGATTCATAGATCATGAATGACTGGATCTTCCAGAACAGACTTGTTATGGACTTGGTTTTGTATGCACACAAAAAATTACTAAATGGCTTTGTATAGAGTAAATAAGTTGAATGATCCTCATTTCTACATTTGTTTACAATTACCACACAGAATACAGTCCAGAGACGGGATATCTGAGGCATCATATATATTGACCTGAATCTTGATACTATATTGCATAAAGATTTGCACAATACACTCAAGAAATTTGACCAACACATCAGAACATTGTATCTTTGCACACAGCAGCATGTGTGGTGGAAACTACTATTATGATAGAGTTACGATATACACTAAATACTGTTCTTACGATGTCTGTTTGTCATTACATAAGTCCTCAGTTTGTATCGATGTACATGGAAATGACCTATTGGATTACTGGTTCATCATGTTGTTCCCTAGTCTTGTGCATATGCAGTAGCTCATGCAGTACTAATTTGACAGTTTGCCCTTGTGGAACTGTCCGTGGTGCTGAAAGCTTGGTGCCCATGCTTTCCAGCTGCAACATGTGGCAGCTGATTCGTACTTGGTTAGATGTCCAGGGAAGCAGCGTTAGTCAAATAAAGGCACAGCAGCTTACAATTATTGCTCTCTAGATCTATAGATGAGTTGATTTTATTATCTAAGTATTATTTATTCATTGCATAGACTGCATATTGACATTGTAGAGTGACATCTTTAAAGACCTAATGAATATACATATACGTTCGTGAACCAAATATATCTTTCTGATGTCAAAACTGTGAGTCACTGTTCCTCGCCGTTGTCCATGTTGGAGAGTTTCTCCGCCATCTTGTCCACTCGCTGTTGGAGCAGGTTTAACTTCTCCTCCACCTCCCCATCAGGCAGGGGCGGGTCTGGGGGGAAACATGGCCGGGCGAGAACAACTTTTAAAATGGGCCGGCCCATCAGAGTACCACATGTTTAAGATCTGTGCAGGATTTTTAAAGTCTGGATGTCGTTGCTGCAGTGTTCTTTTCACACATCCTGGGTTTATATATTTATATGATATGTGCAGCTTACCATTGTAATTTGTTGAGTAAGTGCTGTTCCCCCCACTTTAATGCCTGAGGTCATTGCATTTAACATTTCATAGATGTCTACTAGATTGTTAAAGAAAAAGCAAATAAAAGAAAGGTACAGTATGCATTTTTGTAACCGGACACACATACATATATATATAGAAATTATCTTTAAATTTTACATTCAGGTAGTGCAATGTAGATTTACCTTCAGGTGCCTTATTGTCATCATCCTGGTCAACACGGCTCATCCCGATGCCGAGAGCTTGTTTTAATCTGAAACATAACAATGGTTGTGATATGAAAAGATGAAATGCCTCTTGAAAATTTTCGTCAAATGTTTTTTTTTTCATCTTAACCGACAAAACAGTGCAGACTTTTGTTTGTGATAGCGGCAAATAAGCATGGAATATCTGTGTGCCTCTGTTGTTTGCAAGATTAGCAACATGTAGATATACCGTTATATAATAATTATTCATTTTCCGTATGAACACAAATTTAGATTGGCAGCTCTTCAATACTCAAGATAGGTTCAAGCATCAGAAATGTGCTGACTTGAACCACATAAAGTCCACGATCTCATGATCAGCGTCCATCTTGCTCTCGTCACCGTTGACCTCGCCGAACCCGGAGTCGATGATGGACACGAACATGTTCAGCAGCAGGAACACCAGGAGGAGGATGAACCCGAAGAAGAACAGGGGTCCGAGGAACGGGCTGGCTGCCTGTGGAGAGAAATAAAAAATGGGCTGTGTAAGGTACTCTCCAAGCAGAGGAGGGGTTTCGGATGGTTTTTGACGTGTTTCTAGGCGTTTTTTGTCGGGCTTTCTACTTTGTCTTTTTTTTTGTCCAGCCAACCCACGTAGAAACACGTCAAAAACCAGCCGAAACCCCTCCTCTGCTTGGAGAGTGGTGTAAGGTTTCTCATGATCCTCATTTACTTATATATTAGCTGATACTTATGCTAGAAAGAAACTGAAGTTGTCTGGTCTAGCCAACGCCACGTTTTATTTTTTCGTGGCTTTCTTTTTTATTTTTATTCCATCAGTTAAGGTGCGGAAAGCTTCAAGTACTCTGTGAATAATGCTGATGAATCACAATATTGGCTTACCGACATGGAGGCAAAGTCCAGATCCCCCAGCAACATGGCGATGAGCCTCTCCAGACTAGCGATGAAGCCGGAGAACTCCTTGATCTGGGTGCCGAACACGATCATCCCCACCAGGGTGAAGTTACTCAGCACTGTCATCAGGATGATGGAGAAGAGCCCCAGGTCCCTGCAACAAGAGCAGCGATTGGTTCTGCGTCTTCGTGAGTTAGTGAATATCGGACCGTGAACAACTTAGATTGAATGTCAGATGGGTTTACAAAACTCTCTCAGTTGATCAAAGCTTCATAAAATCTAAAGCATGCGATGCTACATAATAACACTGATAACTAATGTACATCGTTTACTATGAATATGATCTTACTTTGCGGCATGGTTGATGACAGCAGATAGCATGGCCACCCGCTTGTTGAAGCGCAGAAGGTGGAGGAGCTTCAGGGTTGCCACAAACACGAGGGCACCGATCAGTCCGATAAACACATCGCTGTACAAAGCCATTCCACGGAAGCTGATATACCGGCCTAGAAGAAGGTATTATAAAACATGTAAAACCTAAGATAGTCATTTTGTTGTAGTGAATAGTTTTATTCCATACTTATGTCTTGTTCTGTGTTAACTGCTGTTGCCATACTTTGTACCAGCTACAGTAGTAGTGCAATAAAGTTCTTCTATGAAACATTATCATCTGTTTTTACATTGACAACTTCACTAAGCATTTAAGTATGCTATTTCCACTTTAGACATATTTGCTTTGCAACAATGTCAAATAGCTATGCCCTTGAAAGCACCACAACTTTCATGAAAGCATCTTTGTGTCATTCTGGGATGCGGTAATGGAACATTGTCCTGGTAACGTTACCTGGGTTCTTCTGGAATTTGCTCATGGTATACATCCGCAGCCCCTCGCGCATGGCGAACATGGCGATGACGCTGATGCACAGCAGGGACTGTAGGAAGTCCACCCAGTTCCACATGGACCGGAAGTGAGCTTTCTTCTCCTGGTCAACAACAGATTTGATATTTGTCATTACGGGTGTGAAACAGAGTGATGAGTGATGATGTTTCAGACACTGTATTGCTCGCAACAACAAAAACTGATGGCATACTATTTTCCATTTTCCCTATTCCAACATTTTGAAAAATAAAACGTTAGAATGTATTTGATTCTATCATTGGATTACACATTTAAGTAAATTAAGTAAGCCAAAAAAAAGCAACACATCGTGGACAATGGACAGTTTACCTTAATGATCAGTTTGATCTCTCTTTGCAAGTAGTAAACAAAGAGAACCACGAAGATCACTTGCATCGCGATCTGTGTGTTTCCGAAATCACCAACAAACGAGTACAGACGGATAACCTGGAAAGCAAACAATAGTGTCTCAACCTAGTCACACCACTGAAAGTGCCGTTTATAAAAAGTTGAATGGAAATATCGAAAATACACATTCTACGATCCTGGATTTTCTTCTACTTCGACAATATCTTATAACAAACATTCCTGAAATTAAGACACAGTTAAGATCTTGTCAAAAGTGCAACCATAAATAGCTTGTCTGTCTTCAGAAAAAAAGCCAGGTCATTTTTTTCTTATCCATGCAATTCCAATGATTGTATAGTTCTGTTGTAATTGGGTCTTTCGTAAACGTATTTCAGATGGTATAAAGTAGAGGTACGGTAAATGTTAGAGGCAATTGCAACTGATCACTAGTTTATCATTCACCTTGATGGTGACCTTGGCTGAGACGACCCCGCCTACAAGGTACTCAGCCAGAAAGGTGATGACAGAAAATAGGTTGACATTGACGTTGTACACAGCAATGTCAATGATCACGGCCTTGGTGAAGTCATCCAGCCAGAGGTGCGTCTTCAGGTCCTTGATCTGATAGACAAGTTCACTTATCATGTATATTTACTGCTGATGTACTCATAAGTTGCTGATGGTATTCCATTATTCACATCCTCAAATGTATTAATTGCAAATAGCATAATCTCTTCTACGGCGATGAAGGTTAGACATCCAGGTCATAGATACGCAAAGTAATAGTTACTCAAGCAACTGGAAAGATTTGGGAACCAACATCTATCCAGTTGCTTGAGTAACTGTTACTTTGCGTGGCATAATTTCTTCCATGTTTTAGGATATTAAACATAGAAAACGTAAAGGCGAACGTGCTGTGCAAGTCTGATATACATACCGCAGCTTCAGTCTCATTCTTGCTTTTGCCGATGTGCAGAAAATACCCATCGCTGCTGTAGGTTGTAGTTTCTCCAGAGTACGGGAATAGGTCACCCGTTTCCTGTTATAACGGAATGATCCAATATTGTTAATAGCTGCACCACTCGTCAACGGGAAACGTTGGTCGTATAAATGATTTAAAAATGATTTAGTTGAAGAAAAGAGTCTGTGCTCGAGTTTCAAGACATACCCTATCGTCAAGAAATATCAACTGTTAAACAGTTTCCCTGACATGAAATACAAACAAAACCATAAAGCTGCAGACATGTGCAGGGGTCGAGTTTGGTCAACGGAATTTTTTTCAATGCTTGCCTCACTTCAGGCATAGGAAAAGTCCGCCGATCTATGGTTGTACCTGGAACATCCACGGCGTGTACTTTTTAGCTTCGATGAGGTCCTTTGCCTTGGTTGCATTCATCCGTTTCCAGCCGGGCTCGTAAGATGTCTCCTGCTGGTCCAGCACGGAGTAGTCCTTCTTACAGGGTGAGTACGGAACCCGGGGGGTCATACAGGTGGCTGTGGAGGAGTACCAGCAAGTAGTGGAGGTTATTTGATTTCAGACCGACATGTTCAGCCAGGAAGGTGTTTGAAATTGAAAGGATGGAGGGGGAGGGGGCTTGAGAGCAGTCTAGTACATGGAAAGGTGATGAGAAGTGGAAGGAGATTCCTTTCCTCGTGGCCGTCTGAATATCGTCGCCATAGTCCTAATAGTTTTGTCACTCAAAAATGTATTTACCTTTCTGCACACAGTTATTCTGCAACGTTCAACAGCAAAGAAATACATTGACATCAACAACTATGATTACACTAAATGGTGGAAACTCATACTTGGTTCGTATCTGACTTGGTGCAGACGGGCAGAGCCGAGGCGGAAGCTGTAGTTGTCGGACAGATAACCTTTGCTGCCAAGCTTCCCGCCAACAAGGTGGTTCACAAAGTCTCCCTCCAGCCACTTGAACATTGTTTTGTGGTTTTTGACCTATGACATGATGATAACATTGATATAATGAGAGCAGCTAAAAGCCTGTTTGTAAATTATCATTTAAAAAATCAGTAAATTGCCATTAAAAAGTGGACTTAAGAAATATCACTGAGGGAATGATCACAAACGCATGATAAGTTGTAAAGGGTACTTGTGTAGCTGTCAGATAATTTTATTGAGAAGGATACTAAAGATACCAGAGGTTGGGAAAATGAGTGGCCATAAGTATATTACTTGATTGTCTTGAACAAAACGGTCACCGTCATGCAACGGGAAACGTGTTTTTTGTCAAATACCTTCTCAAATCCGCTAAACATTCCATGCAGGTTATCCTGCACATAAAAACCCGTTGGATCTCTATCGCCGTAGCTCAGGAAGAACACACTGGAGACGAACAGGTAGTGTATGAACACCTCCTTCATCACCTGGAGATCAAGTAAGGAATACAATACATCACATGGAGTTAAGGAATGATCATATGATAAAGTAGCAATGCCTGACATTTGAAAAAAAGATCTCATTTTGTTATGTTGTGAAGGTCTTTCTTTGCCTTGTTTTTTGTTAATCAGCTTGTATATTAAAATTCAGTATGGCACAGTGTTATCAATTGTTGTTGGAACTATGACAAATCATTTTAGTCCCTTGTTTGTTTGTTTGTTTGTCTGTTTGAACCTTTGTTCATCAATTAGAAGCTCAAATGGGCATGCAGGCCGCTTTTCATTCGTCATGAGGGAAGAGGTAAGGGTCAGATAGAATATAACAGAGACACAGATTACATCGTTTCAGTGTAGCACTCACTTCCTTTGCCTTGATCTCCTTCCTCCGGAGGTCTCTCGCCTCCTCCAGGAACTTCTCATTGCTGGAGTCATTAGTCGGCTCCTGGATGGTTGGCGGTTCAACTGGTGGATGCAGGTTTAAATCAGTGTTACAGGCACATATTTGGTGTATAAATGGCCACGCGATCTTGAATTTTTTATTTTGTAACCTCCACCAATGAGGATACCTTATGTCACCAACAGTTATTGGCTAATTCTTACTTAATTTTGTGCGACTATCTTATAGAAAGAGATCAAATTTGGAATATTTTCTAAAGCCCTTGACATCATCCTAAGGCTGTTGCTTCGTTTTCTACAAATGCTGACTTACTGAAGCTAATGTTACCAACACTATAATTTGTGCTTTAATTATGAACTTAGTCGACCTTGATCCAACCTACACACAAATGATTAGTATATAAGTTACAGTTGAATTACTTCTGATGGCACAGTGCCTGTTCTTGATAGATGTCTACTCTAAGACAATCCCCCATTCCCCCAAAGTTCATATGGAGTAGATTTCTTTACTTACCCATGCCAGGTGGAGCGCAGAGCAGTTCCTCATCAGGCTTGACTTTCGTGTCCGTGTCTCCCACCTGATCCACGTCAGCCTTGTTACGGAAGATGTAGGAGAGGAGAGCAGCCAACAGGATCACCTGGGTAACAAATGAAAAACGAATTGTAAACATATAAATCATGAGTCACCTGAATAGATAGATTATCAATGAAGTAAGACAATAGTGAAATGTTGGATGAAGAGTGGTGTACCCAAGAGGCAAATGGCGGTTTAGGGAATTTGTTGCTCATATTGCTGACCGATCAAATGACACAGCTTACAGGGAAATGGAACAAGATTGGCAACAAAAAAATATGTTGCCATGGCGACGGTGGTCTCTGTTAACGTTTTCGTTTTTAACCCACATGCAAATAAGACCTCGCATAATTGCGGCATAAATCATATCAGTCTTTTCTACCAAAATAACACAAGTTGTCAAATGTATGAAAATCTTGTTTTCACAAAAAAGATATCGTACCATTTCCTCATAAATTATGTAAATGAGGCCCTCTATGCAAGATTTGTGTCTAATAGTGGCCACATTTACTTAACTTCCAAATGGTGCAAAAATGAAATCCCCATCATTTACCACTATGGATTTATAGTATTTTGCCATTAATTATGCAGATTAAGTATCAATTTGCATAATTGACATCTATCGATATTTATCTCTTTCTCAGTTACATATGTCATATGTTTGAGAATCCTATAATAGTATGCAGCTGATTTATTATCTGCCCTCATTAATTATGCAAATCAGATATTGATTTGCATAATTGGCATATGATTATGCAAATAATCACTTAAACTATCTACACACCAAAAATTATGATGATCCGTCATCCCTTTCTTGCATTATTCTCTTTCAAAGTTTGAGTCAAAATCAGCTCCTGCAGTTCCAAAAAAAGCCGCTAGGGGGTCCAAATCTACAGGACATATTTTCCTAACAAAGAGCTATCCACCACTTAAAAATCATGACTATAGCATGTTCAGAAGACGAGATTTGAAAAGTGAAAGTTCTCCTGCAGTACCGTAGAAAGTCGCTAGGAGGCCAAAAATCCAATCATTACAAGGTCTCCCACAGACCTACCCACCTACAAAATATGAAGACAATACATCCAGGCATTCTTGAGTTATCGTCCCATGGACTTTCACATTCCTGTACAATTCCAAGAATTCTTGCAAAAAAAAAAAAAATCTGCACACAATATAGTAAAAATTTGGCTCGCCCCTGAGGCGTCGCCAAAAATAGCTAACAAACTGGATGTGTAAAGAAATATAGAATGCTGGTTAAAGTTGTCCCCTGTGCCAGATAATATCCAACATATTTTTGTGTGTTTCATTTTTAACTGCGCATCTCTATAAAGGCAGTAAATGTTATCTAAAGTTTCTGTGTAATTACCTTGATGGGCTGTACAACGAGGATGGACTGGAACATGGACATGAGGATGGTGCCCAGCCACTCGTTTGATTTCTCCGGTCCCCATTCCATGGAGTACAGGATGATGAAGAATCCGCAGCCCAGGGCAGACCCCACCGTTAGAATCCAGCCGAAATACACACCTAAGATGGTGGTGGGTGATATATAAGTTTATGTAGGATCCTCGATATACTATCTTCCTAAAAGTCATAGTAGTTCTCTTGTCTAGTCTACCCCATGGTCTGAACCAATATAGGTTTTTATCCATGATAGAAAGAAAAGAGTAAAGCTTCCTCTATAGCCCAGACACAACTTTTTTGACAGAACAGTAGAAGAAAGGTATGCTCACTACTGAGTCAGACGTAGAATAGGGAATTCTGGAGTCGATTTTTTATTTCTAATATTCCCCAAAGTCACTTCATTAGATACCTCTCTGATATGTCAAATAACACGATTTAGCAGTCATCCTGATTCAGAGTGCCCTGCAGTCTTATCTGCTTTGTTTGGTCTTTTTCTTCATGAATATCGTACTGTACAAACAACACAAAATTTTATTTACACCAATGCGGGAAAATGAACTCGTCCTTTTTCTCTTTCTTCTCTTCTTTCTTCTTCTCTTCCGTCTCTTCCTTCTCTTCCTTCTCTTGTTCTTGTTGTTCTTCTTCTTCATCCTCCTTACTGTTGTCCATGTCATTTGACTCATTGCCACTCTCTAGGTCCTTCTCCTCTGTTGCTAAAGGCACTGTGGTCAGCTCACTTCCCTCAGCTCGCGACTCATCATCGTCTTTGGGAACGTTAGAAGATACCGTCTCCAAGCCTACCTCTTCATCCTTTGAACAACAGGACAAACAAACCCTTTTCAGCATTATCTAATACGAAATCGTTCTTCAATAACATAAAATCAACGTAGTTGAAATCTGGCATACAAAATTGTGAATGAGCAATGCAGGGCGCATCTGCTTAGAATATCTCGTAACTGAACACACGGCTACCAGGCAACGACTCAACCATTGATATCTTGGACAACCAAACCCACAGTTGTACAAATGTATTGGTCAATACAAATGTATATAGAGTCAAAAGACCCAGTACTTATTCTCCCAAGGCAGTTATGTCTCAAAGTTTCAACATCATTCTCTCCATTACATACATGATGTACCTCTGTGGTGTACTTTTCTTCCACCTTATTCTGTTTCTTGCAGCAGCAGCACTTCATGCAGCAGGCGCACTCCTTCTCCCCTTCCGGCAGGGGGCGACTCTTCTTGAAGAACAGCACGACTGCCAGGTTCACGGGAAACACGATAAATGTGCTCTGAATGCTGAGAGAGATAAAGACGGAAACAGAGAAAAAAATCTTTGACTTCTGGTCATTGGCAATGCTGAGTGAACAGAAAGCAGAAAGACAAAAAGAGAAAAACATTCATACATAGATATCATAAATATGAACACCACATTAAAACAAAAATCCTTGTAGCATTTAATGTCTCATATTCGATTCAAAAACAACATAGAGTCGATGTAATGCAAAATGTATAATGAAAACGCACAAGACTCCATTAGAACAAAACTCACCTGACCATAAATGATGTCACGGAGAAAACAAATGGTCCTAACTTTATGGTATTACCTGGTGAGAAAAGAAATGCCATCAAATATGACTTGCATTCTAGAAATGCATAGCAACAACAGGGTCTCGAAGGTACTTGATTCTCTTAAAACCAGCAATCAACAAATTCAAAGGCGTGAATGATTTACCTATTGATATCACAAACGCTCATTTATCAATCTTTATAGTTTTTAAAGCAAAATTTACCTCCTTCAGACTTCTGGTAAAACATAGCAGAAGCGATCATGGTGCAGAAGATCAGCGACAGGCAGCAGGATGCACGCTGTTTTACACACATGGGGAAAGACAGATGCAAATTTGGCAAGGAACGATTGTAAGATATGATGTGATATGCTGAAATCTCAGTTAGCAAGCTGCATATCTGATATCAACAACGGTGCAGCTCCTTTAACATTAAGTCCTTTAACTGGATTCTGTCTGAGTAGGTGTTGTTCTCCTCTTATCACAGACAAACTCAACTCAAACTGTTGTCATAGTGTCATTGATAAGAACATCAACTCACAACTGTATTCTTCCAGCTCATTTTTGTTCACTCTAAAAGTCTAAATAATCTAGGAGAAATATTTGTGTCTCACCTGCACACGAGTGAAGTGACTCCGCGTGGGACGTGACACCACCGAGAACCAGATGTGTCCGTCCGTGATGTCCTGCCGGGTTTTGTCCTGGAACAGGTTGGAGAAGCTGACCACCTCGTCCTTACTGGCCACCGGCAGGACTCGGTCCACACGGCCGTCTTCATGCTCCACTCCCAGCCAGCGCTGGCAGATGAAAAACCACCTGTTTATAGAAATATAGAATTTCAGATGGATAAAACGATTGTGGACGAAAAATAGCATCATCACATGTTAGCAACATTTAGTAGAGTTCTGTAGTTAGCTAAAATTGTGAAGTAAAAAATATAACGCCAGCGTTATTTCTTATCATCAACAAAGTCCTTGTTGCTGGCAAAGGGGACAAACAGGCCGAATCAACACGGGTCACAGTAGTAGTAGTAGTATCCAGTATTTTGATTAAACTGCTGCCGGGGTCCCTGACACAGGGGTGGGCAGCAGCCGGCTAGTCGTCACAAATAAGAACTTTTTTCTCTACAACCAGCGTGAAAGGTATGAGCAACTCGGTAATTAAAACAAGAATGTACCTTAAAATACGTCAATCAAACAGACACAACGCTTATCCAAAATGCGACAGTTGAGAATTAGCTGATTTGCTATTGTCCTGACCGTTCGTTCGTTTCCAGGTCCTGGATGACGACCCTGTCGCAGAACCAGCTGCCATGTTCACCCTTCCCGGAGTTGTCGTGCCACAGACGGATGTTGACCAGTGGGCCCAGGCTCTCTTCTGTTGCCATGGCCATATGGCAGATGCTTCCACGTGTAAATAACTAGTAAGCACACGCAAGGAGTGAGAGGCGTTAAATCTCTGTTAGGTACCTTCTGGCGCTTACAAGTAGTACAAACATTCAAGACACAACAAAATGTGAGATGGTTCCTTGAACAAGAAAAACGTACCTGGCGTTTTCCGTCTTCAAGAACCCTTGGTCCCGTCTTCCCAGTCTCTCCAACAACGTTGATACCGACTCGAGACTTGGTCGCGGCGCCGTTCCACACTCCAGTGTACACCGTGATCTTGTACCAATAGCTGTGCCCGGGCCTGTTGTCTAGAAGCGGGGCACAGCTCCACTAGGAGACAAAAGTCACAAAATTTGTCGTGAACAGGAGGTCAAAATGAAAGCAAGATACTAGCATTCGAAATGGAGATTTTAAGACCATGGAAGCAATTACAAAGAGGCCCGAGGTGAAACAAAGGGTTGCAACATCAAGAAAATATAACCTGTTCCTACTACATTCGTCATCCATAATGCGTTGTTGATGTGTTGACTGAATTGAATACACATGTCATCACGCACTCGTTTACCTTAACGACATCTTTCTTGTCCGCTCGTCTTGCCCAATACACCACGATGAAGTAGATGGCGTACATGGTGAGAACGGTGGCGAAGACTGCGGCGTTGTCTCCCAGGTTAGCGAACTTCGCGAACACCGTGGAGAAGTCGATAGTGTTTGGAGCCACCAGAATCTCCCCGGCAAACGCCGTCAGGTGGTTACACAGGCAGTGGGTTTTCGTCATTGTAGTCAACGGACCCACCTAGAAAGCATCCACGTACGAGTTGACATGGATATTTCTTGCACATTTTCATCAAACACTAATGATTTCACCTGCAATGAACATGTCGTTTGCCCCAGGGTTTCTACCTGGGAAGTGGTTCAATCAAATCAAACTTTTACTGTCAAATTTGACCGGTATTATGAAAGGCTGACTGGAAGTTGTTAAAACGATGAAGTTTCCAGGTCCAAAGTAAAGACGAAACACGCCAGAATTGAAAAAAATGACAATTTGTTTTCAAAAGAAAAATCGTTCATCCATTTTCTCGTACCCTACAGCCTTGAGAATCCCACTTCTCCTCCCCAGCGTCCCAGTACCGACAGGTGGGCGTGATGGTCAGGAAGTCGTAGCTGACGATGGTGGTGTTCTCCTCCAGGTCAGCCCCGTACACATAGCCAGGACCACAAACGTCGGTCTGGTCTGTAAGGGGGGAAATATATACTAAAAGGAACGGCCTTGTATGTATCATCGTATGATCTTGGACTAACTCGATCGGACGTTTGTCTAGTTGATGACATTTTGGAATGGTTGAAGCAAGAAAGAATAAAGCAATAGAAACACCATAAGTTAAGTGAAATACAATTTTGTGACTTTGAAGCCTGCAAAACTCATAATGACCTTTCAGGCAACAAATAGATACCCGATCTTTAGTAACTTTTCATGTAGCTAGCATCTAACACTGGCGGATAGTGTTCGTATATGTATGATAGGTATGCGAAGAGTTTTTGATTACATGTTGCATACTCACTTATTTCCTTAAGGCCCAAGTAGTAAGTGCCATTCTTTGCGATGTCTTGGAAGGAGACAACATAGTTTTTCCAGTCTTCACGTCTGTAGTTAAGGCCAAGGTGGCACTCTGACAAGTTTAAACCCGGTAGAATCGTAGCGGTGAAGTTGTAGTCGTCTTCTGTGGGTACCTGGCCGTACTTGACGTAAGCTTGAAAAGGCACTGTTCTGTTGAAAGGAACGAACGCCGTGAATATGGCGCATGAGTTGTACGGAACGGTGATCTCGTGGTAGAGCATCTCAGACTTCCCTGGTTCCGAGATGTTCCTGGTGACGAGACGTGGCTCGGGAGGGTCTGCGTCGTTCCCGACAAATATGGAGATGTCGTTCGCTGTGTCCTTCACCTTAAATGCTCCCCCAGTTTCTGAGGTAAGGTCCAAGGACACCACCTTCGTTACAATCTTAGACGTGTTGTCCCAGTCGAATGGGTTCTCGTTGAAATTCATGAACTATAATAGACAAAACATATCCAGGTGAGGTGAAGGTATCTTCCCAAAAATGTGTGACTCAAGTTTCTGACAAGTTATTTGTTCAAGTCAAAAAAGAAAAGGAAAAAGAGAAAAGCCTTGTAAAGAAAACCCTCATTGCAAGATCTGACATTGAACATGCGGAATTGCCGATGAACATAAGCTCCAAGCAGATCCACATGGGGCGCGAAAATCGTATATGCTAGCCAGAGAAGGCTGGCTGGAGCTTCTCTGGCTGACTGGACCTTCTCTGGCTAGCATATACGATTTTCGCGCCCCGTGTGGATCTGCTTGGAGATTAGATGAACAATCAACAATAACTGACCTTTGTATTAAGCGCTTCATCTGAAGACTTCATGGAATCCTCGCTCTTCGGGAGAGAGACGGAGCCTTCCGAGGCTGCAAAGCCTTCCGAGCCCACACTCTCGGAGTACCGTTTCTGAAAGGCCACGCCAAAGTTGTCGTACTGGAATCCAACCGACGGCTCTCCGGGCAGACGGTGATTCAGGACCACTGTCCCCAAGGTTGTGGTTGCCGAGGTTACAGCATTCGTTGCCTTTTTAGCCTGGCGGACAAAAGAGAAAGCATATGATCATAAATACATTGAATTCCGTGCCTGCCTCTTCCGTTCGCCCTACACTGCAATGAATCCACAATGAATACACAGTTGCAGTACCTCGACAGGCTATGTTGATCCATTAGTAGTTTCAAAATCTTTCCTCTTTGTGCTTCAAACCTCAGGATGAGTCTGGCTCTCAGGCAGCGGTTTCTGCTAGTTTTGTTATTGGAAACATTTTGATTTGGAAACACTTTGTCAATCAATCACGATATTCACACCAAAATCTCTAACAACTGTATGTTACAGTAGGTAAAGGCTATTCTAACATGTTCAAAGATACACATTTGTTGGGGAAAACACAGAAAGTGTCGGAACGGTCAACATCTTTCAGGATGTCCATATCGTTTTCTAGACACTCTTGTGCATGTTGGTTCTGTTCATTGTTTGTCCTTTTACTTTTTTCTACGTCCGCACAGCCCAACTATACTTCTAGACCCGTTCATATCATATCCCGAATGGCTGCATGAGTGCCGTCCTGGGATCAATGAATAAGATTCACTCACATGCTCCGCCTGCTCTTCTGTCTGATCGTCGCTGGGGGTTGACCTTGCTGACCCCATCAGTGAGTTCAAACCCTGCTGAAGACCTAAGAGACACGAAAACAAAAATCGCATTGTGTATGGTTAAACTTTTCTCATGCATGATCAGGAGATGCACAATTAATGACACAATGACTAGAAAATGTGCTTAGATGGCCACACAAAATGATCACATCTTTATTTCTGCTGGCAGGTAGAAAACTAGCTTACCTCCAACAGCCGCCATGTTCTGTTTATAGTCATTGCTGCCAAGACTCAGCAGTTCACCTGCCATGGCCTCTGCCGATGTTACCGCTTGTTTCTGTATTGGTGAGAAAGACATGTATCGGCTCGAATTTAGCATTAAAGCAAACAATAGGCCAACACCCTGACCAGACGAAAAAGGTTTTTACTCAGTTAAGCTGAAAGCTTGAAGTTTTGTTTGATAGAGAATGCATCAACTTGTCATTTCATATTACAGCTATTATTGCAAAGTTCATTGGCATACCTGCGCATCCAGTGACACCTTGCCATCAATGAGTGCTTTGATCGAATCTGCGGCTCTTTTCAAAAGTGTAGGTCCTCTCATGCTGTTTTGCGCCACCATCACCATCTTGGCGGTGGCAGATCTTGCATACTCGTAGAACTGTAGGGAAAATAAAAGTTTCTATTGTCTTGGTCATCTGAAATGACTATTTGGTGGCCAAACCTTGTGTTCATTTATGTCTGTTAGAACTTGTCGTGGCTAGTGTACACTGAACGTAATCAAGCGGAGCAAATAAGGACATGTTTACACACAGCATCCACACCGGGGACGATAAGTTACAGAACAGGTTAGGGTACCTCTTCCAGTTTTCCATTACTACCTGTGGCAGTGATGGGCACAGAAAGAGCGGATATGACGCCGTCAACTGTTGTGATGTTCAGCCAGTTGTCAGGAAAGGTGATCGCCGCTCCCCATGGGGTATCTGAACTGTCATCTCCTGCACAGGGCAGTAGAATAAATGTTGTCAGACATTATGATACGTTTCAGGCGAAGCACGTAGAGTTGACGTTTGCTGGCAAAGGTTATAGTACTAGTAAACAGGCAAGTGATCACGTGGAGTGAGGACTGCACTGGGATAGAAGACAAGGATATGTACCTATGCAGGTGCTGTTGATATCAGTGATGTCTGTGGATGAAAGAATCTGGTTCACGGCTGCAGTCAGGCCATAGCTGTTCAAAGCTGCGCGGGAGTCGGTGCCGATCTACAGAGAAACAACAGGGTCATGTCAAGGCGTATCCAGATATGCCTGCTATAGGGTGATCCGTGGCTCTATTGTTAATGTAATGCGTGGGAAATTTAGGTGCCCCAGTCAGTTATATTTTGTTTTTCTTCAGTATTATGGATAGCCATCATCTAACAAATGCAAGATAATAAATGCAATACCTTAGAACCCAACTACTGACTTCCCCAAACAATAGTGGTAATTTGCTGTTCCATAACGACGTTTTTTTTAATGTGGATGAGAATATATTTGGTTATGTAATGTTTATAATCCTATTGTTGAATGAATATCAACTTTTCATGATTTTAGTCAGCATCGTCTTCACATCATGTTTTACAGTCACATCAAGGTATTATCCGCCAAGGAATGGTTATTGCACTCAATGATTTCCCCAATCAATCAAAAGAATGACGCCCTTACATGGTTCTGTAGGAAGTTGAAGTAAGTGACTAGTCTCTCCACAGCCAGTAGGGCGGGTTTGTACTCTTCTGCTAGCAGCAGCTCCTGGATCTCACACATGCGCTCAAACACATGTCTGCAGTTTTCAGCATGTGTCTGAACAGGTGGAATAACCTGGTAAAAGCAAACAAATGTTAAAACCTACATTAACATGGCATTTATCTAGCTGAATTATCTCTGTCTACGGTGCTGAATATATATATGTCACAGTAGAGATTGGAATCCAGTAGAGTCCGGAACTCTACTAGTAGAGATTGGAATTCCAATCTCTACTAGTAGAGACTGGAATTCCAATCTCTACTAGTAGAGTTCTGGATTCTACTAGTTGAGATTGGAATTCCAATCTCTACTAGTAGAGATTGGAATCGGGATCCGAATATTGGGATTCCAATCTCTATACTAGGAGAATTCCAGATTCTACTAGTAGAGATTGGAATTCTACCAGGACAATCTGAGAGTAGGAGAAATTTGGATTGTATCAAAATGTTTTGGAAAATAGACTGATCATTTCACACCTAAAATTTCAGCATAGGTAAGCCTACATTCACCATTACTATTTTAGGTGAATTACTTTATGTTTTAGATATCTAATAAACCTTCTGTCAAGACACATTGTAACCATGGAGATAGCCGTCTAGTCCAACTTTAGTGAATGGCTATTTGTAAATGCCACCGTGCTGAAATGTCAATCAGAGACATTTGCATACGGCCATTATGAGTTAGTGACTCAATATGCTCAACCAGTTTTTCCAGTTTGTTAGTGACTCGGTATATAAGAGCTACATTTGTAATTCACCCCTGCCAAGCCAGTTCCAAAGTTGATGTCAAAGTTATCAGATATCTAAAACATGAAGTAATTCGCCTTAATATTAATGGTGAATGTAGGCTTGGCTATGCTAAAATTTTGGGTGTGAAATGATTCAGTCTATTTTTCCAAAACATTTTGATGCAATCCGAATTTCTCCTATTAGAATTGGAGATTGTCCTGGTAGAATTCTCCTAGTATAGAGATTGGAATCCCAATATTCAGATCCCGATTCCAATCTCTACTAGTAGAGATTGGAATTCCAATCTCAACTAGTAGAATCCAGAACTCTACTAGTAGAGATTGGAATTCCAGTCTCTACTAGTAGAGATTGGAATTCCAATCTCTACTAGTAGAGTTCCGGACTCTACTGGATTCCAATCTCTACTGTGACATATACATATACATACTCGCATGAAAGCTCATCTGTGTTGGTAGAGTACATATTGGGATAATTTGAAACTTAAATCCAACACAAAAATTGACTCACCATGAATTCTGTTGGACCTCCAACCTTCATCAGATATTCGATCCACTGCGTTGAACGCATATACATTTGTTTACTTCTGTTCACTATATGGACATAGTATCGACTAGGTTGCTGGAAATAGTAGAAATATTGTGCAAATAGACTGAATGATAGGCTAGAGGAATTACCTAGTCAGAGTTACAGGGGCCAGGGAGTCTGTAAGGGGTCGCCATCTTCTTTGAAGTTCGCTAAATGTTATTTATTAGCTAGGTTGGTTCCTATAACTCTGGCCGGCTAACTACGCTGACGTATTTCAATCTATTTGCCCAAGGTTCTACTATATAACAGCAACCTGGGGAGTCTGATGGAGACTTATTAATATAAGAATGTTTATCAATACACTGCAGTACCTGAGGACTGATGGTAGTATTTGCCCTTAGGACACCTCCAGTATGTCCCTGCACGTTGATGAGCACAGCGCATGCGCTGGCAGGGTCACCGGCCACGAGTTCCAGAGGCACGGTAAACCTGGACATCCTAGTCACGCTCGCCAGGTGTGTCACCTGGGCGTTCACTTCCGACGTGAACTCATACGTCAGACGCGGTTCCAGCTCGCCAGTCCACCCGGTCAGCTCACAGCTGGCTGAGAAGTTTGTTTCGTACAGCATTCCTGCATTTTGGGAACAGAATGTACAGTTCGATGTAAATTCAGATAGCTGACATAACGTCATGGGTACTCTTCAGACGCGGATGAATGTAGAGAATATTGTGTGGATCAGTTTTCTTCCTGTTATTTTTTCCACCACAGCATGAACAAGTGTAACGTGTAACCCACATGGTAACGACCTCCTGCGCATCCTGCATCTCCGAGATGTCTCTATAAAATTTGAACCATAAATGCACAAGTAACGTTAAAGCTATGATTTATATAGACATGAAACGAGCTGTTCCCCCTACCTTTGTCTGGGATCACGACGCAGTCCAGTGTGTAGAGGGGTGGTGATGTGGGGTATCTGATCTCGATGAAGCCGGGAGGAAGGCCATCCGGAGGAAAGCCATTCAGGCGTAAGCGGTAGACTGCTCTGACATCCCATTGGTCCGCCTTGATCGCTAGACTTGATGTTTTTCTCCCTGCGGTTACAAATGCAAAATGTCGTTACTTACAGGATCATAGAAAAAAGTTCACTACTTTCTCCGTCCCAAACCATATCTCTTGTTTTCTTCTACATGTTGTTCTTGAACTCCATTAGATAGTAAGGCCGACATTCCACTAGACGGTGATCGCCCTGCGCTCTCGGTGCGACCTAACTTGGATTTGTGTAACCCTTGATTTCATAATTGGAATATCATTCGAAATGTAAGAGTATGACTGAAAAGACAACAAAACACGCGAAAAAGTTCGTTTTTTGTCTATGAAATTCGTTGAGCGATCTGTTGAATCTTAGGTCGCCGCCCGAATGGGAATTTTTGTACGTTCACTGGAATCTAACGACTTTCTCCGCCCGCACGACGACGGTGTCCGCTGTACCTGTGCTGGTGAGAGAGTTCCAGTCGTGTATCTCTTCGATGGTGCTGTTGATCTCCCTGAACAGGCGCCATCCGTACGTCAGCTCAGAGTTCTTCTCACAGGAGGTACAGTTCCCCCGCAGCGCCAGAGACTCGGTCACGTCTACAGCCCACTTGCAGTTCCGAATGCAACTGTAAGAAAATGATATACCTAGATATGAAAATGTACTACAAAAAAAGTATATTTCACAGAGCCACTGCGTTCAGATTGAGTAGATACATTTGATACCCCCATGGCGTTTAGCTGACAATGATTGACAGGAAGTGTTGTATGTTTTCCCAATGACATTATGTACTTCATTTTCTACAATCTGTAATTAGGAAATTGGTATAATGTACTTCAAGTCTGAAGGGCGTGCCAATCGTGGATTTAAGAAAAATTTGTCTGCATGACACACTCTATGATGACATTCAAACCATATAATAGATATACTAAAGAAGAATACATCCCACGCCACAAAACTAGAACCATGTGGAACAGTTTTTAGAGAATAATTGTGAAAGCAGTTTCTGTGGATCAGAAATAGGTCTCACTTGATGGACATCATGGGAGGATCTCCCTCCACGATGAAGACGTTCTGTTCAAAGGACTCCTCTCCGATGTACGTGTATCCGCGGGGGTGGACCAGCTCCTTGGAGGCCGCCACCTTGATGACGTACGTGGTGTTCGGTTCCAGATCATAGGTGTCCAAGTAGATCTTAGCATCTCCTTTCCAGAGAAGTTCGTAGTCGCCTGTTTCACAGTGGCTGTGCACCACGGCGATGCCGTCTTGGTAACGAACTGGCGTGGTGTTTACAACCTTCTGCGTATGCCTGGACGTCATTGGTGTTGACGTTGACATTGAAGGAGTCGTGGCATTGTACATGGTGGTATTGAAGTACAACGCACTTGTCGTGTTGAAATAGGAAGATGTAGTTGCAGCGGAGGTAGAACTAGCCACTGACGCGTCTGTGGAAGGGGTAGGCGTCATCGTCGTATTAGTTGTTCGGGTTGCAGGTGGTGGTGTTGTTGTTGTTGATACCACCTGTAAACAAAATACACATGTAAGTACGACTGATATGGTAGATGAAAACATTCTTCAAATTAAGTACTTAATAAATTGTATTCCATGGAAGGAAAGTCGAAGGTATTTGAATTTTTAAAGTTGGAGCGTAATTAGACGTTCCTAACCTAACGGCCTTACAACCATTACGGTCAACTCCACGTGTACGCATGCATGTAATTGAAGAAACCTAGAAAATGATCTCTCTTTCTTTGCCAGGCGCCATAAATCCCATACGTCATGCTTACACATTTCTACACATACATTATCCATTATTAATTAGGTACGGACCTTTTTGCAGTACCACTTGAAGACGTAATTGCTGGTGACGTTCGGGTCGTTAGCGTCATACGTCTCCGACTCTGCATCCATCAGATAAGGCCGCCTGTTTCCCAACGCTCTCCCGTCTCCACCCGAAATTTTCACCTTTAAGGTATGCGTCTCTGCAAGATGATTGACGTATGACAAGACAAAAAGGATTCGTGTGTGGTGTTACCGTCGTGCTCGGTAGATGTATAATTAGATTCGTGTTTAAAGTTATTACAATGATCAGGAATGTTTAAGAAGAAACTCCGAACAGGAAACACTGAAGGATGAATTTAGAGAAAAGGACGTTACCAACAACATTTACTTACTTTCAGTTTATAAGCATGGAAGCAAAACGGTCTTGTAACTTACTTTCCCAAAGGGTACAAGTAGGTGAAAACAACATTAACATGCAGATGAAGGGAAATATGAGAGAGAAATAGAGGGACAAGGATGGTGATAATGGTGATGATGGTGATAATGGTGCTTATGAGGATGAAAGAATCAGGGAAAGAACATTTACCTCCAGCCACCGATTCGGGAACACTGTTGACTGAGTAGAGTCCTGTGGTGACCAGCGTGGCGTTGTACTGCTGCCCCGTCAGCAGCCCTGTCAGCTCCACTACTGTTGTTGTCGGCGGCACGTCCACCGTCCGTATAGTGTCTGCACTGCCGCCCACCGGGAAATAATCCACTCTGTCAAAATAGAAGAAATTGTAGACATATACTAGTGCACGTTGATCAAAGACCGGAACAAGGCTTGATGGCTTCTCAGGATTTGCAAAATCGTTATCACGGTTGTTGCTGCCCCCACCTGTAACCTTCCATGATTGCAGTGGAGTCGTTCCACAAGACACAGATGCTTGAGGATGTGGTCTTGACGACGTGAGGGTCTCCTGGCGGATCCGGTTCTACAGAAACAAAGAAACACAAATACAAATACGTTTTGAAATCAACCAGATTCCGTTTCTAGAATTTCAGCCCACCTTGAAAAAAATAGCCCACCTTGAAAAAAATAGAGAGCAAAATTTTGCAGGACAAAATATGCTAAATATATGTGTATTTTTCCGTCTTGATATACATCAGATATCAGATCAACGATTGAAAGAAATGTCGATTTTCTTACTGAGCTCAATGTCTTTCAAGATGGCGGCCCCCACTTTGCCGGGTCGGTTGGCGGTGATGATGACGTGATACTTCTCTCCCAGACTGAGACCGCCCATGAAGTAAGAACTAGGACAGAGGTCAGGTTGTTGTATTAATATTTTTTCCTGTTTAAAGAAAGTGACAGTGAACATAATGTATTCGGCACAAATAATGACACAGCACACGTCTTAACAATTATGACGCATTTCATTCTTACACACAAAGTTCTTGCACCGGAACTGATTCCCGTTCCATCCAACAAGCTGACACAATACATTGCGTGTCAGCTATTGAACTACCGGGCAACGACTTACTTATTTGTTGGCGGGACTTCGGCTATTCTCCAATGATTGAGCTCGTAGTTAGCTGGGAAGACCACCAATGTAAAACTGGTAGGGGGATCGTCACCGACACCGGGCGTGTACATGGGCCACATCACTTCGTACCAGTCGACGCCGCACACTACCTTTCCACAGTTGGACTCAGCGTCATCTATAAAACAGTCAGCATCTTACTTGTGTGATTTTGAACTAGACTATAAAAAACAATACCCGTATGAGGTGAGCTGAGGGCATCTCTTAAGAAATGTTTGACTTTTTCCTGAACAGTACATTTGTTCAAGTCAAGATATTTCCCTTTAGCACGGCAAATGAGCAAAGCCTTGTAAAACTGCGGCAAATACTCATCGCAAGATCCGACATAATGTTGATGAGCAATCAACATAACTGGCCTTTGTATTAGGGGCGTCATCTATTCACAGGCTACCATAAGGCAATCTGAGAGTTCCAAATGGAGATGGGGTGAAACTCTGCTATCGACCAGATATGATATTGGCATTTTTAGACGATAAAGCTTTCTAACCAACTCGTGTTTATTTTGACAACCATCATGATTTGGTGAAAGTCTGCTTTGAATGATGTACAAACGCCCATACTTTGTGAAGACTTGTCGGCTTGACAGGCTGGCTTGTTGGGGGACCCGAAGACCCGCCATCGCGCTTGTACGTCCCCCGGGTTGGAGCACATGGCGGACAGTCTGAGGGTGCCGTCCCCGTTCAGCGTGAGGTACCGGTCCGCCAGCCCTGCGATAGCGGCTGCCTTACTGACGATACACGTGCCGCTACAGACCCTGGAGGTAAAAACAATACAATCACTGACGATCAATGTGTCGTTTGCTTCAAGGATTGAACTCCTTTTTTATAAAACATGAGAATTATACAAATTGTGCACCTATCTCTACAGAATCGGTCAGAATTCATTCGCTACCCACCATGCTTGAAGTGCAGTGTAGGAGGTTGTACAGGTCTTCATGCACACTTGTCCGTTACAATTCGCCAGACACCGTCCGGTGTAGCGATTTTGCAACTGTCCTACGCCTCCCTTCCAGTCCCAATGGACCTACAGAAACAAGAACAGGGATTCAGGTAAAGTTTGTAGGTAAGGATTGATGATAATGTACATGCATTTAAGTTTGCGGTGATCTAAGTTCGCGGTGAGCATAAACAGGAATGTTTGAGGCAGTTTTGACTTCGCGGTCAAGAGGTCACCGCGAAAATCGCGAACAGAAACCACCGCGAACTTAAATGCATTTACAGTAGTACTTATAGTATGATGGACCAATATCTTAATTTCCAACGAAACCATGTTCGTGTCAACAAATCGCCAAGGGTGTGACGAAGACATATTCCCATGCATGACGCAGCCTCACCCTGATATCGTCCCTGACGCAGGACCGGTACCCCGGGGTGAAGGTAGAGCCGCTCGCGTTCACGGACAAACACTGAAAACCGACCAGGCTCTCCAGCATCATAGCAGGGGTCCAGCGGTCTGTATGTATGGGAGAGGGTGATATTGGCATATCTATTACAGCGTAAGAAATTATTGTACTACTGAAACTAGCTACTTCAAGTGCACAACTCGCCTTTGGTGTTATTCTTTCTTTGCATTACTTTCTGTTTGGGCGAGACCGCGGTGTCGTTCCGTAGATTTTCATGTAATGTTTGTTCCATGCTTGAGTTAACTTGTGAACTCCCATTTGCTGCCTGTTTTATTAGTTAAGTCAGATGGTGATCTGAGCACCACGGGCCACACATCAGAGCTGTGGAGGTTCAGAAATGGGCGTGGTTGAAGGGGTTTCGTGCTACGGACCAATTTAGCGCCAATCATGACGAATAACAAAAAGCACTTTCCTCACATTTCCGTTCAGAAACGTACATCGTAATTGCCCTTCTTCTTCCATGCAATATGGCGATTAGCGTGTCACTTTGAATTGTATATGCGGCAGATTTAAGATGCAGAATAATAACAATTTCAAGATGGCAATTACCTAAAATCTTTATTATCTATCACTGACATAGTCAGGATGTCCGTGATGGTGCATTTTTATCAAGTGTCGGTTTATCGACTTTTCATGATCAAATGTAAACTCGTGCTCGGTAGAGAAAAATCGTAGTGACGGTTGTAATAAAGTAATGTGCGGGGTTTGATGTAAGAAAAGAAACTTCGTAACGAAAAAAGAATTGACCGAGTAAACTTTTGATTAAGTAAGATTGATAAAAATATTACAAAAAAGAATATAACCTCCTTCATTCTGCATTCTTTATCGCAAAAGAAGACATTGTTGTAGCTTTGTCTTGAAAACCTACCTTCGCAAAACAAGAGTCAATGACGTCGGAGATGATTTACCACATAATTGTTTCTTTTTGTGATTTATTGTTTTGTGTTCGTGACAAGGGGTTATTTCGAGATACGATGTCGACATCTTGCCATGAATATTTCCTTTAAATGTGATTTACACCTGAAGCATCATTCTTCAATATCAGAAGAAACGTTTTCTGCTGATTGAAGTGAACATGCGCAAAGAGATTGCCGAACTTTAAACGGAAAAATACATTTACAGTAAAATGCCCCTAAGGAATACGAATACAAATCATGCCTTGTTTGCATGTTTCTGTATATATTGATTGAGGGGTTGTTTAGAGTTTACCATAACTATAGCCGATGACGGGGTCTTTTTCCAAAATGGAAAATGTGGGTAAATCCTACTCATCAGACCGTCAAAAAATGTATTTCCTTGTTATACGACATAACGTACAGGTCTGTTTTAAGATTTTACCCTTTAGGTACAGCCCCTATCTGAAAGATTGTAGTCCATCTTAAGATTGCCTACTCAAACGACTTATCACATCATACCTGCTGAGTAGATAGAACTCCTCAGGTTACCGCCACATTTTCTCTGAGTTTCGTTCCTGCACGCGATGTTACACTCCCACGCGTTAGCCTCTCCGTGACGACCGTAGTAGTTGGAGCAGAAACACAGATCCCGGCCCTGGGAACGAATGAGAAAATGTGAAACTTTCCATGACATCAAAGGGATCCATTCGGTACACGCGGCATCCCCGTAGTACCGTGTGGGCTGAAACCTTTGTGTTTACTACAAAGAAGTAGCCTGAGTGAGTGTCAACCTAGTTGCCAGGGCTCCCGGTTGTCCAACTAGGATGGCACGCAGGCTAACAAACAAATGGTCTCTAAGAGAAACTAAGTAAAATGGATTCTCCAAGCTACTAAGTAAAATGGGTTCTCCAAACTACTAAACTACGACACCAACCTGCATGGCAGCGAAGCTTTTACACTTCCCTCTGCAATGGTTTATGCACTCGTTCAATGTGGAGACTGTCGTGTTGTATACAATGTCTCTATCCGGCCACTCTTGGTCCTTGTAACAGCCCTGATAGCCGGCTGAAGCAGGCATGACAGGAAAAAAAACTCGTGGGTGGTAAGTCTGCTACTGCTGACACAAAGATTCTGCTTATCGTTCTCCATTTCCTAGCAGAATTGCTACCAACTCACGTTAATCAAAATTCCTTTTAGCTTTTGTCTTTGTCTTCGGACTTACGACTAGGCGTACCATTGTTGTAGCGTAGTTCGTACAGTGTACTTCCGGCGTCATGAACGATGGAGGCTGGACTCGAGATGCGGTTTTCCGAAGACGTCCGACACTGGCCCGAGGACGCATTGTCATCAAAGGACCTGGCAGGGACAAGATTTAACATTATTTTATACTCCGTAAAGAAAAACAAGCGTAGGAGATCGATCAATATTATAGACTTCTCATCCTCTTGTTGTCTTTACCAGACACCTTATATACATGTAGTCAGTTGCTGGAAATATTGTAGAAGTCGGCCAAATACACTGAATGATATGCAATAGGAGTTATAGCCGGCCATAGGAGTCCAGTTTGCGTCTACTATTTCTAAAGCAAGCCATGGACTCTGGTAGACACGCATCCCTGGTTGATTGATCGAAACCTTTGACGTCACCTGCAGCTTCCGGCTGAGATGCACGCCTCGGCGCAGACCTCGGGAGGGGCTCCCGGCGTGTGGGCCAGGGTCTGGGCAGGAGCGGTGTTCCTGTACCCGGGGATCGGCAGGAAATGCTGGAGGAACGTATCTACAACAGAAACCACACGCTGTGAACTGGAATCCGGAAGTATATACATTACACAGGCATTCATACATACACATTATGATTGACCCAAAGAGAGATACCTTTACGTATGCATCAAATATTATTGAAGTGTCCTATACATAGTTACTTCAATTCAAAGCTTTAAGTAACATTAATGCAAATGTTGATTTTGAAATAGAAAAGAAATGAACTATTGATGAAGTAACTAGTAACTTGGTGTTACACTAAATGCAGGGCGATTGGAATCTGTATGAAAGGTACCAGGAAACTTTCATACCATTGTTTGGTGCTTAAAGATCAACACAAATCATCCTAAGGTGCAAGCGTTAGCGTGAGCGTTAGGCATAAGCGTAGTCTTACGTGTTTTCGCATAAGGGTCCACCTCACAGATAAAGGGACTGAGAGCAGAACAATCGAAGTCATTCCACCAGGATCCCTCGAGCCGAGCACAGTCACCATCCCCTGGATAGTTATTAGGCTGCCCCGCAAGCCAGCTATATTACGGCAAAGCAAAGAGGCGAAAGAAGCAAACAAAGACAGAGAAGCGATTCTGTTTAATGGCACTTATAGATCGGCTTTATGGCGCAGAGCAAAGACTCGTGTTGCCAAAGCTTGTTAATTGCGTTTTGAGTTTTCTTGGTCACAATCCCTGGCGACTCACTTGCGCATGTACGGGAATCTGCTTGACAGATGTAGTGCTTAGTTTGTCCACAAGAGGTCGCACCCCAGGTCCCAGCCGGAGACATGTAAGCACAGTCCGCACTAGTCGGTTCCCCTGAACCCCATCTAGATCAGGTGATATTGCCAGAAATGAAATAACAGACGGGTGTGATAAACATATTACTTCCAATATTATCTCATGAATTTGGGGGAAAGAATCTTTAAGCAGATGTAGTGGGGTAGCAAAAACTTTCTGATAGGCTCACATTTTTGATGTTGCACTGAGACATCATTACTTAAAAGTACTGGGGTAAATGAACCAACCATTGATATCAGTAAACATTGGGGAAACATCACAATATAGCTAGGAACAAAGCATGTATTTCCAGACGTCATGTATTTTCGTACAGACAAGAAACGACACGTCATCTGCATCTTTCATTCGCGGAGTATAGTAAGGTTTATAAATCTAGAAGGGGTTTCAAAACCCTTTTGATATTTGCCTCATTCATCGTCACGTACAAGAATGAATAATAATGTATTCAGGGAGCTTTTTTATGTCATCGCGTAAGGAAGAACTAGGGACATCGCACTTATTCATGGTCCCGAGTGGCTGCCCGTCTGAGTACACCCAGCGTCCCTCCGTTGTGATGTCATCCAGTCCGATCCAGTAGGGCTGGGTGGGGTCAGGTCGGAGACTTTCCACAAACTATACAAGAAGAAAAGAAATGAATGTCCAAGCTTCCATGTTCTCCGTTTTTTGAGCAAAATAAGGCTGTACCAGAAGCATATTGCCAGTATTGTACTTTGAATTGGCAAGCACAAACTGCTACTTGCAAATTCTTATCCAGAGCCCAGGGTGTGTCAAGTCTGGGACCCAATACTACACGGTACCTGTTGGGTTGCGGTGTCCCGGATGATAATGAGTTCGCCGCCCTTTGAGTCCGTGGCGCAGGCCGCCTTGGCGCCGTCGTAGGTCTTTGCGTCAGTGAAGGCCTTGTAACAGTACGGACCGTGTGCTGTGTACCCGGGGGGACAGTCGTCCTCAGCAAACTCTGTAGGAGACAGGGATAGTGTTGTAAATGCATGACTGAGGTAGTCTCCATAGACTACGAGTCGGGATTTTCTCTGATTGCAAATCAGCTCTATTTCTATTGCACTCGGTTTCTTGTTTCCGGGCCTCGAATACGGTTACTCGCCTCAATGAAACAAACAAAACCTCACCCTGCACGTCGTCGTTTCGTCTAACCTGTTTTCTTTAGGGTAGTGTAGTTATTGTGAGACAAATGTTGACCACATTGTGTTGGAACTGGGTTGTCAACAGCAGGGACGGATCGCAGCAAGAGCCAGATTCTTAAAGTAAGAAGCCCAAAGATGCGCTCATTTTAGGCCTTATAAAGAACTGCATGTAAAAGTTTTGGTTTGGCTGTCCTCTTGAAATGTGGTCTTCTGGAAATAATGTTGTTATCTATACACATGCCGTGGCGAAGCCGAATTGCACTACTCAGCTAACGAAAAAAGGCGTCATGCAGACATGCTTCGTCTTCAGTCTGAGGTCGAAGAAGACGAAGAACTGATGTAAATAACTTACACTCAGTCAGATATGAACAAGTGGAACGAATGTTAAGTACGTAAGGCACTCGTTTGCCGTACAGGTTCAACAGCCCACATCGTCTGATGGACCCTATCACCTCACCTCTGACCGTACACCCGAGCAGTTCGAAACGTAGGCACGCGCAGGCCTCGGGACCTCCCACCCAGGCGGCGGGGTTGATGCGGACACACCTGGCCGTGACGGCGGAGGACAGCGTCACCACCTTCGCGGTGTTCCTGTCGGACACGCCGGGCTGCACCTGCACAGGGACAAGCAGTGGAGCAAGAAGTAGAGCGTGCAAACTTTCGCCACAGCAGCATAATAGCAGTGGTCATCGGTCCTATGCCGCAATGGGGAAATACTTTACTTCTATATTACGATGTAAGGTACAGTCAAACCTGTACAAGTGACTGCCTCCACGTAAGGACCACTTGGCTAATTTTTGGTGGTTTCTTACATATCTTTCACCATTGACACAAGCATTAAGATTCCTGTCTTAAGTAACCACCTGGCCACATAGATCAGATTCTATTAGTCCCAATGTTAGTCTTTTGGGGGCAGTTTTGACTGTAGATCCGACGTAAATAGGAATGCTCAGGGTGGGGAAAGCTTTAGAAAAACTCGAATGTTGGCTACATCGGATGGCAATATTGTCGATATCGTACCGATTTTTCGTACCTCATTGCTTCCTGCATCGGTGTAAGTGTTCCAGGTCTGGCAGTCAGCACTGTACTGGACCCTGAATGACGTCACCCACTGGTCCTGGTCCTGTCGACCCTGGAGGACCACTGCGGTCACGTTCACTTCTCTCCCCGAGAACGTCACCTGAAGAACACAGAACACGTCATCTCTGGGAAACTGAGATGGTGGGTTTATAGAAATGTCATCTACCGTATACATACTGACCTGGACACTTGCCCGTAATTCATTACTGACATGAAAATGGAGGTATAGTTCTTGGCCTGTCTGTCTGCGTG
Organism: Branchiostoma lanceolatum; assembly: GCA_035149815.1. Lineage (NCBI taxonomy): Eukaryota > Metazoa > Chordata > Leptocardii > Amphioxiformes > Branchiostomatidae > Branchiostoma > Branchiostoma lanceolatum. The sequence continues at coordinate 22,965,430 of CM068868.1, forward strand.
TGTGTGTGTGTGTGTGTGTTTGTGTGTGTGTGTGTGTGTGTGTGTTTCCGGATGTTTGTAGTCAGCATAACTCAAGAACCTTTGGATGCATTACGATGATATTTGCAATTGGTATGTGTGTAGGTCTTGTTCAGTTTCCTGCACTGGCCCTATACATACTTCTTTACTACACCACAGACGTGGCATGGGTTCATGCCAAATGACACTTCCATCTAGCTCTGTCATATGAAGGGGACATGTTCTACCTGTATCCACGGGTCACTGTCCTGTGCTGTGGCACACCAGGCTCCCGCGTACCCGCCAGTCTCCCATCCTCCGTTCAGCCGAGCTCGGCTGGGAGCGCGGAAATAGTCGAACCGACTGGACGCTGTGATCTCACAGTCGGATATCTGGCCTTCAGCCATGCCCAGCGGTGCGTAGCATAGGAAGGCTGTGCACACGGAGGACAACATTCACACAGATTCATACTGATGAAATAAGCACTACGTAGAAGCTGTTTTGAAACTGTTTTGATGAGTTTCTACTGGCGGTTGCTTGACGCCCTGTCCAGAAGTCTATGTAATACTCAGCAAAGAGCAGACTCCTAGACTTTAATGTACTGACTTAACTGACTTATACTCCTAGACTTTAATGCATCGTTGGGAATTTCTACCAGACCCAGGCGTTTTGCTACGGCTTTGTCTTGTGTGGTCATCGTGACCCGAATCTATGTGATCTTATATCTCTACATTATCAAATCAAGATCACTGCTACGGTAAAGTGCAGTTGACAACGTGTGTTCCTCACCTTCAGCATCACTGCAGAAGCCGCTGATGAAGAGGGCGACTATGGTGAGCTGTAGATGTTGGGAGAGTTTGGAAGAAATCACAACAGCACTGTACTCAGACAGCTAAAACCGCCACCATGAAGGGGAAAAATTGAGAAACCGAGCCGAACTCGAAATGGTAAAAGAAATCTTACACTAATTCTCTTCCAAAACTCAATTATTAGTATTTGCTTATTATCAAGGTCTACCAACAGAAATAATAGAAACATTCCACCAGCTGAAAACGCTAAATTATGTATGTTCCGCTAAAGCAGGCATCTATCGAGAATCATATAGATTATATTCAAGTATGGCCAGGAAAGGAAGACATTGCACAAACCTACTAAGTGTCCTGAGAACAGACCTCAAAAAGAATGGAATGGGAAACCTAAAAACTGCAAAGAAACTCAGAGAGCTACGGCAGCTTGCAGGAAAAAAAGACACAGTGGGAAGAAATGAAGAAAGAATGAATGAATGCAGCCAGAGGTTGTTTCCACAACTACCTGAGCTGCAGAACACAGTGGATCATCATCATTGAAAAAGTAATCACGGCGCCTGAAGTACTGCTTCTAGGGTGGTGCGAACACCAGGATAAAAGTACACTAAAATTATCTCGATGGAACACAAATAAAGCTACACTTTTGTGTGTAAGGCCGAACACGGACTATAGAATATCCAAATTAGAAATATGAAGGTATCAGTCTCTGACAGGGTCTTAACAGTGCTAACTACTCTCATCCTCACCTTCTTCAAAAACATCGCCATCACAGCTCGGCACTCCTCATTGCAGCCTTGTCTGTCCACTCCCGTGTAAAATACTGACACACGTCCTACTTACTGGGACGACGTGAAATGTGGCATTACCGGACTGACGTAATTGTAGTATGAATGTTCAGTCGTGACTCGGCGTCATTACACAGCGACAGTGATAGAAGACCAATCTTGGTATCCCAAGAGAGATTTCGTCGTTTCATCGTTGAGTTCCTGAGTGCCCATGTATCATCTTTATTATACACTTCAGAGTACTTTACATTCAACCACACGGGGTGCTTCACCGAGACTAAATAAAACACTGGCTGCACTACTCAAGTTTGTTCAGTGTCACATGTCCACTGTACTCAACGAAAAATATAGCTATTTTCTCCAGTGTACATAGTGCTTTGTCCTGTCTTGACAAGTAAAACAGTAGCTTCCTACATACAGTCTCACTTATGAATTGGAACTTGGAGCAAAGACATTCAAAAGAGATTCGCAATTTTGGAGAAAGCGCCACAAGGCAAGAGTCGCGAGAGATGAGAAGAGTTGATCTGGTCCTGTACGTGACCATTGTTTTTGTTGTTTTCGAACTTGATGCGTTGCCATGACAACAAGCCCATCTCCTCCACTTTCATTAAAGTTTAATCTTAAATTGAGGCCTTACGTCAACGGAACTGCGTAATACTCGGTGTCAATTTTAAATGAATACCTCTGCTTACCACTTCACATTTATCATTGATAACAATGCTTCAAGTCACAAGAATCCCTGTATAAAACCATACATCATGTCATTAACTGGCCGTGAGGCTAAGTACACCCCAAAGTACATCGCCGGCGTACGGCCTTACAAGGCGACATCCACAAGTGAGCGAGGACACAAAAGAAGTTCAGCAATATTTTATTTACACATTGTCATCCATACGTAACGGTACAAATAGTGAGAATCACGTGGCTATTGCTGTTCACGGTATGGCACTCTAAATGAGATCAGTGGTGTCGCATTGCAGATTATCTATGTACATTTGAGTTTAATCGTAGACAATCCTGTGAGTATCAAAACAAGTGGTCTGCACCGCAACAAATAAACAACCAACCAAACGTGTGTTACGAAGTGAGGTGAAAATATAAGCACATGTCATTCGTACATAGTACGGATGTAACCCATCAATATGATGATATCCTACAGAACAGCGTCAGGCACATGTGGAACTATGTAAGTGACTCAGACAGTTGGCAAAAGTTTCATAAGGAAACTTCACAAAGGCACTTGTTGAACGATGTGTAAGTCGCGTCCGCTCATCTTCCTGCCTGCACTGATTGTCAGTGGAAGTATTTGGACGGGGGTAGTGTTCATGGTTTATATGCACGGATGGGACACAATGGGGAACTTAGGTAGATCTATCCTTTAGCCAGAGGAATCTCTCATCGTCTAACAGTGACGCAAGTCGGCGATTGTGTGGTCCATAAAATTCGTTCAGAAGTCGCCTAGTCTTCGGTAGCATGGGGCCCAAGCGGAGGTCGTTCTTTTTCCGAGAATTTCTCTTGGTGAAGCCGAAGATGGCGTCTGTATCAGCATCGTCCTCCTTGAAAGCTTCTGTAAGGTAAGGCAACAAAATATAGGGATAAAACGACCAGAGTATTACAAGAAGGGTATTATTGAAATGAATTGGTTCATTTTCTGGAAAGAATGTTTTGCACAACGATATCAACTGAACAGGTTGAACATGCAGTAGTCCCATGGTCATCATTTTGTGCTATATAAACACAGGACAGCTGTTACACAGCGAGTTTACTTTCATATGTGATAAGAACGGTCCACACATCAATTCAATGAAAGAGTCACTTCAGTGTGCTGGTTTTGTAGTCGACATAACCCTACTGGGTTAAATTCACATTTTTCATAGAATCTATAGCAGAAACCTGACCGTATGCCTCATCTCTTCTATCTTAAATGTTACGACACAGACACAAGACTGCTACTAACCCAGTCGTAGGAACTTGAATATTTTTGTCATTGATGTGCGTGGATCCCTGGAGTGATCCTCCAGACGCAGTACCAGGATCTGGTCCAGGGGGAAAATGGAGAACCAGTCGCGTAGGTAGACTTCGTACAGTCCCAGCTGCAGCCTGACCTGGGAACGAGATCAGGACACGTGATCAACACGAGAGAGGGATGATATTTTGCACATACATGTATATGCATCATAGGAAGATACGTATGAATTTATCATAAAAGGCAAACGTATGAATGAAAGACAGGGAAGAGAGGAAACAAAGAGAGGGAGTCTCGTCTATATGCAGTTCCAAGCGATGAGAGGAAGAACCATAACATTGACGCGTTTTTCTGCCAGTAAAGGCATTTCTTCTTGACATCGCAAGGTGTCGCTCTTGACTATAACTTCAGATCCATGATGCATGTACATGTGAAAGATGGAAGGAATGACAAACGTCACAACAGGATGCATCACAGACTTCAATGCTTACCTTTGATATGGCAGGAAGATTGCAGTAAGTGCAAGCCCGGACAGAGTTGTTCTTGAGGCAGTTGTTGAAGATGTCGATGGCTTGGATGACCCTCTGGTGGAAATCCTCCACGGACTTGTTCCCAGAGGTGAAGTAGAGATACTCCGAGTATAATCTGTGGAGTGACAACAAAACTCATTATCCACAGCCCAACACATATAACGTTGGGTAACATAAATTCGCGGGGCACTTAAATTCGGGATTTTTCGAAAACGGGGTATTTAGGGAAATGTGCTAGATGCAACATCAGTAATACCGCTAGAAATGCAAACTTAACAGACTAACGTATTCAGAACACTGTCTGAAAAGCTTCGATAACCATGCATTAGAAGTTGGCTACGTCAAAAACTCTCCGTCCTTATTGTCACAGTCTGAGGGCTTCGTGGGAGAATTATACTGCATAGTTGTTCGCTGGTTTATAAGACAAATGTTACATCCGCTTCCTGCTCAACACAATTATTTACAATACAACTTATTAGAATCTCTTTTGCTAACCTACAACTGGACTCTAAGTGTGATTAATCATCAAAACTCCTCTTTGTTGCTACAACCAATGGCTACGGCACTACGGTGAATTTTCCCGCCACCATATTCGTTACCCAGAATCCTGCTATTCGGCAGACGACAAACGTTTGCGAGGAACACTTTTTTGTCTAAATGTTGTGTGTGATAGTGGACTGATGGCGATATTTTCCTCAAAGTTTGCTCTTAGGACAAGCAGAAACACATGGACATAGTAGTATTACCATTTCTACGGCATGCAGCTAACGCCCTGATAAATAATGTACAAATTTCCATGACGGTGGGGGTTGACTTTGAGTGACGTTCTACCGACTCAACACACGGGTTGTTCCCGGAGGCCTGATGTGTGCGGTACGGCCTTTTTTTCGTGTATTTTTTTTTACTTGGACACGTCTATATCCATAGCACTTTCCTCAAGCCAAGGATGGAACGAATAGCTGCTGTATAAAATGTAATTAGCGGTAAGGTATTCAAGACGAATATTCTCTCCCGAATTAATGTTCACCCCTGTCCGACAGCACCGTCATTGTGCGTGCGGCGGACGGTAGTTTCAAGTTGAAATATTATGGTGTCAGCACGACTAGAGACAAAATCTACCATATATATGATTAGTGCAAAGATAGGACATGATACTGACAGAATAATAGAAAGAAGGGATGGTTTATTGTTCTGCTAGATTGATTTCAGTCAACCATTATCGGAAAAATCCCGAATTTATGTTACCCAACGTTATATCATGTACAGCTTTTATCGGCTCTTGAAACACAGATCTTATGGTGAAGAATTGAATTGCAGTTCATTTATTTTGTACATACATGTACTTGTGTCGATGGCCACAGACTAAAACGCTACGTGAAAACTCCAGCATGGTGCTCTAGAACTAGACTCCACCAGGCTCCAGAGGCGGCTGGGAAGAGTAGAAATTGGCCAAATAGACAGAAAAACATGCAAGAGGAGTTAGTTTGCTATAATGGGTACAGTTTGCCGCTCTAGGATGGCATATCGGACCCTCTCTCCGTAGCCGACTCCTCGATTCACTTTATTTGGCCAATTTCTACTATTTTATCAGCCATCCGCCTGGTAGAGGCTACTCTAGAACTGTAAGTTTTGATTGAATTTAAAAATCGAAAGTAGCCACTGGTCATTGTCCTAACCCTGTAACCAATACAAAATTGGAGCCAAAAGGCTACTTCAACAGGGAGACGTTCCAGTCTCTGTGCGCACCTTTCTGCGGGGTTCCTGAGTGTGAGGATGAGCCTGGCGTGAGGCTGCACGGCCCGGAGCAGGTTGGCCACCAGGATGGGCGGTTCGCCGTTGGAGGTGTTCCACAGCTCCTGATTCCACCGTCTGTTGTCCCACATGGTGGAGGCACTGCCTTCTCCTGTACGGCACCGACAACCAACACAACACTGAGCACTCGGAGTTGTGGCAGACACTTGGAAACTACAAAACTCTGGTAAAAATATCAAAGTCTGCCTCTTATTACCTTCGCCAAGGAGATTACGTTTTATGTGCCGTTTGTCAGTGTGTGTGTGTGTGTGTGTGTGTGCGTGTGCGTGTGTGTGTGTGTGTGTGTGTGTGTGTGTGTGTGTGTGTGGACAGCATACCTGTAACTTGCGAAGCTGTAGGTGGATTCTTATGATATCGTTATGTGGTATGGACCACATATGTAGTGATATATGTTGATAGAGATATTAGGACTCAAATGACTGTGTATCTCTGTTATATTGTATCTGACCCTTACCTCTTCCATCATGACCTCAATGAAAAGCGGCCTTCGTGCCGATTTGAGCTTATCATGAATAAACAAAGGTTCAAACAAACACCTCCTGGCGGCATTCTATGGTACTGCAGCGGTACTTCTATCTTTTTGAATATGTTACGTCAGGAGTAAGGATGTCGTGCGACAGAAAAAAATAATAAACAAATGACATACAAAACTTGATACTACATCTAGTAACAACTGGAGACATTCGTGGTTAGTCCACCCTCTGCGCTCAAGTGCCCATACGAGTTACCTGTGATGACGTTGTGTTGGACAACCTGTTGCCTCGCCAGAAACAAGCGGTTCCTGACCCTGGTCCTGATGGTCCACGCCGCCTCGTCGAACAGATCCAGATAGTCTTTGATGGGGGATGGCGAGCCACCGTGGATCGCTGGAATAGAACGAAGGCATGTTGAAACACTGATACATGGTTGCTAAAACTGGTTACACCGCGAAATCATGATTGCATACGCTCCTACAGTCACTGATGTGAGAAATTTAATGCATTGCAGAAATTCTGGCCTTCCGATCTGCAGGTACCACACCTAAGCCCAAACGTCTTCTGGTCCACCAATGGGGTTCCTTGGCCAGGCCACCAACTACATCCGGGTGCTTGATCAGGCGGTAGTACAGGTCGGTGGTTCCGCACTTGGGCATGCCGATGATGTAGAAGTACGGCATACATCTGTATGTAGGGACGAACGTTATCCGTCACATCATTCAAACCGTGCACATAATGTGTACTGATTATCAATAAGCAGATATAGATGATTAGCATTTGTAACAACACAGCACAAATCACAGCAAAGGACTTTCAACCCACGAATATTCCTGTAATCCGTGAAGATGTAGTTTGAACCTGAAAACTGCACGTGAAAACTGACAGAGATTACCCCAAATATATAAGCGATAAGTTAGAATTTATTGTCAGTAGTTATCGAGTAGTCAGATGCTATATTGTTCATCATTGTCTGTCCGTCCATTTCATGTTACATACGGTACTTGCAATTAGCCTACGGGCAAGAACTTGAAATAAACTTTCAAATAAGCACCACTTCTTCTAACACACAAGAAAATGAATACTGCAGAATTCATTTCTAAAGTTCAACATTTCTAAAGTTCACAGACATAAGAAGAACTTCCCCGTCAGGATGATGACCATGAACAGAGCAGATCTATTGTTCCTGTTCCCCGGCTCACCTGAAGCGGAGGTGCGCCTTCCCGTTGTCCGTGAGCCTGTCCCGGAACTGGCTGGCCAGCAGGTTGAGCCGGTTCCGGATGCTGGAGGAGTAGTGCGTGTTTCTGTACGGATTGGAGTCCAGCTCTGTCTCCGGAACCTCCTCAAACCAACACGGGTTCTTGTAATTAGGGAGAGTCTCTTTAGGGATGGTTTCAAAGATCTATAGAGAAAAAAGATTTTAGGAAATCACAAACAGCACTTCATAGGAAAAAAATAAAAAAAGTGCACCTTGATTGACATAAATTGGTCGAAGACCACAAGTCATGAGAGGTCCATTGCTCGTTCTGACCTTCCCTTTCAGGTTTCAGCCGAGGAACAAGGGCTAAGCGTAGGGTTACTCGTCTGCGTTCACCATGTTCATTTTATTAAAGGCAGTCTTTGTAAAAACTGCTTACGTTAGGCTAGCTGCCTCTTTTGAAATACCGGGGTACAATTGAGGCCTTTTCGTACGTGAATGAACTACAAACCCCTATTTGTCTTCACATCATCTCAGTCGTGTGAATTCCAGCAGGTATTTGCAATCATATTAGCAGCCATTCAGTCCCCCGGTCGTGCCAATTACTTACTGCTTGATAATCGAATTTTCGGTACTGCTAAATAATCGAATTTTCGATTGTTTGTAATTAAGTATGGAGGCCTTGATTAAAAAACACAATATCAGTCTGTAAATGGAGGCGTCCTTGCCATATAGGTTCCGTTCCGTATTAAGCAAGTTCTCCTTGAAAGGGTCAGTGTGTATTTTAGACGGGTACCAATCAGACGAAGTTTCTGGTCCCTCCTTTCCAACCTCTGCTTGCAGACTAACGTTCGTTGGTTACAAAGACTTCCCACCAAAACCAGCTCTGCATCAACATTCCTGTACCTTTTGTGGCTTGTGTCTGACTTCCTGCACTTATATGTGACCTGTTAGATCCCTGTTAGGCCGGAGTGCTAACGAGATTTGACAAGTATGTCGGCAAGCATACCGAAATTCACCCCAGGAAAGTCTGTAGCTGTTTACTAATCCTTCTTGAAGACCAAGGCCGCCTACGTTTGTCATTATACGCCTTAATGTGGGTATATCTATCAGGACTTCAGAAGACATATGGTTCACAAAACGAAAGCACATGGATGGCAATCTAAACTTAAAGGCCAAGTCTGCACATGCACTGAGGTCATTAATCACATGCGAGGTTAAGAAGACCTACATGTTGAATCAAGGAGGTTGGTTGAATATATGCCAGGTATTTAGTTCCTATCAGCGGGAGTCATATGTCTTTAATTTCACATGGGGTGCACTTGGAAAGGTTTGCTTGGCTTTGAGACCGCTCATATCTAGTCTCAAACTCCAGACAAGCAACTGGATTGATACGTTCAAGAAGCGGATGTCAACCAATCCAACAAGGCCATACACCCTGGATTCTGAGGATAGAGACTACGTTGTGATATCTAAGCCAAACTGATATCCATATTTAGATTATTGTCTCCGATCGCCAAAAAAACAGCAGCTGATGACTTCATCAGTTCGCGGTAGTCCCAATTGGTACCCCCCCCCCCCACACGTGCGGCCGCCTCCATCTCTTCCCCTCCTCTCTAAACACCGTGCCCTTACTCCATCACTGAGTCCTCTCTCGTTTCTCCAAACCTTTCTTTCAACAGCTGCGTTGTATTGACACACTGTCATCGCATACTTTCGGCACCTTAACTTGTTATTTATGATACAGAAATCTTCTGGCATAAGGGTTATCGACAAACCATTTTCCACCGCCGTTATTTCTGCAGATATGGATATCTGATGATCCGGGTTCATCCAGGGCCCCACTGACTAACAAAGCGTTTTACGTGCGGTTAATCTGCCGTGATATATCATAACAGTAGAGGTCACGCGCGGTACATGATACATGGGCAGGCTGGTACAGGCGGAATGTGGCCTACAGTCACCCCGTGATTAGGGCTGGCGGTGCCGGGGGAGCTGGGCTTGCTCAGGGTCTGTACAACCTGCAGCTGGCAACAGCACATTCCAGGCGGCATAATTTGCACTGAGCTGGCAAATATCAATTAAACTTGTCATTGACTTGGCATTGACCCCGTGATCATGTTAGGTGCCGTGATCAACCAAGGATCAACCATGTACCTGACTAGCTGGCATGACATCTGAAGTCAGACCCACTAGACGTGATATTTTTGTGTTTTCTTGCTTGGTCTGCCAAAAGACCACAGAGCCCCATTCACAGGATATCCGGTGTATTTCCCACGTTAGTTTGACCTTCTGTAATAATGGCTTTTCCATCCCATCATACTGCTGCACTGATCGCAGTGACATTTCTTATTTCCACTTGGAAACGTGCGGGGCAGAGAGGCCGACAGAGGTCTTTTCAAAAACCACCAGGTGTTTTCTTTTCGATTACACCTGTAGTATATTCTGGCGGGGTTTATTTTTCCAGGGAGTATGCTGGCTTCTTATCTGATTCCGTAGAAACGCTAGAGAAGCATCTATTTTTGTTAGGTTGTCACTTTCTCATTGAACATCAAATAAAACAGGTATCATGTAGGCCAAGTTCTGACCTGTCACATCTGACCTACTTTTTCTTACTCCAAACTGTTTGTTTCTCTTGGAACAAATTTCAATCGAAATGCAAACATACCCTCGGTCACAGACGAATGACAAGTTTTTCAAGAACCAAGCTGGCCCTGCTGTCACGGAGAATTGCCCTCCGTTTTCGTACTAAGTAACGTTATCGCACTTTCTTTCTGATTACAACCAGATTTGATAGAAACCCGAGGAAAACTATGACAACGCTTACCCCTGGATTCCGTCTCATCAGTTCCTTCGTCATATCAAACCCCAAGGAATCCTGGGAGTTTTCGCTCTCCGTGTCTCCGTTCGGTCCTGTCGGCTGCTCGGACTCGGTTGCCATGGAGACGGACCCTGTCCTGCGCCTATCTGCAGGCGTCGTCTGTGTCTCATCAGGCTTTCCTGTGTTAACATGAGCGCTACTTCTGTCGACGGTTGGTGTTCGTCTTTCATCCCAAACCTTTCTCTCTCCGAATTCTGTTCTAATTGGGACATTTCCCACAGTTGCAACATTCTTAGTTTCGTCGGGCGACGCCCTGTCCGTGACACTTGGTCCGAAGTCCCTAGATTGCACCTGAACAACTCTGTTGTGTAGCAATTTTTCATTTCTAGGAATGAATTTAGTTCTTTCTCCTGAGCTTGACGCGTTAGAAGACGTCCTTCTATCTGTTGTGTCCGTGACCCCTTTCCCCTGTAGCCACACGTCAGCCACAGTCCACGGCACGTCCTGCCCCGCCCGCGCGCTCCAGCTCCCGTAGCCGTACAGGTACAGCAGCGTCAGAAGGCACGTGCCCAGCACAAGGAGTTTTCCTGAGAGGAGGGGGGTGGTGGTTCGTTGGCACAGCCAGGATGAACAGCCCTGTGTGCACGGAGAGGTCATCTGCTGTCTAGTCTGGAATAAAGAAGAAGAGAAAGGAATGAGATCAGGTTACACTGACATCAATTGCTTGAATGAATGAATGGATGGATGGATGGCTGGATGAATGAATGAATGGAGAAAGCACAGATCATTGTATTTGCAAATTGATACGTATACTTGTATCTACGAGAGATACTTCACGTCAATGGTACGCGCAGCCGAATTCTTTTTGATTCTTTGTTAGTTTGGTTTGAAAAAGACCTTTGTTACACATGATTGTTCATCTACTCAAAGTGGAGAAGCTTTGTCCAAACATAGCTGAAAGGAACGTTTCATTCGCTATCATAGCTATAGAGTCGACAACACCAGCAAAATGATCCAAGATGGCGTTAATCTTTCATCTTGTACGTCTTATCCAGGCTTCATCTGCTCATTGCTCGTTCTGAGGTGGCGATGGCAGGAGTCAATAGATGCGGTATGTCTCATAGAAAATGCAGTTATTGTATCAAAACAGTTAAGTTCTGCAAGTAATTTCAACGTTTAAGTAAGCAACCTTGCAAACTCACCTATTTCTGAACATTCATCAACATCAAATATTTCCGCATCTAATTTTTCTACTTTGCCCATGACGCAAGTGTGACGTTCTTTTTATTCATACATTATATATCATATATTTCAACCACCTTGGAAAAACAAACCTACAAGCCTGACCTGGCAGTGACACAACCACAGACCAGACTCTCCCTGCTCCCTGACCCTGTAACAAGTCTACGTTTACACACGGAAAAACACAGAACACACGGCTTAATTGAAAGTTTGTCCCAGGGAGACGCTGGACCAGCGGCGGATCTTCCCTGCACAAACAATGGCGGGCTCTGGAGGAAGCGGGCCAACTCGCACGTACACGCAACTTCAGCAGGTTGTTAGAGAATTGTAACAAAGTATTTGGACTGCCCCGATCTGTATACATCGTTAACTGAAGACTTACGTATGCTGAAGGAGCAGGGCTTGGTAAGAAGCTACGGGCTGTCGGGAAATGCCGCCGTTCAGCGCGATGCACGTCCGGCCAGTCGTCGCGATAGAACACTCAGGTCCCGACACATCCAAACATTCTCATCGACCTGGAGCCCAATTAAACAGCTCGCCGTGCCAATGAAAACACGGAGTGGTGGACGGAGGACTGGGGACCATCACTCGCCAGACATCACCAAGACAGGGTGATGAGATAAACCGTCCGCAGACATCTACGGACTACAACACAGCAGTTACAACAGGAAGCTCCGGAGAGATAGCCTTTACCTGATAGGCGCATGTAGATGCTGATACCGATAGGAAGAACTCTCTCTCTCTCTCTCTCTCTCTCTCTCTCTCTCTCTCTCTCATTGTCATGAGAAACTTTAATACTGTAGAGCAATGCGTAGTGTTAGACACTTCAGGACTGTATGACAATCTCTCTCTCTCTCTCCCTCTCTCTCTCTCTCTCTCTCTCTCTCTCTCTCTCTCTCTGTCGATACTCTCGTGATAGCAGATAGCCATACAGAAGGGGCAACCGTGCACTTGGATCCCCGCCGCAGAAAAGGTCTCTGCGGTCAATCATCTTAACTTTGAACATTGTCTCAGAGTCAGATACTGCCAATTGAACACCGCACCTACAAACTACATCGTTGTTCAGAAACCGGCAGGCTTGGCCAGTGGATAGCGGAATATGCTCCCAGTGTTGGCTTGCAACATCCCCATGCATGGAAGTACCGTAACCCCTAGGCCCTACGAGTAGGCTTCATATACACCGATGAGAACACCGACAGGCAGACCGTGTTTTTTTAATCGGAAGATCCGTGTAGCTAAGCAGCAACCTGCCTCGTACGTGATGTTAGAAAGGTACCAACAGCCGATTTCTGAATTGAAAATAAACCTCTTTGACTTCGTCGGACACCAACTGCTATATCCAATATATCAGCAGGATTCAAAAGTCAGCAGAGAAGAAAGAAAAAGTAAGCCGGCTGTCCTGGAACTATTCCTACCAGTCTCACCGGAGGACACCTACATAGGCGTGAAATGATGTTCTGCACTATTTACTTTTGATGAAGAATGAGGACCTTTATTGTAACTTTAAGCCCCAACGGGATAAATACAGGTCGTCCCAAACTAGTGGCCATATGAAGGCGAGAAACGCAGAGCGCTAAACGGGAACTATGCGGCTCCCGCTTCCCTTTCATAACTCCACCACAGACGGAATGAGTTTCAGTCTGTGTAGCACAACGTGACTGTCCCACATGCACAGGGAAGTTGCCCTCAGTTGACCCAGTTTTCCCAGGAAAAGATCAATATTACCTTTCCGAGTCCAGGCGTCCTCCCCTCCCTCCTAGTCACACACAACATCCCAATTGCGGCGCGACATTCATACGCGGCGCGGCGAGGTCTATAACTGTCGAGGTCAGGACCTGTACAGGCGTTATGTCAGGTCGCGTCCCAAATGTCAAATTTATGGCATCGTTTCCACAATACTGCCTGTGTACGCAAATCGGGTACAAACAACGATGGGTCCATTCAATGGTCACTAAAGCATTGATGGTAAACTGCAAATTAGACTCATTTAGAGTCCAACTTTGCAGACGAATTGTTTCAGACAGTAGTTTGATGTGGGGAAAGCGTAGAGAATGTTAGCTTCACCCGAAGCGACATGCAGCAGACCACATCTCAGCGCAGAGTGGCGGTGCCTGTTATCCTGTATTCCAAGAAAGCGTCGTCTGCGACGCCTCAGATCAAGACCCTACACCTACCTCGGTACCTGGCAGTGATTCCTCACGACACAAAGCCAGCATCCGAGAATGACGACAGAGTCCACCACATGGAGGCACAAGTGCGCTCAGGCCGCGGCACCACCAGACGACACCGTGAGCGAGCTCAGACCGACCGGTGCGATACTGAAACTCTATCTGGCCTCTGGCGTGTCGCACTTGGCACGCCAGCCTGCTGCCTCGGTGCAGACGTGTGACTGGTTGGAACAAAATGATCTCTCTAAAAATATTCCGCACCGGTACGGCTCTGTGAGTGGGCCCACTTCTCGCTGTCATCGGCCCATCGGCACCTCGACTGCACAGACGCGCACGGCTTTGTGGGTAGACTTCGTGCAACTGTTACTGTTAGTGTTAGAGATGTTGGAAAGGTGCCATGACAGGGTCTGTAGTGAGTGATGATGATTATGAAAAAATACGGCGGCGCGTTTTTTTATAAATTTTCTCAATACAAACATGGTCAACAGCGAGACACCACGAGACACCATGTATATCAATAGTCCGATGTAATGTGGTCATCCCAAGCATGTAATAAAACTCAAATAATGTACATCACCTTTGTTTCTTTAAAATGCACAATCATGTACATAATGTGGAAAGAACCTGTTTTGAATTTGCAGTTACAAAAACAAACAAAAAATAAATGTTACTCATCTTCTCACTGTGCCCTCTGTGTTGATTACTTATGAGACTAGATTCAGACGTGAAGTACGATGAAAAGAAGTTGCAGTATAAAGATAGAAGAGAGGAAGAGAGCCCTTCACCATCTTCCTGCCCCGCGGAGTCTGGTAGCCAGGCTAGTGTTTTGTCTCCGCTGGGCGCTACCTGGGGAGCGAACTAAAGCCGAACAAGACTGAATCCCAGTGCTTTGAGCCTCTGGTACACGCCAAGTTTAATATATCTGTCATTGAAAGAAGAAATTACACAGTATGTTAGTATAGTTGAGACCGATCTCACACGGAACCGGCGACCAGTAGAGAACTGCACGCCTGTTTGAATGGATGCCAGGAACGTATTTGCCCAGCAGCCAACCTGTCGGCTCGGCTTCTTTGGTAAGTCGCAGCAAGTATGAGAGAGGGGCTTATGAGAGAGGGACTTCAAAAGGCAACAAAGCTGTTGTCAATCTTAGGACCGAAGCCACATAGTCATAATACTCAAGATCCGCTAGGGATCGATAACAGAACAAGAAAGAAGGAAAGAGAGAAAAAAGAAAGGGAAAGGGGGCGGCAGCGACTATTGAAACAGGAAACTTGTAAACTTAATTTACGTTCAAATTGCTGGATTAAACTTTTGTGAACTACAGATGACATGGCTTTAGCCTTTGTATGGAGTTTGCGAGAGTCTGTCTACTTTCATACAAAACAGTATGACCTTTGCCAACCTCCTGACTTAATGTTTCTTTGGCGAACGATCTTCAAAGACTTGCTCCGATCGTTAAGATTTTACAATGTATTTTCCGTCTGGTCCGTCGGTCGGAGGGGGACCTGAACGGCCCGTTAAGTTGATGTACATCGCCCCGCCGGCAGCCATAGGTATTTTCCCAATTTTAGGGGACCACATATGAAGTTGGTACAGCTGCTAAATGCTGCTGTGCGGAGTGAGAAGGCAGACTGGTATCAGGGTGGCTTCGGTCGCTGAAGAAATCTGTAAAGCACGGTCGCTGACGACCGCAACCAACTTCGATGATCATACATGTTCTTTCAACTTGTGCTCACGCCAAAGTTAGTATGGACTATGGTTTTCGTTAGCCAAGGAGGTTAAAATATAAAGGAACTAGAATGGCAACATTTTCGGGAAAATGCAGGATATTCCCCTCCCATTACCTACACCTCAAATATGACATCCTTGGTATTGACTGTAAGGGTATTATGAAGTTTCTGCATAAATTATGCAAACAAGGCCCTCATCAGCATAATTTATGGCCAGGTTTTCTGACCTTTCCTGATGGTACCTACATCTCAGATATGACATCCGTAGCTTTTACGGTGAGGAAATTACGAGTTTATGCATACATTATGCAAATAAGGTCCTCATTAGCATAATTCATGGCCAGGTGTGTTCACCTTTCCTGAAAGTAGCTACATTTCAAATATGACATCTGCAGCTTTTACGGTGAGGGAAATACAAGTTTCTGCATAATTTATGCAAATGAGGTCCTCATCAGCATAATTTATGTCAAGGTGCTTTCATTTTTTCCTAAATGTACCTACATCTTCAAGATGACATCTGCAGCTTTTACGGTAAGGGAAATACAAGTTCATGCATAAATTACGCAAATGAGGTCCTCATTAGCATATTTCATGGCCAGGTGTGTTCACCTTTCCTATAGGTACCTACATCTCAAATATGACATCTGCAGCTTTTACGGTCAGGGAAATACAATTTTCTGCATAGATTATGCAAATAGGGTCCCTATTAGCATAATTTATGACCAGGTGTATTCACCTTTCCTAATGTTACCTACATCTTAAAGATGACATCCGCAGCTTTTATGGTAAGGGAAATACAAGTTTATGCATAAATTATGCAAATGAGGTCCTCATTAGCATAAATCATGGCCAGGTGGGATCACCTTTCCTAAAGGTACCTACATCTCGAATATGACATCTGCGGCTTTTACGGTGAGGGAAATACAATTTTCTGCATAAATTATGCAAATGAGGTCCTCATTAGCATAATTCATGGCCAGGTGTGTTCACCTTCCCTAAAGGTACCTACATCTCAAAAATGACATCCGCAGCTTTTACAGTAAGGGAAATACAAGTTCCTGCCTAAATTATGCAAATGAGGTCCACATTAGCATAATTTATTGTGAGGTGCATTCACCTTTCCTAAAGGTACCTACATCTCAAAGATGACATCCGCAGCTTTTACGGTAAGGGAAATACAAGTTTATGCATAGATTATGCAAATTATGTCCTCATTAGCATAATTTATCGTCAGGTGCATTCACCTTTCCTATAGGTACCTACATCATAAATATAACATCCGTACCATGTAACATAAGGTACATATACCTTTCTGTAATACCATTAGTAGAGCTACCACCGCACATCTACTTGGTTTTTGGCAGAAGAAGAAGAAAGAAGAAGAAGAAGAAGAAGAAGAAGAAGAAGAAGAACAGGCAAGCAAAAACAGTATATCCCCCTTCCCACTGGAAGGGGAATATAAGAAAAGACTGTTCAGTACAAGAGTGTTACAAGCACAGAAATCACCCTCAGTCTAATACTACTAATACTAGTATGTGTCGTCACTGGAAACAACGTCGTGTGTTGACCAGATTTCAAGCAGCGTTCTCCAACATACGTGATCCCTCTACACTACAGTGTCAAAACAAGACCCCCCGTTGGAGCGGAAGATGTGTATGACAACATTACCTGCTCCAGGTGAGCAGAACTCCCCAGGAAGTCTCACATCCTGGACACAGGAACATCCGGCACTGGGTCAGGTCCTTGGTCAGGTTCAGACATGTGTACATAAGCTCGACTTATCCTTGCTGCGCACTTTTCCGGTGCATACGAATTGGCCAGGCCATGAAATTGCAATTTTCCATGCGCGTGATTTAGTAGGGAACCTATCAGAGACAACCTAGCGGGCATTTGTAAAGAGGAGACGGGATCAACAAGAAAGAAATGTAGAGAGGGAAATCGCCACGTATTTCCAAGGACATTGTATAGAATCTAATGTCCTTGACATTTCAACTATATGTATTTATAACCATATGGAGGCTGATTACATGCAGATAAAAAGAAGAAGAATGGAGTGCAAACAGGTGCTGTTTCCTTCCTGACATTTGCTTGGAGGTTGGCAAACACGCCTTTCTTCATCATTATCCAAGTCCTAAACGAGCGCTAGCTCTTGACTGCCTGCTTGAATACGCGTAAAGGCATGACGCATGCTTCAACACGACAAAAGGTACTCAGGTCTTTCAATCACTTTTCATAGGCGTTACCTCAATACATGTCCTGGTCTCCCGGGACTGCCAGCACCATGTTCCGTCGGGCTGAATCAACCCATTGTATTTTCACGGCTTACCGGTCAAGGGGACGATAATCAAATGATTAATAATTCATTTCCAGATAGAAAGAGCACAACAAAAGACATTTTTGCTCAGACTCTCTGCATCACTATGTAAAACGTCTAAAGCTTTGGGACCTGAGAACAACATGCAGACTGCCTCTTAGCTGAAGAACACAACATTAGCTTCCAGGCGGACACAATGTACTAAAGCACGTTTGGAGGCCAAGGTTAAGAACATGTATGTCATGACTCATGAGGGTGCCGTTGTATGGGAGGCACCATACAAACGTAAACGTAACAGTATTCGGAACCGAGGACTCAGTAGACTCTGTAGGCTGCTGGAAAATTTTAGAAATTGGCCAGAGGACTTAGCCGGCAATAGAGTTACACATTTATATGCTACCAACGGCGGACACATTTGCACTCCGATGACCGACCAAGCTCTCTGATAAAACAGTACCCAGTCCAAGAGGTCTGACTGAGACAAGCAGGTTGAGAGTACTGTAGGTCAACCGTCTTGCTGTTACATTCACTGAAAATATATGGTTATAACGGTACAACTATTACCAAGGACCTCCTTGAACTGACTAAAGCATGTGAATAGATAGCTTTGTATATAAAACGAAGGAAACCCAATTAAACGGCTCCTTGACAAAACTAATTGCCCCTGACAACTGGATCGTGCAAACTACACAAACCAAAAATAAAATGGACGCAGGCTTACCCTTTACTTGAACAGGAGGGTTGACTGAGAAAAACCTCTGCGCCTTTCTGAGGAGATAGTGACCATGCCTGCAGCGCTACCACTTTGACAGACAGGTCTGCAGACGATAGAAGCGACGCCACGACCGCCCGACGAACGCTGACTGGTTAAAGTTTGTTTGTTTTTGTTGCATTCCGGACAGCCAATGTTTCTCTTGCTAATTGCACGTCACACGGGGTCATACCACATACATGTTAACACGAGGGGGGCTTTATGAATATGGAATATGTAACCTTAATTTTGACAATTCAAACACCCCTTGATACTACTGCTTTAGTAGCGCATATCTCCCACCAAGATGGTACTGACTCATAACTGACACAAGGAAAAGGGGAAAGAAACTTGAAACTAGGGGCCAACCAAAGCCGCCAAAGGCTGAGACAATTTACGCCCCCGTATTTTCAAATGGTGTCTTCCAAGAACCCCGCGGGACGCCGAAACAGAAATTACTTTGGACAAGCCACTAATTGGCCTAAACTGGAATGTCTGGGAAGGGTCACGCCCAGGTCAGCGACATTTGCTCTGGGGTGGGGGGAGGTAGTATTAGGGGAGGGGGGGGAGGAAGTTATTATGTGCTATTCTGTGAACTGGCCGACTGTTTGCGCGGCAAGTTCATTTTCCTCAAATGAGAAAATATTCCACACCCCTTGTGTAATTCTTAGCATATTAGTGTTGCAAAGTTTATATTTTCCTTTTAGATTAGAGTAGATCCATACAGCCAGGTAGGAAGATCTCTTCCAGTTGAGGCCGCTCTTCCAATTACTGAATTGTCATTCCAGGCTTGTGTGGTCAATCCAGGGCCTGACGTTATATACTACTGTTTACTACTGTACTACTTTTGCAATATCAACCATAATTGTCATCCCTCTATGACTTGTGACGATCCCAGGCTCTCATGATTCACAGTAACGTTACAGATGAACTTGAGCAGTTGGTTTGTGAAGTGATATGCGCGGGCTTCACACAGTGATAGACGTCGATATGACTGGATTGAGGATTACATCAAAGGAGCTTTCTAGAAAGAGACACAGCAAACGCCGCCTCATCCCTGAGACGCACGAGGCCAAGGTCAAGGAGTGAAGAGAAGTATATAACCGCGCACGGGTAGGGTAGTTTAAAACAAGACCGTTTATCTACTTCACTTTTCCACTCCCTAGTTGGCTCCACGTTCATGTTAACCTCCTTGGTTAGATGCAGGAACTTACAAGACTCAATTCTTGGAAGAGACGGAACTGTATTTCCTGAAGTGAACTTGATGTTAGATCTAGGATTCATGAATTTGCGTGAGAATGCGGTTCCCTAATCCTTAGCCTGTGTTTTATTATTGATACACAATCTCTGGCTAGCCTGGGTTAATGCCTTTCTAAGATTTATAGTCAGACTGTACCTAAATCCTTTGTTGAGTTCACAACCGGTGCCAAAAATTCGTTGATCGCTGTTATCACGTTGACCCCTGAGTGAGGTTAAAACCTCTAAAATCTTGATGTGAGAAAATCAGCTGATCTGGGTCTAGAGTTACACATGCCGGCTCGCACGTTCTGTGATTACTCTGCACATGGGACGGCTCTTAAGTTGAGCGATAACGTTGGACTGGGCTGAAAAAGTTCCTCCGTTTTCCATGATCGATTCATACATTGCTCGGTCCCTTACAGATCGATGTGACACGTGCCTTTTATCTCCATTACCTTTGCCAAGAAGGTTATATTTTAGAAATTAAGATTTAAGTCAAATTTTCGTCGGCATTGCTGGAAACCCAGCTTAATTCTCCTCGTAGGGGTAGGGCGACAAGGCCGGAAACATGTACATCTCAGCGATGATAATCAAATCAGGAACGAGTCAAATTGTTTCCAGTTCTATGAAAACGGCATCAGTTAAATATTAAAATGGTTATGTTAGCAACCACATTGTTGATTACCGTAGTAAGTACACTGTACATGATATAAATATCCACATGGATATCAGCGAACAGACATTTTCTTATATTGAAATGTTTATCATATTTTGGTGTTATGCGATAATGACTACCATGTTCATTTAATCAATACGTGTTCTATATTGAGCCCTTTTGTTTATGACCTCTACGCCCACCTATTCTACTGCCGTTATGATAAGTGGAAGCTACCGGGTCATTCTTATTCGTCTCACGCTGGTGTCTTGGAAATATCCTTTGCATTCCCCTACAGACTAAATGGATCTAGCGACGTCTGGCAATGGACTTTCGGCATCCTGGAGTTTTGATGACGTAGGCGGAGGTGACGAAACGCACGACAGGTCAGTCGTCCAAGGGAGTTTGGAGTCTGCCAAAACGTTTCTAAAATGACCTGTTCATTCCTGACGATGACCCAAGTTTACGCATTGATGTGAACGTGCTGTAGATTGAATACAAGAACAGTAATGGTCAAGTTTGGGTCAATGTTAACAAGACCATAAAACTGCACGTTTTTTTAGTGGGAGCAGGGTTGTGAAGAAACAGCTGTACCAACATTATTTAGCTGACTGGAGAAAAGTAGGAAAGTATTAAAGTCGTCAAGAAAAGTCTGACCACTATTCGACCACTCTGACTCAGTCGCTTCGAGTTTCTGTGCTGTACCTTGGCCAACATTTCCTTGGTCCGCGGTGGTTCCAATGAAAAACATCTGCCCCTAGTATATTACGATTTAATACTGCCGGGATTCAATGTCACCAGTCATCGTGCCGTGTCAGCCGTGGAGTGGCCTACTGGTAACCAAGCTACACATTTGTATTGTCATTGTCATGTTGTCATTGTCATTATAGCTGCCGAGTCTCTTTCTTCCTCTTTCGCAAATAGAAAGAGGAAGAAAGAGACTCGGAAGATATAATAGGTTTGGACATCAGAGAGGCATGGAATCTTC
This sequence comes from Branchiostoma lanceolatum, assembly GCA_035149815.1. Classification (NCBI taxonomy): domain Eukaryota; kingdom Metazoa; phylum Chordata; class Leptocardii; order Amphioxiformes; family Branchiostomatidae; genus Branchiostoma; species Branchiostoma lanceolatum. The sequence continues at coordinate 22,986,905 of CM068868.1, forward strand.
CTTGGTATATATGCCTTGGTATATATGCCTATTTTACCTCCGTCGAGGTAAACTGTCGAGTTGCTGTGAGACCACTGTGATAGCTCCTTCTATCATGGACAAACAATATTGTTGACTCTGACAGGCGAGACCAGAGTCGAGCCCATCGACTTCTGCTGAACCAGGTTGGTGCCCAAGCTACGCGTACATGTATGTGTGCCCAAGTACTAGAACTACCGTAGAAGTAGTGAACTTCGAAACGTTTGACTGGTGCGGTTCTTTCCCGCTGCATCATATGTTAGACATGTTAATTCTGGGGATCTAACTATTACTTACTGATCGCATCAGTAGTTATGCCTGAATTCAATGATCGCTCTAAACCAGAAAACAGAAAAGGCGCCATAGATACTGACGCCAACGTTGCAATCCCCTTATCCGGGGTGCCCAGGTTGTTATTGTTGGACACGGCAACAGTTCTATCCACTTGATAAGCGGTAGGGGGAGTACAGTAGGCGGGCTGGTAGCCATGGAGCTCTCTATCCAGGGGTCAGGAGGCATAATGAATCCCATATTTCTTTGCTCATGCTCTGCTGACAAAACGTTTCTCAAATTCTGCCTGCCGTGGACACACGCTGGAACCTATGGTTCGGGCGTTCTGGTCAATTTGGCACGGACCCCTCGGACCCCAGGGACTGGGGCACAGCCGAACTAGCCTGGAATCCAAACCTAGACGCTCGGGAGTTATAATAGGTTTGGATTCCAGGCTACAGCCGAACTTCTTCCACTCAGTCATAAGATCGTGTTGAGGGCAAAGACTTCACTGAAAAAGGAGCGAATTGTCGTCCTGTCTTTCTACGAGTACAGTGAAGTATGCGTCCTTCAATTCTCAGTTACTTCAGAAATACCAATCATCGAGACGACTGCAGCACTTCCAAACGCTACCCTCTGCATAACCTTCTCGGCGAAGGTAATAATCGTATACATATATTTACCGTCGTAAAAAAATAACAAAACTGCCTGACTAGTTCAAGTTTCTGGTGAACAACTGTACCTGCAGTTGCTCCGCGCCGCTGGTAGAGGCTTCCCTGGACCGGTTGTCGTGCGGCATTCGGTGAAATCCGTGCCCAGCCGATTCCGTTCCCTGCTGATCACGAAACGCCCACTACAGCTTACGTACTCCTTCTTCAGTTAGTCTTGAGATTAGAAGCTGGTTTACATCGCTTCTGAGAAATCTTCCTCCTACTTCCTTTACGCTCAAGAAGGACTACCACCACACGACGTAAGAACCTAATGTTTGGACGGCTTCTCCGACGCTCAACTCATGATAAGACGTGTTGCAGAGGCCTGATGTAGGTCAGTCACGCCAAGACCATTACTTCTTACTGCCAAATATGCGGGAAACAGTCATGTCAGATTCCCGTCCACCAAACCAGTTTACCCGCCGTCATGATCATGAAGGATGCTTCATGTCAAGGGAATGGCTTCAGTCTGCGGTTTGACGGATATTCGTCCGGACGGTCCTGATATTTGCGGGCACTGACATAAATAATACTTCCACACGAGGGGGTGTTTGTCGACTGATATCCGACGACTTTCTGCTGTGCGGCCGTTCTCGTTGACTTACTGCGAAAAGGCACGGGGGGAATAGTGCAAGAAGTTAGTTTTACAGTACGACGTCTCAGATAAGGCTAACAGACAAACAAACTAACGAACCTGAACGAAGAGACAAAGAACAAACCGATTAGAACATACAATTGGAGTAAACTAAGATTTTTTTGATCTTCGTTGCTATATAGACAGAGGTGACATCAAACATCAAACCCGCAACATGCAAGAAGTTGAAGAACATAAACAAGGGCGCATCTTCATGTAGTAAACAAATGTACAGAGTCGAACATATCATTCATAGTTGACGCTTTTGTCGGGAAAAATAATCGCCGAGGGTTTCCGAATGTAACAAACGAATGTTTTACAACTCTCAAGCAGATGTTGGTGGGGGATCGTTACCCTCAGGGCATCTGTCAGAGGGCGGGGCAATCAATAGAAGGTAACAATCTCCCCCTCCAATCTCTGCTTGGAGAGAGAAGGAAAGTTTTACATTTTCCCCATGGATCTCGCGGGACCTGGCTACGGTGCGCAACAGTGCGTGCGGACAGCATGGCTGACTGCAGGCCAAGGTAGGTGAGATAAGATCTAACCTAAATTCTACTGTAGGCCAAGGTGAAACAGGGCCTAACTTGCAATGCAGGGTAAGGCGAAACTTACGCTAAGAATGCCGTTTTTACAAAGCTGTTTCCCAGACAGACTGGGCAGCATGATTTAGCTAACCTTGGGAATGGTACTCCTCATCCTTGTCTCGGTTGTCAGTGCTGTCAATCACTTTACCAACTGAACGGATCAAAGGACGACTTCGCTAACCTCTGAGGTTTCCAGTTCAACTTTAACTGTCTCCGTGAAGATGTGAGTATTGCAGGATGTGACATTATGCACAATTTAAGCACAGTTTCTAACATATTGGCACTCTAATTATGTCTTTTACAAGGTATGATTTTCAGGGTTGTCAGCACACAATTTCCTTGTTGAATACACGTGTATACCGCTAGGGGGCGCTTTTGATGATACAGTATTTTGGGATGCTGAACTTGCACCTGTTTCCAGTCAGAGCGAAGGCACCAAGTTTTCCATCAACAGGCCGACCTGCAGTCGGGCACGTCACACGGGGTTGGGTAGCCAAGGCTGTGAGATCATTCTGCAATATAACCTGAGGACAAGGCGGGGGAAATTAGGAAGGAATGTGCCTCCGGTACAGATGGGAGACTGGGAAGTGTTGAAGGCGGTTTGGCAGCCGGCTGAAGTGGAATGTCCAAACTGCACAACAAATGTCTTCGCTATACAGTCACAGGGTTGCTAACTGCGGACCTAGTGGCATATGGCGTTACAATATAAAGGACTTCTTGTGATCGGACGGTGTTCCCGCTCAAATATTGCTGTGTTACTTGTCCCGGTTGTTGACCTGGTAGCCTATCGTCCAGATAACAGACACCAGTCCTGTTTACTTAGCAGGGTTATACTGACAGATGCGTGTATGCTTTCTCCTGTGTTGTTTGTCTTCTGCGTGTTTTGTGTTGTCGTGCAGGGATGAGCCCTTACTCTAAGTACATGTATTAGTCTAACAAACATGGCGCGTAACTGTAGCGATTCGGTTCCGTGTACTGCTGGACGTAGGGGGTAGAAATGATAATGGACAGACACTTGGCTGGTGTTCGTGCCTAGATTGTACAGCTGGTAAAAGGAAAAGGAAAGGGATCTCGAACCAGTTTAGCTCAAATGAACTCAATGAACAGATGAGCTACTCTTCCACTGGTCGTGACAGAGAGGACAGACGCTATGTACAGTATTTACAGGTTCATTGTACCGGGGAAATTCCCCTAGCTCTTTTCGACAAGCACAATGAACAGTGGACCACGGCTTAACGTCCCGTCCTAAGGACTGCGATCTTTAACGGTAGCGTGCATGTCGGGTGAGCGACACAGCCGGGATCGAACCCGGGGCTTCTAGTTCCAGAGGCAAGATCGCTAACCACTGGACTACGCACGCTACCTAAACTTTGGAAAGCCCGGACACATGGTCACACATGGGTCCTGTATGAACTATGCGGGCACAGTTACATACACAGGTCACACAGTAACCTCTGAAATCCTTTATTCTTAGACCACGTTCTCATGAACGTTTAACCTTCTCCCTGCTGCCTAACCCTGTAAACAATAGGGAATCGGGTGCAAAGCGGCTACTTTAGAGTGCTAAAGGTTATAAGATCGTTTTAATCGCGATTAATGAAGAAAGACGTCAAGGCAGAAATTGAGGGTTTTCGGGGTCATGAGGTGGAACCCTATCAAATCTTGGAGGAGTAATTTAGTCCAGAGGCAGAGCCGGTGCTTTGTATTATTGACATGGTTTTATTATTAAACCTGATACCAACAGTAACGATCACAAGAATTCCACATCGACCTCTCGGGCTACTAATGCGATCATTCATACATTTCCCCTGTCATTTCGGAGACCTAACCAAACAGCCCGGGAGTATAAGTCGAGTGTCCATCAAATTAATCATGCGAGAAAGGCGTCATGGATTGGCGCGGCAGATGGCTGTGTATCATTTTGTAAACTAGCCACTATAAAGCTATAAACCTTTAAAAAGGTTGAATAAAAGTATATGCATCTCAGTGGAAAGGGTCTACCAATGCTTCGACCGACATAGACTCTGCCAAGTGCTATAATAAATTACATGATGAGATACGTGCAATTAGATCTAACCAGCAATAATTGTGGATGATTCTATCAGAGCGGAATGAACACGATTTTTTGCTGGTATAATGTGATATAAAGGCGTTCAGGAGGTGGGTCTGCAGACTGACGCTAGCTCTATCGCTCCTTTTCGTCACACTGCTGGGTGGAAACATTGATGGACATTTAGAGCAGTTACCAGGCAACTGACGACACGCAGATTAAACTATTCCGATGATCCGGGAGAAACCGTATCGGGGGTAAACAAGGATTGCGTAAAACAAACTGTGTCGTCACGGAAAACATACAGTAGCTTTTTAACATGAGAGCTCAACTGTGAAACATTTGACCCGTTCACTGAACTGTTCAACAGCCAAGCTAGCGTAACGTCCCTTGATTTGATATATTTAACTGTAACGTCCCTTGCAACCCATTCACTATACACATATGCATTGTTTCAATGTCAAAGTTTGACATACTTGTATCCATTAAAGTCAAGTGAGTTCGCCTACACGTGCATCATTGATGACGATCTCGCTACATACTGACTGAACTGAATACTACAGTATATAGAACTTTCAAATAATGCAATGACTCAGTAAAACGAGTGAGTGAAAGAGATAGAGAGAGGGAGAAGGAGGGAAAAGGTTCGTCGTCGCGGGTAGACAAGCAGGCACCGTACCCGAAAGTCGGAAACCACATACGTACAACTTTAATACATCGAGAAAGTCGTACTAAAAGCCCTACATTTCAGGGTTCCAACTATGAACAGGCAGATTTGGCGGACAGACATACAAGGTAGGTCCTCCATGTAATCCGACATACTGGCGTTTTAGAATTTACAGGCAACACTATCCAGTGAACTTGAATTGAAATCAAACCGACCGTTTATCCGTGCGCAGTTTAAAGCCGTTACAGCATAGTGACCTCACATTATTTTATTCGGCACTAGCCAATTATTATTGCAAATGATATTGTTCACTTGAGACGTCGCCTGGTGAACGCCGTTCACGTAACTTTGTGTCTGGTGTCTCTCCCATAGCCTAACTTTACATCTTGACAAAAAACTATCGTTAGCCTAGCAGATTAGCCCAGCCCTCAGACATGCGAACATTTGAACACAGAGACTCTGATAAATTATTCTCGTACCACATATACGCAAATGTTGTGACTTGAAGATGACGAGCTCGCCTTACCGTTCCGACCGGCGGTGTCTCGGTGCCCTGGGGAACTGCTCACGATCTGCCCACGTCTGGTGCTCCAGTCATGACCCACGTCTCGTCCCTTCTCTACCTTGTGTCGAAATGAGGCTTTTAACGTTCACTAACCCGATTAGCTGAGTTCTTTGGAGACAAGAGCGCAACAAACGGTACACGTACCACAAACAAAAGGCCACGGGACCGTACGATGCTGCTGTGTCCAGTCTGATCCTCCCAGAGGTCCAGCCGTCCCTTGGCTGACCTGGTTCGCTCTTTCCGCAGGGATGACAGCCGCGCCCACGGCTTCACACACTCCACGGTCGACTAGTGTTGACCAAACCCAACGTAACCCTTAGTAACGGTACATGAGAGACAACAGAGCGAAACGTGCAGGGTAAAAGACAATATACAGCACGGGGACAAGTACAGACCGGTGGGGCATGAACTGTCATCAGTTTGTCAGCTGTTTTGTTTTAAGAAATGACGATTATTACGTAGGGGGAGAAAGTAATACCCCTTGATACGGCGCAGTTGCCAGGATACTTAACTCGTACCAAACGGGTGTACTCGATACGTTTCTGATCATTGTTTTACTTCACTGTGCCAGTATTTCTTTATCATCAATCGTTAACAGCGATATACACCTAGTGCGGACTTGGCAATAATGGTTGCGACCGTCTCACGAGTGACCCCTCGTGGCTGGGGGTTAAACCAGACCCATATGTGGGGTCCCGTCACCGGGGAGTTCTAGCCTCCTTCGCAGACTTCTAGGACCGAGCGAGTAGTGGCGTTTATTTTTTTGGGAGCGCCGATTCATGATCTATAACAGCATGGACAGGGGGAAATAGTTCAGCTGCACAGAAACTATCTCCCCGGCATTAGAGAATCTGGCCAATGGTGAAACAGCGCTCCCCCAAAAAAATAAATTGAGAAGTTTATTGCAAGTTCATGCCCGTGGGCTAATTGCAAATACATGATAAAAACATAGGAAAAACATACATGCGTCAGTAAACTGTGTCTGACTTTGCTGTAACAATAGGTTACTGGTACTATATACAATTGTTGGCTATATCTAAATTAGCTGGGTTTGACTTCTTTTTTGGAAGCAGTGGAAGACGAAAAGTCCCACTTTTTCTAGTATTTGTGGGTTCTGTGATTTCAAGAGAAAGGTAGCTTTTTGTTCATCCGTGAATGTGCAAAAGTAGGGATATTTCGTGATAACTTGTTTAAATAATTCGGTTCTTCCGTCACTGTTAAATATACACTTGGAAATAAAATGTGTTTCGTCTTCCACCGCCTATTTTCAAGCCGGAGCTCGTCTTTTTTTCGTGTTCCCAATTCAGCTTCGATACTGGTGTTATTCTCCAGGCTAGCCGTTACCGGGGAGATCGTATGTACATGCTAGCCTCGGTACCAACCTGGAATAGCTCATACGCGTCCAGTTGTGTAGCCCAGTCGCCTGAAATTGAGCAAAACGTTGTCAAAACTCATCTTCCAGTGGTTTGCCTTCTTCTGGTGCCTGAGAATGTGGTTTAGGAATACCTCAAAGTTGAAGCAAAGCCCCGTTTCCTTACTGAGGATGTCGATAGAGGCCTAAAAACTAAATTTACCTCTTATCTACAAGAGGGTATATCGAACCCGTTTGATTTGGTGCCATAAAAAGAGAAGGGGGCAATGTGGAGCTTGGTTAGATAGAACGCAGTTTAACGTTCCTCACTCCGTGGGTTGCGGTGTGGTGAACCTGATAATGTAATCAGTAAAGCGCAGCTTCTACAGTGTCCCTTCCACCGCCTTTGCGTGGGCGACTGTAATATGGGCCGACCGTTTATTCTCCGTTATCTGCCGTCACAAGTTCAAAGCCACCGTCAGATTAAATGTCAGGATTTCCTGCGTGTTAGTGGGGATCTGCATCAGGCGTATAGGAATACATATACCAGCACAAAAGGGGATTGGATAAGTCACACTGTCACACATAAATCAACGAAAAAGCATCCTTCTTGTGACTTTATGATCAGAATCACGATATATCAAATCACATGTGGCGAAAAACTGAACGTGTGTATAAACCAGGCACAATCTAAAATGTCTTGACATGCACACGACTTTGCTAGACTGATGCTATATCCTACAAGGCTATACAAATATAGCAAAGGTGAACGTGACACTATAATGGTCTATAATCATCCACGGAGCACCTCTCTCGGCGACCTGTTCAAAAGCGCCCCCTGACGACTAAAAATATTCCTGCAAAAACTGTGCGTAGCACATTGCATGAAGAAAAGTGTACTACTGCCTTGGTAGATGTTTAATATCTCGAAGCACTGTTCAGTCTCTTACTTCAGCTATCAAACAACAAAAAGGCAACACAAGAAAACATAACTTGTTTTTGATTTATTGGAATAAATAAACACTTAACATTAGTATCTGGCAAGAGTCAATAACACTGCCCTTATTTAAGAATTACAAAACAATACTCTAGCTCAAACATTACTTCTGCCAAAAAGCTAAGTATTACCAAAACCACCACACTCTCATGCAACATAAAAAGTTAAATAGTACCAAAAATAGAGCAAATGACATTTTCAAAACAACCATATTAAGACTATATCTACACCACTTTACATGAGATAAGTATAAACTTTTAAGATTCTCTGACTAATGTGACAATATACATATCAAATCAACAATATAGTACAGTTATTTTGACTATGCTATGGTACAAGACATACACATTTTACATAACGAGGATAGCTTTTTCTAGTTTTGGCACCCTTGGCTACATTTACAATTTACAAAGGTTGTATACACAACAAATCTTACCAGTCCTCACAAATGTGGAGAAGTCCTCTGCAATATAACATTACTCTAGAATATACAAATATCTCACAAGACTGCACAGAGCACTGTTATCATGGCTTGTGACATCATAGTACTTCTGAGAAAAAAGCAGGTGCAATGACATGGCCCGTAGTTAAGATCCTAGGTCTGGAACAATAGCAGTAGAACTGTCTTTTGAGAAGTATGTCTTAGGTACTGATCGATCAAGTCGAAACAAGACTAAGTTTATGTTTTCAGAACTGTATTGAAAAAGGACTTGTCTATCCCTGGACAAACACACTTGTTCTCCCTCTTAGAGACCAGATAGTTGATGAAATACTTCTGCCTCACTTTGGCTGAGGACACAAAATGCCATCAAGTAAAGAAAGTCTTAGGGAGCTGTTCAAACTGCAGCAGTTATGCCTTATTCAATATATGATACAATAGCACTGATACCATACAGCAGCGTGCATGGCCTACTAGCCAAGCCATTTACTTTTCATGCTACCTTACTATGACAGGTCATGTTGATCTCCCAGCTCAACTGTGTAGCCTAAATTCCTCATTCATGTATCAAGTATTGTGGAGACCAGCTCTGGTGCTGTAGGCACAGCCTAACATTTCAATACAGCACCTTTTATTGGTGCAATTCAGCTGTACCCATTACTCTTTACCCTATCCTCTGCTCTGTTGCAGAAATATCCTAGAGGTCAATGAGTATACTTTCAGTGCACTCACAAGAAGGCCAGGGTGGTAACACTACAGATAACAATCGTCATTACTGGTGCATTATAGCTGTATTTCAGGATATCCAGGAGTGTGGGTTCAAATATTGTGTACCTTCTTTTGTACTACAAATTATGACATAGCCTGTGCTTTCGTCAACTACATGTAGTTTTTCATTCTTGTGTTCTTATCAAAATACTGAAAGATTTACAGGTACATGTAAGTACAAGGCCCTCCTTCTGGAACATACTGAAATATAGCTGTAAGAGTTGCTATAATGACACATGGGTCAGCTGTTGCCATAGTAACACATCAAGGATACCAGCTGTTGCCATAGTAACACATCAAGGATACCAGCTGTTGTCATAGTAACACATCAAGGATGTCAGCTGTTGCTATAGTAACATCTCTGTACAGTAATGGTTCAGGGATAGTCCTAGGAAAAGCTTTTTGTACAGACAAGAACACATTTTCTTTAGCCCACCACCAATGTACAAACTACACTTTTTACTATCAAGGCAACTTACAGTTTTCAGCAATGACTCAAGACTTCAAAGATCTGAAGAAGTTTTTTTCTTTTTTATCTTTTAAGCAACTTTACTGGAACGTAGCTTTTACTCTCCTCAGCGCGTCGTGGAACTTGCGTGAGTTTTTCTCGCCCGACAGCTGGTGGTAGTTGGTCACATGTTCAGACGCCAGCATCTGGAGGTCGTGACCCCGGAACTCCTGGATGCGTTGCCATAGCAACTGCTGCAGCTCATTGTCTGCCTCGAACTGGAAGCGGTGCTCCTTGAAGAGCCTGATCTGGTCAATCAGACGAGCGATCGATCTGGAAAGGTTCAATTGGTAAGTCATTGGTGTTTGAAAGCATTGGTACTAATTGTGTTGCAAATTTCTTTTTTGAAAATCAAATAGAGTACAGTATATGGCTATGGATGGGATAATTCTCACATATCATTTACATATTCATTCATTCTTTCCTTGCTCCTTTCTTCATCTTCCTGGAAGATTTGATTCCCACATTGGGGTTCATTGATTTGAACTTGTAATCGCTGTCACCCACCTGAGCTTGGCCCACTTGTACATGCCGTTGGCCATGGTGAAGGCGCCGATCTCCTGCTGCTGCACGTGCATGAGGAACAGGAGGGCAGGCGGGATGGTGGCACGGCCGCGGTGGTTCTCACCATCTACCAGGCAGCTGCTGTCACTCTTCAGGATCACCTGGAACAAAGTCAAAACGTTTAAATGTAGGGCTGGTGAGATTACACTCCAACTCTACCCTACCAGTACCATAAATCTACATGTTCCAGCTCCTCCTGCAATAAGATATATTTGTTGATCTTTCAACAGTTTTATGATAATTACAACATATTCTTTCACTTTGCAGTTACATGTAGTTACAACGGCTCTAGAAATTAATCAAAACTCCTACATCTGACAGTTCATCATCTTCCCTTTTTTATATATTGATTACTTGTTAGTGGGATGGAAGTTTGTCACATTGCTAATTTGTCAGATAAAGGATCAGAATTTCTTTCATGGGGAGGTGGAGAAAACACTGCTCATCATGAAAACCTGCGTAAACCATCCTCTCACCTTCACAGCGTTCAGGTCCTCCATGATCTGCAGTACTTTGGACGGCAGGCTCCGCCAGGCCGGCAGCTGGCGTACAATCAGGTTGTCCAGAGCGTCCAGTATCGCGATGCTTGTGGCAAAGTTCCGCATGTCATAACAAGCCTGTGGAAAGGAATGGCAGTCAGAAAATGTCCTCCTGAGCAACAACAACAAAACCTCTTGTGTCTCCGATGTTTAAGAAGTAGAAAGCTGAACAACAACCTGAAAACAACAGTTAGAATACCTGCAATCAAATATGCAGATTCATAAGCCCCCAATTTGTATGGAATATAACTTCAACAGATCAAAACTCCTACATCTGACAGTTTACCATCTTCCCTTCTTTAAGTTCTTCAAGAAATGACAGTCATTAATTAGCACTGGTTTTGAAGTTGTGGTCTTTTTGTTAAAATTTAGCTTGTCTTAGAACAACAGTGTAATATAAAATAGTTGAACTAATCTCTCACTCTACCTTCAGTTGGTAATTACTAAACCACTGCTACAACACTACAGAACAGTAACCTCCTCACCTTAGCCACATGGATGAACTTGGTCAGCACAGCCAGCTGTGACTTGGCGCTGTTACAGCAGACGATCTCTGCGCCCACCCAGTGGCTCAGGTTCTGGGCATGCTCCAACAGCGTCAGCACATAGTTGTCCTGCAAGTTGTCGGGGTGGAACAGACTCGGGCTGTCGGACTCCTGGGACGCCGCCGTGATGCGCTGGGTACGCGGGGTGTTAGGACTGGTCAGGTTACCGCTGACTCCCACGCCATGTGCACGCGAGTTCAGGTAGTGGATGGGGTGGGCTTTGGAGAAAAGCTCCTGCAAGCATACAACATTTACATATGAGATTTCTGCATACATTGTACATGTACATGGCTGAGTGGAGCTCTCTGTTTTGAATAATAGAGGTAAATCAAATGAATATACCATTTAGGAATGTTGTCAGATAGCTTTCTTGCCCCTATCTGTACTAGTGACTACCTCTACAAAGGGAGAACCTGGGAAATTTGACCACTCTCCCTTAGATGAGTTTTCCCATTGACACAAGCACTAAGAATTCTTTCTAGAGACCACCTCTCCACATTGACCAAATTTTATCAGTCCCCTGAGTGATCACCTCGGGCAGTTTTGACTGTATTTTGTGTTTCCTGGAACAATACTAGAAACTGGATGCAAAAACGCAGTTCTAACCTGCTCCATCAGCGTGAGTTGTTCCGCCAGTGTGCGTGAGGTGTACTCGCTCAGCGTGAACCCGTCCTTCTCCCGCGCCAGCGCCAGCTGGTACACGCTCTGGTCATCCCCCAGGTCGCGCCGGTTGTTCAGACACGAGATGACGTTTGCCCGTGCCAGCTTGGCCTGTCTACCCTGCATCTTCTTGGGCAGCGACAGGGAGATGCGGAATGAGTTGGTCTGGAAATAAAACATCTGCGTTAGTGACTGTATCGCATAAATACACTTTTTGTACTGAGGGTTAGTTTTCACTTGCTGTATGCAGATGGATATGAACTAGTACGTACCAATACTAAGATGTACCTGTACTCTTAAAAAAAAATTCAGTGGGCTTAGAAAACAGGTTTGCAAACTGCTGTGCAGTCCCTTAGAAGTCCACCGATAGTAAATGACACTCTTCTCTTCATAAACATAAAGCAGAATGTATCAAGTCGGAAAAAGTGAATAAGTAACGCATCTAGTACATGTACCTTCAATACTTTTAATGATTTGTTGTTTTTCAAAAATTTAGATCGTTAGACAAATGAACACAATAAATCACATCCTGTCTAATTTTTGTCCTAAGACTTGTTATGCTGATATTTGTATACTCAATTTTGTACCTGCACAAGAGTGATGCATGTCTAAATCCCCTACCTTCTTGAGTGCCTGGTGCTGCTCCATGATGATGCGATCGTTCACCATCTGAAAGAGTTCCCCCTCGTTCTCCTCCGGTGCCTCCTTCATGGTCCCACTCAGCGCCATGTACCGGCCCTGTTGACACGCCTGAGTCAGCCGCAGGAGGCTCTCCCCCTGCGTGTCCAGTGGTATGATCTGGGAGGGACGCAATTGTTAACTTTAACTTGCAGTCATATTAGCATTTTTTCTATTGAAGGACAAAAGTAGCCCTGGATTCAAATGACTTTAACTAGTTTAAGTGCAAAAACCTCCACCACTTTGGTATACCTTCCTTACAAATAGCATGACATTGTACGTGACTGCTATCTGTTTGAAATTTTGGAAGCAAGTTGCACTTTGTCAAGAAACTGCTAGAGTCAAAAATCTATCACTGCATCCTAATTCTAGGATCACATGCAATTCTACATAAAAAGATGTGGCCAGCTTGGCAACTTCTTAGCTTGTCACAACTTTTGAGTAATTCTTTTCAACTTTTGAGTCATTCTATTCACAATCCAACTAGCACATAAACAATAAAAGCTTCTAAACATAACCTCTCTGATGGAGGTAAGTTACCTTATTCCTGATGAAGGCCATCAGGCGATCAGTCAGCTCTGCATCGTGCTTGAAGTCCAGCTCAAAGAAGCCCTCGACCCAGACCTGCATCAGGTCGATGGTGCGACAGTGCACGCGCACCTTGTTGTCCAGCTGGTCCACCGACACGCTGATGGCGCTGTGGAACTTCTCCGTGATGAAGGACAGAAGCTCGGAGGGGCAGGCGAAGTAACGGTACGTGTAGAAGAAATGGTGGATGAAACCTTCCATCAAGGAATCCCTGGAAAAGTGAAACATTCACATCCTGAACCTCTGACTCGTGGTGCAAGTTGTGATGTTGACCACCAGGATGCCAGACACTTTTTACAACCCTCATATATTACATGAACACTTAACCAGTATCTGCTCCATAGACATTGTGATCATTGATTATCTTCCTTTACAAACTTTTCATTTTGGGACCAAAACTGACAAAAAAAATGTACTTGGGTTCTGCACCATTTGTCCATGACAGTCCTGTCTAGTACCATGCTTCAGCCCTATCCCTTCTGTAGACTCTTCTACACCAGCTGTCTATTGGTTACAGCGGAAAGCACAGAGAATGAAAAAGTGTCTGACCTAGCAAACAGGTAGGAGAAGAGTCCGACCGGAGTGCCGGCCTGCAAGGTTGTCCCCCGGGCGTACCCCCCTGCACCGTCCCCCTCCTTACACCACTGGAACATCAGCAGGGGGTTGACATCGGCAGGCTCCAGCTGCATGGGCTCTGCGCAGGTGCTGAGGGAAAAGGACAGCAAGGTACATGTAAGTGATCAGATATCTTTGCACATCCATCAGCGCGCAATCTCAAGACCCATTCTTCTGTTTAATACTTCTTACAAACATCCCATTCCTAACATCTGAATTTTCATGGTCTTTTCAATCTGTAAAACATTCTGTCCAATATATCTTTAATTTTTGAAAGGGAAATGACATGGTTGTTATGACAGAAAGAAATAAATCTTAAAGAAAGGAGTAGAGAGTAGAACATACCAAGTGGAGATGTAGCCTGGAAGTCGAAGAAAGATTGGGGAACATAAAAAGAAGATAACTCAGGAAAAATTGTCAAACAAGGAGAAAGAAAAACGGCAAAATATGAAGCAAAGACAAATTTAAAGACAAATCATGAATGGAAAGTTCAAAAGTTGATTTCAGTAAGGCAGGCATCACTTTGTAATAAGTCTTCGAATATTTCTTGTTGCCGCATGGTATGCATAGATTGACAGGGTAGTGTAAGTGCTCATTTGTTCGTTCAGACCCTTGTAATGCCAAGTCGCACACAGGGCAGCAAGTTTCCTTGCTGTTTCAGTAGCAGTGCATATCTTTACAGCGAGGGGGGTTTCTAGCCCATCCCATGTACATGTGTTGGTACCAACTTTTCCACAGTTACATGATTATGACACACTCTTGCTGATTTCTCACCTGGTGGCAAAGGAGTAGAGGAGGGAATGGTCCAGTCCCCACTGTTCTGCATACAGCATCTGTGGAGAGAGACACACTTTAGGGCTGTCCAGTATAAAACTAATCATTGCAGAAACATAGATAATACATAATAAGTGTTAAAATTTCAAGACAGTTCAATTATACAACCATCACTCTCTTGAGAAGTGGACTGCTTTTGTCACAAATAAGTAAATCAATGAAAATCTCACCTCTAGATGTTTCTTGGCAGACTCCAGGAACTCCAGTCTCTCAGACATCTCCAAGATCTGTTTGTTGAGTTTGGAGGCCATGGCCTTGTTTTCTCCTGCAACAAAAACATGGCGGGTCAAACCCTGGGGCTTTGGTGGACGTTTCAGCTTCTTACAAGCCCAGACACATGACATTGAACATGTCATTGGATGTGTTCTCTAGTCACCACATGTGGCACGGTTTGAATTTCGACCAGCCGGTGTGCATGGATACACAATATTGCTGGTACTGGGTGGAATATGATTCGTATTCAGATTCACAGTTCCAATTGTACCTTCTTTTCAGATGATATTATGAAAAGAATTCCATAAACATATTACATTATTTTGTACAATATGCTTTTAGAATAAGTAAGCGTTCATATCGTTATCTTATTGTTACCCTTCTGTTGCCAGAAAAACAATGAATACACCAGAGCCAGGAAAAAGAGCAAAACCCAAAAGGAGAGTTCAGATATTAGTAAACATGTCTTTATGTTATTTTTTTGCCAAATCTGGGTATACTCATGGAGAAGTGTTTCCTCATTCAGATACTTGTTTTTTTAGAATGATCACACAGGTAACCTTTCCTCCCAGAAAACATGATCATAGTAAATTGTCACCACTCCACCCATCACCAGCCTATCTTAGCACTTCCACCACATATTTTGGCTACACCTCAAGAGAGGAGCCAAGAACTGTAAACTTTCAATCCACTAACCATGGCTCAGGGGCCACTCTGCATCTGGTGAGGGTTAAGTAATGTTTAGTTAAAGTCACAAAAAACCAAGCCACACTTGAGCACAAACACATCAAAACCTGTAATGATTACTAGAATTCAAACAAGAAAAGATGTCAGAGAATATTTATGGTAGTTTGGTAAGGTTCTAATTAAGTCAAAATTTCACTGTTATTAAGGAGTCAATGTAAGTTTTACATGGTTTGATACAAAGAAACCATGCTGTAGTAAAAGTTAAACATGACAAAATGCCAGTTGTTATGATGTACATATGCATGCAGTTACTGGGCCAGGATGCACTGTTATGTTATGTTATGTTATACATTTTTGTATCATGTTATGTTAAGAACACTATTATTCAGAAATATCTTGAGAATGATCTGTTGGGTAGTTTATCAACCACCTATAAAAACTTACCTTTGCCTTTCCTGTCTGACTCCAGCAGCCGCCGCAGGAACTTCTGAGACTTGGACCTCTGTTTCTGCTCAAACATCAGCTGCTGCTCAACTTCCTACAGTAGACACACAAAAGTAAGTGTCCTGTGTGAGGGGTGCATGGAGCTGGGATGAGAACTGATACATCCCAGCTGTCTTTTGAAAGCGTGTGTAAGAGTGAGAATGTCAGCCAAAGAAAGAGTTACTGTTAAATAATTATCACTGCCTAAAGAGGTCAAATAGAGAAGAAAGTCTGTAAAGTTTATAGATGTATGACAGAGAGATACTCACTGTGATACTTTCTGTGACTTCCTACAGTGCAAACAGCAGGAGAAAGTGTCAAGTGCAGCAAGAGGAGAGTGAGAATAAGAGTACAGTTCAAAGAGCCTGACCAAGCAGACTTTAAAACACATTCTCTTTCACCATTCTAAGTGTTAGACTAGTCATTGTAAATATTGACAAGAAGAAGGAAGAAAAGGGGTGAGCAATGTGTAACAGTTGTCCTTTAAAGGGTTTGCAAATCACAGCCCTCCTTATAATCATTTCTGGTTTGTCTTTTGGCACTTCTGCAATGAATTCCTACAAATGTTTTCACTTCAAATTCTCACAGCATTTCCTAGCCGTACAACGGCGAGCAGACAACTTCTTACCGCAATCTTTGCTTCTATGCTCTGTTTCTTCTCCTCGTCCATGGCGCCCAGCTGCCGAGTGTAGTCCTGTAGAACGGGGTCCAGCTCCAGGTTCTCCGCCCCCAGGTACACCACGCTGCTGGCGGGGCTGCCGTGGCTGCGCGACCGCGAACTGGACGACACCAGGGCTGAGGGGAAAGGGAATAAGAGATTAGCACGCCTGTAGTCATCAATGAGTTTATTTCAGTGATGTGCATGAATCTTGTCTTAGAGAAGAATACAATAAACAAGGTCCATTTCATACATGTATATGCGGATTCAGTGGCAAGTTGATTACCTGTATATGGGTTTTTAAAATGGTGCCCCATAAGTATGCAATTTAATTCTGAAAGTTCAACAAACCAATATCCCAGGCAGGCAGTCTGAGTATGTTGCTCATTGTCACTTTCTTCTGCCATTTGGTAGTTTCTAGTGAAACATTTCACTTTCTATGTGGGCTCGCTAGTGCATAAGTAGCACATACATTGCAAAAAGGTATTATGATTCAATTTTAAAGAAAACAGATGGAGAAACCTCACCAGAGTTGGGGACAAAGCTGCTGGCATACTCATTGGAGTACTGACTGTTGGGCATGGACGGAGCACTGCTGTTCAGAGATGAGCTGCTGTTCCTCCGTGTCATGGTGCTGTCCAGAAGCTGCCGAATCTTGGTCCTGTCGTTGCCCTGGGACTTCAACCGTGTCTTTGGCGAGTGCTTCCCACTGGTTGAGCTGGAGTCAGAGTCGTACTCCCTCCCGTGTCGCCGCAGCCATGACTGCTGCAGGCGCTGGAACTTACTCCCTTCCTTACTCCCCGAGTCCTCTCCGCCCGACCCTGTCAGCTCCTGACTGTCTCCCTCAGAGGTCGTGTCCTGACTTCGTACCCGTACAAGTTTGGGTTTCACGGCCTGGCTAGATCCAAGGTTGCCTGGCAGCATACCCGTGTCCATGTCCATTTCAGGGTCGGAATGTTCCTCTGCACTGTGCACTTGTACCACGTTCTTCGGCACAACGAGCTGCCACTGTGTTTTGTCCTGTTTTGCTGAGCTGGACGAAGACGTTGAGCTCGCTGTTGAGAACAAGCTGTCCCCTCGCAGCTTCCGGCTACTCCTACCCTCCACAGGAAAGACAGGTCCAGTCACATGATCCTCTTCCTCCTCGCTGATTGGATGGTGGCGACCCATGAACATGTGGAGAAGGTCAATGTCCTGGTTTGCGAGGAAGTTGTCCTCTCCCTCCGATCCTGGCTCGTCAATACTCAGGACCCTAGCCGTCTCCGGGGGTGGTTTGGGCGAGGTCACTTTGGCTCTGCAAGGTAAGCAGATGTCAAGGACTGCACACAAATATATTGTGTTCACCTAACACCTGTCGTGTTACATGAGACTCATACTTCTATGTAATGTTATTTATGGTATGATTTAAAAAACAATAATTTAAGGCTCTAACACCTACAATGTAAGTTGCCAGTGTGTAATTTGTAATGAAAGAAGCACTGTTACATTGTAAAAGTTTTGACTCATATTTACGACGAAGCCAGAATTAACCTGTTTTTTCTTTGTTGGGAGAAATATTGTAATCTAATAAAACTACAAAACAACTCACTTCTGTCTCTTCTCTGGCATGCGACCGTTGATGGCTTCAAACAGCTTCTCCAGCAGCTCCTCCTCCCAGTACAGGTCGCAGTATTTCTCTGTTACCGCATCGCTGAACGTCCCCCACCGCAGGTTCGCCAAGGACATGATGTAATCAGCTGAGAGAGAGAAGGGGTTATCATTATACTGTAAATGCATTTAAGTTAACAGTTGTTTCTTGTTAGTGGTTTTTGCAGTAACCTCTTCAATGCAAACTTAAAACCACTGTAGAAATCTTCTGCCACCTTGGTTTAACTGCAAACTAAAACTCCTCCAACACTACATTTTTTCCCTACCATGAAATCAAATGACTGCAAACTAATTATAAAGCAGACTCTACTAAGAGTTCAAAACTTTAAATGAAAAAAATGATGATATTAATAATAACCATTAAGTAAGCATTATTTACCCATGGCTCTGTCTTCCACCCCATTCTCCAAGTACCCGTCAAATGCGAACTCCTCCCTGATCAGCTGTGTGACTTTGCCGAGTGTTCCGTTGACTTCCTCTGGTGTGGGCGTGGTGTCCAGCTGTGTCATGTCCTCCGTACTGGACTTACTCAGCTGTACACCGCTGTCTCGGGACACGTAGGACAGCGGAGGTGATGGGCTGACCTCCTGTGACGTTAACAATTCCAAGGACTTGTCCAAGTGCTTCCGTGATTTGGATTTCGCTGACTTTTTAGAGTCAGATTTCTTTCTAGCTGGACTTTTGGCGTGTTCGTTTTCCATTGGAATGATTGACTCGATACTCTTGCTGGTGTTTAAGTCTGGTTTTCTGGCAGGCTTTGACAAGTCCTGATCACTCTTGCTAAGGACTATCTCATTCTGTCCTAAGGTTAGCCCAGACTTGTGCTTTGTCCTGGGAGGAGGCTTTGGTGCCTTACTGTCTTTGTTGCTCTCACTGCCACTGTGCTTAGCTGCTCTTCTGTTGTCTGCAGTAGGGTTTGGAGATTTTCTTTCCTCAGATATTTCTCTCCATGTCTTTTTTGGGACAGTTTCAGATGATTCCTTGTTGGCCCCACGCTCAGCTTCATAGGAGCTAGAAGAAGTGGGTGACACAAGATTGTCTGGCAATGCCTGTGTGAATTGCACATTTGGGGTGCTGCCCTCTCCCCCTGCTGACATTGCCCCCATGACCCCTGCATGGGTGTGAGGCGGGGTAATCTGTATGGCCGGCATGTTCACTGGCACCAGCTGGAAGAAACCAGTCTGTGGGTCTTGTTGAAGCTGCATTGGGACCGAGATGTTGGGGTACATCCCACTGATGGGGATGTTGGGGATGAGGAAAGGCTGGTTGGCCGAGAGGGAAGGCATCTGCGACTGGCTGCCAGGTGCAGCTGCGGCTGCAGTCGGAGGCTGCACCTGGTGAGTCGAGTTCTGCGTCGGCTGGACCATCTGCTGAGGCACTCCACTGTGGAAACCTGGGCCGGACACCCCCGAATGTGACGGGACTGCATTCGTGTTAGAAGTGGCAAGACTGGCAGGCACTGCAGCACCAAGACTCTCAGCCCCTCCGTCTATGTGGCTCTGCCTGGGGCCTTGCACCTGGCCCTTCACCTCGGCCACGGGAGGCATCTTGGCTATGGCAACTTCAGGGTTAGCAGCTTGTTTCTCAGCTTTAGCTGTACTCTTGTCTTCCTCTGGTCTCTGTTCTGTTGCAGCAGGACTGTCTGTCTTTTCTGAGTCCGAAGTCTTCCTCATCTCCTCCTCCAGGTCTTTCTCTAAGTCATTTGCCAGCGTGGGAGGAGGGCGGTTCTTTAAGGAAAGCAACAAATCTTTTCGCACAGCCTTGACTATCTTCTTTGTGGAAATTTTCTTTGGAGGAGATCCAGTCTGTGGGTTCTGCAGACCAGCGATAGTCTTTTCCTGCCTGTCCTTCAAGCTGGTTAAGACAATGGGAGTGAAATGTGTTGCTGAGGATGTGAAAGCAGAAGGGAGAGAAGGAGATGACTCTTTTGTGGATGGACTGCTTGACATTTCCCCACCAGACGCTTGGTCTAGGCTCCCTGTTTTTGGACGGATGTTTGAGATACTCCTAAATGCAGATTCTGGTCCAGCCATGAGTTTTGGAGAGTCAGATGTTGCCTTGTCCCCCTCTTCTATTGACTGCTTTTGCTCTTTGTCAGAAAATCCACTTGAACTTGCAGGTTCCATTTTGGTTTCTGTTGAGGACGCATCTGCAGCAATCAGCTGACCAGCATCCCTGGAGGGGCGGATATTTCCTGCTAAGTCTAGCCTGCCCTGGTCCGCAGCTTTAGAGCCATCAGATTTAGGCGAGTTTCTTGATCTTGCTGGTCGGCGGATGATGCGTAACGTCTTCAACAGATAAGGATTGGCCTCGAACAAGTCCTTCACGCCAAACACCTTTGGTTCTGTTACCTGCATGGTGCAAAACAAAATGGAAACATGTTGGCGCAATTGTACAATAAGGTCTTGTCATCTAAAGTATTGCCTCCTTAAAAAATTCATTCCTTATAATGTTAAGATGTGCAAATAAAGTTGTATCATTTTGAAGCATTCCCTGTTGCTAGTAATGGCTGTAAATGCATAATGGGTTTAAGCTGAAATCTTTCAATTCAAAGGATTTTTATGGTGCTCAATAATGTATTGAAGACATACGCAGACCCTATATTGTGAACCTTATCAAAGAGATATGAAGTCAACTGCATGCAATTCAATCTGAGATACAGAAAACCCAATAAACAGCTACATGTATGTGCTGACCTGTCTGAGTTTGTGTGGAGGTTTCTGGATCTGGTCCAGCAGCTGGTCCCAGCCAGTCGGCTCTTTGGGTTGCTCAGCAACGGGGCGGAAGGAAGCCTGAGGGGAACACAGCAACACTTGTTTTAGTCGAAAGCAACAAAACTCTGCTGACTTTCTATTCCTTCTTAGGTCACACCAATATTACAATGTATTTGCAGGTTTCAGACTCTTCAAAATAATGCTAAATTGATATATTAACTTGGAAACAGAGTCTTGGGCCACACCAATTCCATTTGTTGGCTCTTGAATTTTTGAAAATGATGCTAAATAGAAATCATAATTACCTGTAACTTGAAAATAGAGTCTGAGGGCTATACAGTTTCAGGGAGTAAATACACACATAGTAAGATGCCAGTTTTCTTCCCAGCCATCTATTTTCATCTTGACTGCTTGCTAAATCCTTACTTTAAAATGTCCAAGATCCAAGAAAATAAATTGGTGTGGCCTTATACCATGCTTCAGAAGAATAGAGAACCATTTGTAAAAGGAAAAGTTGTTGTGTCAAGGCTTTTCCTGTAAACCTAAATTTGCAGACAGACACTTACTGGTTTGAGCACTGACTTGGGATCAGTCATATCAATGGCTGCCACCACGCTGGCTCTGAACTGTTCTTTTCTTTCTTCTGCCTCCTCCTTTAGGCACTGCTGAACGAGCTTCTATCAGAGGAGAAAAAAATGGACCTTTAACCATCTCAATGAGTAGTTTAAGGTACATGCACTACTAAGCAGAAATAGCAGCAATGTACAGCTTTGAATAGCATGTGAGCACCATCTGTCAGTTCTGAGGGGAACTGAACTGCATCTAAAGGTTTTCAAGAGCACTCTAACATTTCCTAATTAGATTGGGGAAACTACTGGGAGTAGTAGCAATCAATAACAAAATTCATTTTCTAATCAAAATGCTGAGGATTAAAATGTCAAATTCAATTTAGTATGAATGAATAGAAAAATGTACCCAAAGCTCTAACATACATTGGACTATATTATCATAAATGTGTCTATTCGTGTGGAACCACCTATACCATCTGGTCTGAACTTAAACTCGAGGAACTTGCAGCCAATATATACATTGTAACAAGTTTCTCACTAGGCTACAAAAAATCTACTTCATGGGCTTTTTAAAGCCATGTCCAAATGAGTTGATTTTCAAAAATTCACAATTCAAAATCAACTTTTTTTTCATGTTTGCCAATGCACAGCAGACTCACATTATTTTCGTTGAAAACCTCAGCCCTCATTGCTTCTCTGACCAGTCTCTCACAGGTCAGTCTGGATGACACGTCACTTCGCTGGTCATAAGAAGTACAGATCTGGAAAAAATAGGAATCATTGAATTTCTGGAACAGATTCTTGAACTTAAACAAAAAATAATATTTCTAAAAGCAATGTTTTTTTGTCCCTCAAAGTAGAGTTTATAGGATAGGTCCTACTAATACATTCCAAAACACATGCTTATTTACAGAACAAGTATTGCGTTTCAAACTAGTTCCTCATGATCATCAAGAACAATTCTGTACTATGGACATGACCAACAATTCAGTACCATGGACATGACCAAAAATTCAGTACCATGGACATGACCAACAATTCAGTACCATGGACATGACCATGTGTTGTAGTGGCTAAAATCTCTAGCAATGTAATTTTGATGGTCACATATATATTGAGGTCAAGATAAAAAGAACCGATTTTGTGTTTTGCTTTATTCAACAACAGTGGGAATTTTGTGTGCCAGTCATACCTGCAACACTTCTCTGATGGATGGCCTGTCCCCCGGCTTGTCCTGTGTCATGGACACTAACAACCCCTCTAGCTGGTCAGACAAAGCAGGTTCCTGATTGGCTGGCAGACCCCAGTCGGCGGCAGACCACAAACTGGCTGCTACTCCAAAAACACAGGCCTGGGAAGGAGCAAGGATTGTAATTTTGAACCTAGTTTAAAGGTTCATAAGGCAATATTTCCACCCAACTAGCCCTTTTGGGTCCTTGTAGGAAAAAAAAGAAGAAATTTTTCATCATTGTGCCTGTTTTACATCTTAGATAGAAAAAAACCCACAAGTACTAAAGCGACAGGTAAGGCTGGTTGAAGTGTTAGCAGGTACGGTAGTCAAATTCTTAATTCTTTTACCTGCAAGATTCAAATTCCTGAATTGAGTGCTACAAAAAGAATCAATTACAACAACCAACACCAACTTATTCAATGTATAGAGCTGCTTTGTTCATTTTGAAACATACATGTACTTCCAAGGGAATGGCAAAATATGATATGGGAATTCAGCAAAAGTATAGTATTACCCTTAATTTTGTTACCTGCAAGATTCAAATTTCCAATTGGTCCAGGATCGCAATGGATGGGATTGTTCAGAGCCATATAAAGCTGATTGCGGCTGCAGGATGTTTTGACTACTGCAGCAGCAGAAAACAGTGGACTACTACTATATAAAGCTGATTGCGGCTGCAGGATGTTTTGACTACTGCAGCAGCAGAAAACAGTGGACTACTACTATATAAAGCTGATTGCGGCTGCAGGATGTTTTGACTACTGCAGCAGCAGAAAACAGTGGACTACTACTATATAAAGCCGATTGCGGCTGCAGGATGTTTTGACTACTAACAGCAGCAGAAAACAGTGGACTACTACTATATAAAGCTGATTGCGGCTGAAGGATGTTTTGACTACTGCAGCAGCAGAAAACAGTGGACTACTACTATATAAAGCCGATTGCGGCTGCAGGATGTTTTGACTACTAACAGCAGCAGAAAACAATGGACTACTACTATATAAAGCTGAGTGTGCATCAATAAAACTTGCCATACCTGTTCTGTAGGTGGGCTTCCCTTCTGCATCTCAGGAGCCAGGTACAGGGTCTCCATCTCACCTGGACAGGTACAAACATGATACCTCATCAGGGAAAGTCATAACAAAGGTTGTGTTTCAACATGTGACAACATGGGACTAATGGTTGGCTTACAATATCCCTCTAGATCTGTAGGTCTATAACACAATCAGCGTTTATAATGTGTTTCAGAACTCTCACTTTGATGGCCCGAATTTCAACCAAATACATTGTAATACAAATGTGTGGATCCAATCCACTACACCACCAGACAGTTTCTGTCAGAATTTGTTGCTTTTTTCTTCAGAGGCCCCAAACAAAAACCTATATTCTCTAAAGACATTATACAGAAATGTGGAGAAGTCGTAAAAGCTAATCAAAGTCATTCTTACCCCGAAAACCATAACTTGAAGCCCTGGCTCTACAAGAACGAAGTCCAACAACACTTCCCACCTACAGCAGACTTACCAAATGGGCTCTGTTACCTACTGAAATGTTATTAGCCCCTTAAGGGACCATAACATGACCTTTAGGCTAAAACAATTCAAATGTTTGGACTCATCCATAAGAAGAGAATATGGTTAAAAAATAAGACATAAACAAAAGGGGATCTTATCTTCATTAAATTTTATACACATCTTTAATTTGAACTAATTAAACAAAAATAATCATCGTACAGAGTTTCCAGCACAAGTGTGCTTGGCTGCTGATGGAGTAGTCTACATGAAATTTGAAAGTTTGAATCACTTTCCAATTAGATTACATCAAGGTATTTAAGTTAAAATATATCATTCATGATGGTAAATTTCTAGGGACATTTTCAATTCCCTGTAGGGAGATCTTTATATCATTGCTATTTGAATGTGTAGTTCATAACAACAAAGAGCATGCTGTTTGTTTTTACTCATTTCTGAGCTTGAAGGGAAAGTTGAATATAAGTGCATGTGAGAACCAGATGAATGTTCTGAACTGGCAGAAGGAACCAGGGAAAATGTCAGCTTGTCTCATTTTGTCAGCCTCCCCATCAAGTATGTTCTACATACAGGGGTAGAGTTAATCAACCATGCATGGAGTTTAATCCTTAATTACTACAGCGGAAGCTGCTAATTGTCAAGAGACATCACTGAGAAGGTCCTTGAGGAGCAAGATGAAAAGGGAACATGGCGGTCACCTTGGAAGATGGATAGAACTCTGTATATAAGATGGCAGTGACCTTAGAAAGATTGTCAGCCACTGATGAGATAAAGTCCTCACAAGAAACACTCCTTAAAGTTCATTAAGGGTTCCCATTTCTTATCTCTGTGACAGTCTATTTCCAATTAAAATTCCCACCTGAAGAATCCCTTTGAAGCATCTTCATAAATTCATCAAAATACATACTTATTTACGTATTCTAGAGATGCCCTCCATTTGTTTGTACATTCATTTGCTATTTTATGCACTCAGACTATGGCCTTAATCACATGGAGTTTGGGTGAGATTTCCAACATTATCAGCTGACATATAAATCATTTAACCTAACAGTTCCATATGTGCATTCAATGAGTGCAACAACATACAGTATAATATAACACAAAATACGTTGCAGAGCATTTTCCTTTCATTCATTGCCTCTCATTTGACATTCCAATTAGCAGCAATTGTAGATCAATGATGAAATTAATTGAGACAGATACAAACAACTATCAATTATTCATATACCCCTTCTTATTTGACTAAAGAAAACATTACTTGTGGCTTGGGCCTTTGTTGTTATGCTGTGTGAAGTTGGCATGAAAAATTATGAAAGGCTGCAAGGTCATGTTGTACAAAGATCTACTTTACTCAGTTCCCCTGTCACAAGAAACTCACCTTCTCCCTGCTGAAATGCTATTTTCCCAGACTCCTCCACTGCTATAGTGTCCAAACTGAGGTAAGAAGCTACAACAAATAAGAAAGAAAACTTATCACAAAACTTCACATTTCAATCGTACATACATACATGTATCTGTCATAACAAGGTTATGGCCAGAAATCCCTCAGGGTGAAAGGATGCCTACAACAGGTCAGAAATCGTCCAAACTGTTTGAAGGCTGAACAATCCCCACTCTCCATTCCATTTTCCCCAGAGCAACACTTAATGGCTCTATCATGGGTTTGGATTTCTGAGAAAACTGGAGGGAGGAAGTCGTGACACAGAAGGAGATTAAATGCAGTGACCCTTTTCTTCAGGGCGACTTGGATTATAAACCATGGAGGCAGTAACTTGAGTTTTAGCATTACACAAAGAGCAGCCAGCGTAATACAAGAGATTAAAGAGCACAGGGTCAAACAATTAAAGTCTGGAATGAGGCAAACATTGGAATGACCTTCAAGTTGGAAATCCAGATCATGCTCTAGTAACCACGGTTTTTACATGTACAGTGTATAGCAAGATGTGGACTGCACTCAAAGCTCATATGTCAAACCTTCACAAAGGAAGCAGCCCAAAGAAAAGAGGATTTACTTAAGAGATAAATATTAGATAGATATGGTTCCCAGTACAATATCTGCAACAATATGGAGAAAAAGTGAAACTTGAATCCATAAACACAGGCTTATCAGTCTCATGCTCCACTGACTGTGCTTACCACACTTGTGCAAAAGGAGATGTGCAGCATACAGATAAAGTACTGATCCATAAACAAACTCCAGGACCTGAATCTTGATCAAAATCTTTCCCAAAATTTACTTAGTGTTCTTATCATGTTGTTTCAGGCCAATACCTAACCAGAAAACAAATCTCATTCAGAGTTTCATGCTAACAAACAAACAGGTAATGACCAGAATGTGGTGCTTACGGAATGTGGTGCTGTCTTTCTCCAGGCTGATCATGGCTTCCCGACACAGAGCCCAGACCTCGCGCTCCTGCAGACAGCTCCCCACCCGCGTCAGGATGGACTGTAGACTGAGACACTGCCAAAGGACAAAAACATTCAACTTAGTGGTTTCCTCGGGTACAAATCTCTGTAAAGGTATAGATTCTCCCAACACATTCAACAGGATGCTGTCTTTGTGAACATTTTCTTACCAAGATCCATGAGAATAACCATTTCTGAATTTATCCAAAATTTTGAGGTACCAGTAGCTACATTCTAGAGTTTCCCTAAGTTCTAACTCAACATTTATATTCTACACGTGTCTTATTACTTATTTGACTCATACCTTCCTGGTACTGTCAGCAGCAATCACCTCCTCCAGTGAACGGCTTCTCCCCCGCAGTTTCTTATCCATCACCTGCGCAAAGGCCGATGACCTCAGCACAGAAGAGTCTCCAGAATCCTTTGCACTTTCTTGCAGTGCATCTGCTGAGTTTTGTCTCGTTAATGAGTTAGCACTCCAAGCTCCACCGGTGTCTCCCATAGAGGTCTGTGACCAAATGCTGTTCAAACTTTGGCTGGAAGTTTTGGTGTCCATTTCCCTCTCCTTGCCTGAGTTTTCTAATCTACCCATACGGTATCTCTCTAGTAATGCACTAACAGTCCCAGGTCTTATCTCTGAGACAGCTTCACCTGATGGTCTTCCATGTGCGTCTTGATCTTCTGACTGCCCTGTCTTTGTTCTAGAAAGAACCTCTGGTCTCCGTAGCAATGGCTTTTCCTCGGATGTATTTGAACTCATTGTGGTAAACTTATTGGTTAGCAACATGTAGGAGTTTTTTGTTACAGGATGGAAGCTACCCTGGTTGTTCAGGGTTGCCGTTGGTGAGGTCACTACAGAAGTTGTGACACTCACAGATGTTCCTGTATTAACAGACACAGTAGCTGCCTGTGGTAAAGGATTTCTGTTAGAATCATGGTGTCTGATCTGTTGGGAATCATTGTCATTGGTTCTTTCCTTGGGATTTGTTTGATTTCTGTTCTGTGCAGAAAGGTTTAAACCATCTGGAAAAAACACAATGCCCTGGTTGGCTTTAAAAGAAGGCGAGTACATTTTCTTCGGACTGGGCCCTCCCGACGACAGCCCCACCTTCCCAGGGCTCTTCAAGGGAGAACCGGTCAGGATTTTTGTGGGACTCTTGTCGGGAGACGAGTGAGGGGTGCATGTTTTACTGCTGCCTGTGGAGGAGGGGCTGGTGGTGGTGTCCTGGCTGGGCCGCGTGTCGTCGATGCTGTCAGGACTGTACAGGCTGCGAGGGCGGGGACGCCGTACCTGGTTACTGTGGTTGGGGTGCCGCGCCGCGTGCTGCTGCATTTGTGCTGCGTAATCTGCAGAGAGGAAATGGAAACTGTCAATCATAAAAAGTGACAGTTGTTACAACACGGTTTATGATAACAGAATACATGTATCACTATTTTTAGTCACATACTTACTATCACTGAAAGTAAACATTCAAAAATCTTCAGTGGTGAAGCCTTTTGTATTCCAGAATACAAAGTAGTTGAGATAAAATCTGAAACAAATTTCAAGTTTTCAAGTCACACTGTACAATGTTTGTCTGCTGCTTTTCTAAACTTGTTGATAGTGTAGTGCTTACAATGTACTTACCAATATCATTGAGTGACTCAATAGACAGGATTCTGCGTCCCTTTGATGAGATACACCGACAAACTTTCTGCGATGAAACCCCCTGCAGCTTTCCGTCACACATGTCAATCACCTGCTCGAGGGAGGATCGGCCGGTCGGGTTCTCGTATGTCATCCGCGTGACAAGCTCGCGAAACCCGGGGCTGATGACAGGCTCTACCTCCGGCTCAATGACGAAATGTGCAGCTGCCCAAAGTGTGGCTCCCAGGGAGTACAGGTGAGCCTGGAACAGGAGAGAAAAAGATTGAAACTCGCCATACATTTTGGTACTCATTAGGCCATATTGATTTGATTATATGGATGACATCTGCGCACCCATCAGGTTTCATCCGTTTCCAAAAAAAACATATTTGACCACACTGATAATCATACAAAGCAGCTGCAAAATTATCAAATATGTATACCATAAAATGGTATTGGAATACGGTGCTAATGTCATAGAATGCTAAAATCAATTCAAAAAGCAAAGATTTGAGCAGACTCTAAATGCCATAATGCAATTGTATGGCAAAGAAGATCAATAGCCCAGTTTGGTGCTGAGAAACAGTCTACTCCAGATTCCAGCCTCCTACCAACAGTATATGCCTCTCAAGTCTGATTATTATCAATCTCACTTTATTGGAGATTCAATTTGACATGGCCAGCAGAGCAAGCAGACACTTCTGATATTCACTTTAATTGCTTTTTGGAATTCATATTCTTCAGGGACTACTTACAACATAAATATATGTATATATAATGCACAGAAGGGGCAGTATCATATATACTAGCATTTGTGACAAATGTGTTGAAGAGGATTGTATGTTTTTGATTTTTTTTATATCATACTAAAACCAAAACATTAGAGCTAGGGAGAGGTCAGACCCTACTTTTGAAAGGCACATGATATACACTGTGACTAAAAATCCACTATTGAGTATTGCTCCTTCCTTCCTGCCACCCTTGAATTTGTGACCTATTATGTCACCTCCATTAGGTCCCTTCCCATCCTATTATGCAGCAGAGTTTTTACCACACTGGTTCCTAAAAGCATGATTTTATTGGCAAGGTGACCTTCACAAAATCATGCAGAGAGGTTAGCTGAACCCTGGACCTGACAACATCGTACACAAGCCGCCTGTCTTATACATTCTACAATCATGTATATTCCCCTGCAAAGAGATCACATGTTCTCAGCTATTGGAGTGTGCGTTGATTGCCATTTCCTTCATACCCGGTAAAAATGGATGTCGTCAGAGCGGATTTTGGCAAGCAGTTTAGTTGAAAACTGTACTAAAAGGAACTTGGTTAAGATAACACAGCACCAACAGCTCAATTTTGTGTTATAGCAGTTTGGAGTAGCAAGCAAGCAAGCGCTAGTTGTCTTTAAAAAAGTAAATGCAAAATTAATATCCTTTTCCAGGATGTGCCAACCTGGAAGTAGAAATTCTCGTAAGAACGGCTACATACCAGTACATGTACATGTACATGTATCAGGTCATTTGTTATGTACGACACACCATACAGAACAACAAAGACAAGCATATGATTAAAGGGATTTTCTTTGCAAATAAAGTCCTAACACCAGCACTGAGCACGCTGGAATGTTACTGTAAGAAGTGACCAGCAAGCCTGAGCTCTAACTTTAGTAAGCCTGAAAATTGCAGGTTTCCAAAGTCTGTGATTTCACTTGTTGCTTGCAAATAGCTGGGTACAGGTGGATATTTCACATAGTTACTGAAACACCCCTAATTTGTCAAGCCTTTTAAAGAAAGTCTAGTCACTGACAATCTTCTGCAAAGTCTTGAAATCATGTACTCACCTTCACAAATTTACAGGATCTACAACACTAACTAGTAAGACCCTATTGCACACAGTATTTGTCTGCTCTTTTGGGTACAAATGCATGTCTACCTGGCAACCTGTGTTATCGGGGTCACCATAATTAGAGACTACTTAGAAGGCCTAATTAGGTCACTTTCATTAGCTTAACAGGTGGGGTGGGGGCATGCCAATGTATTTCATGTAGCAACACTTACTGTTTTTGTGGTTGACTGCTTTAAATGTAGGTCAGGTTACTCTACATACAGTACATGTAACCTCTAAATAAGTAAAAAAAGGGGGGACAAATCAAGACGGTGAAGAGTCCGTATCTGTCATCGTTATTCTCACTGCACATCAAAAAATGCCTTCAGTCTTCTTTGCACTTAGTTTCCAGGTTGTCCTCCTTCTCATACTGTAGCAGCAAACGCCGGAGAGAAAAAAAAATTTCGAAGTAGCTTAAATCAGATGTGGAATGGCAAAAAGCACTTTTTAAACAGTGGTGAGTTAAGAAATCATTACTGATTACTAAAAAAGCAATTGGCATATAAAGGGTGTCAAAATACACGTTTCAAAGAAGGGAAATACCATTTCTAAGTCTAATGTTTGTATGAAACTTTCACCAGGCAAAGACTAACCCTTCATTTGCACAGGCAGTGCAAATAAACTGTTTTAATTTGTGACCAATGCATTTGGCAGGCTTGAAAGTTTCATTAAGTTTTACGCTAACAAAACACACTATGTTATTACTTCCAAACTAAAGAGAAGCAATCCAATGCATACAAATAAATCTCAGACTCCAAAAGCAAAATCCCACCTGTACATTTTGTTTTGAGCAAAATTTATAGCTGCCCATAGCTGAAATCTCTGAACAAACATTGACAAATGCCACTGCCTGGTCACCCAGGTTATGAAATGAGCACCTCACCCACAAAGCACTATGGGTGTGTACACTGTATACAATATACATGTATAGCAATTCAACAAAGGCAAGTAACAAACAACCGACAATCAAAGCTTAGTCAGCTTTCTCTGTAGACCTATAAGTATAAAACTTAAAAAGATAATTTGACATAAGTCTGTGGATATATGATCATTAAAATGGATTATGTTTCTAATTGATGATACCTAATTCTTACCACCTCAAGTTTCTGTCATGCTGCATCCTGGGACTATGCAATTTCTTTCATGTAGTTTAAAGGCCTTCAGGGGGGTATTAGGCTAATTTCCACCTGCATGTTTATATACCTGCCTAACGAGAAGGAATTCTTTTCTTCAAATCACACCTCATAAACACCAAGTCTCTGTGGATACCTGTGATTTACTCCTTAAGTCTGATCTTAGTCTCTACTCAGCCATGTCAAATCCTCACCAACAACTGCAGTAATTTGGAGGAAAAGGGAAGTCATTAGGGAGACACACCCATGCCAGTCACGTCTTCACTCTCTCCTGGAGTTTTAGAATTTCCACTTTATTGCTCGAAGTTGGCATGAACTTTTCTGAAGACTTGACTCGAGGAGAAGGCCAGGAAAGATCATGTTTTGTAGATCTACTACATTAGATTAATACTTTCTGACGAAACTATTCCGCTCCAATGTTGATCAATGAAAATTTGATATCAGATGCTGCTAGATCAACTGCTATATACAGATTTGGAAAAAGGTGAACCTAATGTAAATAATGAAGTCAACTACAAAACGTAATTCATCAGAGGTGTGGAAAAACTTCTGATATGGTAATGTACTACAACAAGAATAGCAACATGTAGACATCGGGAGGTGCACTAATTTTTGGAACAACTCTAACTTTCCTAAGCTCTATTAGGCTATCACTTCTTGTGTCTACGCCAAATGTTACAATTTATCCTCTCTGCTATACATTTCTATTAATACTATGGATCTTCTTTGCCATACAATTGCATTATGGCATTAGAGTCTGCTCAGTTATGTATTCATTCATACATTATTCAAACCAATCATAAGGGGAGGGGGGCTACCAATGGTTGCTGATAGAAATGTTTCTGATACCGGTATGTTTAACAGAGGTTGGTCTACGAGAACAAGAAAAAAAAAGACCTCCAGCCACACTCATAAGTAATGATAACATTCAGGTAAAAGTTGCATTGTACTGTGGTAAGGTCACAATAGGGCAGCAGAATGTGCAGTCCAGAACATGCTCTACCAGGTTCTGACTAGTAAGACACATATTACTTAAAACATGCTGCCATATTTATTCAGGGCCTTCATCTTAATTAACTCAGATGCCTAAGATTTTACACAGACTAGGTTTACTCATGAGATGACCTGTGTTTATAAACTGAATGGATGCATTGATCATAATGTTTTTCTCCTAAGAGGTTGCAGGGTCACCAGTATTTCAAAACACAGACAGTGTTGGACCCCAGTGTTTAGATTTCACAGATCAGAGGATATCAAAAACATTTTAAAAGCTGTCACTGAGCTTGTCAATAGAATAGGTAAGGACCACTATGTCTAGATTTACTAATGGGCTAGTCTTACCTAGCACCTGGACCTAAACAAAACAAGTGGATCCCAGTTTTAAACAAACAAAAGCACTAGAACATCATCTGTAAATATTCAACATCATAACTGCTTACAAACTTTTGACAAATAGGCCAAGGCAAATATAAGAAAGTAGAATAGCCAAATCAAAGTCTATGAGGTCACATAAATATCCAAAGTCTATGAGGGCTGTTCCACAAAACGTGGGGGGGGAGCTACTTCAAAACGTCAATACATCTATATATACTATTTCTTTTTTCCTACCATTTGGCCATATAAATGTATCTGTAACGACCTGGCAAAGGGAATCATACTCATACAAAATGTAGCATTCTGTGCCAAAGGTTTGAATTTCATTTTCAACACTTATCAAACTTACAATACACCTTCACATACATCATATGAAGATCTGAGATATGTCAACATAAATCATCAAGATATAATCTACATGTAACTTGTAAGTAGCGCTATTGGCGTTAAAAACCTTTTTTTTCAAATCCTACTGAAACGAACAGCAGAGCTTCATTTTCTGGTCAAACTAATCTCAGCTAAGCTGCCATTCACACCTCTCCTGGTAGTCACACCTATATCCCTTCAAAGCTTGGACATTTCTTACTCACAATCTATTGTGGTTGCGGAAATGCATTCATTACAAACTTCCAAATGCTGGTTATGACACTCATTATGAGACATTTCGAAGATTTGTCACCTCACCTGTCTGACTTCAGGTAGCTCATGTTGGCACAACAGGTGAAAAACTGTTGCCCAGTGGTTCCAAAACACACCTGTACCACCTGTATGGACCCCA
Source organism: Branchiostoma lanceolatum (assembly GCA_035149815.1). NCBI lineage: Eukaryota > Metazoa > Chordata > Leptocardii > Amphioxiformes > Branchiostomatidae > Branchiostoma > Branchiostoma lanceolatum. The sequence goes on from CM068868.1 coordinate 23,020,422, forward strand.
CCATACCATGACCTCTAAACACCTTGGAATGGGACAGTCTACTTTGGAATGTTCAGGGGGTGAAGGGACAATGGTGTTTGTTTGGGATACCGCAAAAGCATACATTGTCATGCTCTGGACAAAGTAATGATTGCAAAATTGAACTGTAAACATAGAGGATATATGGATCTATTTCAATGTTTACCTATACTGATTATTTTGGCTACATATTTATGACATTTTACCTACAGCCAGACAGAATGGTTTGATTGTCATCCCAAATTGATTTCAGTGTTGAAAGAAAGGGGCCACACTCCTCAGAGACTGAGCGGCCCTAGTTGCCACGGCAACAAATCCCGCAGGGATTTCACCTTTCTATAGTGCAAAGACCAGGTGGACCTGCCTGGCTGATCTCCTGGGTCGAATGTCACTACAACCTACCCACGACTTCACCTGGATTTTCCTCGATTTTCCACCTGATGCCTCCATGGAAGGAAGACCATTCATGGGCAGAGGCGGCGGCACGAAATTTTGAATGGGGGGGCGAGATAATCTGAGATGAAATGTCACTAAGACGAGCGCCGAAGGCGCGACAATACTAGGGGGGTCCGGGGGTATGCTCCCCCGGGAAATTTTGAAATCTAGACCCTCTGAAATGCTATTTCCTGCATTCTGAGGGGCAAATTTTGCTGGAAGAGTAAGCTAAGTTTCATGACATCTCCATTTGTAAAACAAAATGCAGAAGGGTTTCAGCTTGATTTTGTGGGAACGGCGCCCTCCCGACATATTTTTTTGCATTGTTTGTTTGTTTGTTTCTGTTTTATTTAGCCAGGGTGGCCCAACTCAGTGCACTATACACTGCTTTGCAGTGGGGCCCTGGATAAGGATGCATGAGGAACGACATACTCCTAGAGGAAAATTTAAAATTCTTGACCCATTGAAACACTATTTCCTGAATTCTGAGGGGCAAATTTTGATGGTAAAGTAATCTAAGTTCAATGACATCTCTATATGTGAAAAAAATATACAGAAGGGTTTCAGCTTGAGTTTTGGGGGACGACGCCCTCCCGACATATGATTTTTCCGCCGGAGCGCGACATTGAAAACTTTAAAATTTTTGACCCATTGAAACGCTGTTTCCTGAATTTTGAGGGGCAAATTTTGCTGACAAAGTAAGCTAAAAAGGTTAATGACATCTCTATATGTGAAAAAATACAGACGGGTTTCAGCTTGAGTTTTGGGGTGCGACGCCCTCGAGCCCTCCCGACATAATTTTCGCCGGCGGCAACGTTCTCCTCCGGAAATATTTTGAAATCTTGACGCCCTCAAATTTTCCTGAATTTTGAGAGGCAAATTTTGCTGATAGATTGAACAAATACAGAAGGGTTTCAGCTTGAGCTTTGGGGGGCGACGCCGTCCCGACATATATGCCGGCGGCACAACAATCCAGGAATATGCTAACGTACGTCGAGAAAATTTTGAAATCTTGACCCGCTGAAACGCTATTTCCTGCATTTTGAGGGGCAAATTGTGCTGATAGAGTAAGCTAAGTTAAGAAAATCTCTGTTAGTGAAAAGATTCACAAGGGTTTCAGCTCGATTTTGGGGGGGCGACGCCCCCCCACCATACTTTTTTGGGGGGCAGCCGCCCCCCCTGCCCCCCCTGTGCCGCCGCCACTGATGGGAAACCTTTGTCTCTGTCTGTCTAAGACATGTTCCTTATCACAAAATCCTCTTATTTACACATTTCAGGTGTGTCTTATGGTTTTAAGTTTAGATAGCCATTAACCTCCTTATGCAGACAAAGGAGTGGGGCACAATTGAGGGGAGAATGTTATTGTTAGACAACTCAAATGTTGAAAGGGAATTGGTGACTTGTGCTTTTTTTTACTGTAATCCCACTTCTGCACCAAATCTTGTGCATTATTCCATAACAGATGTTGTGAATTTGTGGTCTTAAGTATTTGTGTCTTGTTTAAATGTAAACCTTTGTTGTATGCATGATAATAATCATAATACATGTGTACTGTGTTTAGTTTAATCCCGGGGTATGCAGACAATAAGAGGCAAATAACTAATTTTTCTAACTACCACAGTTAATGTTTGTTCATGCCTGCCTTTAAAAAAAGAGTCAGATGGCCTTTAGTCAATTTGATCAAAGAGATAAAAGATTCTAAACCTAGGTGATTGCTGTCTAAATCTCATAAGACCTGGAAGAGCTGGTTTAAGATTCTGTTTTTGAAAGAAAAATGTAAGGCTAGCCCTGATGCAACTACTGTATTCAAACAAATGTGGATCTGACAATGTATGTAACTGCAGCATCTTCTTAGTATTCAGCAACCACTGTCTAGTCATGCCAGCATCTGTTAGTCTTGTTGAAAGCTTGTGGCAAAGCATAGATGATATATCAGACAAATTCTTTGCTCCGGTGCCTTTTATTACACGAAGAAAAGATACAGGGCCTGGTGGACAGTCCTTCCAATTTAACCATCTCCCCCAGCTGCCATGTTGGATGTACAGTATGTTGTTCTCTCCAGTGGTATTATTGATAAAAGACAGCACACCATACAGCTGCCAAGTCGGAGATAACTGGAAGCGAAGCACCATCGATCATTTGATTTGAGAGCTCTAACAAGCTAACCTTTTCCTACCCCTGTTTCCCTCCACTCCCATATGTATCTATATCTCCTGACAACTAATTTCACAGCTCCGGTCTCCCCTGTAACACAGTTCATACGCTGTATTCACAGAGTATCCTTCAATTATTCTTAACAACATCAACTCTCACATGAGGGAGTAGAAAGTGGACGTGTTTGAAAGTAACATTTTCCTTTTCCTTTAGTGTGGTAACACATATGTTAGACATAGCTTTGTTGCGACATTTAAACACGAAAAATATTAAAAGAAATATAGCTTCCTTAGAAATCATACCTCTGTATGATACAACCAGGTTTTGATATAAAAGAAATTAAAAGCAGAAAGGATGACTAAATGAAAGAAAGGAAGAAATAAACATGAGGAAAGAAGGTGAGAAGGAGCAACAATGTAGATGCGCTTTAAGAAATGTATTGGCTGTACATTTGTGTTCTTTGCTGATTACTACCAAGTTCTGAATACTAGACCTCCTCAAATCTTGCAGAAACACGAAAAAATTCCAACAGGAGTCCTTGTGATAACTTAACACACAGTAAAAACAAGTGTCCCTGGCAAAACAGCATTCTACAAAACAACAACGATTCAAGCCAGAATTCCAGCAGCAAAGTGCTACAAATACAGAACATGCCAGCAGATGCCGGAACTGCTGATTCACATAGTCTAGAACTTTGGAACCAGCTTGTTACATTCCAACCATGGGGTTACAAACCATACATCAATGTCCAACGTGATATTGGCTTCCAGCTACACGACTATGGAATTTTCCACCTGTCCTTAATCGCAGTGAGCAGGTTGCAAAGCCTCCAGCTCTAACAGCCATGACACTGACAGGTTTAGAAGCCATTTAACAACACTATGCTGAGTGGTTGAAGGGGCAGTAAAACATTCATCTTTCTGCGTTTTTATAGTTATCAAAAAATGAATCCACTTTGACTCTCCCTTTTCCTTCTGAAGTTTTCTCAAGTGCCTCAAAGTTCTAACATGGAACAGCCTAGTATACCTCATAATCCATGGGAATTGGGATTTACTAAATGGTAGTAGCTTACCAGACCCAACATCTGCCAGGCATGTGAACAAATGTCCTTTCCTTTAGTTCAACAAGCTGTTTACCTTGAGTTGTTGACTGGGCATGCTGCATAAACAAAACTACCGTCAATTAGGACGAAGGTGACTGTACAGTACAGCTTCTAGGAAACAGATGTGTCGTTGTTGCTAGTTGGCCCAATTATTCTCTAACTGGTAAGCTTCAAATTCTATGATATGACAGTAATTGATAATTATCTGCTTTTACCTCCATACTTCTGCCAAAATAAGATATCTTTCTACCTCGATATGGGAAGCAGGGTGATATATGAGTTTCTTTTCTCCCTGGAGTGGAAACTTAGACAATATTTTGTTACCATTCTCCCAAACACTTCATCAAGAATAAAACAAAAATCTGTCAATGTTACACATGTACACCTTACAAGCAATGAAGTTGGCCATGCATGTTTTCTAATAAAAACCGTGCATTCTCTCATTCTTGCATTCATTCATGAAAGCAGATTGTACAGTTTTTCTCTTTATCCTTTGTAGAAAAGGATAAAATGAGAAAAATCTGTCTACATGAGACAGCCCACAAATCAAAGCTAGTTAACAAAAAAGTCCTGCCTTAACTTCTGGTCTTCTTGCTGCTGTACGGCAAGTCAATCTTCTCTGTTCTCAGCAAAATGTTCCTTTAAACTGTGAACCCAAGCTAGGGGAACTCTTTATCATAGTACAACACCGAGTAAACATAAGGCTTTCAAAAGGGCAAGAACATGACAAGAGGCCAATTAGGAAAAGTGGAATCCTGAAATTAAAAGTGGAACATGTTTACAGTATATTTGTACGTCTAGTACTCCAGAAAATGCGTCTCTTAGTGACAGAAACATGTTTATTTACTTGCTCGCCACTACTGGCCACGGAGAGGTAACCCTGACATGCAAGAACAGGTTTGCACAGAAAACTTCAAGTCACGGTGGCTCTCCCTTTGAGCACAGGTAAAGCATGTTCAAATGTGCAGCCACTTGACAATCTCAGAAGTGTCCATTAGCAAACAAGGGCTCTGCCGCTTGAAGCCATGGAAAACCACAAAGCATGTTAGGAATGTAGAAATATGTGATTAACTCATTACATGTATGATATCTTAGTGCATGTATCCAGAGAAAATAAAACTGTGTGCAAGCATGTACAGATCTTTAAATCTTTTACGCATATAAGCTTGCTATTTTCAACTGGTATGTGCCTAGATAATGCTCTCCTTGAAGTTTGGAATGCCATTTTTCTCCATTTCACCTCTACACATACACGCACTTGCTGCATGTATTTTTACAATTTCAGAAGCCTTTTGCAAACAATTTTCTATCCAACACGTTTCATGTTATCCAATGGCACAGCAACAATATGCTATCTTGTTTGGTAGATTATGCTATAACAGTGTACAATTCTAAGCCTCATTTTTTCTACTGCTCAAAATGTCATCTTAGGGTAGGTCCAATTTGCCATATGATACTTCAATAGCAAGAAGGATAGTTCTATCTGACATGTATGTTAATACTCAGCCTGACAACATTGATGTATGAAGCATAGTAAGCTACAAAGTATGTACAAATACAGTTTGCTTGATATGCCAGGTCGACAATGGCATGCTATAAATTTCAGAAATTGTGCATGATACAAGTCAAGTTGGTTGTGCTTGATCCCAAATGAGCAGAACAGAGATTTTGAACAGAAGTTTAACTTCTTAATTTCTCAACAGAACTTCAGACGACCTAGCAGTGCCCCCTGTACTTTTGTCCAATCAATGAAGTCTGACAAATGCGCTAAAACTGATTACCACTCACCTTACTGCCTGTGTTTGTCTTGCCGCTGACAAAGTGGCGACACAACGGTGTATCAAATGGGGGATAATTCCTAATCAACCACAAATTACCACGGAACTGTAACCCGGACTGAAGACAGGTGTGCACGGTATCACGACGGACTGGTAATGATTGAAACGCGACTTTTCCCGGCAAGTATTTCACCCCCTACGGACGACTTGAGTTTCAGTAACCCGGGGTCAGTCGCTGGGGTCACTTAAGTTGAATTAGTCCAAGTAGCATACTGCCCTCCCCGACGTATGTACAGCCGTGTAAGAAGATACACACAGAACAATGGCTCAACTACAGGCACATGGCGCCACACAATTAACAACAAGTTTCATTTCAAGGGAAACAATTGCAATCCAAGCTGGAGGTAGTAATGCTATAGTAGTTCTGACCCCATGCTAGCCCCCCCAGGGCAGCGAGAACCCTTAACCAGATTAACCAATGACAATTGCCTTTATTACAGCTAACTAAAAGGTACAAGTACTTTAACTGATCATACCAACAAAATTAAATCCCACAAAACATGGCGTATGACAACCACTCCAAAAGCTAGTATTTGGTAAATATCTTCTCTGGAGTACTAGAAAAATAAACGATTGATATTTATCTAACACGTAGGCAAAGGCAATCCCTTTTGTCCTGTAACAATGCTGGGATGGTAATTGTAACAATATAAATAGACCACATAACTATAAACATAGCTTGCGGGAGGTACCTGGGTTTTGTGCTTCCCTGAAGGATACGTTACTCATTGTTTCCAAACATATTTATAGCAGGATTAACATTCTCAGCGCACAAGTGTGCACAAATACACACACACATATACACACACACGTTATATATTGCTAATGGCACAATTGTTTAGATATTACCATTCAGGCAATTCTACAATTAAATTTCATGAACTCTAAAACTTTTCTATAGAATATACAGAATCCTCTTTGTCGGTAGCATTTCTGAATGAATCAATAGCTCAACAGAAACCCCAAAATAGATTGATGTGGTTACACGACCAAACAACACCAATGGGCATTAAGGAGACAGTCTAGACAGAATAAATCACTCCCCTGGCGACCCGGCCACTCATCAAGGCATCAGGGAGAAGCCACATCAAGCCTGTTGGTCTGTGGGAGATGTGTTTCACCTGTTAGACTACAATGTGATGCACTTTCAGTCCATCTAGTCCCAACATTTGTGTTCCAAATGACAGAAGAGAACAGCACTTATATGTCTTGTAATGTCTCCTCTAGGTAAACAAAGCCATTAATGCTGCCATATCGGGCCACTAAAGAGTTGTAACATCTCCCCAAAGAGCTGAAGTTTAAAAGGCTTGGGCAGAGTGACCATCTCCAAACTTAGTATCCTTCAGGGTGCTCTTTTCCCCAACCATTCTTTGGCTGCTTCAGGATCAGCATCAGGGTGATGTATATGTACATGATCCATGTACCATTCTCAATTATGGTAGACAGACCAACATGACTGCATGTCTGGGTGCCATGCAGAGGAGGTTACATTTTCTCCTGAGTTGAGTTGGACTTGGACGCCTTGTGAATAGGACACTTAAGTTCAACACAGATTTTCATGACGAAACGAAGCCTGGAAAATAGTTTATTCCATGACGACATTTACATGCTTGTAATCTGCAGTTTAAACTTTAAAGGAACTTGCTGGAGGTTTAATAAAGTTTTAATCTCTTTTCATAGTGAGGCCTATTTTCAACAGCAGCAACAACAACAAAACAATGATTCATAAAATAAATTCCTGTGCTTTCCTATCCCAAACTACCAAACGCTTGAGGAAACATGTTTTCCTTGCCATTTAGACATCTGTGCATAAGTAGACAGTGTAAAGAAAGCTAGAGGAAGCTGACAACATCTCTGAATCAGCACGACCTCAGCACGACCAGGTAGGATCTCTGAGGTCAGGGAAGATGGATCAGACAATATGTAGCTCATCATGGCAACAACCCAGGGAATGATAGTTATTACTGCAGGAGCACTTCATAGTCATACAGAAGGCTTGATACTGATATGGCATATCTATCAATAATCTCTGTGCCTTTAGAAGGAATGTAGACGGATGGCTTTTTTATAATCAGTAATCAGTCTCCACAGGTTGGCATGATAAGTGCAATAACATTTAATCTTCTCAGCTATCTCATTAGATTCTGACACATGTTGCAATGATAATGTCATATTTCTTGTCATTATCTCTGTCAAAGTGGCATGCATCATGATGCTTGTTATGAATATGATGTAACAGTTATTTGTCAACAAAAGTGGGCTGTTCTTTTAAGAGGATAACTACATGTAGAAAATCAGGGATGAATTTCTAGACATGTTTGTTGGTGGCTAAGGCCTTACACTAATAAGGAGAAACTGTTTACCAGTAGTCTGAGAATCCAGAAATGTCTCCAGCTCTATGTTAGTCAACAGAATATGTACTGAACCTTTCCTTTTATACAAGCCTGGTCAGCTCAGTCTGTATGTACTCAGGGTTATGGACTGAATGATGCTGAGAAATTTTTTGTTATATCACCTTCTCACCCTCTCACTCAGCTGCAGGGCTGTCTTCAGCTTTAAATTTTTTTTTCTTCCCACAAAATCTTATTGTTTGGGAGCCCATGTTCTGAATTTCCTTTGAATTTGTCATTTTAAGCTTACGAACATACACATTTTCCTCAATTTCATGTCAGATTTTGGGACGGACTGGGTGAAATTTTGTCTGTCCCAACAAGCAAATTTCCATCCTGGGACAGAGGGACGGGTCCTGGAGACAGCCCTGCTCAGTTGAGAAGCCTTTCGGCAAAAGGGCTATAACTTGTCAGCTTCATTTTGAAACTTCTCCATGTTGTTCTGTCTGCAGCCAGTTTGGTGCAGCTCTCTGGGGAATTTCTTGATTTGATCTAAACATCTGTTTTCTTTTAAATTTCAAACTTTAGATACAACTATCACCTGGCATCTAAAGTGCATGTACCCAAACCATAATCCCCAACTTCGAACTTTAATGTTCTGCTATGATCCTTAATCGAAGCTTGAACGTTCATCTGTGTTGGTATAAACAAAATTAATCATTTTGAAGCAAGGTTCCACACCAATTTTTGTGTTACAAATTACAGTTCAACATTGCTTCAGAATGAGTCCTGATGTATGCTCCCTTACAAGTCACAAAAGTTTGTTTGCTTCAAGTACTGTATTCTATTTTTGGTTTATAACGAGATTTCTTAATGGAAAACTGGGAACTGGCAACATTCCAGTGGTACATGCAAGCAGAGCCGTACCACAGGGAATAAGAGGTTGACAATGACATACCAGTTCACATATGGTGCTGTCAAAACTCCAGGGGACACATTTCTCAACCAACAACAATGCCCTTTATGACTGCAAACCTCATATAACCTCCTTGAGGCAACATATACAAAGGGCCAATTTACACACAGCTTGTCTAGATATCTGAACTGCAGATATCTGCCAGGCGACAGCTTTTTTCTGTGTCTAAACAGGAATTTTATGGTCTTAATGAGGGTTTTTTTAGATGTCGGGAAAATTTCAGCCGACCACTCTGAAGCATTCGCCCGACAACTCAGCGGGAGTCCCCGACCGCTCCAACCGGACGTCTAAACATAATGTGTCGCGTAGTAGACATCTGGAGGTCGGGGTTCACGCTAGTTTGCATATTTGGCGGGCGATAAAGCGGGAAAACTTCTTAGCATCAAGGACCATTTGTTCCCAAACGGACGACGGACTTCTTTCGTGATGCCAGATCGTTCGGTGGATCGGCCCTCCCCCCTCCGCCACGACAAGGGCAGCAAGTAGGAACGCAGCGTTGATTCTGACCGGTCGCTGTCGTCTTCCCCGGGACCTCAAACGCCTCTTACGCTCAACCCTTGCTTGCTGCCTCATGTTTAGCCACACGCGAGTCAGATAAAGAAAAAATACCATATTCATCATGACGAAAAACACAGGCGGTTCTCCCGCCATTTTGAAACGCGCGCAAAAGTTTGAATAGGGTCACGAGTGCAATCAGCGCGCTGCGTGAGTCCTGCGGTGCTTCCTGTCGGTGTGTATAAATGCGTCCAGATATCTAAGGCTCAGATGTCGGCGGATTTTTAGATATCTAAAAAACTCTGTATAAATTGGGCCAAAATGTGCTTTCCTTCACAGAAATGAGTTGCTCTCCCACATGTCATACTATCTAACCTATCACATCAGGCCACAATGAAGGAGTATGCAGGCATTTTGTAGCAGCATGGGGAATAATGTACAGGAAGCAGTGCTGACCCCCTGACCCACCTGTCAGGAATACACACATTCTTCAAAGTTATGTCTGATCATCCCATCTCAGGGCTCGAAATACTGGGTGCATGTGCACCCAGTGCACCCAATTTTGGAGCTGTGCACCTAATTTTTTACTGTGGGTGCACTGGTGCACCCAAATATTTTCGTACGGTTTAATGTGTAAAGAAAGGTATCACTGCACACTAGTAGACAGCATATTCTTGACATCTAAGACATAGTGTAAGAAAATAATAAAATCTTTGTTGTAGTACTTGTTTAAGATTTTGGTGTTAGAATTTGAGTTAATTTCTATTTTGAAAGCTTCAAAACTGCGTGCACGAGGCTTTTCTTAATGTCAGAAGAGACTGCCAAAGGACCAAGGCTTATAAATATAATGCTTTCCTTTATGTCTTCCGTGGCGTTGATTTTTTTCTTCACCGAGGTCGATGTTAATAACACGCTGGGACCCTTATTCGTCACTAGTTAGTCTTATTGAAATTTTATCGAGAAAATGAATGCACCACAGTAATTTTGTACACATACTAAAAAAATATTTAAAAATATCAAAATTTGATTGATGATTAACAAATACACTTTTCATTCAAATTATCTTTATTTTCACTTTATTTTTATGGTTATTACTGTTTTTGACTTTGCAAGTAAAATATGAAAGCGTCGTCACCAAGCTCCCATTTCAGATACAAGCTCAGAAGAGGAACAGTAAGGTTTATGATTAGGTTTTGCTTACAATAGTTACATTCTACTTTATTTTATGTGGTGCACCCAAAAATTTTTTGGTGCACCCAATTTTTTAGGTTGGGTGCACCAGTGCACCTGATCCCAAAACTGAATTTCGAGCCCTGCATCTGTACGGCAGCGGACAGAAGTAAACTTTTAAGAATGCGTGTATTCCTGACGGGTGCCTTTCTTGGCAACATGTCAAATCATGCATGTATATTCAATAGGGAACGTATAAAGTACGAAGCCTTAAAGCAGTTCCCTGCATTACCTCAAACCGTTGCACTAAATGGAAATCTTCTAACCCGAAAATCAATACACATCAAAGTAGGCAGTGTCTTTTCCCCTGAGACGGCTGATAGACTCTGCCTTTCCATCACCCATTCAGGATTTTCCATAACTTCTTTAGAATCACATGTGAGTTACTGCTTGTGCCGAAAATGTCTTCTTCGTGTGCCAACCAATTTGTCTGGACATCAAAAGAGCCCTGAATAAACTTCAAGTCACTAAAAAGAGACAAACTGTGCACATTTCACCAATTTGGCAGTCACTTTTCTGGAGTTTTCTTGGTAAATGTATTTTCTATCAACAGCTTGCTGAGAACTTCTCCCATTTCTGGTCTATAGAATGATAGACCTTTAACTTATCATACTTCAGCTCAATAGTGATGTAAGTTGGTTCATAATGCTTTCATATGAAGAGCAACAGCTCAACTCCCATACATGTATACGAGTGGCAGGGTTTGACTGCATTTGCAAAACTGTGTGGGTGCAAACTGACCGTATCATTATCAATGTTAAATTCACTTTGGGTATACACAAAGGAGCTAGGCAGCTACATGTATATATGATTCCTTAACACCGCCTCTTCCTACTGCAATACATTGTATTATATTGGAGCAATATCAAAGCATTCACTCTTCAAATTTCTAAGCACCAGAAACAGATGGTGATCAATATTCTGCTCCACCAGCTCAAGAGTAAATGTCATACATTACTGCCAACAACCTCACCAAAGGGCCCTTGATGAGGCCAGGGAGCCAATGTTATAACTTATGTGGCCCCTGCAGCAAAGTTTAAGTACTCCAGAAATGCCTCAGGAAATACAACTGAGCCAAGGGTAAGTTATTTGTGACTGCTGTGAGAGACGACGTTAAGAAATTCAAACAACATTCATGTACATTGTTCATGTAATGCATTCCTTTGTGGAACCACCATAATTTCACATGCTGAGATTCGCAGAACAGTTTAAATGGAAACCCAGAAGGTTTGGGTATGTGGAAGGGAGGCATGATTTGCTACCTCTGTATAGGTCAAGAAACTCAAATATATATGCATACGGATGCATTCTGCTTAGGGCTATTCTAGTATGAAGAAATACTGGGAACAAAAAGTAATCCCCAAAGTCATACACATTTTATTTCATTTGATAAGTTGCATTTCCCAGAGCAACTTTGATGTACTTAGAAGTTACTATCTATGCAAAGTATAATCTTTAATGATCATCATAACTTCAGGTCTTATGTTGTGAGTTAGTACATAATCTCACCTTAAATGTGTTGCCAGTCTTATCATACTCTGGAGGGATGTAGATGCCTTCTGGGTTGTCTGTGAAAATGAAAAAAAATGCATCAAAATCAATATAACTTAGCATTTTGAATATATACATTCAAGCATTGATTTTAGTTGCTAACACTTACAATATTCTTGTACTTGTCTAATCAACTTTGGTACATACAGTATGGCAATATTCACTTAGAAATATGGCAACTGCACATGGATCCCAATTTTTTATGGTGGTAAAAAGATAACATATCACTCCAGTGCCCCTTTGTCACAATACTAAATGACACATGTACATGTATGATTTACTACATGTATAAACTACATCCTGGGTAAGTTCTCTTGTCAGTATATCCCCAAGGAGCTTAAAAGTTTTCCCTTGAGTTGACTACAACAATTACTTGAGGGACGTACGTGCAGTGGGCATAGAGTCAAAATATCTTTACAAGGCTGGGTAAAGATGTCTATCATTTCCCAATTGATTCGACAATTAACTGAAGTAGAAAAAGCATCCCTTTACTGTTGGAAATAGGCTGAGTAGTACAGATTTCAAGCAGTGATTGCCTCTCAAGACTTGAATAGATGTAGAGTATAGTCAGAGACCTGGGGGCATCATGGTGAGAATCTTATCTCTGGTAGTGCCGAAAGAACTTATATGTACCACTTCAGTTTCAAACCTGGGGCTGCTTGAAACCCTGAACGTGAACTTGACAAACCCACATGATAGGCATCTTAAGTACACCTATCTCCCTAATGGAGGTAAAGACCTTTCAGACGGATGCAATCAATATCAGAGTACATGCAGGTACAAAAATAGATTGAAGACCATTGAAATAAAACCTGCACAACCTTTGCCACAATTTTTACCAAGCAATCTGCAGAGTCTGTAATAAAATATCTACAGTCTGCAGTTGTAGATAGATGTAAAACATCATACCATAGAACTGAAGTGACTGAGTATTCTACAAATCAATACGTGTCTATAACATAATTCAAATTTTTCCCTCTCCTGTGGGCTACTAGTAGTTCATTGACCCTGTACAGGTTGCAGCATAAGGCAGAAGTAGCAGGTAGAAAGTTGAGGCAAGAGACTATATTGATCATAAAGGCAGTCACTACAGTTGAAGCCAACTGATTCCCAAGGGAGCCTTGTATTCAGATATAACATACAATAATCATACATGTAAATGCCCAACATTAAATCAAGACAAAAAATAGAGACTTACAATTCTAAAGACACACAAAATTTGAATGTCACAGTCTTCAGTTCAGTTCAGGAGGATATCTCCCCAATCTGTGATGCCTGAGTTAGTATCCCAGCTGTGTTTTCTCCCCTACCTGACCAGAAGAGCTACATGTAATACACACAGCTGAGACATCACTCAGCTATTCGTTATACATAATACTGTATCGGTTCTGTAAGAGGAATTTATCCCCACCAATTGTATAGGGATGTCGACATGTATGTTTTCCTCTTAGCATGACCTAAACTCAGGTGAAATATTGTCAATCAATGTCCACCATCAAGCTTACTCAAGTGTGGCTAAAATTAGTAGAAGCCAGCGGGTATTCCAGCTCTGCCCGTGGGAGTAATACCCTGCCCAAGATAACGTATGGATCGAGAAAGAAGCCAATTACCACATTTCAAGAAAAGGAGGCATGTGGCTTAAGAGACTGGCTGCAAACACAGAAGGCTTGTTAGAAAGCTGCAAACTCAGAAGGCTTGTTAGAGAGAGATGCCATTCTTTGGAAAGTTTCACATTTAACTGCAGAATTTTCAACCAATAGCAGGGTTTGCAGCTACAGATATTTCTATCTGTGTTTGACACTTTTAGATGACGGTAAAAAAATACTGCATTGTAATTTTACAAGTTTGATCAGGAACAATTAACCTTACGGTCAGAAGAAATAGGCCTATTTTGATTACAATCTAGGGCTCACCTTAATCTCCTAAAATTTGGACATTTGTAAAAGTTATCATCAACAATGTACCATGCTTTAAGCCCATTCACACACCAGATTTTTTCCCTAATCGTGCTATTCACCATGTTCAGCTCTGTGAAATCACTACCTGATTGAATAACGTAGCAACATGAAAGTCGGATCATGAGCATGACCTTCCCATGACTTTGGAAATAGAAGACATACTGCTCATTGATCATGGACTGGGTTACATGTAAGACAACTCTAAAAAGATACACTTGACTTCCATTACATCTCTACCACAAGGTGACAAAGAAAAGCAATACAATTTGCTAATGACAGGATTTCATCCCAAACAGATATCTCAATGTCATTGTCTTTTAAGTGGACAATACAAAACAGACTTATATGAAAGTCATAATATGGTATGAGTATAAATCAAGACTCTGTGTTATCCAGAATTCATCTTTGCTCAAGCTATACAAAAGAGCGGGGTTTGGGAACAACATCTTTGTGTTCAGCACCAAGGACATGCACCATCCATTTTAGACGTGAGGAATTAAGAATGGAGTCTGCTCTTCTTAATCCAACCTGTAGAAGCATGCAGCTTGAAAAAATGGACTGCTGCTCTGCAATACTTTTCATAACTATGCAGCTTCCCCTGACCAGATGCCCAAGCTGCTTTCCTAAGACAAGCAGTGACTAACAAGGCTTGAAACGTTTTTGGGCATCCCGTCCCTGGAGAGCTGTGAAATGTAGTAATGACTGAGTGGACCTGGCGGGTTAGCTTACCCCAGACTTGGCAGACCGTTCTTCCTATTGATTATATGACAGGAACTGCCCTACCAGAGACACAGTACACCACGCAGCTGTGTGATGCGGTCTCTGGACAACATTAGGGCACACCGTTCAGGTCAGGGAGTCATTTTGCTTCGACAACTCAAGGGCAAATATCAAGGAAGTAATACACTCCCAACTTAGTAATTTTATTGATTGAAATTCTGCAGCCCATTTGTTATTCCTGCATTCAAGAAAGTTGTGTTATCGTAATTTCTTTCAAGGTTATGCTTGAAGGAAGGGATTTATTTATGATGACAGGCATTCCGTTACAGCTTACTTTGTTGTTTGTATTATCTAAACAACAAAAGGAGAAAACGATTAGGAGAGGAAACATCAGCAAAAACAAAATATATCCCTCTATATGGGGTGTAAAAAGAAACAAGTTTGACAGAGCTGTTGACCTGAAAAAAGTTGTATTTTCCCATAACTATATCTGTCTAGATCTAAAGCTTTACTTTTACTGAATTGGATGCTATCTTGTGATGTAGGCTTAGGTTGTTTCATTTCTACAAACCCACTGGTCTATGTGACTGATCACCATCCACTTGATACAAATGATAAGAGATACTGTATACTATGAAGCAGGCCAACTCACGTATCCCCCATCAATCTCCCCCATCAATCAAGGAAATGTGGTACAATGCACTCAAAAGTTCTCTTAGAGGATTTGGAAGAAAAACACTGGTGTGATGCCGTTGTGCTTCATGTCTAAAATCCTGTACAACTTCATGTCATGTGGAGTATACTGCTAGTGATAATGACTACACCACTTGAAATGACACAGTACATACAGGAAAATACATGTAGGTTGTAATGATACTTTAGATAACCTGTTATGGTGACTGTTGACTGCAACTAAAGCCTGGAGCTGCGCTTCCATCATTCTCGAGGTGAAAACACCACCACCAGACACTGAGGAGTCTAGAGAATGGCCAGTTCATGGGATATGTATATACATAGCTGCAAGTAGCTCATTTATATCAAGGAATATACATCCTCCAATCAACCATAATCATAGGCAATTGTATGTCTATATCTAAAACGTTTGAACTGGATATAGAGCAGCATGAGCTATGTCTGTAAATAATATCAAACTACAAATGATTAACCAGAGATGCCATCTGTCACCCTAGATATTAGAGCACACAACAAAACACAATTTGACAGAAAGTCTGTGCTCAGGTACATATGCTGAATTGGATAATAATGTAGACTATTGTTAGACCTTCCAAGTGTTGAGCACGTAGAACTCAATTGGCTTTGAAACTGGCTGAAATATTAGACAATATTCTGAAAAAAACTTCTGAAAAAAAGTAGGTCAGTGAAATAGAGATAAACTTCATCAATTAGCCTACAAAGGCACAAAGTGAAGCCCTGGACACAAACAGATCCATCTAATGCACACTTCAGTCAGAAAAGTGCAGCCAGTATGATACTGATAAAACTTCAATAACTTTCAGGTTTCCATGACAAATTGCTGAGAGCTACAGTAGCTCTTACATGTAGCTACTTGTCATCAGCTACACCTTTCACTCGTCTTCTATCATGGCAACATGCATCCACTATTTTGATACAGGAACATCTTTGCATGACAGCTCTGATTTATGAGAAACACATTCACTGCAAAAGATAAGCCTGGAGCCATCCATCAACTTTACACTACTAAGTAAGAGCACCACTGCAGCACTGTACAGATTGTAGTAGATTGACATGAGATACATGTACGTGTGTGTTAGAAGCAACCACCAGCTGGAGGGTCCTCAACAATTTAATACTGCAAGTATAAATGTGTGTCAACAATCAACGTGCAGTATGATACAAAAGTAAGATTACATGTAGGTGACTTTCGAAGTAATTCAAGTATGGA
Organism: Branchiostoma lanceolatum; assembly: GCA_035149815.1. Lineage (NCBI taxonomy): Eukaryota > Metazoa > Chordata > Leptocardii > Amphioxiformes > Branchiostomatidae > Branchiostoma > Branchiostoma lanceolatum. The sequence continues at coordinate 23,037,153 of CM068868.1, forward strand.
TATTAAAGGCCAGGATATACACTTATATATCATCAGGCCTGGAAAACTTCATCATCTTTACTGGTAAGACCATCAACTTTCACAAATACATTGTTCAATGTGGAGAAATAGGTTAGTACAATATTCCAAGAGCAGGTGCAAGCCTTTCATCAACATGTAACAAGTAATAATCTAGACTGTGATAATAACAACAATCCCGTTTTCACACTGCAAGTAGAGCTTATCAATTTGAATTCAGGCCAAGCTAACAGCCCATGTTTTTAATCCCAACTTCCACATAGCTGGTTCTAAGTTCCCTGACTCTAATGAACCTAGCTTATGGATGGTCGTGATCCTGCACATTTGAGTAATTTGGGAGCTCTAATGTGCGCTGCGGGATCCCTACAACCAGAGTGCATAATGTACTAAAAGGCTTTTAAGACTCTTGCCTTTTGAAACTTTAATGCTGACATGTTAGCAAGCAGGTTTCTAGTGGTTCTGCTTCTGGATCACGTATACATTGCAGGGGTGAATCCTATTCTACTCATCTATCTACACTCATAACAGTTTGGGTTTGGAGTCCTATAAAGTATAAGCTTTTTATTCAATGTTTAAAAAAGCTACTATACACCTTCAGAGGATAGTTGACTGTCATCTGTCAAGACATTTGGGTTACTGTCTATAAGATGTGATAATTCCTCTGCAACTCACACAAACACACAAAAGAGTGCCTGGTGATGATGTTTGTCACTCGTTGTCAATAAGGACTTTGACTTCAAGAGCATTGTTTTGCACCTTGTGTCAAGTCTACAACAATAATTGCACTGTTACTGGGAATTTTCTGCACAAGAGAATGTTCATGATCAGGTGATGCAGATTTTACAACCACTTTCTACCAATTGTTTGATTGACAAAATTACATTTACAATTCTTTCTTCAGACAAAAATGTCTAGTACTATTTGGTGTGTTCAAACCAGCTACATGTACATGACAGTGTTGCCGTGTTCAAAACAAACAGCATACATGTATTTCTACCTGAATGCATGATGGTCAGTGTTACAGAAAACATGCATGTACATGTGAAGCCTGCTGTGCAGATTTTACGCCATATTCTGACTCAATCCCCACAACTGTAATATAGGATGAATTTAAATAGGAATCGAGAAGAAAAGTGCAGAAAATTTCTTTTGAATGTGGCATTGATTTACAACCAGGACCTCTAAGTGTACAAGTCAGCAGGATTTGTGTAACAACATCTTGACTGCAGTAGATATGTTCCATCAATATCACCTGCGAACAGAGCCTGGGGCCACAGGAGTCACTTCAGGCATCATCAGGAACCAAATTGTCCTCGCCATACAATCTCGCTTTCTCTATTGATTGCATCATTTTGTATGCTGGAGCAGACAACTAGTCATATCCAGCAGTTTGGATAGCAAATTGCTCACTGCTTCAGCAAATAATGATGACATATCAGCTTCAGGGGAGTCTTTCTTCCAACGGCAATGGCTTCTTATGAGAAACGGATCATCTTGAAGACCTAACAAGAATGGAAGCAATTTCTACAAGTTGACTATGTACAGTATATGGCCCTGTTTTGGGCACTGAAAATATGCACATACATCAACAACCTCCGAAAAAACAACATTTAAGTTAGAAGACTATAGAAATAAAAAGTTATCATAAGGATTCTGTTCTTAGGACCATCCCACCCGTCCCACTGATGACTATAATCCTATTTCTATTGGATATTTATGAATCTATCTGACGTAAATTGGAGGACAAATCTGGCCTTCTATCAACAGGCCTAGGGTAGCAGCTCAAATTGAAAGACATTATCAGAAGCACATTGATAGACAGAAAGTGCTGATATGTAATTTTACTCAGACTTTGCTGGCCTCCAGGCTGCAGCTAAATTCATTAAATGCAGGCAGTGACTGCTGCAAAAGTGCATAGAGGTTTGTTTTTTTCAAAGACATAGTCGTACATCTTCATGAGATTTAAATCCTCCAAATGATTACAGCTTTCTGTTCACCGCAAATTGCATGTTTGGCTCGGGTTGGTCTCTCTTTATGGCCTTACCATTGCTAGACATGATTTAAGTCACAGGTTACAGGCACAGATAAGGCAGAATAAAGCTGCTACGATCAGACATGCATGGTACTCTATCTAGCTAGAACATTTGGCAAGTTTGAAATGTAAAAGACGAAAACTTGGCACTTAAGACAAGTTGCGGGAAGTTTTGCTCCTCAGGGGCCATCGAAGAACGACATTCATGAAAATGAAATGCTGCACAATTCTCAAAACCTGCTGGGCAAGTCAGTAATCGACAATTTTCATGTATCTTTCCCAGATGGAGGATCACAGCAGGAATGCCTGACTGGTGCCTGTACGTGGGTGGATACATGCAAACTTATCAAACGGGGATACTGTAAACGTAGAAATGATCGCGGGGCATTGATTTTGCGGTAGGGAGAAAATGGGGTGTTCGCAGTGGTTTTGAGGTCACGTTTGAAACAATTATAGTAGCGCTATAGTCACACAATACAGCGGCTTTTCGCGGTGGTTTTAAGTTTGTGGTAAAGAGTTCACGGTAAAAACTGCAAACATAATACCACCGTGAACATTTCTGCATGTACAGTATCTCACACAAAATCCTGCAACTGGTTATGCTATTACCTCTGCCATTACATTTGTACCTGAGTGATACCTGGTTGGCTGATTTGTCCCCAGAAACTACAAGATTGCATCTAGCTTCTCTTCAAACAGTCAATTTCACCCTTTGGGCTAAAACTGTAAGTCTATATGAGAAATGACCTTGTCAGATTGAATCTCTCTGAATGGTTTCCGAGATACAGATCGAGATAGAAGGAAAGCTTTGCTGGACCTCCGCCCAGAAGACGAAGCTATCAAGTCTCTAGATCTCCTCCACTTGGGTTGAGTTTCCCTTAATACTAATCTTAGGGATTCTTCACTAGAACTCATCATGGCCCCTGTCGAACATGAGCAGGATATAACAAGGGGAAAAATGTATTTTGCATGATTTAGAATGCACAAAATGTCATGAAATGGGAAAGAATTTAAAAAAAGATGTATGTACAAGGATGCTACAAACTTCCTAGATCTTGTTAAATTACACTTGCTCTAGAGCTAATAGTAATAATATCGAGATTATACTAACTGGTCCAAAGAACACAAAGGATAAGTGCAATCCCTGCTAAACGAGCCCTAACCACTTTTTTTTAGTTTTAAGTGCAGTGTTTAAGGATAATGTATGAGCTTTATTGCTTTCATCAATGCAGCTTGTGGCAGATAATGCATGACCTTCATTGACTTCCACAGCAGCTGCTAAATGGTTTAATAGGCAATCGTTATTAGTTAAGCATGTTACACACCTGATATGAATATGGAGAGATGTTTTCTTGGATTTCCTCTATGCGGAGTAAGGCACACAGATGATATACATACATACGTATAGTGGTGTACATACATATGTATACTGGGGAGTCTATCTCTACGGTGTAACTCCCCTAATCCCTGCCTGATTTAACAACTTGCCTGTACCATAATCTCCCGCCATCGGTCTGGAGGTTGTACACTTATTACTGCCCTGCTTCATATTCTCCACAAATCCCTCTCTTCTCCCCAGGGTTGTCTCAGAAATTCACCTGCTGTTTTCTCACTTTCTCATTTGACTTAAGGCATCAGAGGTCAGAAATATTGCTTTAAAGCATATTTCATTCTTCATCCATCCTCTTTAACATCCAAGTTGTCAGTTGCAGCTTTTACCTATTGTCAATACCACCATTTTTTTTGGTCATATCATGACACTGCAATGATGAATTACAGTAAAGAAGCAAACTTTGCTTGACAGTGTTTGGAAAATAGACCAAAACTTACAGTACTGCATACTGCAACTTGCTGCTTGTTGCACACAAAATTGAATTTGGTATGCATACTATTACTAGAAGACTGTTTAGTTTGCTGTTTTTAGTTCTGTGTCTTCCTGATAATAGAACCTCTCTTCTGAGATAGGTCTGTCTGTCCTTATTTGAACCCAATTTAGCGGTGTAGTAGATAAAGCATAATGGTAAGCGATAGCCCCCAGAGATATTGCAGATGTCAACTTTATTGGCTTCTTCATAAATGCCACGTTGGTCTCTTCTGTGATATATGTAATATGCAAAATGCCTTGAAGGCCTAGGACATTCGGTATCTTGAACAGGAAGTTGAAGTCATCTATGGTATCAGCACCATCACAATTACATTGTATGTGTCATGATTTAAACTCTCTGATCTTCTTCGATAAGGTTGCAAAACCACCTACCCTTAGAGCTTAAAAGTGCATCATGTACAGATTCCATCATGTAAGTTAAGACCAGTGTACAACAAAGACAGTTCATACACATTTGTCTCCTTCCCTTTGGTAATATTGGTCTGAAGAAAGCCCAACATACATGTAGATATTATCTGTGTGCTAGCTTTGATTCAGTTTGTCCATGCTACTGAATTGTCTTCACAAAGATAGATGTATGCCAGTATGGATACATGTAGAACGTACAATGTCTTTTTGGAGAAAAAAAAGCTTATAAACATCTAATAAAATATGCTCTATTTTTTTAGTCCTGTCTGAACAACCAAGCCTTACAAGGTTGAACATATCCATCTTATTCTTTGAGTCTGAATAATGTTACCTGCTACAATTGGAGATACAGCCCTACATAGAATAGCTATCACACTGTAACACTTGTATCATACAGCACAATTTAACATCACTCACTCATCAGATAAGAACCCCTGCTGAACAAGATGCATGTACCTATCAGAAAGTTACTACTGAAAAAGGCAACATCATTCCAGCGGTATTCCATGCTGTGCAATACAAGTGAAATGGATTTTCACTCAAAGGAAGCAGACACAGAGGCTCTTCAGTATAATTCAATCAGACACAAAGGCTCCAGGCCAATACATACCAGTATGCCAGATGCCTTTGCTGAGTTCACCATTAGCTCTTCTCCCAAGAGGTTTTAACGACAGCCTAACTTCTTGGTCATCCATAAGTCTGATGAGATGTAGTTATATGACAGGGTTAGGGATAGCCCAGGAATAGACATAGGCAGGTTGGAAGATGTTGGACTAGAATTTCTGTCCACAACTGCCTGGTGTATATGGTATTTCATCTCCCCTCCTCTTTCCCTCCCCAATTTTTTCTCTCAACTTTCTTTCACCATTTGGCTTTTCTATATAACGTTACTCCTAGTAAATTTCTACACGCATGTTATTAACCTTGCCTTTCATTGTCCTTCATGGTATTTGCCTTAGGTCAGTCACATTTTGGAAATACCTCATAATCACTGTGTGCCATGGTTCAGGTTTGCGGTGATCTAATGCTCTGAATGACCAATTTGACCAACATGGGATATCCCTATTTGCAAACATTATATTCTCCTATCCCCTATTATAGACCATAACCCACAGAACAACATTGTTATGGCCTGATCAGTTAAGATTGCTATCACCAGGGGACACATTAATTACAAGAATAAAGCAGCATCAACCTCCACTAGGCAAATTCCTGCGCCCATCATGGGCCATAACAGGTACAGGGATAACTAGATAATTGCCTCGTCAATAATTCATTATTTCGCTGTGACCCTGATACAGCCGTCGTCATAGAAATGCCATTTTCCGCTGAGGGTAAGGAGGAATATCTCACGGATCCACTGTCCCAGTGGAATGGAGGTTAACAAGCAGGCACATCAAATGAATTTTAACAGGCAAAGATAATGCCTGAAATGCAGAAGTTGATTGGCAGTTTGTGCAGGCCTACAGAGAACAGCTGCCTCCTGCGTAGAACTGCTTATCATCTTTATCAATTATTCAGTATTGGGGAGAAAGATAAATTAGTGGTTCTTGTGAATCAGTGGGGCAACAAATGTTCGGTCCGTATTTCCTTCAACTTTCAGGCAACCTTAAGTCCAGCCCTGTGCAACGAAATTCCTGTTTGATCAAAGATTGGGTAATTTTAGTGACAGAGAGATACAATATAGCACATACATTGCCAAGTGTTAGTATAGATGTCCATTCTCCTAAATCCATTTGAGGTTTAAAGTACCTGAAAAACTAGAACTCAAAAGAGTACAAACCTCTGGCAGGTACTAAATAAATGAAGCATACAGATTCAAATGTCATTCACATGTATTCAAACTGCTACCAAATCAAAATGGCCAAAGATTCCGCCCGACTGTATCTCACTCTTCCTGACCTGCTGTCTTGTCCCTTAATCTATTTCTTGAAACAGCCCTTACTGTTCACCAAGAATACATGTCCAGTATACAGCGTTCGAAATACCCGTCTGCAATCTGCAAATTGCATACAGATTTTCAAGATTGCAGAAGAAAAATTAAACAATCTGCAATTTTGCAGAAGAAAAAAAATCAGACTCCGGATTCAATGGCTCTCAATTCAGGAGATTACATAGACTTACTAGTACTAAGCAAACTAGCGGCGCTGTAAATAAACTGAAATCCACAGCGCCGCGCGAGATGGCGGTGTTTAGGTGCGTTCCAACTGCCTGGTGCTACTTGAGGTCAGTTTTTTTCGGGGACTTTCGACACTTTCCGTGATAACTTCGGGGACGAATCATGTGAGAAAATGTCAAATTTGTGCATTTCCGTCAACCCTCGCTAATCTCCGCGGTCACAATCTCGGGGTCGGCAAAAGTCGGGAAAACAATTCCCGGATGTTTCTAGCGTGAACAAGTATGTCCAAGTCGCAAGCTGCGATTTCTTCAGAGCCCGAACTCGGGGCATGGGCGCGATGACAGAAGGAACGAAACGGTGGCCACTACATTAGCCCGTGGTCCTTGAAGCCCAGACGGCAGCGATGAAGTTGAGAACTACTCGGATAGATATTGAGCATCGCCTTGTATGGAAAAGGCGGAACATTTTCTCCTGTGCCGACACAGTGGGGAGGGGGGCACCCACGTGTAAAACTAACATCATCGGGCCGTCTCTGGAGTCTCCCCGAATGTCCGAAGTCGGAGTCCGATGTTTGAAACCGATAGCAATGTTTCAGATTTATACACAAAACTACACAGAGGCCAAGGTTTACGTAAAGGCGTTTTATTTTGAATTTTACATTTTTTTCTCGGTTTTTGTCATGTTTTCTGTGGGCCGTGGCTGTGTCACAGGTCGTGCGATCTTATTCATTAATCATAATACGCATCACAACACATATTTCTTGCAAGGATATAATTCCCTTGTCCTCCTTATCAGGCAGGCTGTTGAATTTGTTTTTAATTTTGATACACATACTGAAATGATCAAAGGAATATTTGATTTGATTGATATTGAATAAATATACTTTTGCTGTTGCAATTTTTGCTATTAATTTGAATATTTTTCACACACATGCATGTTATTCCTCTTAAAAACTTTGCTAGTGATAATCAAAGATGGAGTGAGAGAATAAAGAATTATAGCAATGTTGCAAAGCTCTAGATATAATGTAAGTAGGTAGGCATTATTAAGTTGAGAAGGTTGTAGTATGGAGGCATGTGTATTTGCAGAAAATATTTTCAAATTGCAGAAAAAAATTGTGACATTCTGCAATATTGCAGAACACTGAAAAAAAGTATTTCTACTACTGAGTATATCATATAATCTATCTAAATAGAAATACCCTTCTTGTCCAGCTACCATATCTAATCTACTTACAACTAATAACTGATGGATAAACAAATCTCTGGAAACATGCAATACATACCATCAATTGTGGTACGATATCGTTATTAGATGTCACTGCTCAACTGGATTAACCTTCCACTGGAGGAACAGCGGCAGCAATGCCGCTGTAACTTTGTCTGCATGGAAAGGTAATGGTCATTCTTCAAAACCTACTGGTTGTTTTACATGCCAAAAACTCCAGCAAATTACTGTTTTTATCTGAATAAAAACTGAAATTGCAGGCCAAAAGACAACTGAAGGCTGCAACAAAAGTCAGCCCCAAAGTCAGTAATGCTATTCAATTTTCTTGCCACAATGCCAGTCCAAGAAAGTACTTTGAAATATTATCTGAATAAGGCTATTATAGTATTGGAATATTGGGCCCGTGTGTTACATGTTTCTTTGTGTATACCATTACCAGTCACTCTTTGCACATCCAACACTTATGTGTGCCTGCAAACTTTGCTGCTGTTTTACTGCAACAACTTACACACAGACAAAGGAAACAGAAGTTGCTGTGTGTAGACATTCCTTCAGACCCAACTAAGATCACAAACAAGACACAAACATACAAACAGGATTGTTACAAACTAAAAAAAAAAAGGAGGCGAGAAGAGCAAAAAAGTTGGATAAATGTTCTTGGAGAGTTTATCAAGTGCAAATACTTTGCATTTTTGGAACAGTCTTCAGTAGCTAAATCAGATTGAAAATCAAGAAATATTCCTTTGGTCTTGATCGAACGTTATGATTATGATCATCTTGAATCAGCCTCTACTTGCCTCATATTGATTGCACTCCCCAAATCACTATGGCCATGATAAGTCATTTCAGGTTGATATGAAGCTGAAGTCTGACCCAATAGCTGAAGTTCGCTTTCATCTGATGGTGCTGCTCTTGGCCTTTAGTACCTGAGTCAGATTGAAAGTCAGAAACTCTTTCTTTCATTGTGATCGAAACTTATGATAATGATAGTCTTAGATCAGCCTCTACTTGCCTCATATTGATTGCAATGCCCACATTATAATACGGCCATAATAAGTCAATTCAGGTCTGCCCCAATAGCTAAAGCGCGCTTTGATCTGACAGCGTTGCTCTTGGTAACAACACAGGGTATGTGTGGGGTGAGGCTGGGTTTATCCACATCTGTTGACATTCCTCCACTGCCATGGTTAGTAATCACCTGAAATCAACTTCTACCCAAGTGTGGTGGTTACACCTGTACGTGACCACATATCTCAGTGCTGTTAAAGTAAGGGAACAGTACTACATAAAGTGATGTACTACTGGTAAAGGTTGTAGGAATTAATGTTTTACAGTATTACCTGTAAGCAGTGTGCGCAGGGCTCAAAATACTTTGTTTTTTTATTTTCTGCAATAAGTGATTCATGATACCAAGACTACATTCTTTAAGCATTCCAAATTGCAAGACTGTTGCTACTTCATTCTGCAATCTCAATAATTTTTCTGGGTAGGAGGGAATATTTCCAGCCTTGATCAGAAACTGGTCCCACTTCCATTTCTCAGTTTGTGTTGAAGATGTAGAACATGGTTTCCCCAGACAACATCAAGGTGTGAAAGCCAGCATCCCTACGTGAAGCATGGCAACTCCCCCGGGAAAGCAAACAAGTGTGATTTTCCACACAGCAGAAACAAACGGGCGGGGTTCATGTGGAGACAGTCTGATTAACTCTTTTGTGTGGCTCAAACTAGAGGGCGGAGAAGTCTGATGATGTGGAAAAACAGCCCTCCCATGTACTTAACTGGTTCCAGGCACATTATTGATGCTTGGTGAAACCAAGGAGGTTTAAAATCCAACCTCTGAAACTGACATTGCCAAGTCAGCATGTAACTATATACACTCCACTACCTCAAGCTCTTTGTTTGGCCATGTAATCCATGATATGGAACATCTTCCATGTAGCAACTGGAAAATCCTAATCTCCAAGCAGATCTACTGGTGGCAAGACCGTAACAGTATCGAAAGGCCCTTTGGATACTGTCTTGCCACAGGTAGATCTGCTGGGAGATTAGGAAATCCAGCTACATCAAAAAATCAAAGCTCGAAGGTGAATAAGATCACGTCTGGGCAGGCTTGATCAAGCAAAGTGCAAAATTAATTTCACACCACCTTGGTTCCCCTCCACTTGACTTTCATCAGTCAGGGTTAACTCAAAGTCAAATGTTACTCAGTGGGGGTGGGAGGATGGCAGTAATCATTATTCAAGGTCAAGGCACTAGGGAGGTAAAGGGTATAGGGTAGAGAGACCAGGGGGTTCTCCATGATGAAAGTTAATGGAGCAGTCAGTGGATGTTTTGAAGATGTGAGAAAGCCTAGAATGAATTGGAATTGGAAAGATGTTGATATAAAATTATAAGGAGATAGGATTATTCTAAGGAAGGACAGAAAGACTGACATTGTAAGATGATTTTTCCGACCTCCTAAATGACATCATCCACTGTGGCACCTCAGACTTCAGAGGCTGGATAAAAAAACTAGATACAGTACTGACAATTGTCGCAAATACAGATCATGAACACATCCTGATTCAGCATTTCTTGTTTGGTGAGAAATGAATTGAAAGCATTATACATAGACATACGTTGTATGTTTGTGTAAAGGATCACTGGTGTCTACGTACATATATATGCCAAAAGCTTGCCTGATATGACTACCGTAACGTTCAACAGGCTGATGTGTCATTCAGACTTGTACCTGATGGATTCAAACATCAGGTAGCTGATTACTGCTCAGGAAGGCCTAATCCCCGGCCTCATTACCACTAACACACACTGACAATTTACCCATCAAGCAATGACAGATATGCCACTTCCTACTCCCCACAGAGACAATTAGGTAACCTGCCAAGAGTTGAACTCAGGTTGGAAATGCAGGTTATCAAACATTGTGTGCTTAGCTGTCCCATTAGTAACACAAGCTTTTTCTCTGACAAACTACCATGAGTACAAAAGGAATACTTTTTACTGTCACTTCTCTTCCTTCTTCATTAATCAAGAAAAGTTTTTTTTTATAAATGAGAAAAGAAAGAAACTTTATACCTTACAAACCTCAGAACAGTTGAAGTGCAAAGTTATAAGAGATATGTAAGAAAATACAGTACAAAATCATGAGTGAGAAAGAAAACCGAAAACAGGTTTTGAAGGTAAGTAGATTTTCAAGATGTATGTATGCATAAGTACATATAGTACCGTATCACTTAGACTAATACCTGTAAATGCACCTGTACCTGCCATTTCTTCCACATCTGTATGTACATGTAGTGTTTGCCTTTTTGCTTGTATGAGACAGATTCACTTCTATGTTATACTGCCAATCTTGCGGCATGCATGTAAAAAGCAAGCCTACAGCAAAGTTTCAGTAATTAGCAGACTTGGCGATAAAGACCCAACTGTAAATTACCAGATCAACCTGCCAGGCGAAGGTAAGTAGGCTAGCAATCTTCTCATTCATCCTGGGGCTATACCTGCCAGTAATGGTGTACCAGGAAACAGAGTTTTACAGCCGGCACGGTAAAGCTGCAGGATTGTGGACACACGTCACATGGGAGGATCAACATCTTAGGGCACAGAATACTCACCTGTAACATGCAATCTGCAGGAGAAAAAGTGACATAAGTCGGCACCATTAAAGAAGATGGAAACTTCCAGCCCTGTAGGCCGAAAAGTCTGAGGATGTCTGCAACTGCCATGAATCTCCATCTGACTCAAACTCCAGGATGTTGCACATTCATTCCAAGTAAAAGATTTTCCATATAGCGTATTAGAAGATGTATGTAGTAACATCGGGAACTAAATCATACATTATCAAGTTTTGGGGTTTGCTTTGCCTTGAAATTTGTTTATATCTTCCATGCCCTTGACACTGCCTCCATCCCCCACAACAGAGTGCTGGTACTAGTAGGGTATTGGCTTTGTGACCAAACAGAAAGTAATAACAGTCAAGTTGAAAGGTTTTCTCAATCTCATCTATCACCCTTGGCACTCCTATCTATATTGGTCGGTAATCCAATAAGTATGCCCTCGCATCAAGAAAACTGAGTCAATAAGGTGAGGAGGGAACAAACAATATTTATCATGATGTTACTAAATACCACTTTGAACACACATGTATTATACTTACATTTATAATCATTGGTTACACTAGAGACGATCATTAACACTTTGTTCTGAGTAATACTAATATAACACAAAGTGCATATAATTCTCTGCGGGTTCTTTTTCAAATGGTAGTTGTCTATTTATATTCTACACTTGTAACCAGTTGTTTTTATGCCCCTGGTAGGAGGATGTTCTGATATCGATAAAGTTGTAATAAATGATAAGGTATTCACTAGCTTGTGAAAATGTATTACAATGTCAGATGAATTTCATGCGTGCCTAAAGATGAGTCGCTATTACCATAATTCAAAGCACGAGTCATGACATGATGTAGCGAGGCGAGTCTTCTTTTATTTCTCTGTGTGCATTATTTTTCTGTCATTTCTCTGAGCCTGCTTGGTAATGCTGGGGAGCATTCCAATCTATGAAAAGCAATTCTCAGACTTAAAGAAATCATGGCCCAAAAGAAAGGGGGCCTTCATGCCTGCCAAAAACCATAGAAAAAAAAAAAAATGAGTTAACAGGGATGTATTCTAAGACTGCCATCTTGCCCTGTCAAACTAATTTCTTATTCCATATTCCTGGTCTCAAAGGCCTGTCTTCTTGGTGCATTTTATTGCAGGTTAGCTACCAATCCCTGGAGGCCTGAGAGACTTGTACTACATCAAACAGATGACCCTGCCATGCCTACATCTCTTAAGTGATGGATTGACAACCTTTCCTGCAAAATCTTTTTTTTTTCAAGAGCCCAGCAACCAAGTTAGAATTTGAAACCGACACAAGAATGCATTACTGCAATGTAAGTGGCAGGCTTACACTATCTAGTAATTAAATACCAGATGAATTTTTCCCATAATCAGTCGGCTTGTTCCTGCAAAAAACATTACCATGACAAGATGCATGTTCCAACATGACATTTCTGGCTACTTATGGATTCAATTTTACGAGGCAGCTTATTCAAACTGAGAGATATCACAAAGCCATTAATCAATCAATATATACATTACCAAATTAACATATTACATGCCCGCAATATTAATAAGTGGGCTAGGGCGTGGAGATTAGAATTCTTCAACAATTATGAACTGATGGTGATGCAGTTAATTAGATTCCAGCTTTGATGAATTGACAGGGGATATAGAATTAATTATCTCCTAACTCTCCCTCAAGGGGCCTGCATAATTACAATTAAGTACAATAACAAATTACTGTAAATCTTGAAATTTCGCTGTGGTTCTATTTTCGCATTTTTAGCCTGCTAAATCATAACACCGCGAATATGTGTTTTGTACTTCTATTCACCATTGCACTACAAAATTGTTTCAATCCCAAACTTCAAATCACATGAAAACCTCCTTTCCTGCTAAATAAAACCACTGCAAAAGTGAATGCATTTACATGAGTAGTACTACTACTCTTCTTCCATATTGGAAAACTTCATACATACCCGTGCACGTCCATATCCAATACATAATTTGGAGCAATCGCTTAATAATAAAGTTGATCAAGGATATCCAATGAAATATTCCGTGTCATGGAAAAATGGGTCATCAAATAGCCAATATACTTTATATGACAGCAAACCCCCTGAGGATACATACTGCTTTTACTGGCAAATGTATAACAGAACGCTGGGCAACAAAATTCTGTTACTTAGTCAGAGCAAGTTTTATGAATTGTGTTACACTGATTGATGTCAAAGATTTTTTGCAATGATTTAATAAGAATTGTCAAATTAAAAAAAAAACACGATATTAATAGTATAATTTGATTATTCTTCCTCAGAGGTTCAATTTCTACCTGTGTCCACCATTGAAGCATACTGCAGATGAGGGCAACGTGGCTTTTATTCCTCCAAAGCAGAGCAATTGGAAGCTGTGTTTACACAAGTAATGAATTTTCATACTTTTACAGGGTGACAGGTTATTTCTGTTGGTGCAAGATCAATATGTTAATGCCTGAGTTATGGGTCAACGACCTAGCTTCTCCATTTTTTGTGTAACCCTATTTTTTGCATAAAGACCTATCAATGAACAATCATTACAACGGCTTTTAGTTGCCATTGAACAATACTATACTACAAAATAGGATAATAAGCAACGACTCCATATAAAAGTACTTTAATGAATTCCTGGTTATTGAAGTCACTTTTACTTATTGAATTGAACTGTGATAAATAGTCTGTCATGTACACAATGTATGTAACCTTCATACTCCCAGCTTTTGCCAAAGGTGAGAATTAATGGAGTACGAAGCTTCATCTTATGCAAATTAGCGTCACAGCTGCGATGGGACATGAATAGGCCAGCTGCGACCATTGTGGGGCTGAATAGTGTCCAGACAATTCACCTGGGGACTTCTGCAAATACCTGTGGTCATAGCAAGGCACACCTGTAACCAGTGAAAACATGTGTAGCACTTTCCATTTCCATTGGGAAATTCTATTTTTCTCTTGCCTCTTTCTTTCTCTCAAGGCAAAAAGTCATTTTCATGATTTCTTTTAGATAAGGATTATTGACATAAGTGTCTGAAAGAATTTGCAACTGGCTTTGACCGTGAGAAGAGAAGAACCAAATCAACAAAACTGGAATGCTCAGATTAAAATGGACCTGTCACTACCCTGAAATTGATGGTACAAATGTACATGTACATGTGTATATGACATTATCTAATATACATACATGTATTTACATTTTCACCCTTACACCCTTCCTAGCTTGGCCCTAACAGGCAGCATGCTAGGTAGCCGTTTGGAAGTAATTTCGTATTAGTTATGGGGTTAGGCAGCGGGGAGGAGGTTAAACAAAGTACTAGTACATAATCCCTGTATACTGTCAAACTAGACAAGCCTGAGCCTGGACAAATACCAGACCTACATACTAGTATGCTATAGTATATGCCACCAGGGAACTGGAAATTCAGCATTCTGAGGGAAATTTTGATGACATCCAACTATGTCCTGAAATGATATAGATTTTATCAATTCTTATCTTCAGCTTTCCTTTTGAGGATAATTTTTGCCTCAGGGCATAGGAGGTTCAACAAGATACATGATATGCTCCCATAAGGTCACCAGAAATAACTTGGAAAAAGTGTTTGACTCATGAACAAGATAAAACACACCCCTATTTACCATTCACGACATATTCAACAAGCATAACAAAACATGCAAACAAATCTTCCAGGTTCTTTAACATTACGTTATTTCCTGGCCATTGTCCACGCCCAGTTTTCTTTCTCCTAAAAAAAGCCCCTTGCAAATCTGGGAAATCATGACAAAATCTTCTTTCTACCAAAAGAATAGTTTTTGCTTTCAATTAGAGCTTGTAGTCTTATTCTAAATCTCAATAGTGACTAGTTGTTGACATGGAAATTCAGCTAGTGACAGTTGCCAGGGGCAACAGCACCCTTTCTGTTGATAATCTCCATGGCAACAGGCCTGGGCAGGAAGAGGTCTTGAGGACAACAAACCAGCACATGAAAGGCTGAAGTATGGACGGGAAAGGGAAACAGTTTTGGTGGCATGATGGCAATTCTCTGTCTTTAGTCTTAGATCAGAATATACTTTTCTAAGATGCGAGGACTGTCTGCTATATATGTATGTAAACAGCATGTCTATAACAATTGCAGTTACTGTGGTGTCCTCAAAGAAATAGATCCAAAAAAAGTTGATGCAAAATGCAAATAGATATCAGTTAAAAATGTCTGTCAATTGAAGACAGAAAACAAAAAGTCACATCAACATTCTCAGACTCCGTCCATGCTCCTTTTCTTACCTACCATGAATATCTTTGGACAAAGAGTCAAAATTCCTTACAATTTTTAAGTACGGTAATCTAAATTCCAATGTATACCTTTCAGTCAAAAATGCATAGAAATGACTGGACTGCATAAAATGTCATGCTTCAAGAATCAACAGCATTCAAAAGTTTTCCTACAAATGTCAAGCATCCAGCAGTACCTCAAGGGTCTGAATGACCCCAAGTTGACCCAGACACCTATATATAAATCTGTAGGTCAGGTAGGTGTGTCCCTAGTTTCATGCCAAACCTAATCCTGGGCTTGGGTGGCTCTACAGAGTGTATATGCACATGCTGTGCGCTGTGGTTTTGAAGCAGTAAAGCTTTCAATCAGAACCAGCCATGAGTGGAATTAGTTCCAGAGTCACCACTTCATGACCACACCTCTCAACTGTTAGCACCTAGGATTGCCCAAACACAGGCTTCACCGCCATTCAACATTACAAACACCTCGCTTATACTTACACAGGAAAATCAGATACTTACAGTTACACATACATCATTTCTATTCATTATCATTCCCTCAAGTACTCAACTGAAGGGTTCTTTAAATACTGTTTTAGCATCATTCTCTGGTGAAATAGTGCAGTGGCACATTTTCCCCCATTACTTTGTCCTGAAAAATCCTCTTAAAGTCCTTGCAGTAATCTGCACTTAACAGGTTTGTTTTTACGCAAGCCAACAACAATAGCCACAACAGGCTTTCACTTGTGGGTGGCACAATGTCTACAGTGGGTACGTGAGACAGCCCCAAAATGAGAGATTGCAAATAAAGAGAGGACATATAATAGCAGTCAAAACAAAAACAGTACCTCTAAATTTCATAAGGGGGAAAACTTAACACTACAAATCAAAAGCCCTGGTAACTGATACAACTTGATGGTAACATGATCTAATAATACATGTATATGTTCTTGGCATGAAAGTAAGCATCATTTACAGCTTTGGGCAGCTTTGAAACCCCTTTCAGCATTCCTGGCAGTTTGAAAGGAAATGAAATCACTCAACAGCTTTTTTATGCAATAGCTCCCTAAATTTTTCACAATCCATACCAAGGTTTTGATTTATGAGGCACAACAAGGAAGAAACAGTGCTAGAGTGGCAGACACAGTCTGTCATGTTTTGTACCTGATCATTTGTGGCAGAGGTTACTTAGTACATCTATGGTCTACCTGCCTCCTCCAGAGTGTGCAAATATACATTTGTTACAGTATGCTGTACTACAATCTTTGTTTCTTGTCTAAAGAAGGTTGTGTTGTCTCAGGACCTCACTTGAACAGACAGCTACAATACATGGCTTCTTCACACCTGAACAGGTGTACAGAACTAACAATATGAGTTTTAGACACTTGTGCCCACTGACCACCCTCATTAACTTTTTATCTTGAGTAAACATAAAGCACAAATACTAGTACAGATTACTACTTTAGGGACAAGCTGGACTGGGGCACTGTCATTTTATAAAACATTTTCACTACTGGGACAGTGTCATTCATTGTAATACCATTGTCTTTCAAACCAGGACAGTGTCACTGTATACAAAAGGGATGAAGTGAAATATGACCGTACATTGAGCACACTGACTGCACAACTCAATTTTCCCATTAGAAAAATGACCCTCCATCACAATATTCCAATTAGTAAAGTGACCTACCGTCCAGAATATCCATGAAGCAGACGTTTCCGGCAGCGTTGAAGGCGAGCGTTTCCGGGGTGATGCAGAGCGTCTGGAACAAGTCCGACATCTCGATGCTGCGTAGCGCCATGCACGTCTCTCTGCAGATGGCCCACAATTCCTGCTCCGACAAACATTCGTCCCGTAGCGCTAAGATATCAGCCATCGACACATTCTCCTCATCCTCCAGAAGGGTGGGGAGGATATCGTACTCGTAGTCGTCAAACATTCCTGCCATGGTGGGCTCCAAGTTCAATCAGATGAAGTTGAAATCTCCTCCCTTTGTGCTATGTGTTTACATGTGCTTTGTACACTTACTTAGTCACGCTTTTCTGTCAGCCATGAAAACAGAACAGACATGACTCTGCCACGTTTTATTCTATTCTTCAAGACATGGCTTTGAAACAATTTAAACTAGAGCATGCACAGTCCACCTTGTATTCAGTCTTACATATTGGCTTTTTCTGTCCACTTTGGTTGACCAGTTCCCACTGTGTGCGGTGTTGTGTACTGCAGGTTGATCAATGTAAACTTCTTTCATTATCTATGGTCGCGGCAAACATTCTTGAGTTTCATATTCAGTCCACCTGGTCCGTGACACTCCGCTCGGATTGGGTTGCATACTTCAGATGACCACATGTGACCTCGCCTTCAGACTAGCACACCTGTAGTGTTATAAGGGGGAAATAGTTAGTAACTGAACATCAAAACATGCATAATGACAAGTTTAAGCACAATCAAACACATTTACATCGATCTTTGAGATAGATATGGATTATGACTCAGGCTGCTAACTTTTGTTTAGCATTTTGTTTCAGGTGACACACCTGTAACTCAAACTTGCATCTGACAAAAACATCAGGTGATAGAATGCACTTGTGAGGGGAGTTATTCTGAAAAAGATTCCCATTAATGACTATGAGTAGTATGACTCCCCTGGCATAACACACATGGGCCATGTATTTCCAAGAACAATGTTGGGCCAATTTGCTGTTTCCATTTCAAGTCCACTATAAAGTTAATGTATGTGTATGTGTATGCCTGAACATGCTAAAGTACAATAGCAGTTAGGAGTCAGCTGGTAATAACTAACTCACTAACCAACACACCAGTCACCTGGTAACAGGACGTATTGGCCATGCACTAGCTTTGAATGAGATCACGTCACATTGTTGGAGTGTTGAAATGTTCATCCTAATTCTTGGCGATTTCTCTTAAATCTTTCAACTCGTTCGTGCTCATGAAGTATAAAATGACTTGCGAACGAGGGCTTACGTTTTGTTTCAGACGAAATTTTGGTGCCCAACCCGTCTTGCTTTAGTAGTCCTGTCTTGGCCATTTTTATAATTTGCCCAGCTGTCATTATGAAAAGGCAGATGTGAATGAAACTGCTAAGACGCTGCATTTCTGGGCAAACATTCGTAGATCTAAGGCATGAGTGTCATAGAAGTGAGAGTATGAAGTATATTTTATGGTCCATAGTTGCGGCGTTGCAGACGACTTCACGTTGTTATGAATATGATGCTCTGCAGACGACTAGCTGTTCCCAACCCAACCGTGCGATATCAGGTCAGGCCTGCCTCGCTAATCACACCAACGATCTATAAACAACCTATACTACTACTTGCATAAATGTACGCTAAAATGAAGCGTCAAACACTCACCTCATTATCCGTTAAAGTTGTTTTTGTCAGGGATTCTTAAAATATTAGCAAGTCAGCCTCGCGCTTTGACTTGTACGGCACTGGTAACTACGGCGTGCTGTTCTGCGTTGTTACGCCCGTTTCTGTCCAATAGACGGCACCAGGAAATGGAGACGCATTCACACACCGCCTATACGGCCTGTAGTGCAAAGAAAGGTGAGGGAAAGTGTTCTTGTCGCATGGTATGCCGGCAGAATTCCTCGGCCGAGCGCGAGCAAACTTGAATCGCGGCGGTTGTGTACACAGGAAGTCCGGCCTGCCGAGCTAGCGGGGAACCGGACACCCGCCGCATTGTGGGTACCAGGAGGGTGTGGAAGGGAGATTGATAGCTATTTTGAGATTACTAGTAATTCATATCAGTGCCGCACTCTCTTGTGAAAACCCCCACTTTGTTAGTTTTATCTTTCCAAATTCTCTTCTAGATTTTACTAGGAGCTCAAACACTTTCCACAAAATACGATCCAAAACATAAATATTCAACTTTCTAACAGACAACCTTGACCAAGGACATATCCTTGCCTCGACCAATAGACATACATGTACTAGTAACGTTATAAGTAAGAGCGAATTTTATCTTGTGTTTGATATTTTTGCTAACACGAGCCTTACTGACGAGAGGTAAACTCAATTTTCCAATTCGGTAACTTGAAAAACTGAATCAAGTTTACTGATGATTCTAGAAAAATGCAATACTTTTTAGTTCCGCTAGACGACTCTTCAACTTGAGTCACAACCAGTGGGACGTGTCTCTAAGGGTCGACGGCGTCTTGCATACATGTTTCTTGCGTACTTGTCTTGGAAAGCATTTGTAGAAAAGTCAGTGAGGCTGTCATACGACTGGAAAGACACAAGTAACGATACCAGAACCGATAACGTTAAGATATTCCCCATTCTCACACACGTTGCTGTTGGCGTTACTAATTCAATGGCGTCATGTAACCATTGAAGTATAACATTCAAGATAACAGTTCTGAAAAGTCGTGCCATATTGCCACTAGTGTTCCAGCACCTTGCAAAGTGAACGCATTTCGGAACAAAACCCAAAGAAAGTCACTCAGGACCAAAAAGTGGATACAACAAATAGAGAACTAACTTAATTCGAACGATCGAATTCGAATTAAGAACCGAAAGGGTTCTTTCATTCTCCATTTTGCCACACGGAGCTGTAGCGATAGGAATGGCGGATGTGTCTTGGGCAAGCCAGCGCCCTCATCATGCGCGGACCAGTAGTGTGAGTCACGCGGCTGAGGCGGACCACTGCTATGTCGGCACTCCCGACGTAAGGTTTACTCGGGACAAGGATCGGCATAGCAACAGAAAGTCCTACATCACGCCAAAACAATGCAAATCTTCAAGAAAATTCCACACTCCAAGGTCACTTCAGGTAAAGAATGACAGTTTGAAGGTCGCAGGTGTGAAATCCTTTTTTTCTGAATCATTTGGTCGAGAAAAACCGAAATGATATGATTATGCAATACATGAAGAATTGGATCGAAGTGCGACGTGTAAAACAATTGTTGTGTTGAACCATGACGCTCTTTATTCCTCCCGATGCAGCTGAAGTTAGCGGACATTTACGAAGGCATCGGCGTTATTGACAACTTCCCCAACAAGCTCAAGAAACTAGTGGACAGTCCCGACTACAGGTTTGTAACACTTAAAAGTGGGTGCATAAAGTCATACACTGCTCGTCTTTTTCTCAACCATACTTTTAGACTAAGCGTCTTCTTTCTTCATCATCTAGTTCCATCGTCTGGGACCAGGAGGGTAAAGGTGTCGTTATCACGGAAGTGGAATTTCGTGATGAAGTTCTGAATGAAACTTGTCACGTGTTCGAAACAACGAGCTTCAAGAGCTTCG
Source organism: Branchiostoma lanceolatum (assembly GCA_035149815.1). Classification (NCBI taxonomy): domain Eukaryota; kingdom Metazoa; phylum Chordata; class Leptocardii; order Amphioxiformes; family Branchiostomatidae; genus Branchiostoma; species Branchiostoma lanceolatum. Next base: position 23,058,014 of record CM068868.1, read on the forward strand.
TGAGGCAGCTGAACTTGTACGGCTTCCGGAAGAACGTTCCCGGCTGTGACAGGTCAAACAATAAGGAGGTGAGATCGGTAGAAAATGTAAACAGAGAAAATAGGGGATGAGAGTACAAATGAATGAAACCAGGCTACTCAGAAATCAGAGGAAGTCGATCGTGACTAACATATATTCTAAGGAAGACAGACACTTCAACGATAACGTAAAGATTGACGTCTTGTGAATATTCTGCTGACTCGTGTTTCCTTCTGCAGGTGCACACCTTCTACCACAGGTGGTTCACTAGAGACAACACCGTCCTGTCCATGGTTGTGCGCAGGAAGAACACCAAGACGTCCCCTCAGGACAACTCATTCGTCTCAATCGGTAGGACCCGGCGCATGGCGCAGGACCAAAATGTCAGTTTTGTACATGTAGATGTCAGCAATGCCATATGGATAATGTTTCAATCAATTTTGAAACACAAGCAAGATATGATATTTGAAAAGACTGCTTTTGCTATTGATGACTTGTTACACAACAGAGACACTATGCTTTACGAAATGCTTGATTTCTCACTGTTTAAATGACATTCGCCAACAGGTAACATCCGTGTGGTAGCGATCAATGTCCGACAATAGAAACTTTCAATAAAAGTTGTTGGTTCTTTCATCACACATCCTAATTAGTTTGTATTAAGTTTCTAACAGTTCTTTCTTGCCCTGTCTAAACCCTGCCTTTAGATACGCCTTCTAGTAGAAGCTTTCATCGTGAAGAAGAAGTTTCACCTGAATATGAGAATGACCAACCTACGCCGATCTACCGCGAGGACATGTGCCTTCCCTCCATGTCCCGTCACTATCTGCCCATCTGGTCTCCCGTGGCCGACCGTTTCCACCGTTATTCAGCAGCGACATCTACTGGAAAGCCTCGAAACACCAAGCGCACTCCCCTCGGCCGGCTGGATACGAATGCCTGGGTTTCACAATATGCCAACCAGCCCCCATGCCTTCCTCCACGTCGTCTGTCGAAGTCTGCTGCTCTTCTCCAAAGCTGGTCTTGTGGGGAGGCAGACAGGGACGGCCGCCTAGCGGACAAACTTTACTTCAACAGGTACAGCAAATGTCTAGTACCGATGTACTCATATTGAGAAGATAATGAGTTTGCTGATTTACTTGTACTAAATAGTGATTACCGTATGCTAGGAAATTCCAATCAATTTTTTACGGAATGTCGACCGTTTTATTCTTTCAAATTTTGTTTACCCGACAGTCTCAGCGCTGATTCCAAACCCGACTTCCACTGGCCATCTAATGTCTTCAGTTTTGAAGTAGGACGCAATGGTGACGTCGAAGACGTCTACTCAACGTCGTTCCTAAGCAACGACAGTGACGTCAACCAAGCCAATGTTGCCTTTGCTCTGGCGTCAGACGAAAGCCTCCTGAGTGAAACCAGCTTCTTAAACTCCAGCGGTGAGATATCTCCGTGCTATCAGCAACCCCACCCTCTACCAGGGGTGGATTGTGTCATACCTGCGACCTTAGGTGACCCCGAGTCTATCGTGCGGGAAGTGCTGGTGACACTGCCCATGCCCGAAGTCACCGACGACCAAGACAGGGCGCATGCGTGGCTGGTCTCAAAGGCACGAGAGACCTTAGAGGAAATGGCTGACGCCTTATAATGATATGGCATCATTCTTTATATAAAACTCAACTTGCCAGAAAAAAACAGCATTTAAAAGGATAAGATGGTAGTATTGAGACGGAGTCGAAGAAAAGAACTAACTTATTGCTTATTGCTAACTTATCATTCGTATGGATACGTTATATGGTTGTACTGAAGCTGAACAGTAAATATTCCTACTATCACTATCAGCTTTCCAATGTCTAGAGGAAATACTCTATGAAACTGATCTTCCTTCTTGAACTAAGGCGATCACTGCCTTGATAGCGCAATACCTCATCATATATAATACACGTGAATTTCAAAATGCAATATTATGATATGATAGAATGTAATATAATATAATATAACACAATACAATACAATATAACATTATATAAAGTGATATGATATGACATGAAGTTCGGATCAACTGCTTGATTCATAGAACATTAAACAGAACAGCTGTATCTCGTGTCATTAGTGAGACTTTTTCTTCTGGTTCTTATTAAGTGCTACTGATCTCCATGTCCCTATTGGTCATTGGTAACAAACGTTCCATTTGTCATTCCTAAATGTGGGGGTTGAGGGATAAAATCTGGCATTGTTGAGATGAGACTGCCATCGGCAGCAACAGGCAACAGATGTCCGATATTATTGATTTGTGAAGGAACGTCACGTAACTCATGTTACTGAGAACACAACAAAGCACAACTGCCCTGTCAGAGGAGACATCAACATCTCGAAGAGGGCTGGGTTTTATGAGACAATTGCAAAAAGGAAGCACCAGTTACCAGGTAAGAACTGAAAAAAATGTACAATAGCGCGTTATATCTTTACCGTTACCGCACGCAGTTTTATACGTGAATAACAGTCTACAACACTTTCCATTCTACAACACTTAACCCTGATTATTCAACTCTCAACAACTGTTTCGGTCTGGTGTTAAAACCTAAAAGCGCGATCTGAATATATACTAAGTAGTAGAAATACCATATACATACATCTGTTTTGCCCTTGGCCTCATAACTAGATGTAATTTCAAACTTAGCTTCAGCCACGGGGGATGGTAAACAAACGGAATTTTATCTTGTAGAAAACACGTTCAGGAAGGGGTCTCAAAATGGATTATTCAGCTTGTAGTTCCATTTTCCATATTTGTTTGAATATGAACCCCACCCCATACGACTGCATCCTAAAACTGTAACAAAACCAATTACTTTCAACATACAAGACATACAAGTCGACTTAACCCGGCAGCCAGTGTTTCAACCTAGGCCTGAACTTTTCTACTTGCTCCGTCAGAAGCGTTGCAAAGATGGCCGGATGGAGAGGCTCCCTCATTGCCGCCACTCTGCTGGTGCTGACCGTCATCGATCCTGCCACGCCAGATGGTGAATACGGCACTTCTTCCTATTCTACTTCGGATGGCCTAAAGGCTGCTTATGGCTGTATACATGAAGCGAGTCGGTACAAACATTTGTGAATAAAGAAGAGGAACATTTGATTAACATTGACGGTGAACACATTTGTGACTAAAGAAGAACTTGAATTATTCGAATTATATTAAGACAACCGGACAAGTGTACGTAAGGCAGATAGTGTAGCGGTACCGGTGTAGCTGTGTAAATTCTACTTCAATCTAGAAAAGGGCTGTTACTTATAACAATTTTAGTCGCGACTTGTGATATGAATAAAGGTCATTTCTGTGTATGTTAGAATATACAGCTTATGCTTCAATGGTTCCTTTTGGGGGTATGCATTTTATTTATACATAGCCATTGGTGTGACGCACTTTCTCGTCACAGACATGTCCGGCCGATCCGACCTCCTCAACTTGATGAAGACTATCATGGATAACATGGTGAGTATTGTGAGCACTCATCAAATTAACAGGTGTTCACAAAAAAACTAAGGACCCAGTGAGCACAGTTCATTTTTCGTAAAATTCTGTGATACACATGATACAAATACTTCATATCGGCGTTTCTTACTCTCTGTCTTTCATTTGAACCAGCAACATGAATTTCTGAGCTAGGTATTCATGTTTTTTCCGGTTCACAGAAAAACGGGAAGGACCTTGGTGCGATCGAGAGGGACGTTTTTTTGAAGGTATATATATATTGTACATATGTATAAGTCCATAGGCGTAGTTGGTAAAAGTCAGACCAATTGCGCAGATCTTTGAATCTTTATTCTTTGCTTTTAGACACTCATTTGTCCTTACCAATAAGATATAAAATACACACAACAACAACACAAGAATGAATAAAAGGACAGCTAGTACAATGAAACAAGGTAAAACCACAGGACAGACGCTACCACATACAAGCAGATGTGTCTAAGAATCCCAAATTGGATACACATGTTGTTCACAATATTCTGCACAAATCTGGATATGGATCCATCTCGATTTCTGCCCCGGAGCACTGTGGCGTCATCTTGAATTTACAATGTAGAACCCCCCAAATGTATAGACCACCCGTTCTAGTGCTCTGATGCATCGATGAAGGATGAGGAACAAAATAGCAAACATCAATATATGAAAATGGCCTCTATGAGCTTCTTGTCGCAATTCAAAATACACATGAAATGCAAATCAAAACTCATGAAAATATTACCAAAATTCTAGTCGCGGTTTGAGCTGAGCCAAAACAATGCGTTTACATATCCGTATTCAAAAAAGCTATTGCGAGATCAGTGTTACCCTGCTAGTTTACGCCAAATACGTATACGTGATCTTCGGCCTGCTTTGATTGACGTCTTCTCCATACATGTACGTCTTAGGACTTGAAGACTTCAGCACTGTTCGCCGACCTGGATGTCACAGCTATCGATCGAGTTCTCATGACTGCAAAAGATTTCAACTCGGAAGCGATCTTGCGGTGTAAATGTCTTACTTCTTTCAACATGCTTTATTCCAGTGAATATAACCGTTTCAACCGATATGCTTCATAAGTACATGTATGAATCCTTTCAAAATATGTGGTTGTGAAACTAACGGCTTTATAGTAAATCGAACACGGAAAAATCGTTTGATGATCACGTTTTAAAAAGTTCACCACATAATGAGTAAACAGTTGATTTCTGGTAAAGCAGGGAAATCGATCAGCGAAGTGGAAATTTTCTGCCATGGCAGCTACATTATATCTCTCATTGCAAATCATCATCATATTTCTCCAAGAGAAAAACTCCACCATCATTTACTTCTTCTGAAAGAGTGATGCACATGTTGAGGATATGGTGATGTTCCAAACCGACAGGTGAAGAAAATTCCTTCATCATGGAGACCAAAGACTTGCACGAGTCTATTTTCATGCAGGCTGCTTTGAAGGCACGGTACTCAGACATTCAGCACTGTGACGGCTTCCGCATGGGTGCGCACCTCGAAAAGTAAGATGGAGTATATGTATATTTTAGCATACGCCATACGGTAAGGCAAGAAGGACAATAAAGTATGACTTAGTGGGCCGGATCGGAGCCGCGACTGGTAAGCGAGACTAGAGAGGCAGCACAGCTTGTCTGATAGTATTCAGTAAACTCTCTCGGATCATGTCTATCTTGTGGCTTTGTCGTTGCCTGATAGAGACTAAGTGATCCTGCAATGTTCTTTTCCCTCCAGCGTGCGTAAGCTGTTCCCGGCAGACTACCACGTCTGTTCATTTGCCACTTTCAATGTGACCCGTCAGAAGGAGGGTGAGAAGGACGGCCCGTACTCTATGGAGGTCTACGCAGACACATTGAGTAAGAGCGTTTATCTGGTTTGTGACTTTCAAGGAAACTCGAAACAAATAAGAATTCAGATATCTCATAGCTCCGTGATGCATCTAGGGCTTTTGTACGTTCTTTTTTTGTTGCCTTATCTGATGTTATTTTCTAGTTGGGCGCCTGAATGCTGTCGGTGACATGGACAAGATTGGAACAAGTCTGAAGGAAGTGGCCGTTCCGGTACGTTTACTGATCAAGGTTATCATGACCAATTAATTAGCCAAATATCAACCCAACATTAACGTGAAAGGATAAATGAAAGTCTCCACTAGCCTTGACTGTAATGGCAATATCATCTGAGTATAGGTGGACCTCGGTAGGTCCTATATGTTATATGTAACGTTACATGTGACCTTTTCACGGCAGGCCGTTCGTGGTACAGTACTTACATCGACACAACGCGTTTATCAGATAGGATAAGTTTTATGTTTTCAGATCAAACTAATTCATTCGTACCAGCTTGGTTTTGGTTTGTCTTTCTCTAGCCTGAGAAGGAGGCATACAGCTGCGAGGTGACCATGACGGCGAAGATCTTCCGTACACTGATGCAGCAAATCAACTGGGTGGGTTTTGTACCCTTATCTCTATGTGTATGTATACGTGTGCGCATATTGGTATCTGCATATCTATCTTCTCGCTCCGTCGCTACTCCTCCAAAACGCTGTAGGGACAGAAAAGCATTGATATCAAACCAATGAATGGAATGTTGGACAATAGCAAATACATTTTACCGTGAAAGCGAGCGTCTGTAATGGCATCGCTGTGTACGAAATTTCGTTTTTTCGAGTAGGTGATACTGAGCAGCCGCGCTCCTAAGATATAACGTTATCATCCTTTTTTTTTTCAAATCTAAATATTGTTGCCCTTATTCCTAGTTGGGGAAAGATTTCACCATCTCCTGCACGCTGCAAGACATGAACTTCACCGTGACAGACAATGGAGGATCTCATTCCTTTCTGTTCAGGCACTCCCCCCGTATGGAGGTACGTACATAACGTTTCACAACATGTCCCAAGGTCAGGAAAACAATCATACCAAGTCTATACACAGCGCGGAGAGACATGGTCATGAAATAACCAACGCTACACGTTTGCTCATTCTAGGCGGCACGTTTTATATTTAGTGTTTCTTGTCTTTTTTTTTTCCTTCTGTGAAGTTGGAGGCGTCCTTGACCGGTCATGTTCCACCCCGGGGCTTTGTGACTTCCAAGGTCTACAGCAGCACCAGGGTAGAGGCGATCTCATCCACGGTCGCGCTGAGACTCGCGCCCACTGGGCCGTTGGGTAGGTTCAATGTGTCTATCAGACTCTCTGTTAGACACCGCTATCTTTTATCCGTGAGATATTGTGTATGTGTGTGTATTTGTGTGAATGGCATTCAGCACAAGAGACAGGTCTGTTTGTCAATGTGTGGATGGTATTCAGCGCTAGGGACATGTCTGTTTGCCTGTGTGGATGGCATTCAGCACTAAGGACATGTCTGTTTGTCTATGTGCCGATAGCATTCAGCATTAGGAACAGGTCTGTTTGCCTGTGTGTGAATGGCTTTCAACACTAGAAATATGTTTGCTTGCCTGTGTGTGGATGGCATTCAGCACTAGGGACAGGCCTGCTTGTCTGTATCGGTTATATTTGTGTGTGTGTGCGTGTGTTAATCAGTTATACTTAGTAATCTGCAGTGTAATTTGAGACATTTGCGTTCTGAAATATCACCCATACAGTTCTGCACTACCAGCTGAAGAAGGATGCCGACGGTCTGCTGGAGAACCACAGTCACATCACCTTCTTCATGGACAGCACACAGTAGAGACAAAACGGCCTGCCTTTTAGACGCAAAGCGCATCTCACGCAACACTTGTCACAATACTGATTTCTCAGTAACATAATGTTAAATTGACGTGTCGTGAGCGGTAAACTTTCATTGCAGGAATTCATTAAATGTTTCAGAATAAAGCATAATAAAGTAGTGGAGAGTGGCTCCATTAAAAGTGACTTCAAGATCTGCCGTGCGTGTTATCAGTTATTTAGTACAGCATAGCAAGGTGTTTTCCTGAACAGGTTAGTTAGTTGTAACGTTAATGGGTAGTTGTGTGTGTGTACGTGTGTGCGTGTGCGCGCGCGCGTGTGTGCTTGTGTGTGTTGTGACAACAGCAGGATAGAGGCAATGTTCGTGGATACGCGAAATTTCTCAGTAGCATGTGATACGAGCTGTCGATGATGGCAAAACCTATAACAGCTATCTACCACTAACGTTACAGCACTGAGCACTCAAAGTTTTGTCCCAGGTAAAAGTCGAAAGGCCATACTTACGTTTATCAACAGTTCCTCATGTTGACGCGAGCTCCACATGTTGTGTGCGCCTAAAGAAAATGTCTACGTAACGTTATAAACATCACTGATTTAAAGAGCGATTTGGCTATAAAATGTAAAACATTCTGCACAGATGAACAAATCCTCATTTTATCGACATTCATTACCACTACTTTTCAACATATTTGTTTCATCATTTCACATTTCTGACGTAACATGGTTATCAGCGCAGAAACAGTCCGCACGCGACGCGCTTAGTTTGTAAAACCATCACAAAATGGACACCTCAAGAACGTAAACAAAAACTTGAAAGAACAATTTTGTTTGGGACTCTTTGGCCACGCTGAAAACGAGATCGAACACGAATCTATTCTATTCTACTCTGCAAAAAACAACAGCTGTGTGGCGCATGAAAGGTTTCTAGCATTCTCCCTGAATGGCACAATGTAATAGGATAGTGCTGATTCTGTTGCTCTGTAAACGAATGACCAGAGAATTGACTTTTTGTCGTCCTGGTGTTACATAAGTGTACATAATCTTTTAAAATCATGACATCGTCAAATTTGAAGCTTTCGAACACCTGCGTTTGAACTATGGAACCCAGGCGGCCCGTTCCATTTTTGAGCCGCGGGGGTGGGGTCAGGCGAGGTCAGTCGTAATGTTGCAACTTTCAACCGGCGTTTAGAAAGTTCATCAAACTATTAAATAGCTCAAGTTTTGCAGTTTTTATTAAATAGACGTTCTGAAAAACATTATAAGACTGGTATACTATCATATGAAAGCCAGAAAAACTGGGATTCATGTGCAAGCTGACCATTGGTTCAACTGTCACCGAGTGTCAGGGTCAACTGAGGACAACTCAACTTCTTCCAAATATGGTATTGTTTTCTGCCATTTAAAAAGATTCGTCACAATCTAAAAAGCACCAACCAATCATAGATGCCACGTTCCATGACGACAGCGTAGTCAACCGTTGTAAATAAGAACCTATTCGACAATTTTACCTTTATGCTCTTTGTGCTGTAACGGTTCAGCTCTTGCCAAACAACCAACTCGAAATATCCATGTAAAAGGTTTTCTTCGACGGTCGGAGGGCTGTTTTCCCACCATGGCGACACTGGAAACTCTTGACGGGCGGATGAACGCCACAGAGGCGGCAATCGAAGAGATCAACGCTACGCTAGGTGTGTACTCTGTGAGCTTGGACACGCTGCTGCTCATCCTGTGCGGCTGCCTCATCATGACCATGCAGGCAGGCTTCGCCCTGTTGGAAGTCGGCTCGGTCAAGGTCGCCAACGTCTACGCCATCCTGCTCAACAACGTCATGGACGTTTGTAAGTAGCATGTCTTCGCTGTAACATTTTTGAAGAGCTTCTTTTTTGACAAGTTCAATTATGAAACCTGTAGGTCGTTGACCTCGAATAGTCAGGGACAAATAAGTAACATGAGTATCTGGTCTCCTCTCTTTCTCCTCTTCTTGTTGCTGTTATGTGTCTTTTTTTCAGATTTGGCCTCCTTGTTGAGGCAAGTTGCGTAAAAAAAAGAAAATACTGGCAAAATTTGAACATACAGAACAAAAGAAAAGATAAAGCACAAGGGAATTTCAAATTATATGCACACTGCATGTCTATTAGACTTCAAAACTTTAATAAACTGGGGCAACACACCTCACACATCTCAGTTGGGCAGGATTAACAGGATGCAACGTTATGTTCCATAGTTTGAGCAACATTTACCATTGCAGATACGAGTATGATTTAAGAGCAGTATCATGCTGTATTGCATGTCCATCCCATGGTGTAACAATTTGTTACAGCACCAACAGGGTTGTTGGCTTGTCTCCATAGGTGTTGGTACTGCAGGCTACTTCTTCTTTGGATATGGTGTGGCGTTTGGCCCAACAACTGGCGGATACATGGGTACAGTACACTTCGCCCTGAGCGACCTTGAGAACGATGACGCACTGACCTGGGTATTCTTCCAGTACTCATTTGCCGCCACCGCCACTGCTATCGTGTCTGGGGCTATGGTTGGTCGCGCCTCATACCACGGGTACCTGGTCTACTCTTTTATCATCACCGGCCTTGTGTACCCAACTGTTGTTCACTGGACGTGGAGTGGCTATGGCTGGCTCAACTCTGATTTGTATGGTCTTGCCTACCAGGTAAGCAACAAGGATTGTTGGCCTATCATTCAGTTGTTATCATGGCAAGTTGCCATGATAACAACTGCATGATAGAGGAAACATCAAAGAAAACTCTGCAACTCATGTGACTCAAATGTAGAGTGAAAGAACTGGTTCAGGTGTTATGGGTGAACTGGTTGGTGCTCCTTTTTTTATTAGATGTAAAATGTAATGGTATAATGACGTTTTTTATTAGCGTTTATATTTTAACATTTAAAAAGTGGTGTGAATTAAAATTACAGAATTAATTTGAAATTTTTTTCACACATAGACTAACATGCTGAGTTATCATGCCCTTAATGAATTTCTCAGGACTTTGCCGGAAGTGGTGTGGTGCACGCTTGTGGAGGGACAGCTGCCCTAATGGGGGCCATTGTACTGGGCCGCAGAAAGTTGGCCAAGGATGTTGAAGACCATGCCATCTCCGAGTCTGCTCCAGCCCTGGTCACCTTGGGTAAGAAACGCACCAATCACCCATCCTGAATCTTTCCTGTAGATAGATAGAACCAGTCATGATTACTGATTCTGAAATGCTTTAGAGACTAATAGGAAGGCTTAGGAGGCATTTGGCAAATCCAAGTAACCAGATGCAGCCTCAGTCACCTTACACTGTATCAGCTTTGTAATTGTATAGGTTATGAGATGTTAGGTATAGTATTATAGAAACAAAGGTTTGATTGTTTTCTTTATTTGTGATGTACTTTGTTTTTCACAGGTTTCTTTATCCTGATGGTCGGATTCTTCGCCTTCAATGGTAGTTCGCAGGGCGCAATGTCTTCAGCTGGAGACTCTGGTGCCGTGGCCCGTGCAGTTATGAACACTGGGCTGGCCTGTGCATCCGGTGGTCTAGCCACCATTCTGTTTGAGCGCCTGGTTCACAAGAAGATCAATGACTACTATGTGCTGTGCATTGTGGTGAATGGATGCCTGGGAGGAACTGTAAGCTCATTTTGTATTCAGATATGCCAATACAGTTAGTAAATGTACATGTTGCTCACAGGGTATATAGACTGTTTTAATTTGAGTTTAGTCTTTTTTGATCAAGGACATGATTTTCTTAAGCCGCCTTGCCTATTCACAGTGAAAAAATGACCCTGTGTTTTGTCTAGGTGGCAGTCTGTGCTTCTGCCAATGTTGCGACTACTTATGGTGCTCTGATCATTGGATCCTCTGGTGCCATTATCCACTGCCTGTGGTCCATCAGCCTGCACAAGTTTACTTCCATTGAGGATCCTGTTGATGCCACTGCAGGTTAGACAATTGCTCTTATGTTGCAGACAATACAACAGTTACTTGGGCTTGGGACCCTTTTACATTACTTTGATCTGGCTATTGATTTATTGATAGGAATCATGCATGATACACAGTGTATGTGAGCCAGGGCAATTGGATCGTTCTAGAATGACTGAGATCTATTTGTGCAAATGTTGTCAATTGACATTGATACCGATCAAATGGTTGCCATATGGACCATATACTTATTCTCCAAGCAGAGGATTCGGTCAAGTGGGGTAGTAGTGGCCGGGTTTTTTAGGTCTGCCTCCCGTAATGTTACGTAAAAAACCCCGGCCACTACTACCCCACTCGACTGAAACCTCTGCTTGGAGAATACCATATACTGGCTGTGAACTCAATTGTACCTTGTATCTTCTCACAGTGCACCTCGCACCTGGAATATGGGGTGTACTTCTTTGCCCCTTCATGGACAAGGACAATGGTGTCTTCTACTGCGGCCATGCTGGACAGTACGATGCCTGGCATCAACTGGGAGTCAATCTGGCTGGACTTGTGGCCATCATTGCATTTACTGCTGTGATCACTTTCACCATCTTCACCAGTAAATATCCCGCTTGTCCCATTTTCCTTGAAATCTTGTTACTCTGTAAATTCTGTTGCTTAAGGCCTGTTTCACTGTTATAGTGCTGGTCTGATCAAGGTTGATGATTTTAACCTCCTTGGTCTGATCTTGGATTGGACTAACATCAAAAGTGTCTTTTGAGAGATTCAGGCTTATGGACAAAATACATACCTAATAAAAATATTCCTTGCTGCCTCTCCCTAATAACTGAAACCTTCTGCATGTCCCTTCCCAGTCCTTGACAAGGCTAAGCTGCTGCGGTCACACCAGGAGAAGCTTGAGCACGAGGAAGCCGTGCGGATTCACGAGCAGGAGCTGGCCCAGCATAGTCACCATGGCTTTTTCCATGATGTCTTCCATCATCATCATGAAGAGGGTAAGTACTGATATCCTATACTTACCCACACATTCCCAGCACACTGCGGTTATCATGAATTCTGTCACAATGTTGTATATAGATCGTCATGTTGGTCACATCTCAAATGAGTGGCAAAACACACTGTCATTCTTCTGTGAAAGAGACAGTCCATATAATTGGGGTGGAAAATTGCATGACAAAACCAAAAAAAGATTGAACACCCCCAAAAAAGATGACGCATGAAACCCTGTAACCACCAACTGTGAAGTAAATCAAGGCGCTTTAGGCATTATCTGTCAGTAAAGATGCTGTACAAATCTATGTTGATGGAAACTGTGGAAAATGTACGCTTTTAAGTGGTTCAGGGAATAATAAATAACACATCACACATCACTTTACAAGTACAATGTATCTAACAAAACCTTTTAGCCCTAGGCCTTGTCCACTAACTTTTCTTATTCTTTTGACTACTTCTTAAGGTGAGCATGTGCAGACAGAGGCAAAGAGGAGTGTCTCCTCTGCATTTTCTGAGGCAAGAAGCCAGACTGATGTAGTCATCAGTGCCCAAGGAGCATCTATCATCAGGGACAGTGTGGTGTAGATACTTCACCAGCACAGCTGGAACATCACGGCAGCATCTGAATATCACCTGCCTTCTCTTACTGCAACTTAACATCTCATTTTAATGCCACTCCTTCTCAGACAAGGCCTTTTCTTGTTTAAGTCTAAAATAAATCCAAAACCTTGTGTTGGATAGGTTCCCGTAGTTTCAATGTTTTATCCAAGTATGATGAACAAGTTACTGATTTTCATTTAATGTTATGCCGAAGGTACCATGTAGATCAGACATACTTCCATTTTTGTTTCACTCATATGATACATGTGTATGCTGACATTGTTGTCCCAAATGCAGCTTTAAGTAAAGTCTGATATGTTGCAGATTAGAAAAGAAACATTCATGATTCATCTGATACTATGAAATAAAATCTCAGTGCTGCTGCTGTTACAGCTCTGGTGTATAAACTTGTGTCTTCGCATGCTTTATTCTTGAAGTTGATACATGCAGCAAGGTCAGCTTTCACATTACCCCATAGGGTTCAGGAGAAGACATTGTGCTTTCTGCACATTGCGCTTGACAGGTTAACATTCTCCATACTGCATGACTCTATAACTACACGTACATATGATTGTATATTGCAAAACAAAAGTAAATAGGCTAAAAGCCTACCTGAGCAGGTGGAATTAAAAGTGTTGAGCTACTTCTTTTTGGCACTGGCAAAAACTATTGAGGTATATTACAAGCTAATATTAGAGATAAAGAAGTCACTATACTATGATAAATGTGCATGTATGTATTGCAACAGCTGCACAAAGAAGGACGGCAAACACTTTTACTGAAGATATTGATCTGGGGTTTAATGTATTTGTGTCATTGTTCCACTGACAACTAACAGTCAAAACCTGGTCGCATTTTGCTACAACTGTAAGTCAAAACATGTTCACATTTCTCTACAAATGTAACAGTTAAAACCTGTTCACATTTCTCTAGTCATTACTAACTGCTGTAAAATAGATGTGCTACGGTATGCATCTTGTATCTAGTTGAAGATAACTATAATTAGGTTTCTTCAAAACCTATGTTAGAATGCTGCCTCTGAATCCATAATGCTTTATAGATAAACATTACTCACTTCTCAGCACACTAAAATATACAACATGTATGACACCAGTTCAATTGGTTGTTTCTGAGATAGTTAACTTGTTAAAACTACAATTGATTCCGAATTGCCTACCATTCCTGGTTTCTACAACAAAGACTGTTCGAAACTGTTCTATTTTCTCTCTATTGTGCAACATTCTTCAGAAAAAAACCTAAACAAATCAGTGTGACTTCAAAGACTTTGTCTTAATGACACTTGCACTGCAGAAAAGGAATTTTCTTCTCTTCACCTTAGAATAACAAATTCTAATTACCAAGTATTAACAAAATACTATATAGTGAACTGGTGCAAAATTAATATAAACCGTAACATTGTGCAAATTTACCTAAAGAGACATAATTACATTTGGTACCATACGCGTTCATACTTGCCTTGCACTAAAAAAAGATTCACTGCACAAATAACAGGTACTCCTCAAGTGAAGTACAAAGGCACAACTTTGTTGTATTTGTTGGTTTACATAGGAAAGCTATTGGTCAATTCAATTTCAGTAGTTTCCATAGTCTGTGGCAGATACCACAGGTTAGCAATTACTTCATCAAATTTGGCACAAGACATCACCAAAATTATCTTTGTATCAAGGATGACTTGTTTGCTCAACTAGGAAAATGGCCACCACTTAAACCACAGGAGAGATGGAGCAGTAAGGACTGCTCTGGGGAAGGAGGGTGTGATTCTTTTCTGGGAGGTGATTTTTGGTTTGTACATCAACATCTCTCTCCCCTAATGCAACATGGTACATGTGCCAATTTTGTTGTACACATCCATACTGATATTTATCCTCTGGGTGCACTGTTTCTTTATCTTTGTTTTCACAAAACCTTCCTCCACACGTCCTTCCTGGTTCTGTATAACAACTCACTGTCCTTCGAAATTATTATATCCAGGCTTTGGTGGTAGAGCAGTGAATAACATTATGGCAACAGATGGACTGATAGTGTGGCAAGTAGACAACTGTGGTGTCATAGTGCAGTATGTACTGCAGTATGTGGACAACGATGGCATCATGGCAACACATGGAGAAGTCTGCTGTCATGGCAACAAGTGCACAACACTGCTATCCCGTCAGTGAGTGTTGATGGAAGGCATGGGACCACATGTAGGTGAGTTTTGTTATGGCAATGTGTAGAATGTTGGAATACACCGTATTGTATTCTATATTTACATTCATGATTGTACAGTCAAACCTGTACTAGAGACTGCCTCTGAATAAGCACCACCCGACCATTGTGAGCAGTTTTTGGCGGTCCCTTAGATAATTTTCCCATTGACACAAACATAAAGAATCCTACCTATGTAGGCCACCTGTCTACTATGACCATTTTCTTCAAGTCAATCCTTTGAGTGGTCACACCTGACCTATAATTCAGTGGCATGTAAAACAAAGTAAATCCAAAACTGGTGTCATGTCAACTTTTACCATACTAGTGCTGATGACAGAAGGAAGACTGGATGCATAACAACAGATATCAGTAGAACAGAATTAGTGTTGACAACTTGTAGAACATTAGTGCTAGTGTCAGGAGGGACTAATCTCATGGCAACAGGTAAGAGTAGAACAATTGTGCCCACTGACTGAACTTGCAGAATGTGCTGGACTGAAAAGGTGCACTTTCACTGAGGAAATTCACTGTCCCCTTGTTAATTTGTTACGCAGCTACATGTACATGGTACACATGGCTTCCGCCTCGTAGCAGCATATGGAATTATTGCTCTATGCTAAATTGTTTTATACAGGTAGTAACTACAGACTTCATACATGTAGTAGCTGTTGCACATGTACAGTGTACAACTACATTTAGCAGCAAACCCCTGAAAACGGCTTTCAAAAGCGAAGCCCCACAGATACAGATTTGTGGACATCAAAACACACACTAGAACAAAAAACACACTGAATGAAACAAAACACACACTGAAACTTAACATTTCTAATATGCAAACTCAAAATTGCTCCTCTTCCATTCCTAGTCGACACGTGCAGCTTTTCTAAATGACATATTGCATCTTTTGAAGAAGAAGGCCCAGTTCTTTTGTAGTAATATTGCAGGTATAGAAAAGAAGCTGTGCAGGTTTTGTCTACTTTAGTACATACATAAACAAACATCTATTTTCTACATAGAATTGCGACTATGTTGGCAATCTTTCCACTTTGGTGTGCAGTTGTGAACAACAGACCAGAACCTGAATGTAAATACTGGTCACTCTGTCCCAGTAATATCTCACTAACACCTGTAAGTTAAAAATAGAGCTCTCTATAAAACTTACACATGTACGTCTTCTTATCAAAAGTGTAGTGTGTTTCAAAAACCATAAATTCAAACTATATAATACATGTATGTACATGTAAAAAAAGCATAGTGGTTGTCTATCAGTAAAGTCCCAGTTTACACACAGTAATAGAACACCAATATATTTGTCCCCTTATGAGGTAACCTCTGCAAACATGTATCCAAAATGATCAAACTGGAAACTCCCTTAACTTATAACGAAGGAAGTTGCTGTGGAAGTGCTGCTGCGCTCGTCCCCATAAGGACGCGTGGTGAAGAGACGAGCCCGATCAACTCTTGTCGGGAACAGAACACTCTGAACATACTGAAATAGGAATCTGGGGGAGAAACAAGGGGGTATCTATAAATGTGAGGAGTGAACATGTTGGGTGTGCTTTACATGTAGTGGAAACAAGTGGGGTAAGCACGATCTCCATATATCTTCAGTATAAGGAGCTCCAAGTACACTTTTACAAGTCTGAGTGACACAGTAACCTATGTGACATTAGTGGCAATAAGTGATAGTAAAAATGATCCACATGCACTTCTGGTGCACACGTGTGAATGGCACTTTCACTGTGAAGAAGATTGTCAATTGAAAATGGCACTTTCATTGTGTAGAGTGAAGATTGTCTGGCATAAATGGCACAGCTGACAGTGTAGTGACAACAACTGTAAATGGCACAATTTAGTGTGACGGCAAAGATGATGTACAAAATATTGAATGGCACAGTGCAACTAGCTTAACAGTGGTGCAATGTAAGCAAGTGTGGCAGATGCAGAACCCAACAGATGATGATGATGATGACAGGGATGGTTGCTGTGGTTTGGATTTACTCTGGAGGTTCATGAGATCGACAACTGATATACAACAAGATCCTGATTAGTTTTCATGCAGACAACCAAAACATAAGTCTTAAGAGAATACTACTGGCTACTAGCTACAATTAAGAACAAGTATGGCAGAAAATTCAGATACCGAACGGAGCAATAATCAGTAGTAACTACAAGGAGTGTGAACTGGGAGAATAGGACTTCTGATATGAAGACTTACCTTGGAAACAGGGCTATAACAGTGGTCAAAATCAACAGCCCCCAGTGCTCTGGGGTGCTGATGGTATGTTGGAACAGCCAGTAGGGGTTCCCCAAGGGGTTACAGGTGACACAGGCCGCAGAGTAAACCAAACTGAAGATCAGATACAGCAGTAGACTCGCCAGAAATATCAGCACATGGGGGTATGTCTGGAAATCCAACAGACTTTGATTTATATCACTTTTTTACACTTGAAAATTCTTGTCTTTCACAAGCAGCACAACGGAATGACGAACACTAGGCAGAACTATGGCACCTTAATGTTCAAATCACTGCCATACAATGCTGGAATATAATGCTGCAGTGTAAATTTGAAGTAACTTCCCTTACCCAACATTTGATCTGTATGGCCAGATGGGCCAGAGTGACCACGAGTGCAACACCCATCACTGTAATTCCAAACTCCCAGATCCCCACGTCACTATCCGCATAGGCCTGGTGAAATAAACAAAAATCATTACAACGTTTGAATTCATAATAATGCAGTATTACTGGAAAGTGCCATACGAACTGTTGCATATAGACAGAGTGAAACAACAACAAAATACTGACAGAAGCAGACTGATTTTTTACATACATGTTCTTCTTTTATAAAATGAAACAGCTGACATGTAAACATACCCCATATGGGATGAAGAACATGACAGCACTCTGGTACAGTGCATCACAGATGTTCCACCAGAAGTGTTCCCTGCGGTAGGTGCGGCTCTCCCTCCCGACAGCGTAGAGCTCAGGGAAGGCGCTGAGGGCGTCATCCGGGAGATTCTGGTCCAGGACACCCAGAACGATCTGTTAGGAGAGATGCAAGCAGTAACAAAATCTATTAGTTGCAAAATCATACAAATAATCTTTCAATGTTTGAAGCCAGGATATCGAATCATATAGAAGAAAAAAACTGTCATATGCAACACTGCAAACAAATTTGTTTGTTTGTGTTCTGAGCATGGCTGTACATCATGTACATGTATGCTCAAAGAGGTAGCTTTCCATTTGGTGTAAGTGGTACTTATCTTGCCATGTAGAAAAACTGTGTTCATTCTAAATCAAAATTCTAGCAGCCACCTACTATACAAAAATATGGTAATTGTTAAGCTATCACTTGAGCTGCACAGGATCTGTTTAAGGCTGAATTTGAAAAGGTGTTTCATAGGATGTACTACTGATAATCCAATTAATTTTACATGATTGTATATGTCCACTGTCTTTCCACATCTAACTCTTTCTGCTGTAAGTAACACACATTGGGTGCATAGATGAACCACTATATGTTGCAGAGAGACTAGGTAAAACCCATTTTAGGTAAAACCCATTTTTCTAGAGCATGACTTTGACCTCTGACCTGTGGGGCTGATGTGAAGAGGATGTTGAAGAAGAGGAGGTAGTACTGGTCTCCAGGTGCGGAGCCTGAGAAGCCATTCATCAGCTGGTACCAGAATAGGACAAACACAAATGCCTGGAAAATAAAATAAAAAATAAGGAAACAAAACACTTAATAGTTTGTGCTACCTGACATATACATGTGGTAAATGCATTTAATGTCTCACTAGAAAAATTGTATAACAGGTGGAACATCTCCTCTCTAGACATGAATGGAAGAACAGCATAAGCAGCTTCATTTACATCTGTCTAGCCCATACATGTACTTTAGAGGATCTAGGAGAACTACTTATTAAATCTACTCTGTGTAGGTTTCTGCTACAACTATTAGTAATACCAAACTGGAGCAATCCAGTCTGAAAACCTTTCCAAAATTGGAAGTACAATGAACCAAAAATGTGTAACTAATGATGAAGAGATGACAAACAATGGGCTTACAGCATTTTTGTAGAAGAAGTAAGCCACCACAGTTGCCAGCCTGTAGTAGCACCAGTGCCCGTGGACCAGCAGCAGTCGCCGTAGAAACGAGAAGCGCGGCGTGGAGAAGTCGCTGGCCATGACGGCCTGCATGCCCTCCTGTCCCATGATGCCCACCCCGATGTCTGCTGCCTGCAGCATGCTCACGTCGTTGGCACCGTCACCCACTGCCAGAGTCATCACCTTTAGTCTGGGAAAAACGGTATGACCTTCGTTTCTCAGGTGACCTCTTGACTTGACATGAGAAGTCTCTCTAGCTACATGAATGTACGCTTCAGATATGCAAAATTTTTAAAAAATACCTGCTTTTCAGCCTTCTATAATCATGCTAATAATCTAATTTCCTTCCACATTATCTTCAAAAGACATACCAGTCATATAATTTCTGCCTTGACAGAAGGACATCAATAACAAAAGAAAATCAGCACTGACTATTCTAAACATTTGCATTGCTAATTTTAGTCCCTGCCCCCTCCTCAGTACAATCCATTTGAGCTGTCCCAAAGTGCAGCCTGTCCATCACTCACCTGTCTCTGACAAGTTTCAGCATGTTGGCCTTCTGCAGGGGCGTGGCACGACAGCAAATGACAGCCTTGCATTCCCGCGCCACTGCCAGCAACCAATCAGCTCTCTGCTCCTCCAGAAGCAGGGCAAGTGTACGTCCATCCACAACAAGGCACGGATCCCCCGATGACGCATTTCCTTGCAGGGACTTAGTTGTTTTGACAGAGTTCTGTTTGGGCGGCATATGTATTACATCTTC
Source organism: Branchiostoma lanceolatum (assembly GCA_035149815.1). Taxonomy (NCBI): domain Eukaryota; kingdom Metazoa; phylum Chordata; class Leptocardii; order Amphioxiformes; family Branchiostomatidae; genus Branchiostoma; species Branchiostoma lanceolatum. The sequence goes on from CM068868.1 coordinate 23,077,834, forward strand.
ATCAGGTCCAATCCATGCTGCTGGAACTACTCTTCGTATTTTCTTGCTAATGTCAAGAGATGCACCGTACCCTACTTCACTGGCATCAACGGCACCATTTCTCTGCTGTCGTAAGCAAGTGTTTGAAGCTTCGACTGTGTGACCACATCTGCAGCAGAAGTTGTGTAGTTTCTCCATGCTGGAGGCTGTTTGTGGGCGGCACTGTTGACAGCCACAGGTGCCCAGTTGGAGACAGATCTCTTTCAGCTGCTGGTCTATCAGCTTCTAAAATGGAAAGAAAACACTGGGTTCAACTACTTGCAACATTCTGGCCAGTTTGTATTAGATATTGATTTATTAATTCAAATAATACAAGATTTTCCACCAAGAAATTAAAATTGGTTTTTATTTATTTTGTTTTGAAAAGTTGAGTAGAAATCAAACAGCTGAATACAATAGTAGTGAATCAGTACGAAAGGCTATGAATGAAATGGAGAACTTCTTAATATCTTCTGCAATACAAAGTGTAGACCTTTCTGTGTAAAGGTACACTTATTTGGCAGAGATGCATGTATATTGGTATCCATGGAAGTACACAATTACTTCTATTTATTCTCAAACATTAACATTCGCAAGGCTTTAACTTGTCAACAATGATCACGACTTACTCCATCATGACAGTTGAACCTGATGACGTTGTCTCCCTTCTGTAACAGCTGACAGGAGTAGCCGATGTTGATGGCTGTTTCCTGAAGAACAGTGAAGAAGTAATACTGTATGTCAGAGCTGCTACCTGTTTTGTGGTCATCTACTAGCAATTGTAAAAAAATAAAATCTTAGGAAGTATCAATGTGCAACACCTTGAGACTCAAACATTAAGAATGGGGGGAGCATGTGGACCTGTTGCACCACCTGTTAGAAACTGTTCTAATTCTAGTGGGAGGACCAACATCCTGCATCTCCCAAATGCTTCTGTATCTGATACAAGACATAGTCGATGCTGTAGGGCTGTTGTGAATTAGGATTTTACCATGGTCAATACTGACCGACGGAGGCCATATACATGTGTATATATGAGAGGTTGTACAATGTATAGAGTTGGGATTTCCCTATGTTGCACAACCTTTAAGAAAAGCATGTCATGCGACAACCTGCCTTGCAGGTACAAGTAACTTCTTTACTGCTTCAACCTTTGAGGAAGAAATGATGTTGCTGAAAGCAACTGATTCAGAACATATTCTAAAGACAGAGGAGAGAGTGAGACTTACTTGTTTATCCCCTGTAAGCATCCACACTCCCAGTCCAGCCCGACGGAGTGCAGCGATGGTGTCAGGTACCCCCTCCTGCAGCCTGTCTTCCACACCTGGCACAAATAGACACCAAACAGTTGTCATGTCAAAGATGGAAATACTCTTGTAATCCCTTACAGTCAAATATGTAATCAAACACAATAGGTTAGGGCAGAAATAATACATAAGGAACATGCTCTTTGATGGAATGTAGAACTCCATGCAAACTTTTTTTTGCCCCCTTCTTCTCATAGCCAAATGGCTTGAAAGTTCTGCATGTTTTATCACCACTTAACACACAAAATCGAAAAGGTTTGCTTTCTGACAAATGTTCTAAAAACTTGTTCATCTGCTTAAGTAATCTAAAACAAGACCTTGAACCTTAAGATTTAAAGTAGCAACAACATAGAAGAGGAAAACTTGTGGGTTATCAAATTGTATCTTAAAATCCAACTGAAACTTAGAAACCATGACCACCTGTGGCACCAAGCAGTGTGAGACCCTGCTCCAGCCTGCACGCACACATGTAAACCATCTCATCCCGAGCCTCCAAATGCTGTGCAGCTTTGGTGTACTCTCCTTGCCAAGTCAGATAGTCTGCCTCAGTCATAACCTGCCAATAATGATCATGATATGTCAATGTAATCCAGAATTAAAATATCTGAAGTTGTTCTTACCTAAAACTAAGATTGTATGAACTCTTCATTAGATACATATAGTTGCATTGTTTGTATTTGGCTTAGGCATATGTGTGAGGAGCCATTTTATAAGATATTGGAAATCAGTTTCAAAGCTGCAGGGAAATTTGCTTTTGGAAAGAAAATTCAGGAGTAATAAATTATAAAGGAGGTGGTAATGTTTCACTCATCTCCAAACGTACCTTCCTGGCCATACAGAGAGTCCTGAGTCCCTCCTGAGAGTAGTTCAGCAGATGCCCCTCCACAGTCAGCTGTTTCTCCTGTTGTCCTGTGTACACAAATTATACAAGTTCAAGACTAGAAGTTAAAGGGCCAAAGTTTGCTAGCAAATACAGCATGTGTTATAGGACCAATTTACAAACAATAAACTGAATGCCAAAATTAACTAATCACAAAGTAAAAAAATGCAGGAATGGTTATCATGTTGAACATGGAAGACCCACCTTCAACATTTGCATCCAGCTGGCTAAAAATGGCCTCATCCGCTCCCTTGCAGTACAACACTATCTCGTTCTTCTCAGGATACCTCACGATCACAGACATCCGCTTCCTCGTGGAGTCAAAATGGAGGATGTTCAGGATTCCGAGGGTGATCTCGCTTTGGTCTGGTTTACGAATCCTCACACTTCGAGGCGTGCGCTCTAGTAAGGTGTAGCCATACGCTGCCGCAGCGTACACCAAGGCAGCTTCGTCTGGACTCTCTGACTCGTACTGAATGGGCGCGGTTTGGGATGTATTGCCAGTACTAGTGCTGTCTGTCTCAGGTTCAAAAGCAATGTTATCCCCGGAAGCATCCCATCGGGCCCCACTGGTAGCACCAATTGCCTGCTGGTCAATGGATTCCTACAGAGAAGTACAATTGGTTAGGTCAATCTATGAAAAATGAAAATCACTTGCAGGGGAAACTTTTTGTGTCAGTTTTCTTTCATTTTGATTGTGAGCCAATCTACCCATATGCATGTTTCTAATCTTACTTTTATCATTCAATAAAACCCTACTACACTCATTATCACAATTGAAACCATGTCATATCTCTCAGAGCTTACCTGTGGATCATGGTGCCCTGTTGTGACCATGACAGTATTGCAGACACACAGCACCATGAAAAACTCTTCCAGTTCACTGTAGTTGCCCTGCTCCCCACTAGGAGGCGCTTCAGTGTATACAGACTCCACAGCTTCTTGGAGGATGGAATTTGGCTCAGGAACCATAGGGTGGTCCTAGAATAAACACAGAGCTTAAAAGTTTTGCATTACTGTAAAAGTCTTTGTCAAGGAAGCTTTATGTTGAAATTGACCCAATCAGTCAGTGGTTGCAGATCCTTTTAAAATCCCTGGATCTGATCCAAAAATAAGTCACAAACACACACAAAAAAGACTTCAAAATCCATTTATAACTTGGTTCAGAAGTGTTCCTTCAGGTTTGCTGCATACCTTTTTTGCAGTCACACGACCTCCCTTTACAACCCTTACTTCCTTCATAGAAATTGCTAGACTGGAAAGATTCTAAGTAAATTGAAAATGAGAACAAGAAGTCCTCAGTACCATGATGAAGTCCTGGGTTGTCTGTCCTGGGATATGGACGATACTTTTACGGAGTGCCTCCTCTCCCTTCATCTCATCTGGAACATAAAGGCATTTCAAGTTATACGTTAGGCTTTGAGTTCAGACTTTCTTTGCTGCTAAGTTTAAGAACAGATCTAGGACTATAAAGCTTTCTTCTTTCTACAAGCCAGCAGCGATAAATGATCATCCTTGCCGCCTGCATCACCTTTGGGCAACTCATCAAAAGTGAGACAAACCTGGTTTGAAAGGACCTGATGGAAACCATGAAATAAAAACTGTGCTGGAGGTTGAGCTACGCAAACGCTCCACAACTGTAAGGGTATGATTGATGATGATGAGAAAGGGGTTTCGTACATGTATCATGGAATACAGTGTGTACTTTTCATATACATGTAATTTGAATAATGCTAGACAAAATTTACAGTTTAATATGAAGGGGAGACAATTCCCTTAATGTAACATAACTGACTGTTGCCATGTACTGGTGTTATGCTGCTATACTGCTCGACTAGGGTAGAATTTGATATTAACTGATACAGATAGAGGTAAACCACTCTTTTCTGTCACCTATCTACTGACCTTTGATATTGTGTGCGTAATCTTTCCCTCCAACAGCACACCTGCGGAACACCATCATGTTCTCCGTCAGCGTGCCTGTCTTGTCCGTGAACACGTACTGAATCTGCCCCAGGTCCTCCGTGATGTTCAGGGCGCGACACTGCAGCGACGTGTCTGAGGGAGAGGAAAACGAGCTTGATAAGCTAAAGTGAACTCAGCTGGTTTCCAACAGAATGGAATAGAAGCCATACCACTGACTTTGTGTCCAGTACCAAATCCAGGGCTGTCTTCGTCTTTAAATTGTTTTCTGTCCTACTCATTGTTTGGTAGCCCATGTTAATGATTTTCATTGTTAAATCTGTCATTTCAAGCTTACAAATGCAGATCTTGGGAACGGATGGGTGAAATTTTTGTCAGTTACAACAATCAAATTTCCATCCCAGCATAGAGTGATGGGTCCTGGAGACAGCTCTGACCAAATCTGACTGGTTTCCAACCTTTACAATGCAAGTCCTGACTATGTGTAACAACAGGGTAATCATAAAATGAAGAAGAAGAACTTAATTGCGCGACTATTGTAGCAGGTACAAAGTATGGCAACAACAGTAAACATAGAACAAGACATAAGTATGGAATAAAACTATTCACTACAACAAAATGACTATCTTAGGTTTTACATGATTCAAGTTGGGCTAATTTTGAGTGTCATTTTTTTTTCTAATAACAAAGCAATTCTTTATATATTTGCCTATTTTAACACTGTATGAGCTGTTGCATCTAAGTATAGTCAAATATATCTGTGGCATTGAGTGGTATAAAATCTGAAGTACAGAAGTGAGAACTGTGATTATACATTATTGGTCATTTGTGTCACTTTTATGACACAATGTCCAGCATGCTCATGTTAGTAAATAATGAAAGTCTTCAAGGATTGGTGAAAATTCTGACTCTGTAACTCAGGGACATACTTGGGAGCAGCCCATTTTCCAGAATACTATTGCATGCAACTACTTTTCATCTGTCGTTTGCATTTTTTCTGTCCACTTTTATGTTGATTCTGATTTTGGTTCCTTTATCTTCACACATTTCTCTCATGATATTTTCTGGTCCGCCCAGCAGCTGTAAGGTACTGACCTGAGGAGTGGTCATACAGGTGTATGTCCTGGTGGATGAAATACACCTGTCCCATCTTGATCACCTCAATGGACACGTACAAGGACAGTGGGATGATCACCTGTAAAAGAAGTCAACAAATCATGAAATCACAGCAGAATGGAGGTCTCAGAGTCTTAGGGTTGGTCAGTTGAGAGCATCGTCCTTCCAGTCCTCTGGGTCTTAGAAAGTTAAGAGTCTAATTGGCCATGCTGTAGGTCTTTTCAGATGTTACACATAAAATTAAGTTTGTGTGGTCTTAAACACGACTCATCAAAAGTAACTCATTATAAGTATCCTTGAGGGGCCAAAGTTATGGTGGACTTTCTGTCATACGTTTTGTTATACGTGGTGTCGCGGTGGCGTAATGGCAGGGTGTTTGGCCCAGAACCCAGACATCCTGGGTTCAAATCCGGGATCCCCTTACTTGTCTCATTGATGTTGTGCCCTTGGGAGAGGCACAAATTTCCTCACTTCACTCAGGTCAAAAAGAGTACCTAGCTGCGTTTAGGGACGAATACCTTGGATAGGACGTGAAATGGGGGTCCACACCCCCAGCACGAAAAAGAACCCACCACACTCATCAAAAAGAGTAGGGGTTCTTCTCGGTGTGAGTGGATCAAATAAATCTGTCCAGATATGCACCTTGTACTCTTCAGTACAAACCCGGTGTGTTGTGTCATAAGGCGGTTTACTGGGTATGCAATACAAACAAACAAACAAACAAAACAAAAATATGTGAAGGGCATATCCACTGTTCTGACCTACCTGGAAGATGACGATGTACATCCAGAAGCGGATGAAACCATCCAGCGCAGGGTCCAGCCCTTCCGACTGTCCTTCGATGGGAGGGATGAAGAGCTGGGCGCTGTCCTGGGGATACCAGTTGATCCACAGACCGTTGCCTAGGAACAGGAAAGGCAACACTTCTTTTGGTCTTCTGTTATAATAGTTTCCCTATGATTACATGTATATATTACATAGACAGAAATCAAGCAATTCATTGAATTCAAACTAAACAAACCACTGCCAAGGAACAGGATGTGCAAGACAGAAATATGAAAACTGGTAAATTAGAATTAGACAGAACCTGGAGACCACAAAGCTCTGTAACTGCAGCATAATTTCCTAAAAACATTAAAAATCAAGTGCAGCTTCCTTTTTGCAATGTATGCACTTGTACTTGGAAGCACAAAAACCATGTGGACAATACGTACCGATGCCCCCCGCCGCACACATGATGACCAAGATGACAGCACAGAACGCAACGTCGATGTTCATCTGACGTTCCAGTTTACTCCGCTTGTACTGAGGACCACTGTTGTTCAGCATGGCCTTGGTGTCAGGGCCTTGGGTGGTGGGAGAGGAGGGTCATATTAGTTGTGAAAAAAACATGACAATGATACTGAAAAACTGGTCAGGCATCCTCTGATGTAGGATTAAAAACCAAAGATTCAATCATACTTTTAAAGCATGTACATTTCAGCAAATAAAATTAGGTTTATAATTGTACAGCTGATGAGCATTTCCTTGCTTCATTTGTTCCCATCATCGAGGGTTTACAAAGCTAGAAACTACCTTATGATGGCCTTAAGTTGATCACATACCAGCATACACCACTATTCCTTCAATGAAGTCAGTGTTCCTCAAGACACAGCCTCTTTGGAGCAGTTGGGCCTTGGACAATGGAAGCACCGTCTTGCGATGTTTTCTGAAGACATAGGTACAACGTTAGTTTGATGCAGTACTGGTAACATGTAAAGGTTCATATGTACATGAAGTGTGTTGAGCACAAACACTAAAGCATACATGCTGCTTATTGAGAAATGTTTAGAGAAATAAGAGTCCCTCACATCCTGCCGTTAAACTTGTAGACGTCACTGCTTGGCCGTCCACACTCGATCCAGAAATACTCCCCCTCCTCCCAGGATGGAGCCTCCTGGAAATGCAAAACATCATATCATAACTGTTACTGGGGCATTGTGGTATAATGTCAACTCTCACAATTCCATTGTTCATAAAATGTCAATTCCCAGAAGTCTACTGCATGCCTAAGTAAAGATTTTAAAAAATCATGCTAAGAAGGTGTTGAGCACTTGAATATCTGAAGTGTCCATATCTCTGGGATTACTGATGCTTCACCAGTAGATCTCTTTAAACTTACAACATTTTGATGTGGCTGTCTTACGGTAACCAGCAGAGTTTTTTTTTCATCTTTATTCAGACATAGATTAATACATAGCACAACAGCAGGTAACCAGCAGAGTTACATGAATGAGAGTTGATGTTACTGTTGTCCATTGATATCGTGTGAAGGAATGATAATCCTTCTGTTTCTAGTGTTTGCCTAAAAGCACTGCAAAGCACTCCTTACCTGCAGAGGAAGTGCTGTTTCCCTGGTCTTCAGGTTGGTCTCCCCATCCAGGTTAGCTGTCTCTAAATGGCACACACCTAGGCAATGGAGACAGATATTAACACACTACAGCAGGAAGAGCACTTTTAACCTAATAGATGTAAACCATTCTTTGCTTTCAAGTACAAGCTACATTAAATGTATACACACATACACGCTATAGACAGCATATTAGTTATTACCTTACCCTGTCCTATATGTGACACATATAGGACAGGGTAAGGTAATATGCTGTCTATAGCACAGTTTCTAATGTCTCAGGTTACTTATTTCATTTCAAACATCAGTAGCTAGCGTACATGTACTTGATCCAATATCATCATTTGCTATAAAACATGTCTAAATCCTACACCTTCCACCATTCCCATAAGTACTGTAGCTCCACTCTTTAGCCAACATGATGAGTGTTGCCCCCCTCCCACTCTTTCTTTGAAAAGCGTCTACATATTGTTTCCTGTCAACAGGACAAAATCAAATGGAAATGTTCAGCTTGCAAAAAAATAAATTTTATACCCCTTGCTTGGCAAGATAATTTTGTTGTGAACTGTATCTCCCACCCCTACCTGTGACATCATACACTCCTACCTGTGACATCATACACTCCTACCTGTGACATCATACACCCCTACCTGTGACATCATACACTCCTACCTGTCTTGTCACTGCTCTTCAGCAGAACCAGATCAGCTGGGATCATCTCATTGCAGCCCACATGGACGACATCACCCACCCTGACTTCCTCCCACATACAGCCCTTGAACTGTTTCTCCGCCCTAAGGAAACAAAAAACAATTTAAACTGCAAGTTACAAGAGTGTCAATCCTATAGACAAAATGGTGCCTGGATGGAGGTTTTCAATCACTGAGTGCTTTCTGTAGGTGTCATATGCATACTGTAATTCACTTTAACTTCATGGTAGGAAAGTTTCATGGTGTAAGGAAAATGGACATTTTTATTGAACTTTAACTTCACGGTGGCGGCAAGTGAAGGAATCATGAATAATTTTTTTAAAAGATTTTTCACTGTGATAAGTTCACGGTACAGAGGTGACAGTGAAACTGTGAACATAAAGTTACAGTCACAGTGAAATCGATATCTGAAGATGATGATCATCCATATGCTGTGACATACGCACCCGCTGTAGACTCTGCATATCCTGTTGTTGACCTCTTTATCCATCCGATAGCGCCTGTAGTCTTCGTACATATCCTTGATGGCGGTGACGAGAAGGACAAAGATGACAGGCAACATGGCAATCTCTTTGCCATATGCTTGTACCTAGGAAGAGGAAAATGGTTTAACTTAAGTTAAACACACACACACACACACACACACACACACACACAAATGTTCATGTTTCAAATGAAAGGTACTGATGGGAAAGACTAACAACATAAAAGAATACTATCACACAATAAAAAATAAATGTCTTTTATCCCAGGTCACTGTGTGTGACATCACTGATCATAGATGAGCCACATATGTGTGGTAATTAAGCCACATGTATGTGTGGTAGTTAAGCCACATGTATGTGTGGTAGTTAATGTGATATTCCTCTACTTACCTGTGGCACAAAGTTGAGGCAGACGATGAAGAGGAAGTAGACATTGGCCAGCCGGTGGAACTGTTCAAACAGGTTCTTGGGTAGGAAGGAGAGGATGGTGTACTTAGTGGTCTGGATCTTGTTGTCTGGGTAGTAAGGGTTGCCAGCCCTGGGATAGAGATTGCAATGAAAGAATCATATACATGTAGAATATGTTACGAAGTTGTTTTCCAAGTTTTCCACTCGAAATCCACAAGTTTGTACAAAAACATTTTCCACCATGTCTTTTCACTTAAAAGTTTGATTCAGAGCCTTCTGAATAATATGCCGTTTTTTTCAGACGAACAGAACAAGATTATTAGATAAAAAACTAATTTCCTTTTAGATGTTTCACAAGCTACTACATGGTTATCTGCTTGAGACAAGTGAATGCATGTACGAAAAGGACATGGTGGTCCAAAGGTAAATGCATTCCTTATCTTATCATCATAACTAAGATATAGCAAAAGGGGAACACATTACATGTTTTTGTTTTCATAAAATGATGTATGACTGGTTAGAAATGGTCGTCATGAGGCTTCAGCTTCATTGTTGTAACTGTAACCCTCAGAGTGTTACTTGTGTCACCCTACTTTATGATTCAGGAGCAGTGTTAGACCCCGTTCATACTAAATCGCACAAATCGCGAAATCGCCCTGAGTCGCATTCTTTCACACCAGGGGTCGAACGAGCGCGAGTTGTAAAATCGCATCCAACAGCTTGATCAACGGCGGACGCGTTATTCGATTGTCACCACTCTTACTGTTGTGTTCAATTACCTTCTTGTACTTCATCTTTTTTTTTACCTTCAATAGTGCGGCATTACTTCCATGTTTTCGCGTATTTGGCCAACTCAGGCAGTCGCCATGCCACTTTAGGGTACACACTCTGCTTTCGGTGGGATCCCTTGAGTTTCTTCTGAATCCCCACATCCCCGAAAATGGCCATCAGTACATGCGTTTTCGTCATTCCATACGCCAACATCGCCGCCCGATTCTGACATATTTCCGCCGCATTCAGCGTAATATTCCAACAAGCTATGAGGTAGATGAACATCGTATAATGAGCGGAAAGACTGAATTTGCAGATGACCCCTTGACCCATGACCGGGTCAATATGCAAAGTAAAGCGCCCAACGCGCATCAAGGCGATTTCGAGCGTTCATACTAAGTCGGAATGCAGGCAAATCGCGAGTAAACCACCTCCGGAGGTGGTTTCGCGGAAAGCGATTTCGGGCGATTTCAAATGCGATTTGGAGCGTTCATACTAAGCCATATTATCACGATTGCGGCGATTTCGCGATTTACGCGATTTAGTATGAACGGGTTTTTACAAACCACTAGCCAAGAGCACGACATGCCACTTGTCAAAGCCACTGATACAGAAAGGAATGAAATGCCACCTCATGAAATATGCATGGCACTGTATTGATCTGAGTCTTTATTTCCTTGTCAGCTGGATGTTACAAAACCTATCCAATAGGATAAAGATCAGATCTGTCATGGAGAATCTATTATTCACGCTTCAGACTGTCACTGGATAAATATCTTTGCATACAGGTATACCAAGATAAAATAATATTTTGCAAGACAGATACTCAGAAATCTGCTGTATCTGCATTGATAAACTGATTGGTGATAAAATGATCCTAGAGTACAAAACATTCAGGAATAAGCCAAATGTAAGCAATGATAGATGTCATCCATCCAGTCAGGGTTTTGTGGCTTAATGTTTGATGTGGCTCATTTATAAGACTGAACAATGATTGGTTGACAGTAAATGCACATGTACAAAATTTAGTTTTACATACATACAACATACAAGTGCCATTTACATCTTTCTTAGGCCCTCTTTCCAGTCACTGGGAGAGTGAAAGTACATGTAGGTGTATCCTGAAAAGGATTATTGTGTAAAGACATCACTGTGACATTATTTGAAAATATCTTCTAGGTGATAAATGCCACACTGACCTGTCATCCGGCTCTGGTGTTCCCAGATTTGGAGTGACTATTCGTTTTCCGAAGTCGACATGGTTGTACGGTCCATTCTTGCCTCCCATGATCTGTCCCATTGCACTGTGAGCTGTCACGCAATCATCATCAGCTGTGTGGAATACTCTGGCTCTGGTGGATGTATCAAAATATGTTTTAACTGCCATTGCCTTTTTTTAGGGAAAATTGCATTTGTCCAAGTACCTCTGATGTCTATATATGCTCTCTACATAGTACAGAGCATATGTTGAGTATAATGTATTGTGGACTTTTGTTTACTGCAGTCATAGGTACCACAAATGAAATCGTTTCTTAATCGTTACTAATTTGATCCTTAGTGTTTAAAATCTCCTTTTCTGGGAGAATGGTACAGGTACAATTTGTCACATGCACCAGCACAGGTATGAAGAAAAACGTATATGTACACCTTTTGAGAAAAAAAGTCATATACATTTTCATTTTAAGCCCTAAAGCCGAAAAGACTTTAGGTGTAAAACCAATATCTGGCTTGTCCCAGAGAAAATTGGGTCACCGTATAAGAGAGACACGATCAATACATTTTTACAAATCCTACCCTGAGCTACAACCTGTTGTTGTACCTACTTGCCATCAGACAGCTTGAGAGCACATTACAGATTCATATTCGTAATGATTCTTCATGGCATTAATGGCATTGACCTCTAGACATCTAACAGTGCTGAACCAAGGCATGGCACATATGCATGGCTCACACAGCAAATCAAGCTGGGATAAAGACTGGTCCAGTATTGAGTGGGTTGATCTACCAGTCAATTCTCCTCAACTTACAAATCTGGGTCAGAGGCTTATACAGAACTTACACAGCAAAATGTTTTAGAATCTAACCCACCTGCATTACTACGACATATACTTGAGGCTTTTTACTGTTATCCATTACAATAGAATGACTCACCACATTTTCCACCCTGAAATTGGGTCAAATGCCTGACAAAGACCAATGGACACGGTCGCAAATTTGGCGAGTCATTCCTTTGTGTTGGATAAAAACTTTAATTAAGGGAAAATGTGTTAATTAGACAAACCAAATGCCTCATGTCAACAAAAATCTTAGTTGGCTGAACATTGAGTTCAAGCCTTTTTTTCCATAGAGTACCTGTGACTGGTACGGACTGAAAAAGAACCAGCTCAAATGTCCGCAATGTTTGTCTTCCTCATGCATGAGCTACATGTGTTTGCGCCATTGAAAACTGAATAGTTGTTTGCTAGACCATTTTGTCACAAAATACAGTTAATTACTGCAATTGGTCTTGTGGGAAAAGATTGTTTGAAATTTCAGTCAACCCCTTTTTTAAAAAGGCAACAAGCTGGTGAGGAAAAACCTGTGGTAAAGGTGTACATGTGTGAGTGGCGTAATCATGTCCTGTCTTGGGTATTTGTACAGGCTGTCATGTCTGCAGCCTGCTCTGACATTTCTACGTGGGGACAGGTGGTTTCAGGGGTGAACAAAAAAGACTGCAAGATACTATTTTTCTAAATCTTATTTCTGAAATGGATCATATCCAGTAACCAAAATAGCAAAGGGAATCATTTTTACAACCTGCAAGATTTGTATGACCCCTTCTCAGATTACACAACCACAAAACAATCATTCGTAACCATAACACTAAGCCTTCACACAGAAGACTGGATTCAGAACAAAAACAGATATAGGCTTACAAAACATAGGTACTAACTAGATAATACCAATGATTAATAGAATCCCTACCTGCCTGATTTCAGAAGACACCTACATGTATATTCAAAAGCTATCTATCTTGTATTCAGGGTTGCCCTGGTATCACAAACAAAGGTGGCTTCATTCAGTCATGGGTTAGGGGGGCACCGCCTGGTTTGGCCAACACTCAAACCAAATACTACATTGTGCGCCTGTCGGGTACACTGTTTCAAACAAAAGGGAACACATTCCCGACCGAAAGGTCGGTAGGTGATGATGATAATGCATTCATACAGTTGTGGGTTCTTTTAGATTAAAAAAAGATAAAAAGAATTTGGAGTTTGGTGACAAAAATAAAAGATGTTTGACTTTACCCACAGAAGTCCACATGCTAAACTCCAGTAATCCTCTTTATGATTCCATGTACTTTGATACTCGCCATAAAACAACAACTAGAAACAGAAGAATTTGTTTGGATCAAAAACTACACAGGACTGGAGTTGTGACTGCAGGGTTGCTATGTTTATTGAAACATTGTTCTAATGATCCTACAACGCTAAGCTACCAAACCATTCCATGCCCTACCGCAAATACATGACGTGACCTATTTGCGGTGGTTTTATATGTTCACAGTTTTTGCACAAATTGCAGGGAGCTCTCAAGTTGCAACCTGATCACACCACAAACCTTTATCCCTGTTTTATACTGTATTTGCTACAGTTGTTGCCACCAAGTTCAAACACTGCAAACACCTCCTTTTCCCTCCTACCACAAAATTAAGTCCCAACGAACGTAAATCAATTTACAGTACGTTGCATGTGGACCTGCACGTCCACACTCTATAAAATAATTTTGTCAGAGATGAAAGAAGTGCATAACTTTTTTCTCATGTTTGCTGCACTGAGGCCACACCAATTTGTCTTGTTGGTTCTCAGAAAAAATATGGAGCGACAGAAAAAAAAGAAAATTTTGCAAAAAGTCTGGGCCTTATGAATAATATGATTATTCAAGTTTTCAGCTTGAAAAAATTAACAAACACTCTATGGCAGACAACCAACTTATCCCAGTACTGCCAGTGTATATTAGTAGATACACCAGTTGGTTGAAAATTATTAAAAGTACCATTAAAATTCACTTCCGTCATTCATGAAATTAAAAAAAAAGTTGAAGATAAAAACATTGGCAGACAAAACTGAATAAAGGTATTTAGGCCATTTTGCTATACTGGAAAACTGTTGAATGGCTTCATACATGCACTTATGTAGTACTGTAAATAAAAATTTCTGAATGGGAGGTGTTCTGAATTTTTTTTGGATTTGGAAAAAATAGGAGCAGACAAGATTCCAAGAACCAAAAAATCAAATTGGTGTGGCCTGACCAAAGACTTTTAAGTGACATACATATACGTAGTCAACATTCAAATTAACTGTTCATCAAACTTCCAAAGTGCATTCTGGTTAATTCTGCTACTTTCCCCTCCCCGCATATTTCTGACACCGGACAGTACTAGTCTTTGCACCTTGAACTTCCACCAGGAAAAGGCTGGGCTTGTTTCCGTCAAACCAGCCAAGCATGCATCCTTCAGTACAAGACGCCATATCTTACAGGTTGAGGCAGTTGCACCTTCGGTCATGGACAAGTATGACTTCAACACAGGAGATTGTGATCACCTTAAAATTTTTCTGGGTACAAGACAACCTTAATAATCCAAATTTCTGATGTGACAAGCTATCCTGTACACAGCAAACAGTTGAAGGAATGTATACGTCAAAGAACAGCTTCACTGTAGACTGTTCAAGCACTTGAAAGGAGCTCTTAAAATGAGTGGAAGCGGAAAGCCTCCCTGGCCCCATATGGCCCATACCATATTGTCTCACAAACTGTTTCACCCACACAGTGTTTGGGGCCTCAGCTCTTGTGACAGCCCAGCGCATGAAAGTGAAAATCTAAACTGACATTTCTAATTCTACACATCAGGTTCACATGAATGAAATTTTGAACACTCAAATTGGAATTTTGAACATTCTGTTGTTGTTGTGCCTTTGTTTATACTTCATACATACATTTGAGTATTCTAGACAAACCAAGCCAATCACTAGTACTGGTAGGGAGGATATACTACTCGTCAGAATGACACCCAGGCTACAAACCTGCAAGGCTGGCAGATTTTTGTCTCACCTCTGTCTTGTGCCTGTGTTGTTCTTTCCCTCTTGTTGCAGTTGATCCAATCACAACCCCACTCTGGCTGGATCAGGTAGACTAATTTCCATGAACCAAGGACATTATATAGGCATGAACTTATGTCATCAACTGCAGGGTCTGCTGAGGAAAAAATGGAGGACTGATGAGAACAAGCTGCTACATGGGTAGAAACCCCTCGAGTAGGATTTTTCATGAAAAGTCCTACTTCTGTTCACACATTCAGAACTTAACATCATCTACGTCAACATGGTATCAGATACTGTACGTACAGTTAAAAAATAATTTTCCTTGATACGTTACTTCTCCTTGCCGCTTTGTGACAAAGAAAAAGTGGCAAGGAGATGTAATGTACCACGTTCGAGAAACCTTAAGTTTTTACGTCAGAATGACTTTTCCTTCCTCAAAAATTTTACTTTAAAAAAAAGGTGGCATATCTGCCAATATTATGAGGCCATAAGTAACTACATGTACATATGTATGATCATATGTACAATCAGGACCACATTACCATAAATAATGGAACCACAGCTGTTCAGTTGGAGGGGAGCTTTTTGGGTGTGATTTACATATTGTCAGCTGAATGTGAAAGTAGTTGATCTGCATAATCCAAAGCTCCGTGGTATTACAAGTGCATGGAGTGATTGCATTTCCTGGTCTAATCAAATCCAAAATGAAAGACAATTTCCTACAGCACAGTCTCAGTCCTTGGAAGATTTGGCAATTGATCACAATTCCTGTGAAAATGATTTATTTTTGATAACTGGACTAACTTTGTCAACCATATTTCAGTTTGCGTGCTCAATCTGTTAATCTAGCTATTACTAAATAACAAAGCTCTGTGCTTGTTCACAAATTACAAAGCAACAATCCAACAAACGAGGACATTAATGTCCTTGGTACAAATATGTGGACACATTACTAAGCAACAACCCAACACTACAAATCATAACAGCCAGAGGGCTCTTAGAAGGACAGGTATGACTGAAGGAACATCAGTGACATGTACTGCTACAAAATGACTGATAAACACCCCCCAAAATAAAGCCAGTTGCCAAGTAATTATGTACAATCAAAACAATTACCAATTAGCAGTAGGTAAAAGGCCATGCAGACCCTCTATACATGATAAATAGCCATCAGGCATTACTGCTTTCATCACTTGCCTCAGGCCAGGGCGCAGCTGTCAACACGGCAAATTGCAAGCTCACTTAGCTCAACGCTTCATTTGGCAAATATTTGTCTTATTGAAATTATTCATTCTGAGCACGATTTCAGAGATAACAAAGTTATAGGTCAGAGTTTGAAGTGGCGCTACTTGGAATATTTACACATGAACGTCAATCAAACAGGAAACAGACCAGTGTTAACCAGCAGCTGATGTCTAAATGTCACAACCCTGCAGTGTTTACTGTAAACCTTACACAACATCATGATTAATTTACCGATCCTTTCAGAACAGTTCCCACATAAGTTGTGCACGCGTCTTTAGTTACTTTCCCTCGACAAAAGGTGAACATAATTTGAAGGTTAACAAACAAAATTAAACAACAAACTACAAAGGGAACCCTGTCAATTTCAAAGCAAGTTGTGTTTGCATCTGATGACATTTCCCGTGCGTGAGAAATGCTCACATCTGAATAATCAGGTTACAACCAAACAAACGCTGAACATTCTAGCCGTCCCTGGAGGACACTGACGTAACTGAAGGAAGTTAACGCCTTTTTAGGGTCTCAGTCTGTAACCTGAAATTGGAATCGATCAGATCAAAACAACAGGAACACAGAACGAGCGACCAAACGGCGGTTTTTGTACCGCGTGGTGTACAATGACTTTGATCTAACGTACGCTATGAATGTGCGGTACTGTGAATATGAGAGAAAAGTTAAAAGTTAACCTAGCTCCTTAACCCGTCTCACCTGCACTCCTTCTCCCTCCACTTCATCAATAACCTGGACACGCATGCGCACTGCGGCTCCGGTCAAAGGTCGGACCATCATGGCGGCGGAACTGCGGCAGGACCTGCTGGGGAAGGTGGACGGGGACAGATTTGAGACGGTACGGTGGGGTAAATCGGGGGACACGTGTGTTGGGTAGGAGCTGACATGACGGGGAAAGTGTGCAGTAGTTTTGCTCATGATACTCCCAACCATAGTTGAGTAATCCACCATTGTTGGTGAGATGGGGGTGGGTGTTTGCAGCAAAATCAGTGAAAGGGCGGAAACGGTAACCCGTTGGCGGAACTACTTTCAATACATGTTGTTTTCTACACTCTATGGTACATTTGTTTCATTGAATGACAATGTTAGCCATGAAAATCATCACCGTGTCTCCTTGCAGCTTCTCCATGAGATAGTAGACTGGGTGTGCCGGGGTGCAGCCCCGTCCTACCAGCCTTACAGCCAGAAATGGGACCTGGACTCCTGGTGGCACGTCCTCAACTCAACCAAGTCTTTCCTGCTCCTGGCCGTCAAGGAGAACCTCTCCAAGGATGGGGTCAGTCCTCAGCCATTAGAGCCACTTCAAAAACTGAAATGAAGTAGTATTCATTCCTCTTTGTTGTGATGTTGTGCATCCCTGTAATCTTCCTTCTCATGTGGGTTGACCTTGTCATTTACAGATATTTAAGCTGCATTTTATGCTGTATATGCATGATCAAGGTAGAGACCTGTATGCAGATTGTGTTCGAGTTGCTTTATTCTCTAGAAAAAAATACATATATGTTCTGATATTTGCCATTGTCTGGATGTGTCAAGTGTCTGTTTGTCTCTCTACAGGTGCTGGAACACCTAACAGGTTTAGACTCTGACCACCAGCAGTGTTTCCTGCAAGTCATTACAAGCAGGAAAGAGGACATCAGACTGGCACTGATTTCAGCTACTGCAGCCATCTCTCAAGGGGCCTTGGAAGATTTGGATTGGCAAGTTAAGGTGATCTTTGGCACAGTTGTTTTAGTTGCCAGTAGTGACAGACTAGGTTGGTACAGGAAGGCATGTGTTCATGTAAATAGAAATTATAATCTGTGTCCTAGCAGGCATTTTCTTTCACTTTGCCTCTTGTAATATCTTTGAGTTTTGTTACTTACAAACTGAAAACAAATATTTTAATCTCTTTTAGCTGGTGTTGTCAAGCGATAAGATTTCGTCGGTACAGAAGCCTGTGTTAGGTTTGGACCTGGCCGTGAACAAAGAGGGGCAGAGAGAGTCGCTCAGTCTGGAACTGTCACAAGAAGAAGTGGCTAGTCTTGTTACACAACTGGAGGCAGCAAATAAGGTGGGTGTTTGCACAAAGATGGGGAGAGTTACAGGCTTTATTTTGCACTTAAGCTATTTGCACATATAATCATGACATTATCTTACTCCAATTAAACATGAGACAGTGATATTTGAGGATTTTCTTCTAAGTTTATCCGAATTGATACAAATGTTTCTACCATTGCAGTCTATTCTTAACATTTTTCTGCTTTGTTGGCAGGTGGTCACACAGATGAAGACGTGACACAGTTGAATAGACAACAAGCTGAAGATAGCACAACATTGTATTTACCTTGTGTATACGTAATAAAGATCATTATCTTACCTTGTGTATACGTAATAAAGATGATTAACAGGAGGAATTAGGTAATGTTAACTACCTAATGTATAATTTACAATAGTTACACATGTTATTAGTATTATCCTATTGTAATCCCATAGTTGCCCTATATTGCTACATGTTTCAACAACAGATGGCAAAATAAAATTGAAAGTGTCAATTCTGTATAGTGATGATTTGTCTGAGCGAAGCTGCACTTTCTCTTGTATCACTTCCTGGCACAGTGTACTAGATGTGAAGCCTGGGTGAAATTCTGGATTCCCCAAGGAGGGTTGGCAAACAATGGATCTGCAACCTGAAGTGCCTGAACTCTAGCTATACACCATACAGTGTTTTGGTCACATTAAAGGGAAACATTTTCAACCAGGCCTAGGAGAGCTCTCCCTATCACCTTTTTTCATTAACATGTTATGGTGAGGAATAGCCACTTGACAGAGTCAATGACTGAAATAGGATATAAAATTCTTTGTAGTACACCAAATCAGTGGCCAATGAGTTGCTGTGAAGCAACGGCTACTTGTAAACATGATTTCAAAATGACAGGGCTATTTTGTAGTACCTATTTAGTACACAATTCCCTATTTTTGGACTCCAGCATAGGGGGACATGATATTGAGCAATACGTTTCTACACAATGTTTTCCAATGCGGCACATAAACCAGAAAAATACAAAACGCTACTGGAAGATATGCAAACAAGTCGAAGCCATACATCTGCTTGGGATAGAAGTGATTAATTTCACCTTTGACAGCAACACGATGATGGAAACGCCGCCTGGCGTTTTTGTGTAAAACTGCACACGACATACCATGCAAAGTTGTGACTTTGCTGTTATCTATGGGACACTAGCCTGGGTGCCATCCTATTTCTACCGGGGCTCCTACACTCGCTACCCTAAAAAAATGTTTTTAGGGTAGCGAGTGTAGGAGCCCCGGTAGAAATAGGATGGTAGCGAGTGTAGGAGCCCCGGTAGAAATAGGATGGTAGCGAGTGTAGGAGCGCCGGTAGAAATAGGATGGCACCCAGGCTAATGGAACACTAGTACAAAACGCTACATAGATGTACTTCGTAGATTTTGTGCAGCCTTACTAGCAATGCCCTCAAAACGCATTGATGAATATTTGAAACTGATTACTAGTATTTAGGCAGGACTAGACATACAAACACGTACCAGGACTTTTCGTGACTATATATTCGTAATTAATTGGGTTGAGAGATGACCACTCCCACTGCCTCTTCTAATGCTCACATCTCGTCTTTCTTTATAATCTAGACATGAATCATGATGTCTGGATATTTTTCACCGTAACAGGGTAATTTTGGCTCTTCTAGGCACGTGAGGCGTTGTTTAGACCTGCTAAAACGCTTGAGGTAAACTACTTGAAGTCCCTTATGTACGATAGACCTTAATCTTTGAAGGGTACGAGCCTGATGATGGGAAAAACCCTCACTTCCAAAGATCATGCAACCAGAAGCAGGCCATCTCAGCCTTCTGCACTCCCCAAACCTTATTTCATTATAGGCGCATTACTGGTATGCGCGCGCAGCTCGTCTGAACGTCTATTAGCCTCTATAGGGCGTATTCAGTCACATGACCCTCCCCCTAGCAACGAGCACTGGCGGCCATGTTGGTGCTCACTTGATAGTGGAGCCCTATGGAGCTCTGTATAAATGGCAGATGTTTTCTACGCCATTCACAATTTCCCTTCAAAACGTTTTGTCTCATAATCATGGTGTTTTGCCTCGTGGTCAGATGTTGGATTGAGACTGATAAAGCACACACCGGTCGGGTAACAGTAAGATTGGTTTTGCGTTTCTCGTGTTACGTGCGGGAACATACGATTACGAAGGGACTAAACGACTGAAACAAAAGTGGATTTCTGACATACGAAAGCGGATCTAAATAGTTGAAGTTTGAGAATCAACGTGTGTGTATGGAAACCTTTTGTATCTGGTCGAAAAGCAAGTTACAGGCCCGTTGTGTAACACAGTCGCGGCACCGTGTAGTCGTTGCTTGAGATACGTTCATTCATAAACTGGGGGTCTTTCAACGTCGAACTTTCCCGATCATAACGTACTCCCTGTCAACAAAATTTCTCACGACACTCAAGACACTGTCCTACGTGGCTACAGGCCTTGGAACACTTGTATGCTGTGAACTGATTTTATGCGTACTCTGTAAACAGTTTAGCGGCCGGTTTGCTGCTGGGGAACCTCGCTCGTCGATAATGGGTCATTTCCAGTAGGTGAAATTGGATTTTTGTAGCGAAAAGGATGTGAGGCTGGAGACTATTTGCATATAATAAAACAGCGATCAGACGACTTAGCATTCCTTGGAAATTTAGAGAGCCTAGGACACCGAGAAACTTCACTGCAGGGTGAGCACCAACATGGCCGCCCACGGAGGGCAGGGGTGATGACGCCACGTGAATACGCCCTATAAGATGCACATTTGATTCTGCCTGCACTTAAGTCCTGCGCGTGCACCCTGTTCTAAAGATGGGGTCATTTTTTGCTCATAATCGAGTTATTGTCATATTTGAGAACATATCGGTAAAAGAATTACATTGTAGAATGCATCAAGAGAAATTGGCAGAGATCTAGATCTAGCTGACACAAAGGCAGAAATCAAATTTCAAAAAATCAAAAATCAAAAAACAGATGCGGAAATGGATCGATCTGAAGCCTAGCTGCCTGCGTCACCCCTTTAGCTCTAGACTACGTGCCACCAACCTCCTTGGTGCCACCGGCGAAAGTATGTGTTCAGACTTGCGACTTGCTACATCATTGATACGGGGACCGATCGAAAAGGCAAGGAGAGCCATTTATCGCTGTTCTCTGCCAGACTCCTCTCAGTCTGAGCGATATTAGAAAGTGGCCAAAATTGGGTGAATAATTTGCGGGTCAGGCTAGGTCCCGTGGGTCTAATCGACCAACTCTTCATGCAAAATTATTCATGCTGGCTCAAATTCTTCTATGGATCCGACCCGTGAGAAATCTTATGAAGACTGATTTATTACGCAAGTAGGATGATATTGCAGTGCACCAGTACGTGAGCTGCAAATAAATAGATTTTTCCAGCTTAGTGAGGGGACATTGCCATGTCTTGAGAATTAAGGGGAAATGGTGCATGCAGTGAACCAACACATATACATTCTCCTTTCATGACCCTTTCTGGTCCACATTTACTATGATAGCTAGCCTTTCAATGGTAAATCATATTTTCATTAAAAATTAGCACAGTGGCCGTCTCTACATTTACGGGTCTTTTACACTGACCGTTGGTATAAGTTTCGACCATGTAGATGAATTTGAGAGGAGAGACGGCGACGTTTATTTACCGTTTTTCCCTCAGTCATCATGAAAAAAAAATCTAGGGCAAGTAGGATGTGGACACGCCCTCCTGGCTCATACAAGAGGGTACATGGAATATTCATATCTTTTTGCACCTGAGGCACAGAGCCTACGAGTGATTTCTACTGGGCCACGCCTTCGTTAGGAATCCACCTTCTTTCTTTTACCACAATATAAATATTGAAAAATGGGCCACAATTAAAAGCTATAAAGTTAACTACCATTCTTGGAGTGACAAAACAAGGATAACAAGCGAGTACGTTTCCCAATCTCCATTTCTAATAATTCAGGGTTCAGAATTAAAAGAAAAAGAATTGACATTATGGAAAACATATTTCAGATTTAGTATCGAGGCAAACAAAGTGAGCCAGCAAGTTTACTAATACGTAGATCTCAGGTTATCAGTATTAGTACAATCGAGTCTGTCAAGAGCTATGAAGGGTAGTTTTATTTAATTTATTTATGTACTAATCATGCATTTTCATATGATAATGATTCTTTTACTAATATGTCGATCATCCATATGACGGGGCTGTATCGATGTATGTGTACTTGCATTTTAAACTTATTTTATGACTAATGGTCTAGATATTGCAGACACTACATTTATTTTAAGCATAAGTCCTTCGTTTCACCATAGTAGTAGCTTGAAGTACATCGGTACATGGATTTCATGCACCCCAGTTCATGCACCCCAATAAATGGCCCTCAGTATGCACTATATCGGCTAATATGACCCAATCAATAATGATGTCATCTTCCTGGTCGCTGATTGGTTCATCTGTGCTTAGACCGCATTACTGCCTTACCGAAGTTTTTATCCTTCCGAGACATTACCCTCCCTTCATACAGTGATAGCAACAAACCGGTTCTTTTATAAAGGTTAAATCCTGTACATCTACAAAAAAGGGCTATGTTGTATTTCATCATGGGAAATATTGGGTAATTGATAAGGAAGTACAGAAATTCTACAGTAATAGGACGGACTACTTTCTGATCACCCGTGCCATGACGTCACGCGGGCGTAGCACCACGATAAATAGCCGGAACAGCACAGACGTGCATTCGATATAGAAGCGCGGGAGGAAAAGAGGACCAATTTTTTTCCGTCGTCAATAATAATAATCCACCACTGTCACAAACATGCGTGAGATCGTCCACATCCAAGCCGGGCAGTGCGGCAACCAGATCGGGGCAAAGGTAGGTTTGATATCTTATTTGCGATAGATGTGCGAATCTTTGCCGTGAGATATGCCATGGGACGCCCAGCGACAGCTGTGGCTATTGAATTGAATATGTATGTGTGATTGGAGGCCAAGTGAATGTAGGGCGGGTCGTGCATGCTGTGATATCTGCACTCTTGACGAGACTTTGAACCCAATGTACAAACACTCGTTTTGCTTATACGGAATTTTACCATCGAAAAGAAGAAGCAGCATGGGGATATTTTCGTCCTGTTGTGACCATCAGCTCACATGTCCATATCCCGCCCAGTTCCCGTGAGGCGCGGAAGTCTAGAATTATTCAAATGCCGTCTGCATGAGGAAGGGAAATACAAATCCGGCAAGCAACGGGGTCAATGCACCCGGACAATAATGCGATAGTATTGACCAAATAATCTTTTTAGACTGGACTGAAGACTGTGCTGTATCATCTCCTAACCTCGCATTTCGCTACCCATCTATGTGAGGGGCCCACATTCATTCATTTGCGCGCCCCTGGGGTTTCTCTATAGCTAGTATTCTGATATCTGAAATTCATTTCACTATCGTGATCGTCCGCCTCTCAGACCTGTTAAATTGACTCTGGCCAGCCTCCATAGCGGGGCCGTTGATCATTGTATATTGCCTATTTTATTGGTTACGAACTGACAGTTTTGTGAAAATATGCCGTCATACCCGATTAACCAGCATGTAAGTATAAATAAAAAAGCGACAATATCAAGACGTAATACTTTAAGTTCGTTTACTAGGACTCTGGGAACAATTACCCATTTTGCTGTTCCGATTGCGATCCTTTCATAAGTGCAGCAGGCCTCGAATTGTAGCGCGATGTTACCAAACGACTGAGCTTGTCTGTACATGACCCTAATTCAATATATCAACCGTGCGTCAAACAGTAGCTCAACAGGCGCATCCGGAGGCATGAAATCGCAGCCTATAAGGCCGGGACTAGACTCTGTACACACTTTCTTGTTGGTCCTATAATGTCTTATATGCTTGGCATGTATGCTTAGTGTTTGTATTCCAAACCAAATGGTATTACATCACGTATTACATCACGTTGAGGTTTTTGTGCGACACAAAGTCCAGCATCGCATATCTCCAGATTGATCAATTGATTTATATTATGCCAACTCTATTTGTGTATATATATGCCAACTATATGCATGGGGCGACCGAAGTACACGACCCTGTTTTGTTTTGTTTTGTTTGTCGCTTCGTTGTACCTCAGGTAGAAACCGTTACTATGGTTTGTGAACATCTTCATATCTCCAGTAACAGATATTATAGCAATCACGTCAGATGTTCCAGTGAATCTGAAGTGATGAATCTCCAGAAGGGCGTGTGATTTCGGCTCGTTTTAGAACCTCTGTCTTCTCTTCTTCTTCTTCTTCTTCTTAATGCTCACAGTCAATTTACTGACTATTATAGCATATATTATGATGTTTCGAGAGCGCAGCGCTTAATGACTCAGGTTGTGTTCCGAACCCCCCTAAACCTCTTCTTTCACATGTTGCCCTTTAAACTCGCATGATGAGGTGCTACTTGAGGAAAAAAATATATAAGACGAGCTGAGCCGATGTATTTTTCAATAGGTTACCGGTGTTATTGCGGTTGCCTGCGCGCGACTGGCACTTACCGCAACCAACAACCGCGCCCACCCGGCGGGATCACTGCTACCCTAATCTCCAAGCAGATCCACACCGGGCGCGAAAATCGTATATGCTAGCCAGAGAAGGTCCAGTCAGCCCGGTGTGGATCTGCTTGGAGATTATGCTACCCCCCCCCCCCCCGTGTACACTAAATGTCGGGCAGTAACTTTCTAGCGAGGTCCAATCATATGGCTGCTCGCAGGTCACCGAACGTCACCGACAATTAGCCAATGACGGTCGACTTTTGGGTTGTTAACACCCCTGGTCTTATGTAAATGTCATCAACTCAAACCAAGCGCCTTTGAGTTGTTATTCCCACTACTTCCATACGTATACATCTAGATCTAGATCTATCAGTTTGTAAAGTTAACTTTCACCACCAAAACGTGAAGAGACTGAAGAGACGAAGTTTTACAGCTTCAATGGCGCTGCACTAGCGCTAATAGAGCGGTCATTGCGGGAGGGAATAGATCCCGACGAGGGTGAAAGTCTTCGAGTCGACCCAACATTTCCCACCAAAAGCAAGCTCTCAAAGACGGGCCGCGTACAGAAATGGAGGGAAATCAAGTCCAAGCTAGTCTTGGGTCAGGATTTTGTGGCACATTGTGAGGCCCCAAATCACCGACTGCCGGCGTGAGAAGACATTGAACGGATTTTCCGGCAAAGTCACCTAAGAACGAATCCAGAGTGCGACAGCGGCGCGTCTTTGATTCACCGACCATGACGCTGGGATGAGCCAGTCGCAGCCATATGGCATTATTCAAAAGAGCCGATAAACCCGCTTTTGTTTATCATATTATGTATTACCTAATAGATGCATCTAGTTTTGTTTTTCCTTCGACACTGTATACTTACCTTTGTTTGAATCTGTACAGGCGCAGACTATTGTCAGCCAAACACGAAAGCGACATTACTTCCCTGTATTTTCCGATGGCAATTAATGTAAAGTTTTGTATGTCACATTGTCTATCACCAAACATTATTTCCGTACATGAAATTTAAAGAAAACGCATGATACGAAGTGCTACAGCTTAGAGCTTTAACCATGCTAAAGATACCAAAATGCTCTCTCCGAAGCGTGGCGTTATGGCTATACTGCATTATCAAATATAAGGCGTTGTGTAGTCAGGTCGTGTCGATGTTTAAAACTTGTTCAGTCCGTAGCTCTGCTCTACATAAGCAGGATTAAAAGTCATGTGCTGCAAGTCACACGAAAAGTTACTTCGTAATGTATTGCCGCTATTAACAATGAACCAGTAATCGACGGACAAAGGGTGTGAAATATTCCTTCTTGCCCATCGCGTGTCAGTAGATTGGCGTTAATTGCCTACTTTGCATTTCAAAGGACTGGCTTTGTTGGCCGTCATTGGCTAATTGTCGGTGACGTTCGGTGACCTGCTAACAGCCATTTGATTGGACCTCGCTAGAAATTTACCGCCTGTCGTTAAGTGTTGGGCCCCCCCCCTCACTGATTGACGACCTTGTTGCCCATGCGTGATTGCATTATAAGTTTATTTGATGTTTGTGGATTTGTTGTTTTCCCCCCTTTCTTTGCCGAGGAAACAGGTGTTTCCTGTGATGTAGTTAAGATTTTAGTTTGTATAATAACAGACAGGGGCCCACAGAATCTGCTCCTACCAAGTCTGGTATCTAGCCTCCAGGATCCTATAGGGGTAGCCAGCGAACGTTTGGAAGCGTGCCAAAGCCGCACAAAGGTGCTGGATACCATGCCAAATCTCCACAAAGGAAAACACCGTCCATTCAAAATGTCCAGTGCAGATTAATAACAGGTTTATCCATTCTTATTTATTCATTTATTGAGGCTTTACAGAACAGATCTTGGATGTGTCGACAACACTGAGGATCGTAATCAATGGTTCCTATATACAAGACCGGCGCCTCAGGTTGTGAGGAGAAGTGAAGAGAAATAAGCCTTTTCAGAGAAAAGCTCCGATGATGACTTATTCTGCTATCTGACCTGATTTCCCGCGGGCATGATCCATATACAAACAAGACACACCGCGACCATTCCGCTCGCTGGAAATTTAATCACACTGGCCCCTCCCCGCGAACAGAAGTCATGTCGTCATCCTTTTTATTGTCTGGACGATCCCCACAGAGACCATTGCGTTACGTTTTGGACGTTATTAGTTTACAATGCAAATTGTTTTTATAATCTTGTCCACATGTGTGAATGCGCAAGCCAAGATATGAGAGTAAGGCCCATCTCGTTTTTAGTGGGGCAGGGTATCGATTCAAATGTCGATTCAAATTCCAATCCGATGTTTCTAAATTATTGACTGCTGCTTATCTTCCAACGACCCTTTGTAATTTTTTTACTATACGGTATCTGTATCTGTATCTGTATCTATATAGCCGGTATAACCGCCATCAGGCGTAACACACCAGCTTCGCAGGCACGCGGCGCGGCAGCAGCTGGTCATATTACACCGAACGGTCTGTTACACCTAGTCTTTGCATATCTGACTGCAACCGTTCTTTAAAGCTACTTAGTGATGAAGCTCCTACAATACTTGATGACAACGAGTTCCATTCTACTATGGTTCTCGGGAAATACGAATTTTTGAACACGTCAATCCTTGGCTGATAACTCTGGTACTTAAAAGCATGACTATTTCTGGTCCTCTTCTGAGCTGGCATTAGATACTTATCAGTCGGTACGTCCACAAGTTTATTAGTCATCTTGTACATCATGCAAAGTCTGGACATTGTTCTCCTGTCCTCAAGTGACATCCATTGCAGGTCTGCTTTCATTTTTGTTACACTGGCGCCCCTTTCATAGTTGTTCGTGCAGAATCTGGCAGCTTGGTTCTGCACCCTCTCGAGTTTATCTATATCCTTCTTTGTGTATGGATCCCAAACTGTTGCAGCATATTCAAGGTTTGGTCTTACTAGAGACGTGTATGCAAGTGATTTTACCTTTGCTGGGCATGCCCACAAATTACGTTTGATCACTCCCAATGTCTGTTTAGCCTTAGTTGTTACTTTGTTGATATGGGTGTTCCACTTTAGCCCCGTTGTTAATGTAACGCCTAGGTACGGGTGGCTCTTTGCTGTTGCTAGAGCCTGTCCACAGAACTGGTAGGTGGTTACAATTGGGTTTCGTTTGTTTGTTATATGCATGATGTAACATTTTTCCGGATTAAACTGCATTAGCCATCTGCTTTGCCATTCTTCGAGTGTGTTCAAATCTTCTTGCAAAAGCTGTGAATCACTCTGTGTGGACAACTCTATATATAACAGGCAGTCATCGGCAAATAACCTAACATTTGAATCAAGCTGGTCTGGTAAGTCATTTATGTACAGGAGGAAGAGTAACGGTCCCAGAACAGTTCCCTGTGGTACGCCTGACGCAACTCTAACTGGAGCTGAGGCCTTGCCTTCTACCACTACCGTCTGTTCCCTATTGGTCAAGAAAGCCTTCAACCAATTTAGTGTGGTGCCTTGAATTCCGTAGTGCTCTAGTTTAGTGATGAGTCTGCTATGTGGGACTTTATCGAAAGCTTTAGTAAAATCAAGAATTGCTATATAATTGCTATATAATTGTATACCCTGGTGCAAAATTGCTTTTATTTCGGATGTCTCACAGTCCCCTTATCTTCATTCCCTGTCGGTCCCTAATATATGATATTCATAATGTGTATCATATAAACAAGAAATTGCCTTTTATAGTATATCCTCTGCCATCACTATACTAAAACCAAATTTGAAATAAATAAATTGGTTAATCACAGCATATGTGCTGGCGAATTCTTATTTCAGAATTTCCATCATGAACCCAATCAAAACAATTGATTGAATCAGAACACCTGCTAGCTGAGAGACCATACCCTGGTCCACCGGCACCGATACAATCTGCAGTTCGTGGAGGACGATAACTCCACAGAGGGCCTCAAATGGTCAGAAACATGAGTGCTACACAGATGCGCGGTGACCTTGGCACCAGCCGTTTTCATCTGTCATTCGGTCTCACGTTGGGAGAGAGCCGGGACGGAGCGAAGGAATGACAGAAAAGTATGCCATTGCAGCCACATGTGACATAGTCAAGTCGTCTGTTCCAGCGACGATGTTGATCTGCCTAATCCATTTTGCCTTCCAGATCCTTCCAGATCTGCCTGAAGCAGATTTCTGCCCATATATTGTCAAGTGTGTACAAACAGTTTAAACTTCTGCGTTTTTCGAAAGTGAATACATTATCTGAGTGTAATGCACAGCTATGTAATGATAGGAATTAGTGACAGATCATATCGGACCGGATTTCAGTGCGGGAACCCGACAAATTTGGATGAGAAGAGTCGTTATTATCAGGACGCAATGAGCAGGCCTTCAGACGCTCCTGTGATGAATCAAGTGTAACTCTATCGATCCAGGCTAAATCGGGCGCGGCTTTGTTGAGTGATGGTAGTACAGCTCCGTCTGGCCGGCGGATTACAGCAGACCATTCCCAGACTGGTCAGCTGTCGTCTCCCTCATCATAAAGGGAGCATCCATTTTATAGCGTTAAATAGGATGTGGGGCGGCCTGGCCATCTAGTGATCTACTGCGGGGCGCACAAGGAATCCCAATGGTTGGGATGAATACAGATATAAAACCTCCTTGGAGAGACTAAGGCCTCGGGGGTGTTGTAGAGACGAGCGCCGTTGCATTTTGGGAAGGTTGTTGCATGCGCATTGAGAGGCCGATTTAGCATTCTGCCCGGAAGGCTGATTTCCAAGCAGATGTATGGCACCGGCCTATTTTGCGCGTCTTTATGCGATGCTCCATCTGAATCCGTAGTGGCTTTTTTCATCCTGCTTCGTGCTTAATCCCTAACTAACTTTCAGGAAAGTGCACCGTAGTCAATGGCAGTGAAGTCTGGGGCACCTGTGGGTCCTGACGTTACCGCCCGTTTGTGTTTCAGTTCTGGGAGGTGATTTCAGACGAGCACGGCATCGACCCCACAGGCACCTACCACGGAGACTCCGACCTGCAGCTGGAGAGGATCAATGTTTACTACAATGAAGCTTCTGGTGAGGAGAATTAACAAACAAACAAACAAACAGACAAACAAACAGACAGACAGACAGACAGACAAACAAACAAACAGCAAGCAATAATCCGCATTCAGTAGTATGGTTGTATTATCAGAATTGCATGTCATGGAAGACTTGAATAAGAAATGCATACTTTAGCCCAATGAAAACGGATCTATATAACATTTTCATACCTTATGTTTGCGTATTTAATGCATACATGCATAATGTAACGGTTGTACCAGCCTTGTAACAATTCTTGGCAACTCTCATTGTCATGCATGTTATTAGTGATTCGACGGAATACTTTCAAAGGAAGTGAATATATTGTTTAGAATTTCTATCATTGATTCAGCATCAGTACCGTACTGACATTCACTTAATCGATTGGACTGAATAGCTCTTCGTGTAGAAAAAACGAGAAACCCACTTAGAATATTCGTCATACTCCAAATAGTAACTTCGTCATTTCCAATCCTGGAATTGCGCAAACAGCTCGCTCGAAATTTTGGGCATCCCTACAGATGAAATTAAGTAGAGTCACTTATTCAAATTAACCGAAGTCCGGAAACTGATATGATCATTTCCTGTGTGGTAATAAGTGCCAATGATCGGGACGGGATTGATGGATGCGATAAGACTGAAATGCGGTAATGTGCTCGCCAGCAGAAGTGCAGCGTCAGTCGGTAGTTCCTACGGCCGGCTGGCCCAGTTTATGTATCCTTCCGCGAGGTTAACCCAGCGTCCGTGTAATTTCCATTCGAACAATATATCCTAACGACATCCTAGCTTTTGTGTCTTCTGATTGGTCAAATTCGTCTCACGTGGCTTCTCAAGTTGCTGACTATCATCTTCTTGTCATGGACGTACTTAATTGTGTTAATTGTTCTTGAGAAACATGAGTGCCATATCAGAACTTTTTTTGATAAAGCGATCGTTTTCGTCACGACTGGAGTGAGGATAAACTGATTACCTGCTTTTTTTCCATCAGGTAAATTACGGAACGTCCTGATTGAATGCACATTGCCACATAAAGGTCATCAAAAACGTGAAGTAATTAACACAATGGGCAGTTCGCGGATGGATTGGGTTAGACTATCGATTTGGGCGGTTTTAGTTCGTGAGAGTTTTGTGAAGTACCATAAGCGCGTCCGTCTTTTCTATACCTCAACGTAATGTAGCTATTAGAATCGGCTACATGTGTCGCGTTCTATATTCATAGAAGACCCTGTACCTTATATCCTAACGTCAGACATCCGTAGTTATGTTGCATGGCGCTATTCCGGGGTGCAACTGAAGGTACCTGCACACGTGACCAGGATTCTGTGACCACGTCCTGATTCCGCCCATGCACGTAATTGCAAGGCAAGTGTCCGGAACTGTCCGTGATGCGAATGAACAGTCCATGCTGAGGAAGCAACTCAGATGATGTTGTAAACTAATATGTGGAGTAATGTCGACTGACAAAGTCCTTGTATGCCATGCATAATGTCTTGAACGTAAAGGTAATACACAACGGTGGGTGCTAAAAGAGAGTGTACATGAAGGCCATATTGAACTACTATTTTCTAGATTCACAATGAAACAGATGCATAACGTCAAATCATAGAGAATCATATAACGTGCCACAGAAAAGAGAGCAGTTTGAATATGTCCAGAATATGAAGAAACAGTTTATTTACATCGCTTATGTCGTCTAGCTTTTAACGCATAGATTCTCGTAAAATTCCTGTACAGTTGATCAAAACGTATGCGTTGCTGCCACAGGAACTTAGCTATTTGAACTTTTCTAATTGGAAGTTTAAAACTTAGGCGTATTAATTTTCTGCACGAACCCACCGTGCCATGAGCCGCGGAATGATTCTGCCGTCAGGTGGCGGTGGTGCGGTCTAGTTCTCCGGGAAATTAGGACGTCTGGCTAATTTTATCCACTGTTACTCAAGTGACTTCTCATGTATAATTCATGTTGTGCCTTCTGCATTGCTTGGCGACTGCCAAGATTTGATTCTGAAACTGATATGTCCCCGGCCTCTATCGATTCAATAGTGTCAAGAGACAGTACGTGCAAGAGAAGTTGAGTTGATAATGACACTTGTACAAAAGGTTGATAGGACTTTTCCTAACTCTTAACTGTGGTTTACCTACCGTGCCCATATGATTGCACTGTTGCCGCAGTCGCAATGACAGACAGCTATTTGCAGGCAATAAAAAATACCATTCAGGGAACCTTCAGGTTCAAGAGATAATGTGAATTACTAGAGAAAAATGTTAATAAACAAAACAACATCCGTTTGTTCCCGCAGGTGGCAAGTACGTGCCGCGCGCCATCCTGGTTGACTTGGAACCCGGCACCATGGACTCCGTACGATCAGGACCCTTCGGACAGATCTTCCGCCCAGACAACTTCGTCTTCGGTACGTATGGGTAGTCCTGGACTGTCAGGGGAGGGAAGAGGGTTGTTCCTGTTTCTGTAATCCCGCCCATGTAACTGTTTTCAACCCTCTTGCTCGGTTAGTTAGTGTATGGTAGATGAAAAGCTTCAGAATAGACTTAAGTTTGCGGTTTAATTGGTAATGGTTTTCGATATTTTGTCCCTCTAGCGACTTCCTTTAAATGTATGTCAAAAGCACTACAAGGAGGCTGGTTTCATAAAACCGCGAAATGTTCAATGTGTAAAACAACAGCACGAAAATACGGATATTGCAATGATAAGAAATCACAAGATTTTCACAAACGTTTTACACTTCTTCATTACACGTGCAAATCCTCATCAGCAACTAAGTTGACATATTGAATAAAAACACAATATTTGCTTGCCGTATTGTTCCCAAATGCTGTATACACGCACAACTCTGGGATGTGTGGAGGGTTTATTTACAGCTCGGTGTTTGAGATAACGTCAGCCTTGTCCACAACATTACGAACGGCTGATTCCACCAGGGACGGTCCCGCGGGTGACGTGATGTCTGCTGGAGCCACAGCGGACATTTCTGATGATTACTGCTGATGATCATATAGATAAGCAGACACTAAACCTTCCAACGGGCACACAACGCTATCATTGTGTACAAATCAGTTTCTACATTAATATATGATTATTTGAGAACGCATTTTAGGGTCCGCTAGATACAACATTGACGTCAATCGGCCACTAGAAATCTGCCACACCCAAATATAATGGCTAACTTGTAACCTTTTAATAGCGGCCTGTTTCCGGTTGGTGAAAACAGAATACTGATGCAAACATATCCATAGCAACACGTCTTTTTATTATCACACCTCCTCCCCAGACAGCTCATAACCTTTAATAGGACACAAAACAGCTGTCACGACTGTGTCTCCAGTGAATCTCCGTCCCGGTGGCGATGCCGGCCGGCCCGCCATGACTCACACCGGCTAGTGAGTCACCCTGCGCTTCATCGATTCTGCAGAGCCAGCGGTTGACACCCGCCGCGCAATTATCCGCCAGTCCATCGAAATCACATCCAGTAGTTCTGGACGGTGACCGGTTACTTCATATCCTCAGCACTTCACTGCGCCGCAGTGGGGCGTGGTCAGTAGCTGCTCATGTTAGAACTGCGCCTTAACAGCCACGGCGAGAAAAGATATTGAAAGACTTGAACATACCTTTTGGTCATGATTCTCAGGTTTTCGATTAAAATTGTATTTAACAGGCATCTTGGCATTTATATGCACAAATGTTTATCATTATTTCAGGGCCACTTATGAAGATAAATGTATCTGACCGTCTAGCTAAAGGCGATGTAATCTTCCTGCGCCAGATTTTGTTCCGGACAAATAGCAATATTTGGGTCATTTATGGTCAGTCCATTTAGCTAGTAGACCGATTCTGGCTTTCCATCAAAATTAGGACTTCAATCAATAAGAAAATGGATGAAGATCGATGAAATTTTGTGTCTCTACATTTTCATTCAAAATTTGTACGTTTCAACCGACGTGCTGGAGGCAATAGGATTGGCCTATTGAACATTTTCTTCAACATTGTCTGAATGTCCCTTGGAAGGCTATGAACTGACGAATTGCATTTCAATTCATTTGAAAATTCAGCACATTCCAGCAAAATCCGGAGGCCTATCTTGATACGTTATCTGTCCCTAGAAAGTGCTCACGTGGTCCCCAGGGTAAATGTGCTGAAGAATTACCCATCAATACAGATATTACTTCTAAAGAGGACGGCTGTCCAGAAATCTATATTCCCATCTCGACATGCGGTGATCAATCGAGTTAAACCGACTATCGCTATGACTACGAAGTAAAGACACAACGCCGAAGTTACATAATTTGCTCACAAAATCGATTGATAGCCCGCTATCAATCGATTTTGTGAGCAAATTATGTAACTTCAGTGCGAAATATGTATCATACTGGGATCATGATGATGCATAAATATGAGGGCCGCACTAGCCTGAGTTACACAGTGCCATGCTGTCCAGCGCTAAAGAGAGGGATAGGAATGCAGAGGTGTCGATTGGAACATTTTAAAGAGAAGAAATAAATCGCAAACGAAAATTGCAAGAAAAATATACTGAACAACAAAAGGACATTTATCATATTTCAATAAATAGTCCCGGTGCATTTTCTCCCTACTGCACAAATCGAATGAATCAATCTTTATATTCAAACCGACGAAGACGTGCTCCCGAAGTCATGGCCCAGGATAAGTGCTCCGTCGCCATGATAATCCAATTGTTTTATGGAACTAGAGCGCGGTAAATCGAATCTCCAATTTTACGGCCGAGTTCTGACATATGTAACTTGTATGCGCCCACACTGATTGTACCAATTTATTCCACGGAGCTGCAGTCGTTCACGGGACAGACGTTCCGACCGAATTGTCGCACGGAGGGAACCGTGAAACCGTCAGCCGTTCGTGACTGGCATGACGACGAGGGTGTCGCGAAACAGCCAGCGGTGTGACTCACATCTTGCTGGGTTTCTAGTATCGATCACTTCTGCGCTTAAAAAAGCCATATTTTGTAAATGGAGCGGACTTAAACACAGCTCGGGGAACAGATTATCATTAGCGAATTTGCGCCATAAGCATGTCAACCGGAACAAAGTGGTTGGTTGTCCTCGTCTCGGAGATTTGATTTTGGCTGTTCGACGCTTAGACCGTCATGGACGGATCGATCGGAACTCCGTCGGTTGAATTGTAGGGGTATATGATGTATTGATGCATAAATAGTTTGAAAGAAAATTTACACCGAAGGTTTATCGAAAATAAATTGTAGAATGCAGGAGCGAAAAAATACAGAATGTTCACCCACAATTCACCAAATACAATGGAATGAAAAATTCATCCTCAAAACATGTCCAAAAATGGGCAGAACGTACATCAATTTTTGTTGAGAGCACTGGCTGTAGGAACCAACACTCCCTTTTGCGTTGACTGTTTGAATTGCATAATCCTTCCGTTCCCTCCAGGTCAGAGCGGTGCAGGGAACAACTGGGCCAAGGGCCACTACACGGAGGGGGCGGAGCTGGTGGACTCCGTGCTGGACGTGGTCCGCAAAGAGTCAGAGAGCTGCGACTGCCTGCAGGGCTTCCAGCTCACCCACTCGCTAGGCGGGGGCACCGGCTCCGGCATGGGCACCCTCCTCATCTCCAAGATCCGGGAGGAGTACCCCGACAGGATCATGAACACATTCTCAGTCGTGCCTTCCCCGAAAGTAAGCACACGCAGTACAGACCTGATTCATGAAATATTTTATCGTTCGAGGTGCTGAATTGTAGCAGCTATGACTTAACCATCTAAATTTGGGTCAAATTCCCATCCCCTTTGGAAAAATTACGTGTCGTGTCTACAACACAATTGTCTGAGCTGGTGTGGCAAATCGTTAAATCTGATGTGCCCTTTACTCGCACAGGTGTCGGACACGGTGGTGGAGCCCTACAACGCGACTCTGTCCGTCCATCAGTTGGTCGAGAACACGGACGAGACCTACTGTATCGACAACGAGGCTCTGTACGACATCTGTTTCCGCACGTTGAAGCTGACCACGCCCACCTACGGTGACCTGAACCACCTGGTGTCAGCCACAATGAGCGGTGTCACCACCTGCCTGCGCTTCCCCGGACAGGTAAGGTACCTGATAGACACGTCTTAAGGTGAAGTTTAAATCAGGACAGGGCATCTGGATGACCCTGAAAACGGCTGTATGTCGTCCTAAGAAGTTTCGTAATGCTAGAATGAAACGGTTTCTAAATCTGGCCTAAGGATCAAAAAGATATTCAATCCATTATCATGAAAGTACCGAAATACAAAGTTAAAAGTAAAACATTTCTTGAATCTCAATGTAAAAACCACTACAGGATCGAGATACTTTCCTGTAGATATACAGGGGCATTGTAATAACACATGCAAGATGATGAATTACTTATTCTGTCACAATATGTCCTTCCAGAAGTTGTTGTGTTCTCACAACGTCAGCTAGTACATTCGGCTAATTTCCGTTATCCACCCCCTCCCCAGCTGAACGCCGACCTGCGTAAGCTGGCCGTGAACATGGTGCCGTTCCCGCGTCTCCACTTCTTCATGCCGGGCTTCGCCCCGCTCACCTCCCGAGGCAGCCAGCAGTACCGCGCGCTGACCGTGCCCGAGCTCACCCAGCAGATGTTCGACGCCAAGAACATGATGGCGGCCTGCGATCCCCGCCACGGCCGCTACCTCACCGTGGCCACTATGTTCCGGGGACGTATGTCCATGAAGGAGGTAAGATAATGGTATTTTCTAAGCCATTGTCCTGTTTCAGATTTGCACCGACATTGTCATTGATAAAACTCACTTGTCTTAGAGCAAGATCAATCAAAGTACAAAAAACAATTGGCAGCTACATCGGCCTTTGCTTTCCAACCTGCGTTCAACTTTTAAGCCTGCTGTCTTCTGTCCCACTAGGTTGACGAGCAGATGCTGAACGTACAGAACAAGAATTCCAGCTACTTTGTCGAATGGATCCCCAACAATGTCAAGACCGCCGTGTGCGATATCCCGCCACGAGGGCTCAAGATGGCGGCCACCTTCGTCGGAAACAGCACTGCCATTCAGGTAAGGTTTTTTTTCCAACTGATTGTTGACTGCTACCATTACCATTGAGCATGTGAATGCCAAGAAACATGTCATCTGTTGCTACCAGTTATAAGTTAGGAAAAGAGCCCTGTAGCTATTGCTTAAAGGCTTACCGAGGTTCAACTCTTCTTCCACAGGAGCTGTTTAAGCGCATCTCCGAACAGTTCACAGCTATGTTCCGGCGCAAGGCTTTCCTCCACTGGTACACCGGGGAGGGGATGGATGAGATGGAGTTTACCGAGGCCGAGTCTAACATGAACGACCTGGTGTCAGAGTACCAGCAGTACCAGGTCAGTTGGACAGCAGGACTTACCCAAATTTGCTTCTCCATGATGTCTTTATGATTAGTTACACACATTATACCTGCTTGATTCTTATAATTATGCAAAGTACTTTATTTTTTATCTATCTTTTCAATCTTATAAGACCTTACCAGACTACCCTAGAAGAGTCTTTTCATTTCCATCAATTCTTTTCGTTTTGATTACAAATGCAATGTTATGTCACAAACAACATAATTGTGTTCTTTTGTCCGAAGCTGGTTTTTTTAGAGAACAAGAAACATAAGGAAGGACTGTGGTAAAGTTGGCTCCACAAACTTCTCATGCAAATTGCAAGAGTTCATGGCTATCGTAACCGTAGGTAATGAAATGGGCTGTTTTTTTGTTGTAGAAAAGTCGATGAAATGGTCGCGAGTTTTGCACGACTGACGTAAACGTTGATATTTCAGGACGCTCCCGCAGAAGATGAGTACGATGAGGATGAAGAGGATGAGCAGGAAGGGGAGGAGTGAACTACTCCCTCCCCTTTACACCCCACGGCTGTTGTAGAGATAGACATATCTGTTGTGTGTGACGTTGCCACGGTGAAACCTGATCTCTCCCCAGCTCATCTCACAGCTGACGTCACTCCTGCTGACATCGTTTGTTTATGTTTACCAGAAATGCTTACCTCTTCACATGTGCCTCCAATCTCTCACTATAAGCGTTGATGGACCCCTCATCTGAGGGAGTCGGTATAAGTTGGAGTTGGACGGTGAGCTCTAGTCGGTTCTACTGATGTCCAACACCATTTGTCATTTTGAAACACAGGCAACCATGTGATCATGCAAGCATCTTCTCTTAAGCACCTCCTTTTCCCCTCCGTCGCCATCGCGTCAATACTGCCCTCTTGCGTTTCAGGATGCAACTGCAGAGGAGGAAGGTGAATTTGACGAGGAGGAGGAAGAGATGGACGAATAAGCCTCCACCACACACACCTACAGACGGAGGGCCATCCGCTTCTTTCCCACATTTCTGGTTTTGTTTCCGAACATTTCCATAAGAACCATCTCAAAACGCTCCTCACATTTGCGCAGCCACGTGACCAACCTGCCCAGTTCTGTGCCATAGGGCCGCAAAACGTTTTAAGTGTGTGGCGATGTCTAGTTGCCCCTTTAAGCGTGTAAAAGGTACCGATTACGGAGATTGTGAATACCGGGATGATGTTGTGGCTCATACTGGCGGTGGTCACAAGATGGTTTACAAGTTTTTGTTGTTTGAAGTTCAATGAGCAAATTTGAAACAAGACATGCTACTGGCTAAACTGCAAAGCTTGCTGATGGATAAGTATGTGTATATTGTGACAACGAAGAGTGATGACAAAATGGAGTAACGGTCCAAGAAGGAGTGAATGCAAGTTTAGGAAATACAAATGGAGATGCCTCTAAGACTGCTGGTCAAATGGTTTCTCTGAATGTGACGTACTTATTATTTCTTTTTTTTGGAATTCCGTCATATGTGAGTAGTTTGTGTCATTTCTGTCGGCACGACAAACCTTCAACCCATGACCTCTCCCTGAACCCCTTGTGGTGCACTGTTGAGCTGAAAGTGGGAATAAAGTTGGATGGCATGAGGAATTGGTCTGAGTCTTATTTTCTGATTGTAGTTTTTGAGTAACGTTACTGTTTGTAACCAATACTTAAGTATGTAAGCGTATATACTAATATGAATAAAAAGGAAACGCCTGGTAATGTAGGTTACTGCCTTAGCAAAATACAATATTTTTCCGAACAAAATTTGGAGATGTCCGCCAAAATGTTCATATATTCTATATATTAGTTTTCACAGAACGTTCGAAAACCGCTACGTCACGCGCGGGCGCCATGTTGGATGATAACCTGGCAGAATATAGAACAACGGCGCTATCTAAGTTACCTGCGGGTCCGAGTATGCTGCTTTTGTTTCCACACTGTGGATCATTAAGTAGTCTAGCCAACGCTTGATATAAGGACAAAGTTGCAACAATAGGTTTTGATGCGTATGTCTTTAAAACAATCGGCATTTCAGAAGGTTTTTATATACTCAGCTTACCCCAAGACAAAGCTCACTGTGATCCACTCAAATGTTTTATTATTATAAACGCCGGGCACATACATCTCACGATGATCGCAGGTAAGTAGCAAATAAAATAAGCTATCGCCGAGCATCGATGTCCAAATTGTTTCCAGCGTTGTGCGATGTTTCCCCTGCGGCTCTTATGGATAGCCACCTGGCCGCTTTTGTGCTTCTCAGTAACCGACGAAATGTGGATCTAGCTGTTGAAATGTTTTTTATTCGGACAGTACTAGTGATATCTTAACTGTAAACTGTGATGTTTTGAAAAAAGAAATTTGATGGAAAATACAACCGATATGTCACAAAAGCTATGAAATAAAAAAATGGCCAACTGGCCACAAAGACAGGCTAGGGCTGGGAACTGATCTGACACGTGGAAAATGTTCCAAGTACGTAGGCTCCACTTTGGGACGATGGCAAAATTGTGTACATATCTTCACAAGCCTTTCCAGTTATATTTTCCGTCGCCGGGAATGGCTAATTTTACTTGCGTACTTCTGTCTGCAATAATACGGGTCATCACGATGCCAAGATCATAGATAGGGGCAAAAAAAGACCAATACAATACAAAAGAAAACTAAATCGATAGTTCGTAAATCAAATCAGTAAATAGGTGTAACGTTAGCTTTGTAAAGAAAACTTTATGAAACTTTCTTGTACAACTTATCAAAAGAGTCTGTTCACGTGACTTTGTGAACGAAACTATAACAACGGTTTATTTAACAAAATTACAGAAAGCATTACTTCAACTTATTGGGCCCCCAGATAACCCCGCAAGGGGCAAAGTAGGGGGAGAGGAGGTCCCGGGCTAAGGCGGGCAGGCCTCCAGCCTGGCGCGGAAAGACTCAACGGTGGGAGTCGTAACAACCGCGCCAGGCAGGGCGTTCCACTCTGGTATGGTGCGAGGGAAAAAAGAATATTTAAATGAGTCTGTTTTAGCGTTGATTGTTTGGAATTTTAGAGTGTGGCTACCCCGGGTGCGCCCCTGAGCTGGTTTCAGAAGATTGTCTGTGTTTATATTAATGTAGTTATTGACTAGTTTATAGAGAAAGGTGAGGCGGGCGTTCCTCCTCCTTTCAGAGAGAAGGGGCCACTGCAGGTCATTGAGCATTTGTGTCACGCTGCTAGTCCGCCGGTGGTCATTCAGAGTCACTCGGGCGGCCCTGCGCTGGACGGCCTCCACCGCCTGTATCCCTTTGGTGGTATACGGGTCCCAGACGATGGCACTATATTCCAAGTGGGGCCGCACCAGCGCTTTGTAACAAGTGGCCATTATTTCATTCATTCATTAGATTAAGTTAGGCCACACCATCTTGATTTCATGGATGACATCGCCTGTTCTCCAAAGGAAAAAAAAGTCACCTCTTCCGAGGTTTCACGGAACTCCAGAAGTTGCAAACTTAGATCGCCGCAAAAGGCCAGCGTTGTGCCAGCTTGTCGTAAAACTCGTTATGTACTACCACAAAATACGTCAGCATTAAAGTTCACAAGTAAACTGGGGACGTAATTGTGGATTGGTATGCCATCGACGTTGGCTATGGGTGTTACGTTTGTACAGTTGTAGGCGGCGGCCAGCGAGTATCGCCCAGAAAATTATATATTTCGAAGACGTCCTATCCAGTTAATTCCTACAAATGATACGTTTCTATTGCAACGATGAGGCCACTTCTTTATGTATTTGTCACATGCAAATATTCAAAGTGATGCTTTAATACACGATTTTGAATGATTTGAAGACACAGGCAACCAGATGATCATGCAACCAGATGATCTTCTCTTAATCACCCATTTTTCCTACCGTCGTCATTGTGTCAGCACTTGGTAGCAACTCTTTTACATAAGTCTGTTTCACCTAATTTCATTTTACAATTTTATCAAAAGTTCTTTAATGATAGCAGGAAGCACCTTATCCCTTCACTTATCTATAAAACAAGATGTATCCTTGTATCACAGAGCAAACTACTCTTTACATGAAGAAGGGTTTCTCATCGATTTCTGTGCGATATTTCTGATACCATGTTCTTGGTGGCAATTTTTCCTAAGTTTCAATATGAATAAATAACAGATAAATAGATCTTTAAAAACTAGATGATCTATAAAGTCTCCGTATGTCCTTCAGTCTTGCATGTCCATTACAATCCGAAAAGCTGTCGCAGGTCAGCCAACGACAGTTTCTGTTTTCCAACGTCACCACTGTAATGTCAGAGAGGAAAATTGTTAGTAAAATGTGATGTGAGCACACTTAATTAACTTACAGATGAGAACATCTGAAGACTACTTGTACATAGCGTATCACAGAACACTATAAGACACTCATTTTCCTGTATCCAGTTATGGTACTTTTTATCACTTTGCAGTGTTTTTGTGAATATGTCACAGCAAACCATAAATTTGTAGTCACTTGCCAAAAGGGTGTAAAGCAATGTTCCCTACTCTGCTCATCTTTAAACATGATTTCTAATTTTGCAATTGTTTCCAAGTTATTGAAACCATTACAGATAAATGCGCAGAAACAGATTTACAAGAAATGTCTGCAAAATTACTCACCCTGACAAGACTCCTTGTGCCATGTTTTTCTTGGCCTTCTGGAGGTCCTGGATTTTTTCTTCCACTGTATCCTTGCACACAAACCTGGCAACAGGTAAGAAGTACACAAATGGTGTGTTTTGGGGTGACAGGTCAAGATATCTGGAAGTTCTGCATAAACATGACATCACCAGAAATGCCTGAAAGGTACAAGATTTTTTTAAATGTGGTTTCTTCGATCATTCTAGAGTGAAACACAGTTGAAGCTTTGTGTCATACAATATATCCAGGTACTGCATGCATTAAGACTGATGTATTAAAGGGCACCACTCCATATGCCACAGATACAGTCTTAAATAATATATATGCCCAAATTATCTTGCTGTGGATCCTGTACTTTCAAAACAGTGCAGTATAACTATATTAGGCTGCAGGAGATAACTGGTACTGACTTGTGAATGACTACATCGTTCTTCTGCCCCACCCTGTAGA
Source organism: Branchiostoma lanceolatum (assembly GCA_035149815.1). Classification (NCBI taxonomy): domain Eukaryota; kingdom Metazoa; phylum Chordata; class Leptocardii; order Amphioxiformes; family Branchiostomatidae; genus Branchiostoma; species Branchiostoma lanceolatum. The sequence goes on from CM068868.1 coordinate 23,120,289, forward strand.
TCCTGTCCGAGGCCTGGTCCTCCAGGGCCGGGTTCCTAGGCAACAGGGATAAGGAAGGGATGTAGGGGAACTGTACACAAAATTTTAGTCTTCTTTGGGTCAACAGTTTTTACAAATATCTTTTTGTTTACTACACACCCTTGTCCAGTCTTTTATTATCCTCTAAGCAGATTAAAACATATTCTGCAATATACATATTTGCCCCAGTCTTCACATCTTTTTCGTACCACAAGGTTACACTAATGACAGTAATGTTTCATAACTTAACTGTGCATTATGCAACATAGCAAATACACACGTTGTTCATGCACTGAAAGTCCAAACTTTGCTGTGCCTAGGAAAAAAAGTCTGTTCCTGATTACATCTCGGACAAAATTAGGGTCGGTAGGTCGGTCTTAAAAAAAAATGTAGTCTATTATTAGTGTGTAGTGATCATGTGGTGTTGTGGGTCTCTCACTGGCATATAAATCTAAAATGTTCTGTGAATGGTCTCTCACCAATGTACAGTGATCAAGTGTCTATGGTACAGGTACACATGTATAGTAGTCTATTACCAGTGCATGTCAAGCAGGAACAGGTGACTGCCACCGATCAGATTGAGCCCAACTCCTCCTGCTTGTAAAGACACCAGAAGGACCTGAAGAGAAGAATGGAAACTGGTCAACAGATGGTATGTTATGTAGGAAGAATCACAGAGTGGGAATATTGTTGTGCGAAGATGAAATAAAAAATTCTGCAACCAAAATCATAACAAGCACAATTTGGATGAGGAAGTTGCAAAGACAAATGAGAAAATTACCATAAAAAGAGAATTGCATAACAGTTAACAGACAAAGATAATGACATTATGATGTGGGTGAACAGTGTACTAGTAGTGTTATTCTGACCTCTGGCCCCTTGGGGTTCCTGTTGAACTGTTCCACAGCTTCCATCCTCTGCTTGGGTGGAACCCCACCCCGGATCACGACGTACCTGTACCCAGCATGCTCCAGGTGCTGGCCGATGACGTCCAGCATTTTGGTCCACTGGGAGACAATCACACTAAGGAGACAGGAATAATTTCCTGAATTCTACATGTAGTTATGTTTTAAATCTAACCTGTTCAACATGACTTGGCTCTTCTAAACATAATGTTCACTGAAAGCTGCACATAACTATGTCCTTTAATACATGTATGGAGTTTAACATATTCCTACATCACAACAAATTACATGTATTGAAAAACACCAGAAGAGAATCCCTGATAAGACTGACCTCTTCACAGGGTTGTCGGGTGTTGACCTTGACTTGTTGCTTGCCAGGATACCCAGAACCTTTTGGATCTGTGGGAAGTAGGGTCAAAATATTTCCTGAATGACTGAATGAAAGAGTGAATGTGTGAAGGGATATATTCCTCTTTGATTTGTAGATTCGCAAGTAAATTATCCAGAAACTGATTAAGAATACTGAACGCATTTCATCTTAGATCCACTATAAAATCATCTCAATTTGATAAATTTTGCAACCTCACATGATATCAGATTTGGGGGTTCTAGTTGATGACATAACATGTGATCACCTTAGTACTTGGTTTGTCAGAGTGAAACATTGAGGACTTCTCTGCATCTTTGCTGGGTAGGTCCCTGTTACTAGGCGTGGTTGCAGGGTTGCTATCCTGGAGGCTCATCTCCCTCAGCTGCTGCTCCAGAGTGAGGTCAATGCCCTCGCTCACAAAGGTCTCCGGGTCTACAGCCTGCAGGGACACAACAGGTCACATGAGTCTCATTTTGGATTTGAAAAGACACTGGAGATGTGGAAAACTTTTAGTAACTTTAAGTCTTACGTGTTGTAATTCTTCTTGCAAACAGTGGGAAAATAGCTTTCTGCAAGGAGGTTTAAATATTTAAACCTCCTTGCTTTCTGTAACCTGTGTCTGTATCAGGATACTTAACATGTACCCCTTTTGTGTAAAATGGTTGGACTTCCTCCCAAATGTCGAGATTTTTTTCTTGTTATGATCCTCATATTGTCTACAAATTGATCAAGGAGGTTGTATAGACTATATAGAATATATGACCTCCTTGCATTGATCACGCGGCACCAATGACACGCGGAGGCAAACATGAGGGTCTAAGAAGGAATCCTCTCCATACACTGTAAAAAGTAATATTCTCCAGGTACTTTACCTCCTTCATGAGGCTTAGATGACAGCAGCATTGTCTCAGCCGCAGCAGCTGCACCAAGATGTGGCTCACTTTCACATTCTGCTGCACTCCTGGAACATTCTGCTGCACTCCTGGAACCTTCTGATGCTGTCCTGTTGTAGTCCTAGGATCCCCTGCAGGAGCAGTTTGGACTGTACCAACTGAGGGGGGAACACTGTCCTTTACGTTCTCTCCATGCTGGAGGAGATAGTTCTGGAAGGTTTTTCTGAAAACAATACAAAACTTAATTCAACAAGCAGATACCATTCAGTTTAATAATTTTTCAAATCATTGCCCCTTTTTACTTGCATAAATTCTGGACAACACTGTAACCATATTATCAGTGGGTCAGTCCTACAAATCAGGCAGTTTGTAATAAGTTTTCAACATTCAAAATTACTTCTTCAAAAGCAGTTTGCAGTCTGTAATGAAATGTTGATATCACAGTTGCAGGCCCGCTTTTAAATCAAACTGCCCGCCATCAGCGCAGAAGATGTTTTGTCCATGAAAATGTCATGGGAGATTTCTAAAATGATATCCTAAACTCTCCTAAAACGTGCCAACCCACCTTGTGTCCTGATAGAACTTGTCATACACAGTCCTCTCGTCACCAGACAGCTCGATCACATGACTTATCCTGTTGCATTGTGGGAGCCTGACCAGCGGACGGCCGTCCCTCCCTTCCTGCCCCTTTGTTCTCCGGAGCAGCAGGCTGTTCACCAGTGTGTTCAGGCGGGCCTTCCCATTGGCTGGTCAACAGCAACCAACAAAACCTTTCAGTTACATTCTATATTGGGCCACAGGTAGAGCCTCAAAAGAAAAAGCCAGATCTTCAAGAGGAAATGGTTCTGGGCACACTGTGGCTTATGCTCTGACTGAGGCAAAGGGCCCAAGTAAGTAAGTAAGTAAGTAAGTAAATTCATTTGACAATTGCTTTGCAAAATCTGTCGACAATCAATTGCTCCTCACCTGTCTTGTTATCTACCCATTTCTTCCACACCTTCATCTCATCGAAGGGTGCACAGCGCAGGAAGCGCATTAGTGGGTACATGTCCATCAGGTCGTTCTGTATGGGTGTTCCCGACATGGCCCAGCGGCTATGTGCCCTCAGCTGGCAGGCAGCGACGGACGTCTGCGACTTGTGGTTCTTGATGGCGTGAGCCTCGTCCAGTATGATCCTGTCCCAGATGACTCGTAAGAGGACGGGCATGGGACCTCGGGGCTTTGCGGTGTCATTCTGATCAGAATAACAAAGGTTGGACTATTTCATTTGGTAACATTCTAAAGGGATTTGACCTAACACACATTACAGGTACATTGTTTTATCATATTGAAAAATACACCTGAAAAATAAAATCAAAACCTACCAAACGGTTTTCCTCCTCTGCCATGATATATCAAATATTAAATGCCAAAAGTCTTTGAAATAAATCTTTCCTGGTACCTTGTTGTCCCCCTTCTCCTCTTCCGCGGCCCAGCTGCAACATTCCTTCCGCACAAGCTCGTAGGTGCTGAGTACCAGGTCATACTCAGCAAGACTGGGATGGAAAAGATCAAAATTCGAAATGTATCTTCATCAATATACAGACAGACATATTTCCAATGGTGATACCACTAAGGACAAATACATGTACTTTGTAGTCAACAAGATGCTGTGCCTGAGGCAGATGGCTCCCCTAAACAGTGTGTGGGTTTTATTGTGTTTGCATCTTGGGGAGTAGTATAATGCAGAAAGACATGTTTCAAATGGTGATACCGCTAAGGACAGATACTATGTACTGTACAGTATACAACAGTGCCCAAAGGTTCAATGCACATTTGTACTGGGCAAGTTCATTTCACTGAATCACATTTTACCTGCTAAGCACAAGTTGTGACCTAGCAGCACATGTAGTATCCAGGGTACACGTTGCCGTGGTAATGACCTACTCTGTGTGGTCCTTTGTCCTGTTCTGTCCGTGGTACAGGTACACTTGCAGGGTGTCGTCCTCTGTGTGTCGCTCCACCTCAGCCTTCCAGTGGAGGATGAGGGAGGCGGGACACATCACCAGGGTGGCACGCGACTTCACCACACCCTCCGGAGCTGCCACTGTACATCATGTCATGTACAATAATACTAGTGTTGGTGACACTCACACAAACACGATTTTCATGTTTGACATTTGCTGGGTATTGCAAACTTGATTTATGCTTTTAAAAATCATAGCAGTTTTTGATGAGGAATCTTTAAAAAAGTTATAAAAATAGCACTTCTTTAGTATATTCTATCACTCAATAATTTCCTATCATATGGTGGAAATAATAGCATTTCAATTTGAAATAATGTAGCTTCAAAACAAGTCTTTGGCCAAATCACTAAGCATTTTCTTTTACAGTTATGTCTGTTGTTTCTAATATTATTTCTTATAGTGTACATATATCAGACCAACATCTGCACCTTTTGTATTGTTCCGTGTATCGTTGTTCTGCCTCTGAGTCAGTATCAGAGAGATCATCGTCAACGTCTTCCCCAACCCCATGTCATCAGCTGAGAAGACCAACCAACACACAAGTTAACTACAATGACTCTGATCTGCACAACTAGGAATCTGCAATATGGAGAGATGAAGATTGTCCATCACCTTCTTTAAAGGGCTTGACTTCAGTCTATGTGAGTTTTGAAAGATTTGAGATCACTAAAAGCTTTCTAGACTTGTTGAGAGATGTATAACCTATAATATATAGTAGCAGCCTTCATCATATTTTCTAGGATTGCCCTACAAAAATTCTGGGATGAAATCTGTCATGTTTCCTCACCCAGAATCCCTCCAGAAGGCTGCTGCCCCTCCCTCCAGGTGAGCCAGGCCAGGGCCTGCCGCTGATGGGGCAGCAGGCTCACACGCAGGCTGCCCGGAGTCTCCATTTCAGCATCTGGGGGTGGACAGGATTCCAGGGACCTGCAACATTGACAGAAATATGCCAACAAAATAAGAAGATCACAAGATGCTCTGGACCCTTGCCTAAATGTTTTGATAATATGAAAAATTTGTGAGCCAAAAGTTGGGCATGAATATGAAACCTGTAGTCTAGAGGTAAATACTGGTGGGTCAGAGAAGTAAGTACAGATTAAATTGCTTTACTTTTTAAAGTAATATATTATGACACATACTATAGATAAATATATTTACAATGGGGTAAGGAACTCAAGGGCAAGCCCAAAACAACAGATGCTGGTTTAGACATAACCTCCTTGCTACACTGTATATCAGTAAGGTATCTAAGATAGCAGAGGGAACAAATTAAAGCCTTACTTGTGCAGTCTCTCGATTGCCTCAGAAGTCACCCCTGCCACCTGCTGCAGCCTGTTGGCCGTCATCCTCCCTCCATACAGCGTCTGCCCCTGGGGGTGGGGGGCATACATCTGCTGCAGGACGTGGGCAGGGAGGGGCTGTGCAGGGGCGGGAAGGATCCTCCTGTCCCCCTGAAGATGGTGCTTACTGGGCTGCTGCTGCCGAACATGGATTCCAGAAGCACCTGTGAAAATGGATCACATCACTGACAAATGCCCAAAGCAATTTTAGCTTGCCTGCACCACCCTTAGGTGCTAAAACTTGTATGTATCTCAGCCAAGGAAGTCATCTTTCATCACTGTTATTTGTGTTGTTTCACTTCATGAAAGTACTCAGATGTCAACCCTTCCTCAACAGATAAGTACTAGTATCACCTTGAAGTTGAACTTACCTTGAGGTTGGCCTTGACTCGCACCAAGATCAATGTATTTGATAGCTTTCTCAAGGTCCTCAATCTGCATCTTCAGTTTCTTCCCTCCATCAGGAAGAACAGACAGCTGGACCTTCTTTACCAAGTCCTGAGAAAAAAAGGAAGACATTCTTCAACAATATGCCACGTCTGACAAAGGACAAGGTGTAAGGCTAAGAAGTTAGAGCCAGGGAGCATAGATGCAGAGGTTGAAAGTGTGTCTGTGTTGGTACAATCAATATAAAACAATGTGGGTCTGTACTCTCAAGAGCTTTCTCTAGTTTCCATTGTGTGGCAATCAGGGTTAAACCATAGGCAATAGGCCACTGAGTTTTTGTTGAAATCGATGTTACTTTGTAAACACTTTTTTTTAAAAGTTAACGAAGTAAGCTCCTTGACGTTTCCACAGTTTCGTACGAACTGCTCCGTGACCAGAACACGGAAGTAAACAACTGATGCTGTTCGTCACGCGACTATGCATACGAGCGAAACTTATAGACAAAGGTTATAAAGATCATCAGAAATCCTCCTTCAGCAGATCAAGCACACAATTTGGGGTTTAAACAAAACAGCAGCGATTTCAACAAAAACTCGGTGGCCTATCGCCCATGGTTAAACTTTGCTTACCTCCTTCTTGCGTAACTGCTCCACCAGATCTGCCCGCAGTGCTGCATCAGCTCGGGACATCAGCTGACTTGCAGGCTGGAACCCTGGGAAGGCTGTGATTGGATGTTGCTTCATATGGACTGCTGTGATTGGCTGATAGGTCTCAGGCCCTTCATGCACAGTCTGTTTTGGTTTGACAGCATCTGCTTTAACTGGCTGCTTCTGCATTGCATCCTGTTTTACCTTTATTTTGGCACTTTGTGTACTTGTAACTTGAGCATCTTCATCATCGGAAAGTACAATAACTTCTTTCTCTTTGGCCTGAGGTTGTTTTGTGCTGCCATTCACCATCTGGCCTGTCTTAGAATCTGTTAAGACGTGTTTGGCATGTTCTTGCCCGCTCATCTTTCCTTCACTGCTCTTGCCTTTCCTCTTATCTACCCCACTAGCTTCCGTGCCATCTGTATTCAGTACTTTTTGTTCTGTGGGAAGTGTTTCCCCTCCTCCTGCTCTCTGAGACTTTGACCCAGCTCTTTCAGCACACGCTGGGCCATCCCTGACAACAGCTCCCTTCCGAGAGGACACAGACTTATCCCTGCCAGGGTCAACATGTTTACCATCATAACTATCAACCTTGTTCTTATCCATACATTTAATCAAGTTCTCTTTTTCCCCCTTTTTCTCCAAAAAACCTAACTTCTTTCCTGATGATCCAACTATCTGTCCTCCTTTGTTAGATTCTTTGCAGAATGGATTTTTCGACGGCAGTTTTGACTGGTATTGCAATTGGGTAGCATCCTCGTATTCGTCTGAGGAATCACTGTCTGATGTTGTCACTTGTGGGACCAATCGCCACTGCTTCTTAGAATCGACATGGTCAGTCTTGGTGGCTCCCCCGTCTGCAGGGCCTTGGTGAGGAACCTTTCCACACCAACCCTTTCCCTTAGTAGCTTCCTTCGTGATCTGACATCTGTAATATAACCTGTACGAAAAAGAAGAAATTTCAGGTTGCGTGTGCGTGTACACTGGTATCTATAAAGATGCAGCATTCGAAATTCACTTTAGGGAATAGGTGCACTGGTGCACAATTTGGTGTACAGGAAGACTCTGGGGAGGAAGGGGATCTCACGAAATCAATGTTGATTCTATAGAATTTCTCAGAAGATAAATAAAGCTGACAACAGCTGGACATTTCTAACCACTTCTGGCCTGTCTCCTTGTCCCTCTGAATCCTCTGGAGCTCTGTGGTTTTCCCAGCATGCTTCAGGCAACCAGAGGGAGGGAGGCTGGATAATTACAAGGAAAGGAGGACACATATTATTCCAAACAATTAGTCCACCCAATCTACATATATTTACATACAAATGAAATAGGAACTTAGCAAGGAATTGACACATGTAATTATCTCCATGAAAAAAGGCTTTTTCATGGAGATACTGTTTTGCTTGCGTTTGGTGTTTGTGTGTATGTATGTGTCACCGGACGCTTAAAGTCACCAGAACTGTAGAACCTGTACATGGATTGTAATGATTTTTGGTATATGGGTGGGTGTTAGGAGGAGGAAGGTCAAGGTCGATTTTGGGCCCCCTGGCATGTGTGACTGGAACTGCAATGGCGTATTTGTTAAAATCTTCAATGTAGAAGAACTGAAGAGTGGATCGACAGATCGTCATGTTCTTTGGTACACAGGTAGGTTAGACCAAGATGTACACACTTAAGTGCAAACTATGCAAATGAGACCGAATTTGCATAAGTAAGGAGGCAAATCGTTTGCATGGGTGTCGTTGGATGCTTAAAGTCAGCATAACTGTAGAACGTGTAGATAGATTGTAATGATATTTGGTATGTGGGTCTGCGCTGGGAGGAGAATGGTCAAGGTCGATTTTGGGCCCCCTGGTTTGTGTCCCTGGAAGTAAGATGGCCTATTTGTAAAAATGTTCTAAAGGGGAATAACTGAAGAAAGGAACAACAGATTTTCATGTTATTTGGTACGCAGGTAGGTTGGACAGAGATGTACACACTGAAGTGCAAATCATGCAAAGTTAGTGTGTTTGCGCGCGTGTGTGCGCGTTTGTGTATGTTTGTGTCACCGTGTGTGTATGTATGTGTCACCGGATGCGTAAAATCAGCATAACTATAGAACGTGTGGATGGATTGTAATGATATTTGGTATGTGGGTAGGTGCTGGGAGGAGAAACGTCAAGGTCGATTTTGGGCCCCCTGGTATGTGTCACTGGAACTGCAATGGCGTATTTGTAAAAATATTCAAAGGAGAATAACTGAAGAAAGGAGCGACAGATTTTCATGATATTTGGTACGCAGGTGGGTTGGACAGAGATGTACAAACTGAAGTGGTGATTATGCAAATTCGGACTGAATTTGCATAAATAATGAGAAATATCTACTCTATTGTGGGCTTTGAGGTCGCACCATCTGTTGGTCTCTTATCTAGGTCAACTATTCCCAAGGTCCCAACAGCTGGTGGTCAAACCACAAATGGGAACACTACCAAACCTGTATGTGGATACCCTTTGGCACATAAAATAAAACAACCAGCGGCAAAAACAAACAACTGGGGCAAATAAAACACATCATATATAAAAACAAATTTCATGGAGATTTCGGGTCTTCGGACTCTTGTTCCCAAATTGAATTGAATTTACATGACATAGGGACATCATAATCTGTAAGTTCAGAGGGGCAAGCATTGTATGGAACAACTTTATCATTTATGCCAACATTTAACATTATCCCAATTAAACTCAGTGCAGAAAATGGACTTGTGCGCACGCATATTTTACAAGTGAGACCGAGAGCTAGTACAGTAGTTAACAAACTGACGTCCTGAACCCTTTCATGTTCTTTGAATTAAAACTTCTTTTTTTCAAATACTAATACTATCATGACATACTCCCTTCTGAATCCTTATCTACTGGATAAAAACTGAAAGTGTGCCACCAACTCACCTGACATGTTTGTTGAATCCACATGATTGGGGCATTTGAGAACATATGTAGAAACTCTTCCCCTTGTTTGGACCCTCACTAAGGCCAGTCTTCAGCATACATGGCTTGCCTGGATTTTTAAAGTTATAAGATGTATGATTAAGTATCTTTACATGAACCATGATGTATAGCTTATATATCTTTACAGATCTCCACTACAACATACTTATGTCTAAACTGCATCAGATTTCACAGGGCAAGGTAGCTAGGTAATGCGGTGTGGAATTTAGTGGAAGAGCCTCAATTATTTTCCACATACTACTAACAGTTAGTACTAACGTTGCATTATCTTCTTATTGATATTATGTTTGTCAGGAGAGCTTGGGCAAGAGTAGGGGATGTTGACATTGAAAGGGTAAGCTACATGTATAATGTTGTGTGGTTTGGAAAGTTTTTGGTTTTAAAACTTTCAAATTGGTCATTGTCATCTACCCTGTAGGCTATAGACTATACATATTGCTGCCCTCTACTTTTACCTTGAACTTTGACCCACTCACTGTTGTGTCGTTGTTTTCTATTTAAACACAGAGTACGTGTATTTTGTACCCTGTGCCCATACAAATTGGTCAGGTCAACAACAGGTTCTTAGCTTTTGGTTTACACTTAAACTTTGTAAATCAAAGACCACGACTTGTCACAACCTACAATGTAATCTGTGCACGTGAGGGGTCACCTTCCCAGCACGTGCTGGTCATATCCATACAGTAGGGACTACCATACGGAGGTTACAAACAATTTAGTCAACACCCATGTTGTTTACATGTGCGTCATGTAGCGGGCCCATGCCATATCGGTACTTTGCACGCGGTGGTCATGCCCGCGCCCTCCCGCCCCGGTCTCATAACTCAGTGCGTCGGCTTCAGATGGAGTCCGGGCGGTCACGAGAAGGCATTGCTCTTTACTGTTAGCGGCATCTCAGCGTGGTAAGTGTCATTTCTGCTATCTTCCTTTTTTTCTGCATGGCTGTCATAAATCATTTATCTGACTAAAGTGGTCTAAACTGGAAGAACATCCTACTCTGACGAAAACAAACTATGAGTTGACATGTTTTTGGAACCACGACTTCACGTCCTTCGTAGATACAGAGGAGCGTAGGTCTGCATAATTTGGCGAGGAATTGCAAAAGGCCATACCTATGCCCTGTCTATGCCCATACCAAGGAGGTTAACCTCCTTGCCCATACAAAAACAAGTGACGATAGCATTCCAGAGTGTAGCCCCCCTCCCCCTTCTTGGTCACGTAACGTAACTTTCTTGGAAGCGGCGTCGGCTTTTGTTCCAGTGGCTAGAAGTAAATAGGCAAGCGTCACCGTGACACGATATTGCCATAAACTACGCCTTACCGTGTCCTTGACAGAGAACCACGTCCATCCTGGGTATCTGCAGTTATTACTGTCTATTTTGTAGAAAATATGAGAAGTGGCTTCTACACGTTCAAATCACCTGCAGATTGCGCGCGCAGGTCGCAGGTCAACTTTAACCAATCAGATATGGTTTCTGAATTGTCAGGCGAGGAAGATTTGAGAATCCTCGTGATTGGTTATCATCGTTGAAAGAGGAACCAATCAGAATTTAGCACCCACCTGCAGCTTGGTGACGGGTGGCTGTGTATGGAGGTAATCCGTGATGTAGCGAACTGGAGGTCACCCATATAGTATATATGATATACCGTTATAACACGCTTCATTGAATTATGCAATCCTTTTCATTCACACGTATGAGAGACGAAGCCAACAACAATCTGAAATAGCCGACAACACTTTCTAGATCTATTATCAACAAGTTTATTCAATGCAATAATGAGGATTTTAGAACTTCTCCCTATTTTATAGAATCTCTGGTTGTTCAACTAATAGCTGATATTAGCCCCACGATAGCTGAATAGCTAATATGTAGGATGGTTTCTGTTTGACGGCCTCAAACTACACGTTACATATGTAAAACCAAGAGTCTGTGAAGCAAGGAGGTTATGCATACCATCAATACAAGTCATTTTTGTTAATTTCTCTAGGGTTACAATTCATTTGGGCAAGTTTTGGGGGCAAGCAAGTGTTTAATGATACGATACAGCTATGAAAGAGATCGCTCAGTTAAAAAAAAAAAATTGCCAAAGAAAAGAAGAACGAGGCCTAGGGCTCGTGTAATCGCTTTCGGCATCAAAGTTATGAAGTGAGAAATAGATAAAGGTAATATGTCTCGAGAGCTGTTAGGAACTAGTGAACTTTATTGTGCATAAGCATTTTGTCGAATGAGGTTGATGTGAAGAAACCATATCAAGTCCCCTCGAAACCCCCAATGGAATCTCAAATTGTTGTCCGCGATGATTGTTCAATGGTTAGAATAATTGCATGGTGATAATCGTCCCTGTCATCCATAGCTGCGCTCAGATAAGATGACATCTTGTCGGCACCAGGGATATTTTGTCTTTTTCCTAGTCCTGTAAGCAAAGGCGAATCTATATCTCAGTTACGGGGAATCCTTGTTTCCCTTGACAGATAATCCATCGGAGTGTAATCGTACCCTCTTGTCACAATGGTCTGTTACAGCGGAGACTATTCCAGTTGGCCTCCGGGACTGAGGGTGTTCACAGCAGATTTCCACCCAGCCACGGATCGCGCCTGTCCGGCACCTCAGGAACCATGTTTAGCAAGGGGAAACCCAAGTCTTCTGATTTAGAGCTGGTACTACATGATCTAGAGATGGAGACCGAAGCGGAAGGCACGTTTGGTAGTCAACTACAGGGACGTAAAGACAACCGCGTGGCACCGGCTGTATTGAGCAATGGCAAAGACGCTCAGGGCGTACAAGAGAATGGATTGTTGTCGCCTTCCAAGACTCTAGCTGTGGCGAACGGTACGGCGGGCAACCATGGTGTTGAAAACGGCAGTAACGTCCGGCAGGACAGGTAAAGACAATGACATGTTCACCTGTATGTCTATGTAGATGACATAATCCTCGGTATGTGTCCCCTAACCTTTGGACCATTATTTTATACTCCTAGCTGACAATTCTCGGGTCATGAATGCAAATGTAACGCCTATAATTCAGCACGACCTTCCATATTCTCCTCCTTGTTACAAAAATATAAGAATGATTTGATTTGTTTACTATTCTGTTTGCGTGTTAAACAGGACGAGAAAGGATACAGGGGAGTTGCAGCGGGTGGCCAGTGTCATGTCCAACCAGGTGCCTGATGACAAGGCCATGGAAGATGACGTCAAGAACTTCCTCAAGGTTGAACACATGTTTTTTGTCAAAGATACATGCTGGACCCTATACGCATACTCTTACGACTAGTTCCAAAACAAAACAGTCGTTCGTTTGTCGTCAAGACATCATCGAACGCTAACTCGGGAAGCTTGGGTCACCTTATACAATTCGTACCTGTATGTGTCCTCCATAAGTATTCGTAACTCAGTTGTACTGCCCTGAGTCTTGTGTCTCCCCCTAGGATAACACAGTAATATGTGACCTTCTAATTTGCACGGAGGACGACAATACGCATATATATTACGCCATTGTCTGCACGTTTATAATCTTCAGCGCATCCCAAAAGAATATTCTAATATTCTAGTATCAAATATAATCCATGAAACTAGTCTCGTCATCATTTCCTCCTTATTTCAGAACCTTGCGAAGAACAGACTGAGAGAGAAGGTGTTTTACGTGGCCGCGGTGTGTAGTCTGGTGGTGGTAGCGTTCGGTCTCCTCGCCTTACAGTGGCTCATCCCGTACTACTTCGCCGTCTCCGCCCCAGTCCTCATAGGACTCAGACTCTACCTGTACTGGTGCGTATCTGTTCCTCAGATTCTTCATGCAAATTTGCACTATTTGACTTGGATTCCCTATCTTACAGTTCGGATTTTGTAGCTGTATTTTTGGGGCTGCATTTTCTCCACATTGACAGCTAACGTTAACGATGTCCAACGAAAGTATACTTTACATGTGATTCGCTTCAATTAATTAGTTCAGGCTCATGATCAATTCAGTCATGTTTCCACTTTTCTGCACCTTCAGTACCAAGAAGTGGCAGTACTTCATGCTGGACTTCTGTTATTTCGGAAACGTCATTACTTATATCTATATCTGGTAAGTTTTTTTTAATTCTGGTATTTTCTGCATTATGTCGGAAATCCCTTATAAGCTTCCTCATCTCTTGCATGGCGAAAACGACTCCACACCGCGTACCGTAACTCTGATAATTATTTTTCAAATTTCAAGCTGGGCTGCCATGTTGGAACTCCTAATCTTAACGTGTTACATTTAGTACATTTATGTTACATGTACTAGACTAAAGACGTCGTACAAAAATAAAACCAGTACCAGGGTACCATTTAAAGTGCCGGTCTTCTTAAGTGCGTCAGGACGATACACACGTTTTGTCTTCGTTTAATCGCGCAGCACTGATGGAACTCGTTTCCTTACTCTGTTGGCATGCCAACGCGTAAATAAAGATGTTGCTTTTAATCCCAGTGAAATGGCTTATCCATAGATCTAGCCTGGTCTTTACATATGGCCTTCTTTACCAATAATAAAAATCATATGGATATTAGTGCGGTCTGAAGGCTCTTACCCTGTCCAGTATAGTATCTTTGCGTGTGAAGCGCGGTGTCGCAGGAAATAGCTCGTGATCAGTGGCCATTATCTACCAACACACATTTGCCATTTGGCTGGAGACTTTGTGAATACATAATCCTATAATGTCCTTCTATCCTTTTGTTCTGACCTGACCTGCAACAAGTAGCATGCCGCAATCTGCTTAATATTTCATAATCTCAAGTAAACACTGATGGGTGTAGCAAACTATTTCTGTTTTCTTGTGCGATACGAAAATCCAGCAGTATTGTCACTATTTGTTTTGTTTGGACTCTACCATTATGTCGATGTAGCTATATATAGTCCAGATGTAATAGAACCAACAGAGGGATGATTTCACCGTAGTGTTTGACCCCGGTAGATCTGCTTGCAGATTAACAAATCACATTTATGTTTTTTTCCGCCACCGTTGCTTTTCTCCTGTATGAACCCAGTAAGATCAATTTACATGATCAGTGATGTATTGTTTGGTTGTCCTCCCAGGGCGGCTCCGGCGGAACCTAGACTGTTCCAGATTGTTTTTACCATCGCCAACGGACCTCTCGTCATAGCGGTAAGGATAGCTGCCAAATATAGGGGTTGGATTTATAAATGAGAAAATGGGGGAAGAGAAACTGTGAAAAAATGGAACACGAATTTTACACGATGATAAAACAAGGGAATAAGAGAAACGATATAGAAATATTTTTATGTATTTTGATATGTTCCTAGCCTTAATACTAGCTTTCACAAAACTTTCTTCTGATATATACACATTTTCTTTCCCAGGTTTTCTTCTTCCGCAACTCCATCGTGTTCCACAGCATAGACAGAATGACGTCAGTCTTCATCCACTCGCTGCCTGCTTACGTCGCTTATGGGTAGGTACAGCAAAAAACATGTCGTGAAAGGCTTCTTGAAGGACAAAAATACGTTATTGTTTTGGAGCGTATGCGGTTGCCGAATTCTGCTTTGTTGCACATCATCTTTCATTTTTTTTCGAATGCTCCATTTGATATCTATAAAGCTGAAGACAATGATGTCATGTTCTGGTTTTCAGGGTTCGGTGGTACTCTCCCCAAACATCGGTGCATTGGTACACACCTTTCCCGACTGAGACTGAATTCCAGGACCCATCATTCATCTGGTTGCTCGCTGTGCCACTCGCCTGCTATGTCGGCCATGCCGTGAGTCTAGAACGAAATTTCCACTGATCATCATGACAGTATACACCATCAGAAATCGAAATTTCCGCTTGACAGGGTTATTGAACAAAGAAAAAGATCACAGACGAAAGAATATTATAATGAATTCAGACCAATAAAATGATTGTTTGTTTGAAGTTTGACATTTTCTTCTGTCCCTGCAGCTGCTGTATGCAGTGGTCGTCAACGGCATACTCAGGTCAGAACACAAACCACATATTTACCCTTTTGCGCGCGCTACAGACGTCATTGTAAACCCGTGTGTCTAGTCCAGGTGTCTGTACACAGTGCTGTCATGTATGTGTACATAACATAAAAATTCAGGTAGGTTTTAGGGAAAACCTCCTTCGTACATCATAGTAAAAGCTATTCTGTAGTTGGTCAAAGTCTATCATTGATTTCCGGGTCTCATGATCATTCGCGTGTTTTGCAGACCCAGTCCGGAGTACTGGAACAGCTATCGCTTCATGACAGCCAAGAAGAACGGCGTTGTGTACAAGGCCCTCAACATGTTTGGCCCCAAGTAAGTGAGAGACGTGCATTTATATTATACACTTGCATCAACACGAATACATTTTTGAGATTATGATTCCAGCTGTGATATCACACCATACATTTGTCTAGAGATAAAATGTGTCGTTTTATCATGAATTCGCGAGAAAACAGTGTTCACGATCGCTTTAATATAATTACTGACGTATGTATGGAAGCGTACTTACATTAATCATTTCCCCACAACATCATCTCCTACAGATTTCTGTACTTCAACTACAACCTGCTGAACGTGTTGATGTGCTTGGTCTCCATGCTGCTGTGCCAGATCTGGTACAGATGGTTCATCGCGCACGCCGTCTTCCTCGCAGTCGCGTTCATCATCAAGGCTTGGAACGGCGCGACCTTCTACATGGACGTGTTCAGCCAGGGGAAGGGCCTCTCGGACTGGGACTGACCTTCTGTACCGCTACATGCCTCTTCTTGCGGGCAAGATCAGCAAGCTAGTAGGTTCAAACTGGCAAAACGTTCACAAACTCACAGACAGTGACCTAAAATCAAAATTCCAACCACACCTGCACGGAAACGACGGACAGTTCTCTTCATCAGAGACGTGGAGACAATACGGGCTGCCAAAGTTGCGATCGTTGAAAACGTATGCACAGTAAATATGAAGTATAGCCTGGACCTGGGGCCAGCTGCTTCGTTCATGTTTTACCGGCAATTTCTGTCGCGCTGGGTCTGGACTTGGAGGTGTGATGAAGACCGTGGTTGAACTGCTCTGGTCGTGAGAAACACACATGGATATCACCACTACATCCACGGTTCTTGTACTGCAATACTGATGGGTCAGAGACATCGAAGACACAGAAGACATTGATATCAATGATACAGTGTAGATGATTACAGTGTTGCAGGCAATATTGATCATCGTAGTCATACTACATGTATTGGGGGTGTATCCCCTAATGTTCTCAAATATCATTTACACGCATACAAATGTACATGATTAACTACATGAGCATGGCATTTCTTTCAGGGAATATGGGCAATTTGTATAGATTGTTTTGTAAATATAGGATCTCCCAGAAAAGGCTGAATGACGTTTGAAATCGTATGTACAGTATACATGTAAATTTATATTTGAAGCAATCGATATCTGTCTTTGTAAGGAGGTTTTGTCTTTTAAAAAAACTTCTTTACCTCAGGAATATAGCATGGATTCATATGATGCAAACTGTAAATATACATACTCAAGTGTTTTATTGCACAATAAGTAAGCACACAATAGCCATATAAACTTGAACAAGTGCAGGGAAGAGAAGATGAATGGGTGTCAGGATTTACAGTATCATTTTGTGTGTGTGTGTAAAACAGCAGCACTGTACTATTCTATTGTTACAATTGGATGCTATTGATTAATAGAATTCACAGAATAAATGAAGGGAGGTCCTTTAGACATGTTTATGAAGTCTCTGTATCTTTCATTGATAGACTTTAGGCGTGCCAACTGCTATTTCCCCCAAAATAGTGGTTGTTGGTGCTCCTTAGCTACTGGTGCAGAAATGATAAAAGGGTGACCCCTAGGCTGAATATAACCATATCATTGTAAGGCTACCATCAAATCTGTCATCTCCAGCATCGAAGTATGGATTTCAGACCACTTATCCTGTCATCTCCAATAGAAGGGAAGGTAAAATGTAAATATCCCAAATTGTAAACAACATGGTATTCAAAGTATTTTCATTTACCATAACCTAATAACAGCACCAGGGTTACTAGTTATCAGCCTAGCGCCTGTCTTTAAATTGTAGAACTGTATTCAACATATGGACCTTCCCAAAGGGACATTTTTTTGTCATATACAAAGGTTTGTACATGTATGATGTTGATTGGAGACTGCATGTGGCAGAAGTGACAATAGACACATGAAAATGTTTTATATTTTATTGTAAAATGAAGCAAATTTTTCAAAAAAGGTAAAAATTTTGCAGATAACTTAACATGTACTTTGAAACGGAAGCTATTGCACTCTTGTCTCTTTTTCAGTATAAGGCCACAGCAAGTAATTTTTATGGATGACATCAGCGCGCTCATTTATTTTCGTCTGATTTCGAAATAAAAAACAAGAAATTTCATTGCCCTCCGACGGTGCTCAACATGCCAAAAATTGGCAAATATGTCGTAAACGTTGACAGTCTAAGGTGTTTCATTGCATATGAATACCCAGTGTAGTTCCTGCCCATGATGGTATAATATCAAGCTGTTTTCTGCATTTGTTCTAGCAAGGACATTATACAAATAATGGGGGGGGGGGGGGTTCTATTCAATTGAGCTGTACATGTATACACAAGCTTGTTTCATCGCATATGAATACCCAGTATAGTTGCTTCAGATGATGGTACAACAAGCTCTTTTCTGCATCTGTTGTAGATTAGTCTATTGAGCTGTATATACATCTACAAGGACATGTTTACTGTTGAATCAAGGAGGTTCTATATTATATATGAATGAATACAGGGCTAATACATTGCTGGAATACAGGACTAAAAGACCTGTTGGTCATGATATCATATTTCGTCGCCTCAATTCTTGTTTAACAAGAATTATGATCTAAAAATTTGAAAATATAGGAATCTTGTTTTTTTGGCCCGACTTGTTTTTTTTCGCCCTATCTCATTAATTTTGGAGTCTGCGGAGGATGTCATCCATAGAATTTCTTTGCTGTGGCCTTACTCACTGTTCAAATGTGCTGTTTGTACAGCCATTAATTCATCATCATCATGATCCCTTGTTTTCTCGGCGATCAGTTAACACAGAAAAATGCTAAAGCAGATCTATATAATGCATTTAGAAACACTTTTGATTGAAAAAAAACGTGTTCCCGGTATTAAAGATTATTTCTACCAACACAGATGAACTTAAAATTCCTAGCTTACTTTTCAACTTGTCGTGTTAATACAAACCAACCCACACTTCCGGAAGTGACTTACTGAGTACATGTATCTGTTTGTGTTTCAACAGCGTCCTCTGGCGGTTTAAGCACTGGTACCATTGGCGCGATCGTGGTGACCGTGCTCCTGGTGGGGCTTCTCATCATCCTTGGCATGTTGTGGAAGACAGGCAATCTCGGATCCCTCAGGTCACCAACTTTCCCGTGTACAATCATTTGATCGTATCATCCAAAAATATTTGTATCAATGGCTATTTGTGTCAGTAAAACGCATTTCACTTGATGAATGGAAGATTTGGAACTTTAGAAAGGAGCACTCTGCAAAATGGCACTTACCCATATGTTTGACTGTCATGATGTAGTAACTAACTTTTGACAAATTTTGCGATAGGCTTCATATTTACATCATTCTGTCTTATCATGTTATTGCAGCTTCAAAGTCAATTTGAAGAAAGGTAAGATAAAGGTGAAGGCAAAGGATAAAGCGTGATTGGTGGAGAGAGCAGGGACTACAAGACGGTCTACTCCCAACTCCGACGAAGTATGACAACCTGTGTGATGACCTGCGAGTGCACCTCGACCTTTGACCGTTTGTTGGCCTACCTTTGACCTTTCCAGTCTGTTCTTGGTTCATCGGGATTTAATGACATCATCTGATGTGAATTAATTTTTTTGTCCAAGACATTCGATTCTTTTCTTTTTACACTTTTATTCAAGTGTGTAACCAGTGTCAGACCTTTGAAAGTCGGGTACATCATGACTCTGACCCTGCTGACCTCTAGCCTTTGATATTTTACCTATGAACCCAACATTGTGGTATACCTTCAGTGTTGCATTTTGTTCTATTATCTTTTCCCCTTTTACTCAGTTTAAAACAAGTAATTAGCTTAGAACAAATGTTTAGAATTTATATTGTTTCTGCAATATTTCTTGTCTGTACTACATAAACTAACAAAATGGATTAATTAACGAAGACAATCAAAGTTCAATAATGTAGAACTGATGTCATCAGATCATAGATGGGAATGCCACTTAGTGCCTGCAGGGCTGACTGCCCATTAGCGTCCCTGTTTACAGTTCACCAATTTCTGTAGAACGTCATCTATACCAGAGTTCTTGCACTGCAGTTTTGAATGGAAAGTAACCCCACTTTATTAATGCCCTACAAAATAGACTAAATTGACAATAATAATAATAGTTTATTGCAAATTCATGCCCGTAGGCTAATTGCATGTTGACAACAGTATCGAAGTACAAATGTAAGGTAAAACAAAAGGTATACATTTAATACAAGATCATACTATATTGCTATTCTACAGTAAGTTTCTATATCTACGGTACTAATGCGGGGTTTGATTTCTTCTCTGATACAATTGTATCATACATTGTACTCTCATGGGAAAAGATATGAATGCTTCCATAGAAGAAGATCTTTATGACATCTGCTGTTATCCCGGAGAGTGGAGTGAGCCTATTCCGGAGGACCTGCCCGTGCACAAAATGTTGTTTACATCATGAGGGTCTACTTTCAGGTGGTCTCTGGAAGTCAACTGACCTTGTGCACAGTTCACAAACACATGGAGAAATAGACGAAAAAAGGATGAAGATATGATGAAAAGTAATTGTAATTCACTTAAAGATTTGTTAATGAATGTTTTCAATGTCGGAGCCACAGTCCTACGTAGAATACCTTTACAATAGACAATGGGAGACTGCACTGCTGTCAGAATCTCACGGTAACATGACGTATAATTGTCTCAGATCCTCTCTGACCCCACCTGGGACAAGATTGACAGCGGAGTGAAACATCCGAGAAGCAAACTGTCTATAAACAACTTTGCTGTGTTGCATTTTCCTGCTTGTTGTGAGTCCCGGATATGCACTGTCAAAGCAGGGTTGGTGGGGATGATTGTGACGTTTTTATCATATGCAACGTTTTTGTCCGCTCTCCCCACCAACATGTTGGTCATGTTGGGCATATGATAAAAGGTCACAATCTTCCCCACCAACCTCTGCTTGGAGAGTACCGGATATGGGCCGAATTACTTTTGACGTACGCAGTAGCTGCCTACGTATACGTGTGGACAAAACAAGGACCATATATCGATGAGAATGACAGGTAGTATGAGGCTATGACGCAAACACCCGCCAACCCGTCACACTACAGAAAGAGTTCCAACTCGTCAAGCCTTTTTGTTGTCTGCTGAGAGAACTGATAAAGATGAACGCCTACGTGTACCTGGCCATGCTAGTCACGGTTGCGTTTGGCTGCGCTCGGGCCGACATAACCACGCAACAGGAAAAGGTATTATATAGCTGAATTATTTTTTCTGGTATCTGATTATAGTTAAACTATATTCCTATGTGGCTAAAGTGTACATTTATGTCTCTCTAGCTCTACTAGTATCAATTTTATGGAATGAAGGCACAACATTTCATTTGTAAGCTACCGCATTATCGAACGGGACCCCTTGTAAGTCAGTACAACAATTGTAATCCAGCAAAGTTGCCGGCCGGCTCGGTATGTCTGATTTATTTATTTGTTTCATCTCTGGGTTATTTACATGAACCATTTTAAAATCGATCAAAAGCAGGATACAAATGTGCTCGATTCTTCAGCACCACACAATGTTGTTTGAGGTAAAACAGCATCTTTTCGTTTACATCCTGTTTTACTTTAAACAACTTTGTGTGGTGCTACCCCTGATTTTATTCGCACGCTCGCATCTGTTTTGGGGTCCCCAGAGGATGTCATCCATATAATAATATCAACATGGCCTTATCGACACAACTGAGACTGATGCAAGCTACTTTGGTGACAATCAATGTTTCTGATGATACAGTTGTCGTTATCATCTAACTTGTTGAACAAACAACATACGTTTTACACACTTTAATACTATCTCATGGTAGATACCGGTAACTCTTGGACTCTTACAAAAGTGGTGTAGGTTTGGGCCCCCTAGCAGCTTTTTTAGAACTGCAGGGGCCGATTTTGTACGAAACTTTGGGAATTAATCATGATGTCTGTCTTCTCTGTCACGACCAGTGGAAGAATATCTCTTCAGTCAGCTAATGCTTGGGTCACATTTCCAATCCGGGGCTCGGCCTGGCAGTCTTTGGGAACGAAAAGTATGATATAAAGGACAACAAAAAATACAAAATGTACCAAGATCATTTAAGAGCATAGCTTGTGCATACACTTTAATTTTTTCGTTTCCGCAAACAGCCCGGCCGGGCCCCGGTTCGGAAATGTGACCTACCATAAAACTGGATAGAGATCAATTTTCCTTTTTTTCCATTTAGTTGCAGAGTAAGGATTCTATGAGGGAAGACATTTCTACGTTCCAGGAATCTGTCAACATCACAATGACAGGTAAAAACGTTCCAAGATCACGCTTTAGGAAAGGGTCAAACTGTTGTGATGAGGTGTTTTGTGGTGTCGCTGAAGGATGACATGCTAGTCTTTGATCTTTAATCGGTGTATTTGTAGTTTGCGGGTTAGTTTTCACCTAACCGGTAATGCTATACCTCAGCTAGGGATTTTTTATGCGGTAAATTACGGTCTATCGATGGGAATGAGATCGAAGGACTACCAAGAGATTATTTATCGAAAGAGAGGGAGTGCATGTATTGTAAACTTCTAAACGAGAACAGCATTATCTATCATAACACCAGAGCTTAGCGACTCAGCATCTACATTTCTACATATAACTTGCCTAAAAACATTCGGTACACAGACTCCTAACTTCGTAACAAATTTGATAACAAATGTTCCTGTACATGTACATTTTTTTTGTACATGTACCCGTTGATTTGGTGTTTTGGGAAGAAAGGGGTCGAACTTCTGTTCTAATGCTTAAAAAGGGGTCCTGCCGGGTAGTTCATGGGGTTTTTCTTTACGCTTTCGGGCGTGGCCCCGTGGGACACCCTGGGGCAGCCGGGCAATTTTTGGGGCCCGACCGAGCCCCACGGTGACTTTAACAGTAAATTCAACGCGGGACCCGGTAACGCCCTGAATGCTTTGCCCCAACCAAGGCAGGGCCAGGGGTGTTGTTCAGTAAGCAAACAAGAGCTAATCGTGCGAGCACCGGAAGGTCCCCCCCCCCCCCCCGTACCCGACAAATTTCTGGCTACGGGGCCCGGCCTTCACCACCTGCGGGCGCCCGGGCACCGGCACAATTCTTAATTGGGACCGTAGCATGAAACGGGAAATTGCAAAGATGCAACACCGGTAATTACGAAGTGCATTTTTGGTCCCTCCAGGTCAGCTAGATGCTGATACCGTGAGGGTGAAGCAGATACGCTTTTGCGGTGTGCCCGACACGATTCCCGGTACGAATCTCCGCAGAATGGCCCGCCGCCACCGTCGGTTCAAGCTACATGCCTTCAGATGGAACAATAGGAACCTGACCTGGAGACTCACTGTTGTTGAAGGAGCTTTTAATCGTAGTGAACTCGAAGAGGTCATGACGCAAGCCTATCAGGTACTGCAGATAAAGGACACGTTTCGGTCGACCTGTTAATGATGGGAATTGTCAACTACCCGATGAACTAGTCATCAATCATCGTCCTAAAATGTTATGGCTGCCCTCACTCCCACGACACGCCCTACGTGATGAAACCATGTCAAATATTTCTGATCTTGTCGCTACAACATTGTATCTTCAGGGCCTTACCATTGCACATTTTTCTGTTGTCTACCTTACTGTATTTTAGAAGCAATCAAAAGACTTTGCATATCAGCGCTAGGTCTTAACGTACAGGCGTGTACTGAAAAGTCTCGGATTAAGGTTGCGTCGGATTAAGGTTGCGTCGGATTAAGGTTAAGTGCCGTTACAGGGTTCTAGCCTATCTAAGACTTGTAGAAGCCATTTCCTTGGAAAATGGAGGACTGGTGAAATCTTAGATTGAGGAGACAGTGCAGGGTGTAGATTTGGTCCGGAGAAAGAAATTCTCCGGATGTAAGATGATGATGAAGACGATTCAGGTACACGTGTCGGTGAGGTTAACTAGATAAAGTTATTCTAGTACTTTCTGTCCTTCATGGCGGACACCAATGCAGAACCTGTGAGTCCAGTGTCTCTTTCGATCATTGTCGATAAAGTAGTATGCCTGTACCTGAATATTTTTACATTATTTTTGGAATAATCTATGATTGCTGGCAGTTGCCCTGATCCAGTCCCGATCTTAATTGCATGAGCTTGCACACGTACAGTAATGTTCATATGCTTGAAATAGGACATATAAAACGGGTGCGAAATTGGTGGAGTTTACCAAATAATCAAGCCCGTTTTTTTCTTTCATGTTTTAAGGTATGGCAGGAACAAACCCCCTTGACGTTCACCAAAGTGGATGGATCCCCAGCATTCGAGATCCAGTTCGTTATTCCAGATCCCCATGGCAACCACGGAGACAACGCACCGTTCACACAGGGCACGCTAGCGCATGCGTTCTCTCCCGGGATCTATGCGCTAAACGGCGATGTCCACTTTAACGGAAATAAAGATTTCTCAATTGGCCGGCCTGCCCCTGCTGCAAGTAAATCATTACCTATTTCACTGGGAGCTAGCCGGATAGTATTCAATGTAATAGTATATTGTGTGCAGTCCGCAAGAACTCCAAAAATTCCACAGGAATTTTTCTCTGCCCTGGATTCCATTCGTCCAAAAAAATCTGAACTTAGCTCCATGAAATTGTTGAAAATGCATTTCCATTTGCTTAAAATGACAGATTTACCAACGAAAGTTAACAACATTGGCTCCCAAACAGTGAGTGGGACGGACAAAAATTTTAAGCTAGAGACAGCCCTGGGTCCAGGCATGCATAGTTTTCGTTATGACACTGTCTAGTCCCAGAAAGAGAGATAGTCGCATTCCAGAAACATCAGGAAGTTATCTCATAATGTATGTATACATATATGTATGTCGTAATGTAGCGACCTCTATCAGAAAAGGGAACATTTATACTCACCACCTTATTACCTGGTTGTCTAACCTTGTCAATTCATTCTCCACCCCTCCCCACCCCACCCCCACAGAGTATGATCTGCTACATGTAGCAGTTCACGAATATGGCCACTCCCTGGGCCTGAAGCATTCCGGTGTTCATGAATCCATCATGAGTCCCTTCACCCAAAAAGGCTCATACAAGGACCCACTGCTTCACTCTGACGATATTGTAGGGATTCAGGCGTTGTATGGTGCACGTGAGTGGAGCTTTATGTATATTCACCTTGCATTGAGTCTTCGTTGAAATAGTTTTTAGCTAAATAGAATAGTCGTATGTTATGTTTTTGCTTCGTAAATTGTAACAGGGGATACACACTAATAGAGCATGAACTAATACTGTTCCAACATGCACACGCAAAATGCAGTTTGCACTCTTTATAGATACAATGTCTAATTGTGGTTTTCAACAGACTTTTGAGACTTTAGACGTTGGCAAACAGACGTTTACTAATGGCCGTCGTTTCATGTATGTTTCAGTACATAGATACCTTCTTCTAATATTTTCCTCATAACGTTAGAGGAGTAAGGACTCTGGTAACCACCTAGGTTCTCCTCCCCACATAGATACATATAAATACCATTTCAGCCATACGATGCCCGCTCTTGGCGGCCCCAATTAACGGAGCGCGGACACCCCCTACCGGAGCGACCTCCTACCAGGACACGGTGACCTTCACCTGCGACCCGGGGTTCGAACCGAACGGCACTGATGCTGTGACGTGCCAAGATGACAGACAATGGAGTAACCCTGTTCCAACATGCACACGTAAGATGAAGTAGACACTAATAGATACAAGCAATTTGTATCAAAACGTTGTTCCCGACACAATAGTGGTGAGAGCATAAGAACTCGCTCAGTGCAAGGGCGTAGAAGGCCACCCCTCTAAGCACTAAACTAATTCTGTAGCAACATCTCTTCACTCTAGGTCAGAAACATCAATGCTCGAGACAAGCATGACTTCACTGACCCATTAGGAGAAGCAGGGGTTACGAAGGCTGCTCGGGAAATTCCCTACCCCATTTAGACCGGAATGTTTTGATCCAGTCACATCGGGGCATGCCCCTGCTCTTTTTCGAAAGATGTGGTGGGTTCTTTTACGTGCTCAAGGTGTGACTCTCCTCAAACACGGGACCTCCATTTAACGTCCTATTTTAAGGCTAAAACGTTGGCAAGCACTAAATCGGATGTCTACTAACGAACCTCACACATGTATCTTTCGTGCATAGTCATAGCTACACGAACATGACTACTGTAAATGCAGAAATGTTCTCGGTGCTTTTATGTTCGCGGTTTTCGCGGTGAACTTTCAGCGCGAACTTAAAACCACCGCGAAACTTTTTGTCGACCTATGACTGTAGCGCTACTATTGTTTAAAACGCGAACTTAAACCACCGCGAACACTCCATTTTCTCCCTACCGCGAAATAAAAACCACGTGAACTTAAATGCATTTACAGTATATGATTTATATTACGCCATTTTAGGCAGGCAATGCCCAGTGTTGACGGCCCCAAGCAACGGAGCGCGGACACCCTCTACCGGAGCGACCTCCTACCAGGACACGGTCACCTTCACCTGTGACACCGGATACGTACGGAACGGCGCTGACGCTGTGACGTGCCAAGCTGACGGAACATGGATTAACTCTGTTCCAACATGTACACGTCACGTATTTGGTAAGGCGACTTTCCAGTTGATTCATACTAGCAATACCCATCGAAATGTGGTATACGCACATTCACCATGTAGCAAAGAGAGTATTATGCTTCGGTCCCATTTTCAGTCCGGGGCCCGGCCGGCCAGCTTGTGGTAAGGAAAAATATGATATAAACGACAACTAAAGACAAAAAACGAAAAAAAATTTACTTCTTACCATATAGTGTGTATTTTCTTGATGTGAATTTTTTTTTTTTTCGTTTTCGCAAACAGCCCGGCCGGGCCCCGGATTGGAAATGGGAGGTCAGTGCGTTATTTCGCAATACTTAAAAATGGTACACGGACATATAGAACATATATCCTCGAAATCAAAGGTAGTTTGAAATTTCAGGTGGACAATGTTCGGTGTTGACGGCTCCAACTAACGGAGCGCGGACACCCACTACCAGAGCGAGGTCCTACGAGAGCGTAATTAAGTTCACCTGTGACCCGGGATACGTACTGAACGGAGCCTCTAGTGTGATGTGTCAAGCTGACACATCATGGACTGCTCCTGTCCCGACATGCACACGTAAGATGACTTTAATTAATCAATATCCATAACAAAACGCCGTTTTAGAATTTAGACGTTGTTTGGACGTCGTTTCATGTTTGTTTCAGTACTTTCTCATTCGAATCTTCTTCCCATGACGTTAGAGGAGTAACGACTCTTGTAACCACCTAGGTTCTCCATCTACACCGCCGCCCAAACCGTCTACACCGCCGCTCAAACCGTCTACACCGCCGCCCAAACCGTCTACACCGCCGCTCAAACCGTCTACACCGCCGCCCAAACCGTCTACACCGCCGCTCAAACCGTCTACACCGCCGCCCAAACCGTCTACACCGCAGCCCAAACCGTCTACACCGCAGCCCAAACCGTCTACACCGCCGCCCGAACTGCCGTCCAAACTGCCGTTAACATCCGGCGTTGCAGTACAGTACCAGCCGTGTGCTGCTATAGTCGTATATGCTATTACTTCAATGGTCACAATACTATACATGTACACGATTCTGTGACAACGAATCTTGGCATGATTAATATTGCCCCATGGCATTCACGGTTTCGAAGGCCCTGATTTCTTCGAAGAAGTAGAGATTTCAGGCAACTGAACATACAAGTTAGCAAGTATTGTTCTGAAAAAAAAAAAAAAAACGAAAAAGAAATGAATGGTTCTTCCGGCGTCTAAATGGAATGGAGAATTTTATATAGATGAAACATTTTGTTACCGTTTAAAAGTGAAGCGAACGACATATTTGGATGGCCCGTTGCGCGCACGTTTGGTTGGGAGCAAGAGAAGGAATAAAGAACATTCCGGAAGGTGTAAAGACGGGTACGTCTTTATGAAAAGCAAGACTCGCGAACAAATTATTAACTATCGTAGATTCATTCATTCTTGCATGCATTCATTGACCCTTTCATCCCTCCATTTGTTCGTTTATTCATTCATTCACTTATTCACGTAACTTGCCACTTCAATTTATTCAAACTCTAGCCAAAAGGTTCCATTTACTAGGCTGCACCAAGTAATTTTTATGGATGACGTCCTTTGGAGACCCTAGATCTAATGCGAGAGCGCGGGAAAAAAACAAGAAGGGCCGAAAAAAACAAGATGCCTAGATTTGAAAAATAATAGTCGACGACACATGTTAGGACACAAATTGAATGAGAGAACACAGTGTAACAACTATCAATTCTTTTATTAATCATGAAAACAGCAATAATTTGAATAAATCAGTTTAAGTTGAACAGCAGTTGTTGTCCTGTCCTGCTTCTTTCCATATCCCATTGATTTTGCAGGCCTGCAGAAACATAGTATATTAAAAAGGCAAAATTAGTTGGTGATTAACTCTTCGCATGCTTTACTACATTCCTACCTATGCTTTAGAAATCCTAATGAATAATAGCAATTATTCAAGAGCCAAATGTAGACCAAAAATGATAGAAATAAAAAAAACCCACATATTTCCCCAACAAGTATAAATAACCAGAAACGAATAGATGATCATTATCCATGCAGAATAAATGAATGCATTCATCTTACACTCCCCCTTCCCAGATTATATTTTTTCGCACATAGTACTTGATCCAAAACAGATTAAAGAACGGAACTTTTCATACCTCAAAAAGAGACTTGGGCCTAGGAGCTTCAGTTGTGGCAGCTGTCTTGTCGACCTCCATGCGGATGAAACACCCGAACTGCTTGGTTGCCTGCCCCACCTGCAGGCCGGAGTAAACTTCAATGCCTCTCCCGATCTTCTCGTCATTGCAGAAGAAATGCACTGTAGCTGATCTTGACAAGACTTGCTTAAAATTGTACGGACGAAACCCACTCGCTGCTACAAGTCTCTCGTACAGTTGCGCGAAAGTCAGCTCTCCCTGACCGACATCGAGAGCGTACCAATCAACAACAACGTTGCCGCCCTTTTTAACTTTTATGCTCACATATTTAGCGTCCGAACCCACATGCTCTGTGGAATTCGACGCCATCTTGCTTACTAGTACAGACGAAGCCACTTAATTGCACCTCGGATAAACACACCTTCCATTTAATTGCACCGAATCCCAATATCCAAAACCGGTTCCCATCCACTGCATTGTTAGTGACTCCGCATATCTGCACCGCGCATGGTCACCAATGACGGATAACTGCACCAATTTTTTTTCAAAGATCCTCGACAAGTTAACTGAAAAGGTGCGCTAAAATCGGCAAACGCGGTACAAATGAGCCGATACCTGCCGGTGTAAAGGCGCAATACCGCCAATATGTTTAAAACTGTTTTGAGTAACAAAAAAAGGCGGTCTCCATTGACAGTTACGTTGAAAGGAATCGTCCCGGGCGGGTCACCCGTAATCAGTAACCAAGTTTTAGTTTCAATTCCTAATTTCATGGCGGTACATGATTTACGTAAATCGACAACTGCACTCTACGTAATGTAACACAGAAACTGATATCCCATGAGTGGCATGACGATGTTTTAGAATGCCTCCCCTGTAACATGACGTGTGTTGTAATGCGGTAGATCGCATGGAAAAATGAAAGAATGCAAAATCAAAACAGGTTCGTAGTCATTTCTTTATTTTCAGCAAAGGGTCAATAAATAAAGTTCATAACTGAATAATTTCGTCTGTTTTCTTTGTGCTAGTGTTTCTGATTAACAATACACCCCCTTGCCCCTTGCCCATGGTGGTGCGGTCCAGCTGGGCATTTCGAATAATTGCACCAGCCGGATAATTGCACCAAAAACGCTGACAAATGGGTGGTGCAGTTAAGCGGATTCTACTGTACTGGTGTAATAATGTGCCTTTCTCTAGTATATTCCCTAGTTCCTGGTACAGCCTTAGCAAAAGTAGAAGGAATCTCTTCCTCCTGCCTTATTCTGGGAATAGGGCAAGGGAGCGGGTAATGACAATCCTAATGACCTATCATCCCAGGAGGTGCATACCTGACGCACGCCATAGTCACTCCTGGCTCGACCATCTCACCATATTTGGGATCATTTGGAAATAGGTCAAGGGACCACCCGTAGACAACCGGAGATGGGAATAGGAAGTCATCAGTGAGTGGTCTGTGGAAGAATGTACCTTTCTCTTAAAAATAGATGTGTAGGCGGTAAGAAACATATAAATAGTGAAAGGCAACTCCTGTATTCAGTTGAGTCCGGAGAGTCTAGGAGAGAAGAGAGAGAGAATACAGATCAACGTCTTCACGATGTAGCGACTCCTTGTGTTTCCTTGGGTTGAGCGTACCACTAACATCGCAGCTATACTAACGAACTTCGTAAGGGACACACCATCGAGGCCAAGGTCAACATCAGCTACCCGACCCCCCCTTACACTACTCCTGGTATTTTGACCGTGATGCACATGTACACCACCGTTATACGGCACATGTGTTTATTTATGCATTTCGCGTGACGAGTTTTACGTTAATCTTACGATTTGGTCATAGTTACAGGAAGCGGAAATTCTTGTTTTTTTTTCTGGGAACGGACCAAAATCAATGCGCGCGCGGACGTCATCCATAAAAATTACTTGTTGCAGCCCTTAAAGTGAAACAAAGTGAAGAGTGATAAGTAGTATTTCTGTCTCTCTTCAGTCATGCTTGCTCTTCTTTAAATTTTGCCTCCGTGCAGTGGCTAAGGTAGAAATTGCCTTGCACACACCGTCTCACTTTGTAGAATATTGATTGAGAGGTCTGGTCGGTACTAAGGTTCTAAGGTAAATGTAAATTTTTCTACAGTGTTACCAGAAACTGGCTCCTTTTATAGTGAAAAAGTGGAGCCATCTGAAGCATGAAAAAATATACCAAAAATTACTGTTATCCATGTATTGTACAGTACAGCATTTAGCCACAACAGCAACAAAGATTCTTTTTATAGGGCAACAACACAGTACCACACCCAAATTTCAGGCTGAATAAAATAGTCTGTAATCAGTCAACGGGCAGTTGCTGAAATGGCTCATTCAGATTTGGGGGTGATGTGCTTTCTGTCCTGAGGTCCTGATTATCATCTATCCTCAATACTAACAACTGTTGATGTGGTCACACTGGGTGGATTCTCCATGGATGCTGGCCTCTCCTGACCTTGCTCCCATTTTCTTGCTGGAAACAAAAAGGGAAATACATTTAGCATTTTGTTTACCAAAAATACTTTGTAATGTAAACAAAGAGCTAGGATGCTGGGGATACCCCGGTACAAATTTGTTGAACAAACTACACCATTACAGGAAAAATACTTGGAATGACATTTAGCTTTATATGTTTGGCAGTGGTGCTCAGATTACGGAATGACGTCCCAGATATGGTCCCTTTCCCCCAATACATTGTATCTAAGTACACGTACTCACCAATGTACCAGTGCTCCAATTGTTGCCTCAGTCGAACATTTTTGAAGTCATCGTCAGCTCTTTTGCGCCTGTCTATGGCAGAGGCTTGTCCTGAGCTTGGAAACACTCGGATCATGGGTCTCTTAAAGTGCCTGCAGATAACACCAAACAGGTATATTATTGTTAATAGCCTGGATACCAGGCCCTTCCTGCTAGACAATAACCTCTTTTGGTCGAGGGAGGCCACGTCATATACGATATAGAGATGGCACACAGTCTTTCTTGGTGAGCGCAAGGTAATTTTAACCTCCTTGGTAAGCGTGAGAGATAATTAGGGGCTGTGTGGTAACAATGCTGGCGGGGCATGTTCTCTTCCCTGCCGAAGGATTAGAGACTATGGTGCGGTGGCCTGGTACCCAGGCCAGTACTATTTGAAGTGACTATCTTCTATTCAAACCCAACAAACAGTCCAATCCAGATTTGCTTGACCGAATGCCCCAGACCAATCCAAAAAAGACTTTGCAAACAACTTATTAACAAGGAATTTGTACAGACATAAGGTATAACTTAAGTTGGTGGGATTGTGTGGCGTAACGGCAGCGTGTTTGGTCCAGAACATAAGAGGTCCCAGGTTTGAATCCTGTCATGTCACTGATCTTGTGCCCTTGAGACTTAAGTGAAAATGAGTACATAGGAATGTCCCTCGGATAGGACGTTAAATCCTTTAAAGTTTAAACCCCCTTGACCTTGGTTTACTGGAGGTCCTGTGATTGAGGAAAGCCACACTTCATTAAAGAACCCACCACACTTATCGAAAAGAGTAGGTTTCTTTCCCGTTATGGGTGGATCAAGTCTTACAGTCGGTATATAGGCCAAAGAATCTTCAGTAATTTGAGGTTGGTAGCCTCAAAAACCAAGGAGGTTAAATTTAAACCTCCTTGCAAAAACAAAGAAAGAAGAAGTATTCTGAGTGAAAAATACTAAAATCGGGTGTTGGAATTTGATGACAAACGCATTGATACATAAACAGAAGTAGACAATGGTTAAGTGCTGGGAGCATTAGTTTCCATAATAATAGTACACTATTAGTATATCTAGAATCCTTTGTTGTTGTAATATCATCAATCACAAATGATAAACATGGGGAGGGGGGCGCTGATTTCCCAAAGTATTAAAATCAGTACTGCGTTTGAAACCGACACATAAAATCCACCAAACTGTACTCACTTTTTGACGTACAAGAACAGCCCTATGCTGATGAGGATAACGGCGAGGTAGACGTTGGTAGCCTCAATCCAGGCGTCATGGATGTGGTGAAAATCTGCCCGCCGAGCTTCCGACATTTCTGTTTTCATTTCGCACAGCATCAAAACGCGAAGCATGGCTTCATCTCTTATTTCATTGATAATGCAAAAAAATGTCAAGAAATCTAGTCATATCTCAGTAATATTTATATTTGATAGTTTCAGAATCATAATTTTTCTGTTAAGAGCTCTTTTTTTTGGAAATATTGGCATGAAATTATCAAACCTTACGATGCGTTCACTAGGTTAATTTAACCAGGTCAGGTCAAGTCAGGTCAAATCCTTCCCAGACACAGACAAAGAAGCACGCGAACGTGAATTGTGAAGTTAGGACCGTCCAGAGTCCCATGATCAGATCGGAGACAAAAGAGGTGCTCTAGAGACGATGGCAGAGACCTCCGCACAAAAAGTAGCAGCTTAGATGTCTGGGAAGATTCCTTTGTGAGAGATTCAATAAATTAACTATTTTTGAACCTCTCGCTCCAGCTCCCCAGGCTCAGCAACGATAGAGGTATAAAGCGGGTATGTCAATAGTATGTCACATGGACTGTCGCTAAGCATAGATAACTTAGACTACAGGTTAGGAGGTTTGAAATGGGCTCTGAGTTTACGAAGTAGATTGCAAACATTGCCCATGATAATGGAGGACGCTGTAGGGATATTCCATTGACTCAGGAGGGGTGATCGTTTTAAGTTGTTCATTTTTTAATTAAATCATCAGTAATTGATTAATATCCTGCCTTCGTTGAAACTATTTCTATCCCCCAGTCAATTAGGAAAGTCTGATAATGTGACTATAGTCTGCCTTGAAAATGCCATAACTTGCATAAAAGTTTGTTGCCTCAAAAATGATGAGTCAATCAGTCTGCCTGCCTTAGTCATGAATGGCTTGAAACAATACCTGCCATTTCTCTTTCCAGATACCGCTTTTGCAGTAGGGTGTCAGGGAAAAAGTGATACCATCACTATGGCTGCAAGGTCTTCTCAAGACTATTCCAACAACACCAATACTACCTCAGACACTAAAGTGGACCAAGCAAGCAATCATAGTGGACATGGTACCTCTGAGAGGGACAAAGATGACAGTGCACACCTGCCCTCTGAACTGGACCCTGTTCCTCTCATGCTGCTGGAGTGTGAGGACCACGGCCCCCTCACTGTCTCAAGAAGACCACGCTTTCAACAACCATCTGGCAATGACAAGAAGGCAAAAACAAGTAGTACCAGCCAGGAAGAGCCATCAGGGTTGTTGGTAAGGAAAGATTCTTCAGTTAAGAAGAGACAATTAGATGTGGAGCTGAGCTCTAAGGAAGAGGCTGATGTAAAAATGTCTTTAAGAAGCAACCTGCAAAGAACAGCAGAATCATTACAAGATACACTCATGTCTTCCTCTAGACAAACTGCTCCTAGGAGGGAGATGCCAAGAAAGGCCAAGACAAAAACAAACACTCCATTTCCTCCTCAGCAGACTCAGCCCACAACTAGGCCAGCTCAGAAGCTTGTAGCTAAAAGCTCTCCAAGTAACAGGATTGGGAAAAAGATTACCCAGCAGACTAAAAGGACTCAACAGCCTTCTAAGATAAGCAAACCACAGGAGGCTATAAAAAAGAAAAAGAGGCAAGGAGGAGGTACAGAGATTACCATTGATTATGGTAAGTTTGATAAACCTATTGACAAGAAGCCAAAGAGACAGTCTGGTCGTCAGAGGCGTGAAGTTACAAGCAAACCAGCAAGGCAGAAGACTGTACCTGTGCAAGTGCCTGTAAGAGGAAAAGATGCACAGAAGAAAACTGTGCAGTCAGGGACAAGTAGCAGTGCTGGACATACTCATGAAGAAGCCAAGAAAATG
This sequence comes from Branchiostoma lanceolatum, assembly GCA_035149815.1. Lineage (NCBI taxonomy): Eukaryota > Metazoa > Chordata > Leptocardii > Amphioxiformes > Branchiostomatidae > Branchiostoma > Branchiostoma lanceolatum. The sequence continues at coordinate 23,154,735 of CM068868.1, forward strand.
TCAAAAAGAGATTTAGAAGAAAGTAACAATGAAAAGAGTGTTGGTTTAAGGAGGAGTGCCAGAAAGAAGGAGACACCTGTATATCTTGATGAAAGATCACCTGACTCAGACTCAAGTGGTGACATAAATGACCATGAGCACAAACATGGAAAACCCAGGAAGAGAGGGAGGAATGTGAGTGTGTCAGAACAGTCCTATTCTGGCAACAGTTCTGACAAAAGTGATTGGGGCAGCCCTGTGAAGGAACCAGCTAAATCTGGTTGTAGCAAAGAAGGTGTGAAGAAGAAGAAATGGATTAGAAAGAGGAAGGAAGGGCAAGGCCTGTACAAATGTGATCACTGCAGTTTTGTTTCCACCTACGAGCTTCAGTATGCCGCCCACCTCAGTCGTGACCATGGGGTAGCTGTGGAGAACTGGGCGCCCCGAAAGCCCCGTGGAAACCGGAAACAGCACAAGTGTCCACAATGTAACTACACCAGCGAGAAGAGCCACGTCATATACAACCACGAGGTGACCGTCCACAAGGGTGGTGCAGTGTGTGTGAGCTGCAGTTTCAGTGGAAACAGCCTGGAGGAGATGCTGAAGCACGAGGATGAGATGCACCCACGCTGCAGGATTGCAAGGTGCAGGTTTAAGACAGATGATCCCAAAGAACTTGCAGAACACATGAAAATACACATGCCTAATGGGAAGTTTCAGTGTCCAGACTGCAACAAGATGTTCCAAGAAAAAAGGAAATATATTCGCCATGCTGCAAAAGAACACGGGCGGAAAATAGTGAATGCATATACATATGGGCCTAAAACACTGACTAAGAATGCTCGCGTAGTTGGCGTCAAGGAAAAAATTTTTCAATGTGATAAGTGTGACTATAAAGCTTCTCGAGCTTCGCATCTAAAGACACATGTTCTCTGTAAACATACCAAGAAGGAAGAACTGAAGTATGGCTGTACCATCTGTGATTATCGTTGCCCCTATCAGAGTTGGGTCAACACACACATGCAGCAGAAACACTCAGGTAAGATTTTGTCAACTTCTATTCTACATTTGCCCTTCATTCCCAGGTGCAAATTGTTCTTGCTTCTTTATGGCTTAATATAGAACAAGAATACAATACTTTGTCATGACACAATGTTCCACCCTTCTACGCAGTCTGATTTACACACTGTAACAGTGTCATGATGTTTTCTACTCCTCCAGATGAATGTGCAACAAAGAAGACTACAATTTTCAAGTGTGATGACTGTGAATATGAATCCAAAACCAAGTACTGTTTACAAGTACACCGACTGAGCAAACATGGTGAGTCAAGTCAGATTTTGTTACAAATTAGGGTTGTCTGAAAAATGTTTTATTGTCTGCTCTCTCCTGCTAATATAGATATTCTGAGTTCATGTTTAGCAGCAGATTTTAGGCAAAGATTTATGTCCTCACATACAATTGCAAAGGCTGAAATGTGGTGTCATGCAGTATTCAAGTTTATCCATTTCAAACATAAAGCCAAGTCTGCAACATATATAAGATAGAAAATATTGCCTGATCTAAATTGCTCTGACCAGATGCTCTGATGCTCTGATGTCTGTGCTGTGGACATTTGATGTAATTTAAACATCAGTGTTCTGGGAAGCCTTATGTCCCATAGTCCAGTTTTGCGGATATTTCTTATTCCTTGACTTGTTGACAGGACTGGGAGAGGGGCCAGTGAAGTGTAAACACTGTAACTACACAACCACCAACAAGAACCACCTTGCCAAGCACCTGAAAAGTGATCATGACATTGAGATCCTGCGGTGTGTGTACTGTAGGCATTACTGGGGAATCAGGGAAGACATGGACACCCATATTCAGACCTGTAACCACAAGGGAGACTTCCCGTGTGAGGAGTGCAGTTTCATCGGTAACTCAAAATATAAGCTCCTGTGTCATATGAAAAACAAGCATGGGAAAGGCACGTCACACAATCTGTGCCACCACTGCGGTAAAATCTTCTATGGAGCACACAAGTTGGAGGAGCACCTGATGACCCACCTGCCCAGTAAACCCTTCAAGTGTCCGCACGAGTCCTGCAAGTATGAAACCATCTACAAGTACAACATGCCCGCACACCTCCTTATACACTCGGGCGAGAAGCCCTTCAAGTGTGATGTGTGTTCATATAGCTGTGCACAGAAGACCAACTTGAAGACCCACATAAAGAAGCACCACAGAGAGGCAGAGGCAAGAAGAAGGGGGAGAGCCATCGGCACAGGGAGAAGGAAGAGGGACAAAAAAGTGAAAGTAAGACTATCCAACATTCGATTAGGGAGGGATTCTGAACACGAAATGGAGATTGCCACAAGCCACCTGATAGAATCGGACGATGTCGATCAGACGATGGAAAATCCTTCCACAGGGAGGAAGGGATGGACAGGAATAATGGAGGGAGACACAGATAGTTCCAACAATGCTGACAACGCCATAGGGAGAGAAGATGAAGATGAAACATCTGATTCTGAAGATCAGCATGAGGAGATGATGAAAACTTCTACAACAGCTCAGGACAGAGAGCTGGCAGATATGTATCCTGGTTCAGGTGCTCTTGGTTCACAGGACAACGGTAATGAAGTAGAGAAGGAGGGCTCAGAAGAGGAGGAGATGTCAGAAGATGCATGACTGAGGCTGGACAGAAGACATTAGGACAGACACCTATAGGATCTTGTAGTGATCGTTTTTGTTGAAATTAGAGGAAGGTAATTGAGAGGATGCCATATACCAGGAAAATTGAAGGGAACACTTTGTGAAACACTTGTATAGATGATGATTATTTGTGGTTTGCCATCCTGAGTAGTGATGGACACACCCCAGTATTTTTTAGCCTCCATCAGTGATAATGCAGGTATTATTTAGACTTTGACTGTAGGTTCTAATCTTAGAATCTCTATCTAGCGTCACCTTAAAGCAACATTTTCATGTCTATAGCAATATGGATTGATTGTTATACCCATTGTACCACTAGTAATATTCATATTATACATATAGTGTATAATGTCATATTTGTACAGTAAGTTCTAGTCTTTTGGACTGACTGACAGAAGATTATACATCGGGGTGCACTTTTGCACTGATGTAGATAAAAATTACAAATGAATGGCATAAGTGTACGCAAAGTTAGTATGAATTCATTATAGCAAACACTCTAGACAAAAATGATAAATGAATGGCATATTGAAGTGTACACAAAATTAGAATGAATTTATTCCTTAGTGTAAAATATATAGAATTTTTTGTTGCTTTCAATATATATTTTCTTCATGTGTAATCTTGTTACAACTAATACTCCTTCCATACTGCATACAATCTATATGTTACTCATTGTTTTACTTTTTAGCCTGGTCACATTTGTCGTAGGTCGTTATACGGTTTTGATGTAATTATTTTAGAATTTTTAAGCTGGCTGTGACAGAGCCAAGACAGACTTTTCAACAAGACAGCTGGATTCTGCAGGACACATGCATGACTATCCCAAGGAAGCCCTCAGTTTCCAATTGTATGACATCCGCATAAGGTATGTGACATGACTAAATACATGTAGTACGAAAATTTTGTCAAGTGACTAGTATCTAGAGTTAAATTTCTGTAGCAGCAACATTACAATTAAACGTTACATCATCAACATCATTGCTGTTATTGTCTAATTACTTTCCAAGCAAAGGCGGAGGGGGGGGTACCTTCATCTGACAGATTGGCCCACTTTCTGACAGCAAAAAAACAAGGACCGAGACGCACAATACCACCAACAAGGACCCTTAAGAAATTCTCAAACATTTCTCGCATCTTAATCCAGATATCTTTGTTTGTTTTATTTGGCAAAGACTTTCCCCACTAAGAGAATATACTGCAAACTAGAGTTCCACGACCTCATATCTTCGCCAAATAATATGAATTGTATCGACAGATGCAAGTACCAAACTACCGCCATTTACCAATATGGAATTACATAGCCATTTTTCTAAACAACAATTAAATTCTAGTCTTTAGTTGCTTAGATAATATCTATCAATGTTCCCCTCTTTCTCAGTGGCTTGATATGCCACAGGTCTGAAAGTCCTCTCATGGAATGTCAATGACAGTTAGACATCCAGGTAATAAGATACGCAATAAAACTGGATGGATTTTCGAAACGTAGTGAAGTAGTATAACTCTATCAAATATTAGACCCTGTTTTGCATAATCAGCATCTTATTTTTTAACTTGGCTTGGCTATGTCAATTATCAGATTCAGCTATTCTAAAATGCCCAACATGAATATAAAAAGTCCTGTCATTTACGGACATAGTGTTATTATCTTAGTATAATCTCAGCAATAATTCAAATGAGGTCATTTGAATAATTGATATTTCGATTATAATCGATGATTACTAGCCTCTTTTTCTCAGTGAAGGATGACACAGTTTTCAAATGTGATTTGTTCTTATTTGTTTTTTTTCGGCTGTAGATAAGTACAGCCAGGGCTACCAAAGGCTAAAGCTATTACAAAGGGTTAGCCCTGGTAACTGAACAATATGCAGACCTTGATACAAGCTTTCACAAAGACTAGAATACGACTAAAATGCATATAAACGGGCACAAACATAGAACTCAGCGCATTTCAAAACATTTCATTAATCATGCAAATTCTGTTTGGCATAATTACCATGTTACATCAATCGTAAGATCTTCATACCAAACATAACAGATACATTTTAGCCCTGTTTTTTCAATTGCCCAGCTAGTAAGCTAGCTGTTGACCTAGATTCAGGACGCCAGCTGTGTTGACCTAGATTCTGGACGGCAGGTGTGTACTAACACATGCCGCGTACTATGGTGCGGCAGTCCAATATATGCCAATTATTACCTAAAGTAGGTCATGATCTGCACAATGAGCGTCTCATTATGCAGATCATCACTTAAGGAACATATATACCAAATACAAGATTAATCCATCAACCCCTGCTTGAGTTATCCTCCTCAAAAGTTACAAACAAATAGGCCCACTGCAGTTTAAGGCAAGCCGCAAGGGGGCCCAAACTTACATCACTTACTCTCTGACCCAAGATCTATTTCCCCTCAAAAATCATAACCTTAGTACCTGCAAAAAATTCAACCACAAACTTTAAGCGGATTAATAATCTTTCTTCATTTATTATGCAAATTAGTTCCTGGTTTTCATAATATGTATTTGATTATGTAAAACATTACCCAAGCTATTTACATACCAAAAATCATGACGATCTGTCAACCCCTTCTGTAGTTATTAGCCTCCAAAGGTTTCAACAAAAACGCCAACTGCAGGTCCAAACAAGCCGCTAGGGGGGCCAAACTTACACCACCTATTCCCTGTTCCAGACCCTATGTATTGGTGAAAAATCATGAACCTGGCACTTCCAGAAATTCGACCACAAAATTTAGAACTCAGCTGCAGTACCTTAATTATCAGCTAGGAGGCCCATAATCGAACTTGACCTTCCTCTTTAACACTCCTACCTACCAACTGAATATCATGCACAGCCGTCAACAGCACCTCGAGTTATGCTGGCGACATACAAATTCACACACATATAAAGCCCGCTGCAGTACCGACGGAAAATGCCAGGGAAACCATTTTTGAACTTGACCTCCGTTTCCACAACATCTACACACCTGCAAAAAATCATGAAGATCCATCAACGTTTCCGTCACTTTTTTTCCTACATACAAACACCAAAAAAATGCAAAGTCTGCTGCAGTACTGTTGGAAAACGCCAGGATAACCATTTTTGAACTTGACCTTCCTTTGCACAACAACTACACACCTACCAAAAATCATAAAGATTCATTGAAGCTTTCTTAAGATATGCTCCTGACATACATAAAGACCCACCCAACAGATTTTTCAACCGAAAACATAATCTTCTCCGAGTACAAGTACTCGGCGAAGATAATGACTATTTCTGTAACAGGAACTTATTACTTGTATTTGTTTAATGGTCCTTCACTAACTATACACACGCCAAGCATGTTAACAAGCTACTAAATTAAAGGCAGAGTATGGAAGAATGTCATGGAGAAAAAAACATGTAACAAATGTTTAACATCTGGTCTTGCAAAATGGACATCTAACAAAGCAGGAATTCTAAAGAATACATGCATGTAGTGTGTTTGCATGTGACGTCACAGCCGCCATGTTGGGTTTGACCTATGACCATGTTATGCACAACTTAAAGTTTCTATGCACAAACATGAAAATTTGTCTTAACACATTCAAATACAAAACACAGTTGAAGCCCTCTACCACAATTTGAGCAACAATTTGAAAAAAAGGAATGGCTTGATAACAAACACTAATTGTTAAGACAAGAATCCATAATTTTACTTTTTCAGAGCAAAATTGAAAAATGCTATTACAGATTACAAAACTTACGATATAAGCTGTCTAATCTTTTTATAGCTTTTTTGTGGCGCTGAGAAATAAGTACTTGACTGTAGCGCGCCACTACGTCAATGGCCATATGTATCTTGTTTCTGAATAGAAAAGAAATCAAAAACGTTTTTACTTAGTAGACACCAAGCTCTAAGTGGGTGCAGTATTTCTGTAATCCGCAAGGTGTCAGTTCTGTGTGAATAAAATGTTTGTGTAACCGGTGGCCCGTGTGTTTGCCCACTGGGGGCTGGAACATAAAGGTAGCATAACACAATAGTAGTTCGGGTATAAAGTAGTGCGTCCCATACTTTGACCAAGCTACAGAGATTCTTCTGTGCACGTCAGCGAGGCGAAAACTGCGCTGAATTGTAGAGGAACACGTCAGTTTTTAGACTGTATGAGCGGGATTGCGACATTTGTGTCGGCCGGCGTAAATCACCCCGACCAATCGATCGCATTGAAACTCAGATTCGTATCAGCCATTACCCGACAAATCGCTTTCTAACTTGCGTTAACGACTAAATCTGGCAAAACAAACTCGTTTAACGTTTAGAAAAAAAAAAGTTTCTACTACTTTTCTCTAAACGTTAAATCGCGGACGCATTCAATTAGTCTCCAAGCAGACCTACGGGCTGGCAAAGACCGTATCCAACAGGCAGAAGGAGTTTTTATAGCCAACCCAAGTCTCATAGCCAACCCTTGGGTTGGCTATGAGACTTGGGTTGGCTATAAAAACTCCTTCTGCCTGTTGGATACGGTCTTTGCCAATCCGTAGGTCTGCTTGGAGACTAGCATTCAATCACATCCAAAGTGCCAAAATTGTCAATCTGAAAACATCGTTTGAGAGCTGACACCTTCCACCATCTCACTGGCGAGTTTGTTTTGTCAGATTTAGTGAGTCTGTCGTTAACGCAAGTTAGAAAGCGATATGTCGGGTCATGGCTGATACGAATCTGAGTTTCAATGCGATCGATTGGTCGGGCTGGTAAATTTACGCCTGGATACTCGTCTGGATATGGTTCCCGCCAACTGCCGTGCATCGGCTGCAGTATGATGACCTCTGCTGGGGTCAAATAAAAGTGGCTTTTGAAAGAGAATGAGCAGGCATTTTGTAGATTGTACCCTGACGTCAAACATTCTTGTAGTTTCCTTGTGCACCCTGATATAAATTTTGAGGCGTCGAACCTTCTCACTTTGGGGCCCTTAACCATTTAAATCCGCATAGGCGAAATAATGTAGTCTGCTACCTTATGTGAATCATATTCACTTGATACCAGAAATGGAATATTATGCCAATTTAGGACGCAGCGAGGTCGCCAACGTGCCGCTGGTCCAGTGAGATAGGGCCTAAGGGACTGTAGGGACTGTACGAAGGGGGGGGGGGTCGTCAGAGGGTCGGGTTAAAAAAGACTCCTAGACCCTCCCTCCAGGTCAAAAATTTTTCCCTAGGCCCTCCCCCCAAGCCAGTTTTTTTCCTACGCCCTCCCCCCTCCTATCAACTCTTGAAAAATATTCAAGATGGCATGAAAATCAATGCGCTCCCGTTTGAAAGTGTCCTTCGAATTCACGTTGTATTTTACAATGGCTCTCACCAGTGATCTCTCTCTCGTTTGCCATGCTACTCAATCTTAGGCACCCGGGCGCAAAAACTGCATGGCTTGAAGCCCTTGTCACAAGTTTGAAAATATGCTTAGAGGCTAATCCATCCTTTCTTCATAAATGATACCATTGTATGATCCTGTATTTAAGTGAAATCACAAAAGCATTTGTACCCGATTTGTGTCATTTGCACCGCGCTAGCGTCGCGCGCCGCCCGCCATAACGCGTTTAAAAACTTGTGGGATCTGAGCGACACAGCCAGGGTTTGGAAGATCTTTCACCAATGTGTATTTCATACCAAGTATATCCTAACTAGTAGTACACTCCCGGCTATACGACTGAATTCTAACCATTGTGTGCGAAAAACAAGTTTTGTAAAAAAAAAACATATTGCAGAATTTGTTAACATTCTGAATAAATCGTCGAAACCTCTCAAGAAAAAATTCTTCTCAGCGATGACCGGCATGATGACTAGGATCACGCCATACCGTATGCCAACGGCAGTACATTCCAGGTGTTGGAAGATTTGAACTTTTGATCATGCACATTTCACATCTAATTCATCCCACCTCTATCGATATAAGCTACATCTAACGTACCAAGGCAAAGATACCAATAACGACATCAAATGGAGGATGTTGTTCAAACTCAGTATCCGTGGAACGGCCAGGATGAGGCATTGCAGGTCCACAACAGACGGATTGTATAACATGATCAGACAACTACCTTCATCAGTTGTATAACATGATCCGACACATTTATCAGTTGGAATGGCGTCACCAATTTTAATTACCTGCATAATTACCGCGTGAAAACATTTTACCTTCCACCGCCTTTCCCTCACTTCATTCTTTCGTCTCCAGACACGAGAAGACGGAGAAGAAAGAAGATCTCCAGACGAAAACCTCACCGTCATCCGCCTGACAAGATACTCGGGAAGAAACAACACTGTGGCAACTCCAAAGACTTGTGCTAACCCTTATTGTATTGTATTGGTAATCAGGCCGTAGGATGTTGAATCTATTCTATATCTCTATTTTGTATTATGTTTATTAGTTGTTGCCATACATTGTACCCTGTACAATTGTCGTGCAATAAAGTTCTTCTATCAAATCGTTTTTGGAGGTGTGTAAGCGGGAAGGAATGTTTGATATGACAGCGTAATTGTTATATATCACAAACAGACAACTGCATAGTTGCAGTGGACAAAGGATCCTTATGCGTGTGCCTTCAGGAGGGGTAACGTGTCACTCCACATGGATAAAAGAGAACAACACCGAACCCCACAACAATTCTGACTCAGCAAGAAAAGGAATCTTAATTATAGGCTTCAAAAGCCTTTGCCGTCAATCTTACCTGTCAGTTAGGACAATGAACGTTCGTCAGATGTTACCTATGCATGAACATCTGTTCTTGGATGCTTTCTTTTTTAGACTTTAGACTGAGAGAAACTGAACATGGTACATATATCAGACTAAAACTTTTTTCTCTCAACCCATTGGATAATGTGTCATGTAAAACTGCCGATCTGAAATGTTACAAACTCGTGACTTTTAGTCTTGCATTGTCTTAAAAAAACCTCTTGGCCCTTGACCTGAAATATGCTGATAATGCTGTTGTCTTGTTAGGTGCGTTCATAACTTTTATTTTCATAATAGATGCCAATTTGGTGTACAACAGTCCACCGCACACAATGAACATATTTTATAAGAAAATTACACCTACCAAACAAGCCCACGGCAGCACTATCTTTACAATACGCGGAATGTTAATTGGATACTAGTTCTAAAAGGAATCATTCACGGCAATTTTGCCTGTCAGTTAGAAACATTAAAGTTTTGTCTCTGTATGAACATCTGTTCGTTTATTGAAGTTCTTTTTCTAGATTCTAGACCGAGAAAAACTAAGGCGTGGCACATATTGGTTATTAAAAACTAAAAACTGTTTCTCTCTGTCCATTGGAAATGGTTCACGTGACATTGCAGATCTGAAAAGCTGACAGGGTCTATAAGTCGGCCGGCTGGTGCCTCAATCAAAGAACACTATACTTTGTAACTTGAGCAGGAGAGCTTCATCGAACGTACCAAGACCTGGATGCCAATTACGACATCAAATGGAGGATGTTGTTCAAACTCAGTATCCGTGGAACGGCCAGGATGAGGCATTGCAGGTCCACAACAGACGGATTGTATAACATGATCAGACAACTACATTTATCAGTTGTATAACATGATCAGACAACTACCTTCATCAGTTGTATAACATGATCAGACAACTACCTTCATCAGTTGTATAACATGATCCGACAACTACATTTATCAGTTGGAATGGCGTCACCAATTTTAATTACCTGCATAATTACCGCGTGAAAACAGTTAAATTGAGCCCCTTCCACCGCCTTTCCCTTACTTCATCCTTTCGTCTCTAGATCGAGAAGACGTGGACGGAAGATCTCCAGACGACAATCTCACCGTGACCCGCCTGACAAGAAACTCGGTACGTAGCAACACTGTTAGCCTGGAATCCATACCATTGGGGGCTCCTCGATATCTCTGCGGCACTGGGAGTAACCCCCGCCCGCTCAGACAGCTTAGTCCGCTCGGGGTGTGTTTACGGCCTTGGATTAGATTACGTCGCCACCGACGGCTGGGAAAGTAGGGTGGCAAGCGGAAGTAGGGTGTAGCGGAAGTATACATTGAGGTAGGAAGGCTATCAGAAACGGTTCAATCAAGGAGGTTATATAGAAAGAAAAAAAAACCCTCCTTGGTTCAATAAAGCAAACTGGGCCCGGTAAAAAACCCTAAGCCGACCCCTAGAGACTGGGACCAGGCTACAACACTGTGGCAACTCCACCTCTCCTGTGTCAGCCGGAATCTTTTTATTCGGCTGGCAGGGTTTTTTTTAAATTCACATGGGATTCTATCGGTCGGATCTCGAGTCCGTAGTGACAAAGATTGAGATCAGGGTGCCAGAAATGTGTCCTCTAATTTAAGGAACCCTCAGATTCACAGCGAATCCATTAATCTAAAACGACATGGATCGAGGATGATTATTCTCTTTAGGTTTTCAATAAGAACGGGAAACACACAGAAATCTTTGCCGCTCACGGGGAGCGTAGTGCCTCGGCATACGTTTCTCCGGGTGGATCTGTCCCTGGCCTCCCAGGCTGTGTTGAGGTCGAGGCCGACAGCCAGTAGGTCGTCCTTCAGTTGGTTACACCAGGTGCGTCGTGGTCGCCTTCTGGGACGGGACCATGTCAGGAGGGGATATGTTACCATCCCATGATTCCTCAATACACATCCAGCAATACACACCCACAGATGGCTGATTGTGGACAAGAATCATATAGACTGGTCATGTTGTCTTTGATATTGCAGCAACTGGTACACCATTGTCAAAAGACTGAAGTAGTCCATGACTGTCTGACCTTTGTAATTCGTGTACAACTTTCTAAATCGTGTCATAAACACTTGCGGATCATTGTACAAATATTCACCACAAATTCTGTGTCAAAACTTGACCAAACTACAGTGTTTTTTTGAAAACACTGTTGATTGGTGATATCATACTCTTTGTGCATCAGTAAAAACCCAAATGCACCAAAAAGCACCCGTGGGAAAGTAAAGAAAATCATATTTGATATTGTTTTTGTAATAATTGTAAACAAACATAATTTTCTTTACTTTACTATGGGTAATTTTGGTTTTTCTGATGCACAAAAGGTATGATATCACCAATCAACAGTGAAAACGAAATGTCAAAGTAACCGCGGTGGTACATCTAAAATAAAATTGCCGTCGTTGGGGCCTGGATTCCGACTTACAGGGAATCCTAGTCAACTCGTCCCAAGTCCAACTTGTAAATATTACTTTACATGCTAACAAAACCTTCTGACTTTAATTTAACTTTTTTGACGTATTTAGCAACGAACTCGCGATCGGTGTTCGCTGGTGGACCCGGTCGGCATGTCGGCCCGCCATGACACCGTGCACGGCCGCTAGCTCTAGTCTCAAGCATGGCGATCCAAGCATGGCAGTTGGTTGCCCCCGGCCTGGATAGACAATTTTACAGTTACTGTAATGGATACTTGGACCGGACCTACATTGTGTGACTGATTACACTATCGATATCACACTATCTGTCTATGTTAGATCCAGAGCTCTTCTTGTGGAGGTTTGCGCTCTCGCAATGCTTTTTCAAATTTTCTACTTTGTTATCGGTCTGTGCTGTATTGATGGACAGGCTTTCTGCATGGAGACTTATCACTTTTGTCAAGAAGGTGATATTGTCGGGGCTGTGTGTTTGTGTGTGCTTCACGTGTGCTTCCTTGTATCTGTAAAATACTAGGCAGTAGTCCCCAAAGTGGTTAATTTGATACGGTCGGCGTCCCAGGAGGCGCACACCTTTCTCAGCCAGCCGTGTTCGATGTGCCCCCGGGGAGCATATGCCAGTTGTTAAAAGTCGTCATTGGATTTCTACGGTGAAACCAATGAAAATTCATAATACTTTACCAGCCTAATAACCCTATTCACGGGGTATTCAAAAGGCAAATGACATGAAAAAAACTCTAAGAAAAAGGTACCAAAAATGGCAGACATTTATCTTGTACATTGCTCGACAATCACTAAACAGTAAGACAAAGCTGCAACACGCACATATCAATTACATGAACACATAAACAGGCCTGAATCATGTGTAACTTTGGAATTCGTTTTACAATCTTTCCTCAGAGTTCACCACACCATTGGAACATGAAGTTGTCCGTGTGCGTCCTTTTCCTGGGCTGCCTGGTGCTCGCCGCGGCCTTCCCTGCTCCGCGCGAGGAGGGTCTGCAAGCCCTGCGGGACCAGTTGGAGGGCTTGTTGGCCGGGATAGAAGGTACGTTTGAGCTCTAAGGTACCGCGTCAATTCATCCTATCCTAGCTGAGACATATATATGTCGTAGACCGGTTTTCAGTTGTCAATTTTACATGTTTCCCACCTTGCTTGATCTGAGTATTTCTATGATACTCTTCTCTTGTCCTAAAAGACCTACAGGAGGCGGCGATGGAGAAGCGGGAGCAGGCTGAGGAAGACCTGCTGACCGAAGATGAGGACCTGGAGGCTGAGGCAGAAGGTACGTTTGAGCTGATCTGCATTGTACCGTACTGAGTTGTACTTTTTTGGTTGGGAAGAACCAAAAATAACTTCATAACTTCATAACTGTGACGTGACCATTCCATTATTGTAGCACGTCGTAGATTGCTTTTCTCCTTCTCGTCAGTTGTTGCCGATTTTGTTGTCAATTTTGTTGCCGATTTTGTTGTCAATTCTGTTGCCAATTTTGTTGTCAATGTCCCACCTGGGCTTGATGTCAGTATTTCTAACGTGATATTTCTTCTCTTGTCCTAACAGAACCACAGGAGGTGGAGATGGGGAAGAGGGGTTTTAGAGAGAAAATGAGATGCATAGACAAATGCAGGTCCGTTGGTTATCGAGTGAGGCAATGCATAAAAAAATGCGAAGCTGATCATTAAGATAGAAGACCTAATACCTGAAGCAGAGAGTACCTAGACGCTGAGTCAGTAGACTTTCAATAGCCTTCAAAATCCATTGAAACGCCAATTGAAGGATACTTATCTCAGTACTAGTCATCCTTGTTTATCCAACTTCAAATCTCCAACTTTGATTTCTAATTTCTTTGGTGATACTTAACATGGCCGAATGCTGATTAGGATTGTATACTAGAACTGCTGTCCACTAAGATTTCATTGCACAACATTTCATTATTGAAAGAAAACACATATTTACAAGGGACAGAATTTTAGGCCATGAATAATTTCATTGCTAGATGTAATGGTAAAATGGTGATTATGCAAAAATCTCCCGACCACTGACGCATCGAATCTTATTACTAATACTGGCAGGGAATTTATGGTGAAAATATCCTTTAAGAAACTGTTCGATAAAGTTTGATAACAATTTCCGGACATGTGTGTACGTCCCAGAAATCAACGGGATGACAGTGAATGTTTGAATGTGAAAGGATAATAAAACTGGTGACTGGTTTAAAAACATGCTTCTGTGTCTTTTTATGTATTGTCAGCTGAGCATAAGCATAAAGGCGATCGGAAGGTTTTTGATGAAAGTGAGTGAATCGTTTCCAGTGAGGAGTCACGCTGATAAGATCAGCCTTTGTGGACAAAGATTAATAGTGATCACCCCGGAGGCGAACCCCCCTTGTACTGACACCCCTATTAAAGTCTTAAAGGCGTTTTGACCTGGAGGGCAGCCAGGAGACAGTTTTGGTTGCTTGTAATGAATAACTTGTCCACTTATCTATTCATTAGATATATGGAATGAAAAGTTGAAGAGTCATATGGAATTATGCTATGTCTGTATCTGTATCTGTACAGCCGGTATAACCGCCATAATGGCGAATTTCGGCGTAACACACCAGCTTCTGGTTGTGTATAACCGCCATTCGGTGAAGCACGCTAGTAGCGAGGCCTACAATGATCAGCAGGTCCAGTAAGATAGGGGCACACACACACACACACAAACAGATACAAACATAGAAACTCACACACGCATGCGCAAACAGATACACAAACACAGACACACAAACAGTGATACACACACACACACACACACACGTAGACAGGCACACCGGTTACAAACATGGTACACGAGTAGCTATTCACACACACGCATACACAAACACGCACATACACACACACGCACATACACACAGCTAAACACACCTTTTACAAACCCTGTACCAAGGTAATTAGCGACACAAAAAAGCAGACATGTCCTATGTAGTTACTGATATAATTCCTTACCGTACGCGTTTACAGAGTACCACAGAACCTGTTTAACAACGTAAAGTTAGATGATGGGATACCTTCGCTATTATTGTAGTCGCCATCTTTTTTTTATAGTGTTCTTCATATCCTTGCTATGGTTTGTAGCAGAATAGACTGTTGGGAGTATAAAATGAGAGGAGAGTTCTGTAGTTAGATGAAAGGATCTGCCAGGGTTCTTTGTGTGCATCGGAATTAGTTGTGTAGTGTATTTACTTCCGCTTTGAGAGTACCCAAGCAGGGAAGAAGTATCTAGTTAGATAAAGGGTCCGCCATGAGAATACTAAAGCAGAGAAGAGGTCTGTAGTTAGATAAAGGGTCCGCCATGAGAATACTAAAGCAGAGAAGAGGCCTGTAGTTAGATAAAGGATCCGCCATGAGAATACTGAAGCAGAGAAGAGGTTTGTAGTTAGATAAAGGGTTCGCCATGAGAATACTAAAGCAGAGAAGAGGCCTGTAGTTAGATAAAGGATCCGCCATGAGAATACTAAAACAGGCGCGGAGGTAAGCGGCAGCAAACACGAGAGCTCCCGAGAAATTTCTCTTTTCACGTATCTAAGTTCCAATTTCCTTGACTTTTTCATTTTGACTTAGGGCGTAAGTCATACGTAAACGTATTGTGAAGCTGTGATATTGGTAAATGCTGACTTCTTTAGATTTTGAACCAATTTCCTGACTGTTTTGTAACCGACACGTAAATGTGGGGAGGGCAACGATAACTTCTAAAGTGGGGAGGGCAACTTTAGGTACGAATTCCATTTGAAAGTCCTCTCATGGAATGTCAATGACAGTTAGACATCCAGGTAATAAGATACGCAATAAAACTGGATGGATTTTCGAAACGTAGTGAAGTAGTATAACTCTATCAAATATTAGACCCTGTTTTGCATAATCAGCATCTTATTTTTTAACTTGGCTTGGCTATGTCAATTATCAGATTCAGCTATTCTAAAATGCCCAACATGAATATAAAAAGTCCTGTCATTTACGGACATAGTGTTATTATCTTAGTATAATCTCAGCAATAATTCAAATGAGGTCATTTGAATAATTGATATTTCGATTATAATCGATGATTACTAGCCTCTTTTTCTCAGTGAAGGATGACACAGTTTTCAAATGTGATTTGTTCTTATTTGTTTTTTTTTCGGCTGTAGATAAGTACAGCCAGGGCTACCAAAGGCTAAAGCTATTACAAAGGGTTAGCCCTGGTAACTGAACAATATGCAGACCTTGATACAAGCTTTCACAAAGACTAGAATACGACTAAAATGCATATAAACGGGCACAAACATAGAACTCAGCGCATTTCAAAACATTTCATTAATCATGCAAATTCTGTTTGGCATAATTACCATGTTACATCAATCGTAAGATCTTCATACCAAACATAACAGATACATTTTAGCCCTGTTTTTTCAATTGCCCAGCTAGTAAGCTAGCTGTTGACCTAGATTCAGGACGCCAGCTGTTGACCTAGATTCTGGACGGCAGGTGTGTACTAACACATGCCGCGTACTATGGTGCGGCAGTCCAATATATGCCAATTATTACCTAAAGTAGGTCATGATCTGCACAATGAGCGTATCATTATGCAGATCATCACTTAAGGAACATATATACCAAATACAAGATTAATCCATCAACCCCTGCTTGAGTTATCCTCCTCAAAAGTTACAAACAAATAGGCCCACTGCAGTTTAAGGCAAGCCGCAAGGGGGCCCAAACTTACATCACTTACTCTCTGACCCAAGATCTATTTCCCCTCAAAAATCATAACCTTAGTACCTGCAAAAAATTCAACCACAAACTTTAAGCGGATTAATAATCTTTCTTCATTTATTATGCAAATTAGTTCCTGGTTTTCATAATATGTATTTGATTATGTAAAACATTACCCAAGCTATTTACATACCAAAAATCATGACGATCTGTCAACCCCTTCTGTAGTTATTAGCCTCCAAAGGTTTCAACAAAAACGCCAACTGCAGGTCCAAACAAGCCGCTAGGGGGGCCAAACTTACACCACCTATTCCCTGTTCCAGACCCTATGTATTGGTGAAAAATCATGAACCTGGCACTTCCAGAAAATTCGACCACAAAATTTAGAACTCAGCTGCAGTACCTTAATTGTCAGCTAGGAGGCCCATAATCGAACTTGACCTTCCTCTTTAACACTCCTACCTACCAACTGAATATCATGCACAGCCGTCAACAGCATCTCGAGTTATGCTGGCGACATACAAATTCACACACATATAAAGCCCGCTGCAGTACCGACGGAAAATGCCAGGGAAACCATTTTTGAACTTGACCTCCGTTTCCACAACATCTACACACCTGCAAAAAATCATGAAGATCCATCAACGTTTCCGTCACTTTTTTGCCTACATACAAACACCAAAAAAATGCAAAGTCTGCTGCAGTACTGTTGGAAAACGCCAGGATAACCATTTTTGAACTTGACCTTCCTTTGCACAACAACTACACACCTACCAAAAATCATAAAGATTCATTGAAGCTTTCTTAAGATATGCTCCTGACATACATAAAGACCCACCCAACAGATTTTTCAACCGAAAACATAATCTTCTCCGAGTACAAGTACTCGGCGAAGATTATCAAGTGATATCTCAACGTATCCTGTTTCCAGACCAGCGCAAGGGAAAACATAACGTTCCTCTGCGGAGGTAAACAACATGCTATTCTGTCATGAAACACCACCTGGCGACAGAGAATTAAATCACATCAGCCACGGTCAAATTTTGAACAAAATTCATTGGACACCGTAAATCTTTATAGCATCAGATTTCCTGTTTTCGTATAGGCATGAAAGTTTGTATTTTCACGCTACACTGCATTTGTAAGAATATTTCTAGTCTTACAAACAACCGTTATTGCTGCATACATTGTACGTCCGGGATGAAATGAATAAACCGTGAAAAGCACGCTGGCAGCTGAGGGACAACCCTTACGGTCGTTCTTGTTGGCTCGTCGGGCGTTGCCTTGACAACTGATTTACCGCGGGAAAGTTCCGGTCGTCTGTGGCAAATCCGTGAATACGGAGATCAGCGGGGTCGTAGTTGCGACCTTTGGATTGAAATAATAGGTATTCGTGCGCCTATCATGATAAGAACGAAGGGGGTTGTTTGAGGTTCGGAGCAGATGTGTTGTTTATCCTCCTTTAAATTTGTACATACTACTGGTGGTAGTGCTTTTCCACTGGTTTCTAAAGAACACGACTTACAACCAATGTCCCTGATAATCAATAAGATGGTTTTCCTTGCAAGGATGAAATCTATATCTGCTTAGAAAATGCGGTCAACCCGGTTTTTTATCATAGAAAAGTATGTGTAAGTGTTATCGTTTATATATGCGCGCACAGTAATGTCGGCGCCCTAATGTTCATCTAATATTTATCAAGTAAATAAGGGAACAGCCATAATGATGCAGTGTAATAATGGCTACGCCCTTCGACTGTTTGCATAGATTTATTAGTGTTCTTGCGGCTTCAATTGTCCAGATATGTCGCGGTCGGCCTTTTAGTCCACAAGTCATTCGCAATGAGTGCTCGACAAATAGCTGCACGTAGAACTATGGACCCTCCATGAAATGCTGCGTGTGTTTGCTTTAGGCGAGGTGGCAGTATAGCTGGGGGCGTGCTTGTAGAAGTAGGTGTTTTCTTTCCACATACTGATCATAAGGTGGGATGTTCTGTGCTCGTTATATGAGTATGTATACGATGCATATGAAACGGATTGGTTTCGAAGTTCATTCAATTTGATGCTGTGACTCTCCTTGAACACGGAATCGAGACCGACTTAAAACGCCACCTTCTAGTGGGGTACATATGTGTCTTTCAAACTGTTTCAATCGCTAACGTTTGGAAGAAATTGAGTATAGTAATTGTCCCGTCTATCACACAGACGCCAACAATACCTGTAGCGCATTCTATAATTATAAAGGTTGCATCCATTAGTGAGGCTTGTGCATCCTTAAGCTTTATACTAATAGTTCTGTACGTGCTATTGCATAATGTTCCTCTGGATGAGCCTTCGGTACATCAGGACTGCATCCCCTTCCCCCGCGGACTTAGCCCTGATCGGTGCAAGGTAACCACAAAAGCTGCTTTTCTGACACGGTCCTGTTTGTTCCTCTTTATACTGCTGTCAACCTTTGGTTCCGCGGAGAAGGCAGAACAGTTGCCCGGGGAGGGACTCAGAGCGTTCGCTGTTCAAAGTTTGAACCGCCATCTTTAAGGAGCCCTAATTGTTTTCAAGGTGACTGTACTGTTAGTAGCACCAGTATCAGGAGCGTGTACATGGAACGTCGGACATCGTGCACAGCTGATCCCACAACACTTTCTCAGCATGGTGGGAAGTAGAGTGCCCTTCATCTGTGTCGATTGAGCGTCACGTGCTGAAGAAGGGATAACACTACTAGTACTTACTGAAGTCGTGAAGAGGTAGGTGTGTCAATGTGTGATGTTTTAGTTGGTGGAGCATATACGTACTCTCCGATCCGTTATGTGGTCTCGAGTCATTAGAGGCCTAGCCAAATATCTCACGCCTGCTGTATTAAAGAATTAGACCCTAGTCAAGTGTAAACAAAAATATACACTTTATAAGATAGATCGACGTTCGGCAGCGAGTACAATTGCCCGAGTGCAGTGTGTTAACTCTTCCCATTGTTCAGCTACATTTTCTATACTTTCATTAGTTAGACAGATCAAGGGTGCAGCGGGGCTTGGACGACATTTGTACGTTGTGTGTTACACCAGAAAACCACGTGGTCAGCCGACTGGTTCATCTCAGTGTTATCGGTAAGTGTTATGAGTTTACATTGTCTCACACTCACTGTAGATACGATCTCACTGGGAAGTACGCGTAAAACCAATGCGGTTATAGTTTCACTATATCCTCCTTGGTAAAACAAAGCGACAAATGCCTTAATTTTTTTCACAATGGACGAATTTTCAGGGAAATGATAGGGAGTGTGTCGGACAGTCTCCAAACAGATGTTGTAAAGAATATTTTCACATCTGTTCCTGTGCATTGGTTTCTCAATCGACCACCACGCGGTAGCAAAACAAAAGTTGGGGCCTTCTTAATTGCTTTTTTCGGCACCAGTCCTGATATTAGTCTAGACGACATTTTTGTAGTTTCCCGCAATACCCTGTGAAGATAAACAAGTTTAATTTTGGTAGTGTCAGTGTCACATTACAATGAACTTCTTTTTAATCGATTCCCCGTGTATTCTTCTTGTCAATCATTAGCGCCCGAGTGCCGACCGGTGAAATGCTGTACCTGGCCCTAACGCAGCGGCCCTGTACGCAGATCACCCCAGCTCGCTGCTGTGAACTCGCCATCCTCCCCGAACATTGGGACGAGGAGCCCTGTATATACTACTTCTCCTTCGCCTGTCACACCCTGACAGAGAAACGCTTCATTGACACTGTCATCTTCAGGTGCGCACTACAACTCATGTTGCCTGTCAATCAAAACGGAGTGAAAAATGGCGGCAACTCCACGCGCAGGAAAGGGTCTCCCATCTGCTGGACGAAGAACAGACGGACGGAGTACAGCACGTCATTGGTCATCCTGCCCCAGCACGTGACCATGACGTACCGGACAGAGGTGAAGACGTCTTTAACGGACTGTAAGGCCTGGTATAAGACATCTGTGGAGCTCATTCCGCAGAGATACACAAATATGAAGGTTCTCTATAGGTACTCTCGGTAGAGGAGGAACCGACTTCACGTTTCATAAAATGGCTGTTTGAACAGTGTCCTATCAAATAAGTTCCACGTTTTCATGTGGTAGAAATACTGGTTTGGAGATGCTCTTTCAGGAAAACAAGTATGCATGTGATATCACGCATACCGATTAAGTTACCGTGGCTATTAGTATTCTAAAGGTCGAACAAGGCCCGTCTGACTCATCTTTTCATTAAGCCAGTTTCTGCACACAAAAAATTCACTTCTTCACTTGTGCTGGAAAGTGCTTCATAAAAGTTCTCCCAGTAAATGGTGACAGCATACTGTGACACTGCCCAACAGACATTTTTCTGTAGTAGGTAAAGTAGAAATTCTCTCAGTGAGCTTGGATCTTCATTTTCAAAGTCTTCCTCAAGGTCAACCATACTTCACTAGTACGTGTATGTGATCGTCCAACTGAAGCAGGGTATAATACAGAAATGAGTGACAAACAAATCAGGTAATTATAAAACTTACAATGAATTTAATCATTTAGTTTGGAGCTGTTACAAGTTTGTGCCAATGCAGACCAATGCATTGCTTCATTTATAAGGAGTTGCCTTGTATACATGATACAAATAGCGAAACCAATAAAACTGAATCTTAGTTTCCATCATCATTTCAGGTGAGTCACTTAGTTTTACATGGTAACAAATACCTTGTTTGATCAACAACTACATGACTTTAACTTTGAGATTCCACATGTTGTATTCTCTCCATGCTAGCAGCCCTATGGCAAACATTTTTACAAGGCATTGTTATCCACAGACAAGTAAAGAAGGTCTTGCAGCAGGGTTTCAGCATTAAAGAAATGGCAAGAGACAGAAATGTGGACTTCATAAAAATGACTGGTAATGCAGTTCATGGGCATATAAAAGTACTTCCGCATTTTGACTGCCATTACATCAGATCTCTTTGTATAAGAAAGTAGTGGAAATAAAAAGTCATACATAAACATGACTTAAGTGTCAAAGCTTGACACATGTACAGGGCACTACAGGCAAGTGCCAAGCTAATGATACTGATCATATTACACATTCACTCCTCCTCACCCACTTATGCCATGGGGATGGGATGCGATTTTTCTGATACACAAAAAATACTTCTTCTGTAACAGGACATTTAAAAAAAAACATCAGGGCTTCTTTTTCTAGTAATACAATGACTAGAACTCTCAGTCTGCAATAGTCTTGACAGTGGGCCACATCATCTTGTTACCATATCTTTATCATCTTTCTCGGGGCAAATGAGTCAAATCAATATGCCCAAGACTGTCATCTGACTATGTTTGTGAGGCAGTATAGTATCTACAGCTGATCAGCTTCCTATTTCTTGTCCTTTTTCTTCTTCTTTTTCTCCTTTTTTGGTGTCGGTTCCCCCTCATCGTCTGCGAGAACCATGCTTTCCTCTAGAGGCTCAGCCTGCTTCTTTTTCTTCTTCTTTGGCGTCTCGGCTGGTTCCTCCTCCTCAGCAGGCTCAGCTGCCTCCTGCAGATGACCAGAAAAGAAAACAGTTTCAGAAAACAAATAAGCAACAAGATTGAGGATGTGTGTAAGAATGTAAGTGCAACTTTATTCAGGTGAATATTTCCCTGTTTTGTTCATTGTTTTTCCTTCCCCTTTTGGTCGATTTTCCCCACCCTCCCAGTGCTATATTTATCAAGTTTTACATTCTTACTAGCTTTCTGCTTTACTGAGGACCTGCTGATCAGGGTTGGATTGACTCGTCAGTTTCACATCTGACGGCACTTCCTTTTTCATCACACAGACAGGTTCACAAACCAAATGGATTATCCCTTATACAAATCTTATGGCACAGTTCTTAGAGATAGCTGACTTGCTAATGTTGGTTTCAAAAGTATATGACATGGGATTACCCACAAGCATGTGTCTTCTTCTTCCCAGAGGGGGACACTGAAAAATTGTTTATCTCAAAAATAGACAAAAATTTGAGTGGTTCAGTTTGACTCATACCTTCTTTTTCTTCTTCTTCTTTTTCTTGCCATCGGACTCTCCATCAGCCGCAGCACTCTCATTCAGTGACACCTCTGTTTCTGTCACAGTAGCCTCAGCCTCACTCTGCTTCTTCTTTTTCTTCTTCTTCTTCCCCTCCCCCTCTCCGTCTGTGATAGTGCTCTGGTTGAGTGATACATCAGCTGCTGACTGTTCTCCCTCACTTTGGCCCTTCTTTTTCTTCTTCGCTGGTGTCTCTTCTTCCTCTGCCCCATCTGTTGTGGCATTGTGGTCCCCATTTTCAGTCAGTTTTCTCTTCTTCTTCTTTTTCTTGTCCTCCTTTCTCTTCTTGGCGATCATTTCGTTCATCTGGCATGAAAATATTCAATGCATTACAATACAAAATAACAGAAGAGACTGAAATGAGATCCAGTCATTTTTTAACAGTGCCCTAATACAATGAGGATGTTGAGTCTTACAACTGGAAAAAATGTTGGACCATTTAAACGTTGTGTATCTGCGTGTCATTGCATGGGCCATGGCCCAATGTGACAGATATAGAGCTAAGAAGACAAGTTGATTCCCCACACCTCTGACAATGCCTCCTTCATCACATCGATGTTCTTGCGGGGTGCTGTCCCTGTCTCGTAGAAGGACAGCCTTTCCTCCACCTGATCGCGTAACTTGTTACCGATCACGTCTGTCGGAACATCTGGAGAACAATTGAGACCATTGGTTAGACTGGGCATCATGTACTTACAGGCTTCTGGGCGTAACGACTGGTAAAAGCTTTCCCCAGCTCTGTTTTACTGCCTTTAGTGACAAATCCGTACTGAGAGACTACTAGATCTATACTAGTTCATCTGTTAGTCAATTCTACAACTTCATTGTGCAGGTTAACGATGGCAGTTATGACAGAAAATCTTTGACTAAACTGTCCATTCAGGGTTGGATTGGATCGTCAGCTGAACATGTCATCAGACGGCACTTCCTTTTTCATCATGTAGACAGGAAGCCAAGCTTGGATATTCAGTCATTCTTTTGATACTTTGAAGTCTTTATATTGTTACTTCGTTTCATTGTCATTTTCAGCTGTCATTTTTTTTACACTGCTGAATGGAGACTGTATACCAACCTGCAAAGCAGTCCACCCGAGAAGCGATGGAGCACTTGTTAGCCAGGTAACGTGAGATGCGCCCCTTGTTCTTGGCGCCTGCTCGGCCGATGAACGTGGAATGGAAGATGAGGCCGTACTTGGGGGTGTTGCCACGAGTCTTCAAAGCTCTGCATAAAGAGGCATCATCAGCATTCAACTCAAAGTTGAATCTCCAACTACATTGTTACAACTTCTGAAGCAAAGTTGAAATGTAATCTCACAACACCCAAATTTTCAACTGTCCAACTTTAGGTTATCAAAGAATGGGCAATGTTTGAACCTCTTATCCTTAAAAATGCCATTTCAAATTGCAATATTGCAGATAACAGAGAAACATTCAAGCCATGAGAATGCAAAGGAGAGCAAAGCATTGTTACGCATGTAAAAGGAGAAGTAGGATATTTCCCCACCTGAAGAGTGCCTTCTCGGCCCCGAGGATCTGTACCGTGGAGGCGGGGTACTTGGCCAGGTTGGTCAGGCTTCCTGCGTGCGATATCAGACGCGCTCCCACCTGCTCCCCGATCAGGGCGGACAGGTTGGGCGCCACGTTGTGCATCTTCCCCTGCAGGTAGGCGTGCAGGGACTTCCGGTACTCTGCCAGGGACACCACACGCGATGCAAAGGTCTCGATGTTGATCAGATCAATGGGGGAGATATCCATACCTGAAACATTGAGAACAGAGTAGTTACTAAGATTGTTGACCTCCCAAACAAGACAAAACAATAACAACAGTAACCACTCTCGTCAAAATACTGAGGAATGTTGCCATCTTTTCAGAACAATGACCAGACAATACAATCTGCTGAGTATGCATTGCAATAAAAGAATTGAGTTGCGTTTAAGTGCTTTGACTGACGAATGTCCGGATCACCCTTGTCAGAGAAATGATAAGGGAGAGTAGCTTGTTGTTTAAGAATGTCTCATTTTTGTTAGGAAGCCAAAAGATGAAGAAAACAGTTGTTTAACCCTGAGCCTAAACCTGTCCATCAGGGTTGGATTGATCATTAATCAGGTGCAACATCAGACGGCACTTCCATTCTCATCACACAGACAGGTCAGGCTACAGGAAAACTGGAACAATCTAACAGGGTAATTCCCATGGTCTTCTAAGTAGTAGTATAGCAATATCCATTATTTGATTATACATGTACTGCTCCTGGGGTCCCTGGCGTAAAAAGTACATAGCAGCTGCAAAATGAGCAAATATATGCTGTATATTGCAAAAAAAACCCGGAAAATGGATGCTAATTTCATAGAATGCAATATCGATTCCAAAGTCAAAGAAGATGTGCTATCCCTGACATTCTATGTTAGTGCTATCCATTAAGTTCTGTACTGCTCTCCATGAAGTTCTATCCCCTGCCCCTGACTCACCCATGGATGACTTGGCACTCTGTATGATGGCCTCTGCCTTGGCGCTGTCCATGGTGATCTCCTCCAGCTCCTCCAGACGGTCCTCCTTCAGCAGCTTCCTGTCGCCGATGATCCTCGCCAGACGGGCGTACATGTAGTTGTCGTTCACAACCTTCACCAGCTCCGGGAAGTGGTAAGAGTACCACTCTCTGAAAGGATCGTGGGTGAGAATCACAGGAAGGTTCATGATGCTAACTGTAACGTGGCGACATTGTTGGTTATTATGTTATTATGTGATTAGTGCTGGATGTGTTTCTATATCTTAGCATCAGCGATACCTGAAAAGCAGACTCGTTGTCTGAGTGTATTTCCCCTGTATAAATAAATAAATGAAACATACTCTGATCTATCCAAGACCAGTGGAGAAGCCAGTTATTTACATGACGACCAAAAAACACACGACAGTTATTTAACCGTGAGCCTAAACCTGTCCATCAGGGTTGGATTGATCATTAATCAGGTGCAACATCAGACGGCACTTCCATTCTCATCACACAGACAGGTCAGGCTACAGGACAACTGGAACAATCTGACATAATTTTCTTCAGAGCAGAATTGTGGCCCTTAGCAAACTACATGTACCACAAAGGGACAGAGAATCTTCTTGTGATGGAAAAGTTGAAGATTGGGAACAAATATTGTAAAACCTTCTGTTGCAAAACCAGCCACACTTTTCATTTTCCTTTTTTTTATTAGACTTCTTCAATGTATTGAGTATTAGTAGTGTGTTTGTGTGGCTCATGTTCCTCACCGTATCCTCATGGAGAAGGTGTTGATGTCCTTGTCCAGCTGGTCCAGGAGACTGATGGACTGGATGATCATGTTGTCTGCTCTGTGCACGTTGAACTTGACCTTTGCCCTGGAGTAGCTGTGACCCAAGCCCAGCTGGGCCTTAGAGGCCGACGTCTCTGTCAGCCCCTTCACAAGCAGGTGGAAATGCAGCTTGATACCTGGCAAGAAAATGGAAGTGTGAAGAATGTATCTTGAATCAAACCTTAGCAATCACTCAAGAAAATCTTAGACTTATTCCACATTTGTTTGACTGATGTGTGTGGTCCGGTCATTACATATCTTGTTTCTGTAGTTTCGAAAGTATGATATAAGAATTATTGTGTATACAGGAGTCATACCTGCACAAAAGATATACTGTACTTGACAGATTTCTTCAACTGCTCTATGTCCAGCAACAAAAAGGAGTGCGCCTAAGACTCTTCAGATGCAGAAGCACATGTTTTTTAAAACTCTGTCTGAGCCTAAACCTGTCCATCAGGGTTGGATTGATCATTAATCATGTGCAACATCAGACGGCACTTCCATTCTCATCACACAGACAGGTCAGGCTATACAAAGAAAGATAGTCAACAGGATGCAAGCTTGAATTCTGTGCTGCCGGGTCTACAACATACCTCTGATGACTTCTTGTACCACGTCCCCACCAGTCAACGGTATCCCAAGCTCCTCTTGTATTGCAGAGCCAATCTTGGAGTCGGCAATTCCTAGGGTGGCTTTCTTCTTCTTGAGGGGGAAGTTATTCTCCAGGAATGCCTTCAGATCATCATGGAGAATTCCTGTATCAGGCATGGAAAAAATGTTTGAGCAGGATTTTTGCAGGCATCGTGCTCTACAATTACAATGACTAACAGACAAAACATATTAAGTTATATACGATATACCACCAAAAAAGTTTAGCTGAATGAACAGGCCTTTTCAGTAACTTTGCGTTATCCATGACCAATGTCCTTAAGGGTTTCTCCTACCAACACAAAGGACTACATGTAACTATGAATGTATCATCGTATACACCTGCAAGCCGAAGTATGAAAATCAGATATCCTTTCACTGTTTAAACATTGATCTGCTCTGCCTCAGATCCGTCTTGAAACTCTAGACATCAGTGACGTGAGTCTCTGAGAGTAGGAGATCATCACTGGCACATGGGTGATATTCATGAATATCACTATTAACAGAGTTAATTTTCTTAAAGTCACAATTGTTTCCTGTTATCATCATCCTTGGCTTGTGCACATATTGGAAATGTATGAACTAATTAGCATTATCAATTTTTAGCTTTTTGCAATATCTAATCTACCAAAAAAACATGTTAAGTAACACTTCAATCACTTAGCTTAGTAGATTTTTTAAGACAGCTTTTGGAAATTTCTACTTTCTTTATATAAAAAATTATACTTACTAAAGTGCTTCATACAATTTCTTATCACACAATTCGCAAATTTGGGAAAGTGCAGTTTGGGTCCACTACTCTCCAATGGTGGCATTCTAAATCACTTTGTTCAAGGCCAAAAAAATGTGTCCCAAACTCGTAAAAATTGATCGAATAAAGTTTAAGATTAAGCACCAATATTTCATCTGGAGCGAAAAATTTACATGAGTAAAGGGAGATATATTTCTAAAGGTGGTAACTTGCAAGATTGCAGGCTGATCTGAAATCACTTGCACGGTTACAATTTTATGTGCGCAAACTTGCACATACACACGATAGTTTGAGCCATGCCAGAGGAATGTACTATACATCAGGCATGTTGAGGTATGAAAATCAGATATGAAACTGTTCAGCGTTTAAACATGTGCAACAGCATTAAAAAACTTTTTGTTCTGCCTCAGATCCGTCTTGAAACTCTAGACATCAGTGACGTGAGTCTCTGAGAGTAGGAGATCATCACTGGCACAGGGATGAAATGCATGCATAACAGGGAGATAAGTTCCTTTAATAGTCATGACTGTTCTTGTTACCTTCAGAAATAGCATTACAGTTGTCGAGTGCATTTGTGCCAGACTTGAACGGTGAGAAGGCCACAAGCTTCACTGTTGAGTTGAACTTTTCGTACGACTTCACGCTCTTCTCCACGGTGGGTAAGAGCATCCCAACCTCTTCTACTTCCTCCACGCGGAACAGGGCGTACCCCGAAGCGTGCTCGTACAGAACGTGTAGGCCAGCCTGCAGAGGATACATGCATGGAGAGAAAATTGATTTACAGAATACAACCGAGTTCAAAACTTTTTTCAGCCAGTAATCCCACACTGGGGAGCCTTGACACAAGTTTAAGTTACCTAATCATACTCTTGGTCTTACCTGTGGCTCCCATTAGCAGCAACTTTTTACACTCTATTCTTGCAGCACATTTCAGCAAAAACTGTGCATTATGGGATGATGTAAAAAAATATAGAAAACCACAAGACAGAATGGCTACAACTTGCATTACAAGCCTATGTGACAAAGAATTCCTAACAATTTACTGGAAAATCTTTAATAGGAAATCTTTTCATCTTTCTTTGCCAGTAAGGGCTTTTGTGTTCATCAAAATATTAGGTTTTAATTTTTCTAAGACCAAAAAACACATGGTTGTTTAACCCTGAGTCTAAACCTGTCCATCAGGGTTGGATTGATCATTAATCAGGTGCAACATCAGACGGCACTTCCATTCTCATCACACAGACAGGTCAGGCTACAGGAAAACTGGAACAATCTAACATGGTGATTTTCAGTAAAATGGCATTGCTACTGGCCTACAGAAAATTGCAAGAGGTCAGAAAACAATATTTGGGTGGAAAAGTTGAAACAATGGCCACATGTTGTAAAACCTCCTGTTGCATAACATGGTGATTCTCAGTAAAACAACACTGTGACTGGCCTGTACTGCAAGATGGCAGAAAATATTTCTTTTTGGGTGGAAAAGTTAAACAATGGCCACGTGTTGTAAAACCCCCTGTTGCAAAAAGGCAGTTACATTGCTCCAAATTGGATGGTTTAGAGTGTTTTCTTGTTTGAGTGGCCAAATTACCACTGTACATCATTCTACACTGTCACATATTTCCCTCCTGGCCTGAAGCAGACTGATAATTTCTGCTATTCCCTTGAGATCTCATCACTGCTAAGATTTTTGCAGAAAACAACTTGTGGAATTCTGAACAAGAATAACATCAGAACTACATCCCAGGGCGTGATCTGACGTGAGGTATTTTGTCCTTCATCACATAAAATAGTCAATGTTTCCCCGTCGACTTAGAGAATAAACACCAAAATGTTGAGAGAAATATTTTGCGGGCCCCCCTCCCACGTAGTGGGAAAGCACATGGCACCAGCTACAGCCCTGCACGCCTTGCATCTTCGACACAGTTCTACACGCTTATTCGAAGCTTCTGTGGCTAAAATCGAGTCAACACATGGGAACTAATCTCCTTTTGAAATGTACTAAGTCTATTCGGCATTGGCGTCGAAAAAATGGGCTAAAATTACAATTTCTTAGCAAGTTTTGGGGACCACGCACGAACTACCCACCATCTTGGCTTGGTCCTGGTCTCGTCAATTCTCGCGAGATCGGCGCGCTTATCACGTGACCACGGGATCACGTGGTGGATAATCGATCTCTGATGATC
Source organism: Branchiostoma lanceolatum (assembly GCA_035149815.1). Classification (NCBI taxonomy): domain Eukaryota; kingdom Metazoa; phylum Chordata; class Leptocardii; order Amphioxiformes; family Branchiostomatidae; genus Branchiostoma; species Branchiostoma lanceolatum. Next base: position 23,184,269 of record CM068868.1, read on the forward strand.
GCCGTCAGGGTAAGGCTTGCATGGAAAAAATGATGATTTGAGTGTTTTTCGGTGGTTTTACTTATTTTTTAGGGGTAAATATCGTATTTTATTTAAACGAAGGCAGAGGAGATCTATCTGTAGATAGGGGCTCGTGCGGAACGACTGAAGCAGGGGGAATCGTGTGGTGGAACCTAGCTGGACCGTCTCTTCCTCGCCAGCCTCCAACCCACCTCAGCCCTCTACTGAAGCGGCGGCGGGGTCAGAGGTAAGGCCAACATTCCCTTGCACGTCTGACCGACACGATTGGGGACATTTTCCCGGTGTGCGGACATGTCCGGGCTGTGTGGGCGGTGTGTGCGCGGGGACGTGCGGGCAGTAGGGTGGACGGAGGGGACAGCACAGGTTCACCTCGAGGTGCACATTACGTCATAGTTTTGGATTAGTGGCTCCGGCTTAGCCTGGGAAAGGGGAGGGATCACGCCCGCTTCAGTCTACATGGAATTAACAACAAGCAGCCGTACACATAATGGCTCATTAAGTGAGATTAGAAGAGGCGCGGGGATAACCGCCCATGCATGTACCATAACAACAGCAACATTTTCAGAACTGCATATCGCCACACCAAATATGGGCAAACTTACGCTCATTTCTCAGTCAAACCAGCCGTGCGTGGTCACATGCGGAATTATCACCACTGCACTTTGTAGTAGGTGGAAATGTCAAGATACCTACATATGAAAAATTAAAAATAATTGTAGTGAAACTTTTACTCTATCTACCCATGCATTGTATGTGTAATTCACAAAGTCAAGAAAAGATAATAATTTAGTTTGATATGATGATAGCTTGTATGGTATGGACAACATTCAGTCTTTTTTGGTCCAGGTGTGAGAAGTAGAATTGACATTTCCCTACAATACCATTGCCAGTCCAGGTAAAAGCTGAAATGTTATGGTACAGGATCAAGTTGTAGACATGTCTTATGCATGGTAGAAATGCTAATTCAGCCAGTCATACCTTACAAAATGGCTGATAGATAAATCTCATTACCATAGTAGCATATGTGCATAGATAGAATAGCTTAAACAACTACAGCAGTTGCTCAGTCTGTCCAGTAAGGGTTGCAATGTTATGGCAGTACAGGAAGAAATTCTGTCAGTAGACACACCCTTGCTTTTACTGATACAGAATAGTCGCATGTGCATGGAGATATAATCACAGCTTGAGTCCCCTATAAATGTATCTCTTGGAATCATTGTTTAATTTGTTAGCTTCTTAAAGAAAAAACATTGTAGTTCAAAGTGTAGTCTGTAGATTTAAGATACAATATCATCCTGACCGACTCAGAAACACATCTGTTGAGACTGCTTAGTAACAATAAGCAGCACATACAGCTGTTTGGTGTGATTTATTTGGAATAAGATGCCAATTCAGATGGAACGTTGTTCAGCACGCGAGAATGCAAAATTCTATTACATGGCAGCATAACTAGATTTGGTTTTGAGTCTTGGCAAGCCACAAAATGAGTCATGTCGCTTCAAGCAGCAGGAAATGGCTGTTCCTGTTCGTGGATGGGTTATACAGGTATCGGCTGGTAATGCTTCCCTCTGCATATATGCACGGGTACAGGTAGCAATCAAAATTACTTGTACCTGACAGATTTTACCTGTACCACTTGTTTTCTTCCCTTTTTAATCAATCAAGAATAGCATCTTAAAAGTTAAAGGTGGTCTGGATACCATTCCAAATGTTATAACAGCTAGGATGCTACTATGAACAATGCTGGCCGCTTTCACTCAGTTTAACCAGTAAAAACTGGGCTGGTTGCAAGCTGGTTGCAAGCTGGTTGCAAGCTGGTTAAATCATTAGATTTCAGAATCTGTTTTCTTTTGTTACAGATAATGTTAAAGATTACATATTTTTTTGTATAGAATATCATGTTTTTGTTTCTCTTGAGGTAGAGTTATTGGATTGTGCATATGGCAACTTTTAACATGGCTCTGTATAAACATCTGATGAAAACTACACATCTATTGTCCTTTATACAAAAAGTAGAATGCATATTTGTACTGATACCCTGGAAGATATTGTTTTGTTGTAAAATATGGGAAACATCATCATCATCATCTGGTTGTGACGATTTCGCAGGCGTTCATGGCCCTTCTGCACCCTGACACAGTTGATGAATGTAGGTAGTGTCCATATGTGAAAGAAGAGTTGCTTTTCAAGAAGAGACCTTACTATTGGGTAACCTTTATTAAAGTTTTGCTCTGGGTGATAAATTTATTTCGAAAATGTATCTTATTCCACTGTGTGTGTGTTGCTTGCATTGCTTTTATCATGCAAATATAAAGGTCATAGGTTACAAGGTCCAAGATGGTAAAGTAAAAGGATGATATGATGCCCCACTTTGGGCAGACCAGAAAGGTCACATTGTGTGAAATTTTCAGGGTGAAAATCGTGTTGAAAATAAAGAAATATTACACTAACAGTGAATCTGAGAAAAAGGAAAAAACTTGCAACAAAAGTTTTCTCTAGCTTCTCTTCATCTGTAGTGATACACATGTATATCAATGAACACATTGTATGAAACAGATATGAAATGTTGCCATGTAAGGAGGCAATGTGTATGTACCTTTTCATCATTTGACCAGGTGGACATATAACTCTTGATCAAGCGGTAATGTCTGTCCTGTCCTGTCCAATTAGTATGTATCACTGATCACTGTGCACAATGTGATTAGGGTAAGCTGACTGAAATATAATCACAGCTCAAGCACATTATAGTTAGGATCTAGTCAGGTATGTATCATTGGGAAGTTGGTAGGGCAGTCTGGTTTTGATTATCATTGTTCAAGGCTGGGAGAGGGATATTTTCGTACTACAAGAGAAACCACTTTGTAAGTGAAATGAGTGTGAGGCAAGGAAGTTGTTTTGACAGGCATCTCCTCAGACTTTAATTGGAAAAGCCATTTTTATTGATTGAATGAAGCAGGCCTTTGTGTATGATATTGTTCCTGGGCTGGTTTTGCACCTGGCTTATTTTGTGTCCTTTTCTTCAAAGACAACAGGTTCGTATTTGCATTTGACTTTGTACATCCCAGTATCTGTCCATGGTGCTAAATCTGTTGCTGCAGTATCCGTTGATCAATTAGCAAGATTCCAAACATATGGTGCTCTGTGATGGCTTACAAAAACTGGCAGAAATTTTTGCCACAAAGCTTGACAAATTTGATGAGTTATGTAATGGATAGGTTCTTCTTTATACAATAGGAGAAAAAGTAGTCGTTTGTAGACTCCACTGAGATATTTTGGAAAAATTTAAGCTTCTGTTGTTTCTACCACCTTTGTATGGAATCAGATCTTATTTTATGTCAGATCTGAAGACTAATGTTTATGGAGACAGAGAATATTTTCAGTGGATGCTTAGAGCTCCTACTTGAGCAATTAAAGGACAGTGTCATCTTCTATCACATTGAGAAAAATGGTAACGACATTTGGATGCAAATGTACTTAACCAGGAAGCATTTTTATCAGATTACACATAGGTACATGTACATCACAGTAAGTGCTATCAACTGTCACCAGTCTTTTCAACCTTAGTGTGCTTGTTAGATACCAATTTCAGTCTTTGATATGCAGACTTGATAGTCAATCTTCTATCTCTGCTGCTTACTTACTGTATAGGAGCCAACCGGGCACAGCTGTATGCCACTTGGGGTTTTATTATTGCACATAACTATACCTAATACAAAATGTGCATTTATGTGATTAAAATATTCTCTATCTATCTGCAACAAGCAGATTGACACAAATATTTCTAACTTAACCTGGAATATTCCTTTGCTTTTATATGCAGGAATTCACCTTTATCAGGGATATGTATTGTGAAAATCATTTTAGGTATCGTACCGGTACTGCACCTGAAGAGACTTAGACTCATGTACACTCTCATTTTGATTTATTTGTTTTTAAAAATGTGATATTCTAACCTCTGTGATGACAATTTTGCACTGGAAAAAAATGAAAATATTGTATGGGCATTGAAATCAGCACCATCTTTGATTTGAGATGCTTTCAAAAGCCTGAATAAACATTCTCTTAAACTCACAGGTGCACATAAGCATTCGCACCAATTCTATGAAATTCGTACAAATTTTATTTGAAGAATGCACGAATCGTTATGCAAAAACCTATGAAGTCTATGAAAACACCCAAATCACTATGAGAATATGCATACATCTCATGAAAAACTCAAAAATCTTATCAAAATTGCACGTAGCACTATATGCAAAATGTATGACTCTTATGGAACAAACAGTCTTTTTATGCAAATCGGCATTGGGAGAATATTGTGACTCTAAAGCAAAATTACAGGCGTATACCATCTTCTTCAGATTTGGTAATCAGTATCAATCATCACAAAGATTTATTTGATAACCTGTGAGATACTTTTTTTTGCATCACATCGTCTTCTCCCACCGCCACATCTTGCCGATGCCATATTGAATATCCTATTTTGCACATGACCCAGGCAGCAGTTGGCCGGTTTGGTTAAGATTTGCGTGTATTCCACAAGACTTGTGTATTCTCATAGTGATTCGTGCATTTTCCATAAATTACGTACAAATTTTACAAAATTTGTGCAAATGCTTAGGAACCCCTGTTAACTGTTTGTTCATGCATGTTTCTGCCATGATTGATCATGAGTTACTTTGTCACACAGGTTACTTTGTAAAATTGTTCAGATGCAGGTACAGATCCAGAACTGTGCCTAAACCTCTGTACCTGATGTCACATGTAGGTACACATCCCTAATCTGTATGTAACTTATCAAGGAAACAAATATGTAGAGAATTATTCCTGAATAACCAGATTTTTATGACCTGGTATGTGGTACACATCTGCAACTTGGCATTTTTGCAAATTACAGAGTCACCTGTAGATTTCTTCATGGTTAAGTTATCTAAGTTTATGATGGTCACAGAGATTTCAGTTTTAGTAATCAGATTATGGACATTGTGGTCAAAGGAGTATCAAATGATTGCAACTCCAGGCAAAAGTATCAAGAGGAAGGTTTTGGAAAATTAGATTTGCATTCCAAATTTCTTGTGCTTTTTGAAAGACTGCAATTTCTAGACTAAGAGACTGGGGACTTCCTAACTTAATAAGTATTTGTAGATCCAGGAAGAGATATCTATCATTGCCGGCCAACCGTTAGAGGTGTGGAGGTACAAGCCTTGAACTCTCTATTAAGAATAGATATCTCTCTACTTTTTTGATATGATGTGCTGAAACATGAGGCAGCTTACAATATAGAATTCCTTCAAAAGCATTGAAACCGCTACCAGTGGTGTGCATGTTTCATGTCAGAACCCCGATGGTTATAGTGGGATTCTAACCCTGATCTTCTTATCCAGGAACAGAGTTTAACTTCCTTTTCAAAATAATTCTTTCGACATCACAGGCTAAAAGCCATGACATACCAAGATTGCATGAACTGGGAAGATCCCACGGAAGGTCCAACCATACAAACATTACCAGCATGTCAGAACAGGGTGTTGCTGAAGTCCTCCACTAACACCTCTTCAAGGTGTGGTGTGCAAGGCAATCCATGCAGCTGACTTCCCCACATTCTTTGATAATGAATCTCCCCTGGCTAGATGAATGACCCAGCCTTTGGCCGAACCATTAGTGTGTGGTCCACCCTTTTTGACAATAAATCTTCCCAGTTTGATGGAGAGGCAACAGTGTGGCCTGAGCCTTTGATGTGAGGCGCTACTCTGATAGGACACAAGCAGCTCTGAAGGTGACCCTCTGTTGCAACACACCTTCAGTACATTATACTGCTATGGCCTTCGCAATTCAATTACTAACTCTCATCACTTTGAGTTTATACAGTCATTTTCATTTCAGTTTACAAAGGTATCATGTTTAGAATACTTTATGTGCAAACAGCGAACCTGTTGGATGTACATTAAACATGTTCTTGAAAAGTGATTATTGTTCAACATTCTGTACTCAATAACCAAAGCAAATGGCAAGAAATTCTAACCAGCTGCAAAAATGTAATTGTCCAAATAGATGTACGTGGGCCTTTTTTAGATACATCTTGTACTTGTACTTGTACAATGACTAATAAACTGGTGGACGTACTGCATCCTCATTAGACAGCTTTAAACAATGCATGCAGTTAGATATGCGAAGGTGATATGTGACAGGTAGTTTGGCGTAGTATAACCAGCTGCTGCTGCGCCGCGTGCCTGCGAAGCTGGTGTGTTACGCCGAATGGCGGCTATACCGGCTATATAGATACAGATTTTAAGATGTATTGTCCTGTATTGCACAGCTACCAAAATCTGGAAAAAAATATGGCAGGGCTTGAAATACTGGATGCATGTGCACCTTTGTGCACCCAAAATTGGAGCTGTGTACCTAATGTTTGATTGTGGGTGCACTGATGCACCTAGATATTTTTGTATGCTATAAGGTAAAGATGCTGTACAGTCTAGTACACAGAATATTCTTGAAGTGTACATGTAAGTATCAGAAAAGCAATATAGCCTTTTGTTGTACTTTATATGATGTATCACTTGTTTGAAATTTTGAAGTTAGCTATAGAATTTCAGATTGAAGTTTTGCTGACAATCAACTTTATCTTATTTGGTGCACCCAAAATTCTTTCAGTGTACCTAATTTTCTTATTTGAGGCCTGTATGGTGTAACCTGACTTTCCCCCAATTAATAATACTAGGACTTCACAGAAGAATTCTGTTGGACATCCAATTACTGACTCATCATCCTTTATTTTCTAATCTGAATGGCAATATGTCATGGGTCAACTAGGATTGATGTCAAATATCTGTCAAAAACAGATGCTCCCAGTAATCCTGATTGTTATACTGTAGTAATCAGAGACTAGGGGATTGCCTGTGGCTGAGGACGGGACATAATTAACTGTTGCTGTGCTGTTAATCGTGAATGCTACATTTGGCAAGGAGAGCATTTTTTTAAAGGTTGGAGGTGTGTTGATATAAAAAGTCAAAATCTTGTGCATAAAATATTTTGTATTTGTTAGGTCTCCTTAAGAAAAAACTGATTATGCTTTGGGAAAGATCTTGTCAAAAGTAAGTGATATTTTGTAGGATGCCCTTCATTGCAAGATGAGATAAGACAATGGGATGTGAATAAACAAGCTCATATCACAAGTTTGGTATTAGTTTTGTCCATAGTGCTGAAAGAGAGGTCATTATTAATTGAATGCATCTCATGATGAGTTTTGACATGTAAGTTAGGGGTAGGGGCTAAGCATTTCCTTATGACACAAATAAGTTGCTGTTTTGTATATTATATTTCCACATTGCCTAGTATTACACTTCAATAAAGTTAAAAGTGCACCATGAAATATTGAAATAAGAAAAAATAATGAAAATTACAATCCAAACATTGCAAGACGTTCAGTAGTGCAAATTTAAAAAGACAAGACCCAGAGTTGGTATGGAGCATTTGTAGCGAAATGTATCAGAGCAGCAGATTGTGCAGGAGTGTGGCGCAGAAATACACTGTTTGTGGGGATAGAACCCACGACCTCTAAATCAACTGCGCCATCTACTGGGCAATTGGCAAAATTTGGCATATCCTTGCCATTTAATGCCTGTATGCTCCACAAGCTAATGTAGTCATATGAACATTATGAATAGCTTAAAGATGTTCATTGAGAGAGCAAAGCAGATGTTCCTACATTACATGGAATTAGTGGTAAGCTTTATAATCACATCTTTACTGCAGACAGTTATGGTAATTGAGACGTTAAATGGCAGGAAATAAGACTATTCCATTTCAGAAGTAGATGGGGAGGTTAGACAATATTTTCAAACTACCAGGGAGATTGTATGTGTACAATGTAAATAAAACTAGACAGCAACTGGAAGGGACCACCCCTAATAAGGCATCATAAATTCCCATATCTTTACCCTCACTTGTCATCTTTGTGGTGGGATTTACATATATGCAAACTATTGTCAGAGAGTGGATGCTTAGAAGGATGCTCTGTCTTGTAACAATGAGTTGCGCTTTGAAAATTCCTGAATGTGCCTCTGGCCATGGATCTCAGCCCCCAAACATATTTCCCTTGTTCATATCTGCAGATGGTCCTTTCATTCTGCATATCCTGTGTATAAAGCTTCCAGTAAAGTGCTGTAGATAATGTTGCATCACGTCCTTGTTGAAACAGATGGGCTTAGAAAATGTTTGTAGTGATATAGCCTTGAATGATACCCTGAACTGTTCAGTTATTCTCTGCAATTCTAATCGCATATGAAAAAAAACAAAGAAGGAGAGTAACATGTTTTAGAAAAAAAAGGTATGGAAATTCATTTCAATTCAACTTAAGAAAGAGTTCCATGGAATTTTGTTGCCACAAGTAATGTTTTAAAGGGCATAAGACATCAAAATACAACATTTTCTTATTATCTGAAATAGGAATAGCATCATTCAAGGAATATAAACGTTTAAAACAAATACGCACCCTCCTTCTGATGTTATTTAACATTGAACCATCAGAAACCATACTACCATGGATCCAGCTCTTTATTCTTATCTGATCTTCTCACCTGGTGATTACATTAATCAGTGACTAATGCCCAGTCATGATGTCACAATGAACACGGCAGCCAGTTCAGAACCTTACACAATGGCTTGCGAAAAACATTATCTAATGAGCAAACAGTGCTTAATTATCGCAAGGAGGTTTGATTATCGTGATAACATTCAATTAAAGGACATAACAATATCTATTTTGTTTGCTTGTAAAAATAATGTTCTTTTCGAGCCGTTGTGCAAAGTTCCAAATCTGCTACCATGTTCGTTGTGACATCACTGATCAATGTAATTACCTGGTGGGAAGAATCAAAAGCTGGAGGTGTGATGTTTTGATGGTTCAATGTTTAATAGCATCCGAAGTGTGAATATTTTGTGAAAATTTCTATGTTATTAAAAATTAGTATTATGTTTTATGTAATTTCCGGAAATCTTAATGTTGATGTCATTGGTGTCTTATGCCCTTTAAAAAATGCATATGAAAGGCCCCATGGAAAGGGACCCTTTCCACTAGAAGGCAATCATGCTGCGACCTTGCTGCAACCTAAGTTGGATTTGTGTAACCCTTGATTTCATAATTGGAACATCATGCAAAATGTATGACTGAAAAAACAACAAAGGTTAAAAAAGTTTTTTATCCATGAAATTTGTTGAGCAATCCGCTAAATTTTAGGTTGCATTGAGGTCGCCACCCTGGTGTGAATTATTATTTCCGTGGAAAACGAACATGTGGAAAAATTTAGGGGATGAAATATGTATTGTCATAAGTATATAGAACATTTGTAATAGAAGTCATCAGCTTGTGAGAGTTTATAATATGCTTCCCACTGGTGCAGATAATCATTGGTATTAGCGGCTGTGCATTTGTTTATGAAGAGAACAATTTACACCTGCATCAAAATTCTGGACGTATGTTCATCATCAAGTGAGCTGGAAAATCTCGCTTTACCACTCCGTACATGTTACAATTACGTTCATGGTAATTGTCGTCTTTAGCTGCAGGCAGACTGGACTAACCAACCATGGCAGGGCCATCTGTATGGCTATGAAAGCCAGGAAAAATCGGCAGAAAGTAGATGTGATTTTCCAGGGTAGGGCCACACCTTTTTTATTAGTTGCCTCCCCAAATTAGTGTCCTCGGAATTTAATTTCCAGGAATCATTCTTAAGGACCTATTCAAAGTGATTTATGGAAGCTATGTATTATTTCGATGATACTAATAATAGCTTTCATATCATAAGGCTACTTGTACTTGATTAAATTGATGGCATTTTCTGTAAGGTGTGGCTTGATATAGTGAAATAGTGTAAACAGAATGTTTTATAAAATGATGTTATTTATTAGCCTCCTTTTGCTGTGATATATGAAGCAACTGTGGCTGAAATATTTTACAAATATCTTGATGGAATTTTCTTCTGGCCAAGGAATATCCAGTACCATGTGCCTGCAGCTCTTTATATAACTGCTAGGAGGTGCTTTTGTATCATGAAGCTGTGGGTGCAGTTCCCCAGCTTTTCAAAGGGTGACTCTTTTGAATCAATAATTCTTATCATGTCATTTTCTCTATCTAGGCAAGAAAGCCCTGATCACAAAGTTTCCAAGAAACTTAGGATAGAGATGTTTACCTAGAGTAGCTAATTCCTATAGATTCTCTTCTGAATGGCCCTTTTAAGTTTGGTAGCCATTGGCCTTCAACAACTATGGTTTTACAAGGAAAATGAGCTTTTGCTATTTCATAATGCACCACAATTTAAAGTCTAACAGGATAAAAAGAAATTGTAACAGCAGGATTTCAAATTTCTGAATGACTATGTAATTTTGTGAAGTTCAGAGAAAGCCAAAGGAATATTCATGAATTGATATTCCTATAGCATTGCAAGGAAGAGCCTGTATTTAGCAGCTCACCCTAGCAGTTCTCAGCAGCAATACAACATCCATTGAATTCTTTCTTCATTTCCCAAGGGTTCCCATAGAGGGTCCCTCCTACCTCAAACTGGTGAATACTAAATCATATTCTGCACATAAACTCACAGTAGGGTTAGTAATACATGGTGGCCTGGTGCTGTTGGACCACCATGTTTATACAAGGCTTTTTAAGCTGTTATATCTCACTGTGGTGTGAGACAGCATTGGCTGATATACTGCCTTCCCAATGGACACCCCAAATTAAGATCCATCCTGATCTCTTTCAGTTGCCCCTCATGCCAGAAGGGACAAAAAAATTCCAGGACTGAGATCTTTTTCAGAAATAGACCTATCTGATGTAGCATCCCAACGTTTTTCTGGTTCTATTCTTGTTATCTTGTATTGACACTTTCAATGATCCAGTATGGTGGTTACTTGGATGCTTCACAGTGGTGTTAAACCAGCAATTTCAACATTTTCCAGGACATTGGCATCTTCAATTCCCTGTACCAACACTCTCCTGCACATTGCTTTATCTCCAGTATCTCTTCAGTAATACATGTTTGTACATGATCCTGTAAGGCTAGCAATGCCAGGCTGTCTGAGTATGTTTCAGTCCATTGCATTCCTCAGTTCCTTGCACCAGCATAATGCCTCCTCTCTTGTATGGTGCATTATTAAGTAATCCATGCAGGTATTTGATTGGAACCATATGGTTGATTATATCCAGTGCATGTTGCTTATCCTGGTACCCACAGTGGTGAATGACTTGTGTGTTTCTTCAATGGTACCCACAGTAGTGCTTTCCTTAGTACCCACAGTAGCGATGGACTAGTGCCTCTCTTAGTACCCACAGTAGTGATGGACTAGGGCTTTTCTTAGTACCAACAGTAGTGATGGACTAGTGCTTCTGTTAGTACCCACAGTAGTGCTTTCCTTAGTACCCACATTAGTGATGGACTAGTGCTTCTCTTAGTACCAACAGTAGTGATGGACTAGTGCTTCTGTTAGTACCCACAGTAGTGCTTTCCTTAGTACCCACATTAGTGATGGACTAGTGCTTCTCTTAGTACCCAGAGTAGTGATGGACCAGTGTTTCCTTTGGTACCCACAGTAGAGATGCACTAGTGCTTTTCTTAGTACCCAGAGTAGTGATGGACCAGTGTTTCCTTTGGTACCCACAGTAGAGATGGACTAGTGCTTGTCTTAGTGCCCACAGTAGTGATGGACTAGTGCTTGTCTTAGTGCCCACAGTAGAGATGGACTAGTGCTTGTCTTAGTGCCCACAGTGGTGATGAACTAGTATTAGGTAGGTTGAGAAGGACCAGTACTTTTCCTGGCCCCCTACATTGGTGATGGACTAGTGCTTTTACAGGGCCTGGGACCAAACTAACCATGTCTCAGTGTCTCATCTCCACAGTAATTACTCTTATTGATGGGGCGTGCCAGGGGGCCCATGAGGGGGAGATCATTTACTTACTATAAGGGGTGCAGTAGTGGGGACAATGCATTACTGGCAAGCAATGGGTGAATTAAGAGGTAATACTGTAAATCGCTTTAATATAGCGGCAGGAAAATATAGCGGTTGGGGGAAAATGGAGTAGGTCACTGCACTTAATTTTAACGGTCGGAACAAACATTACTGGCTTATATATTAGTGATCAAATATTAGTGATGATGAAATTTTAGCTATTGACTAGTGACAGTTAAATCAGCTAAAATTAAGTTACAGTTAACAAATCAAGAATTACAGTAAACCAATCACATGTAGATTGAGAAGGATGTAGATGTTGTAGCAGTGGTTACCCCTCTTGGCCCCCTGAAAATTTTTGTATTTTTTGACATATTGTTACTAACACAAGCATAGTACAATGTACATGGTTCTCAATTTCATTTTCACATGTTCACAAATATAGCCCACAGACAATCCATTTAACATGCTGTTGAACATTGAATGTGTTTGTTTACTGGAGTTGTTGAATAACTGTTTTTCCTGTGTTTCAGGCAAACAGTGAAGAAAGCATCAGCTGTCACCCTCCCACCTGGTCACCTGCTGCAGCTGTGCTAGGTACATCTGTGGGTAAACAAAATGTGTCGTGTGACGTCAAACTTAGGCTACTCTAGTTCAAATTCTCACAATGGCGGTCAAACTTCCCATCCCGTTTACCTTTAAGTTTATTAATCATTAACCCGGCTGCCCCTCCCTAAAATTGAAATGGTACAGCCCTGGATCATGGTGTATCTGTGTAGGGCTTTGTTGTGATATTAGCTGTTTAATGCTACTTCTATTGCAGGAATCTCATGATGTTGGTTGTAAATTTCAATCATTCACACCAGGTCTGATCGGAGCTAAAATGTTGCAAATTGTTAGCTCATCTATAGTCATGATCAGCTAAACTAAACAACGAAAAACTAAACAAAGAAACAAAGAAGTTTAGTAACTGTTTCATAGCTATATTATCTATACCCCCTAACTTTTGCTTGTGACCAATTTTTGAAAATGAAGCAAAGACTTTTAACATTCACTGAGAAATAGCTTGTCCATCTTTGAATTAAATGGAACAAAAGTTCGGTAACCTCAAGCGTTTGATGATTTAATTTTAAAGCAGTGCCACGTTTTTTATCTGTTAGCCCTCTTTGCATAACATATACACAGATATATGCACGTAACTTGGACATGCATTTACCTTTGTTTGTAAGGTACATATTGCATGATTGATGGTTGTGGTGATGTACAGTATTTGCGATTGGTTTAATGCCATGATAATTATGACATATTGCCTTTTTTACACTAAGTCACGTTTCTCTTGGAGCGAGAATAAAGGGCATGAAATAAGAAATGGTTTTGGTAATCTCAAATGTTTTGGCAACCTTCTCCCAGCTGACATGTAATGTTCCTCATACAAATTACCCATGATAGGGAGAAGGTTACAAGTGAAATATGAACATCACTGTCAAACTATAAATGGTGCTAAAAGAAAGTAGTGGAAAGATAAAGTGTAACATTGTCATACCTATGATGATGTGGAAGTCATCCAATATAGTAATAATGGTGTGAATTGAAGCTAAGCATAAGAGAAGCACAGCAGCATCTGCATCATGGCTCCATCACCTGTCCCTGGTACTGAAATAAGCACTGTTATTAGTCAGATGATGGCATTTACATGGTGGCTGCTGACCTTACAGGGTGTTACAGTAAAATAGTTTATTATTGCTCTCGACCATGACAGTTTATGTATGTATGTACTTTTTTTCGGAATCACTGTTAGATTTGTAACATTGTGTTCAAGTTGAAGATTTTGATGTTTTTCAACATATGCACCATCATTGAGCACAACAGTTCAGGCACTTTCTTCCCCCAAAACTGTTCATCAACAATCTGTCTTGTCCATGTATTGGGGTTGAAATGAAACTGGTGGACTTATAAGATTGATATCCTAAAGGGCACCTCATGAGATTTTTCAACATGAATTGACGGTTCCGTTATTGAGATTTATTTGGTTGCTAGTATTACATAATCAGATTTGTCTCTGTGATAATCATCAGAGATTTTAAGGGGAATCAAACACCTATCAGCTAAAAGCAGTGAAAATAGCAATTTTCAAACACTGTAATCAAACCAACATTTGGTTGTGCTAATATCATTTTTGTCATTTCCTTATATAGTTTTATGATGATGTTGTCTTAGGCTATCATTTCACATTTCTTATACATTACTTCCTCTTTTGATATACTATTGATAGCTCAAATATTCATGTGTTGATGTAAACTAGATATGCTTGTGTTACATTTTATTTCAACTGTTGTAATCATAGTGCTAAAAGTCCTTTTCTTTTTTTTGTTGTTTATAGCTTATGTCAACATGACATTTTTAGATAATAAAAGAAATCGGTGTTTTAATCTGTATTGTTTTTTTTGTTCAGTCATATTTCTTTAATCCATAGCCTTTTATTATTGGTGTTCTAGTCAGATATGTTCAAATTAGATTTATTACCTGCAATCTACCACTGCTACAATCATAAATGATTACCAATACCTGTGTACCATTCAACACCACATGGAGCTGGTCTCAGTGGGAGAACCTACTCGAGTTTGATTTGGTGATGTGGATGTGATATAACCTGCCAGAAGGTGCAGACAGCTCATGCTGCTGGTTATGGAAATTTACATAGAGGTGCACAGGGAGTCAGCACTCAGTTGTACCTTCATTTTATCTCTTACTCCCTGTCATAGAAAACATGTGGTTTGCCTTATTTGCATATCCCTGTGCTGCACAGTTTATTGTTGGGTTACCCAACGTGGTTAGGGTGTCTTTAACCTTCTTCCTGCTACTTAACCCCATAAGGCATGGACATTCTTTGCCAGGATGATGATACCTCGGCAGAGAGAAGGTTAAGGTTTATGATATTCTATGCTGCATTTGTTGGTTTAGCCCTTTCAATAAAAAAAGGAATCATTTGCGTATGAAGGGAGGCCCAGGGGGTGTTATGATGGATGGGCTGGTGCGTTTGGTAGCGGTGGCGGCCACATGTTCCAATTTCACGTGTAGATGCACGAGCTGTTCAAGCATTGCCCGCCGCGGGGGAGGCGGTACCGGGTATTGTCCAGTCCCAGCTGGGGCTCGTAGCGCCGACACAGGCAGGATGGACACTTGTAACAGCTCCCTGTGTCCCGGCAAGGCTGGTTCTACGTCTTTCATCACATCAATAAATTGATCATATTTATAATGATTTGTCTACTCATACATTTTCACAAAAATGCAAGGTACAAACTTGTGATGCAGGCACGACCACCACTCCACACATGCCTTTGCTCTCTTCTTGCTTCTGAAACCCAGGATCTATAAATCCACATTATCATAAGCATAAGGAAATATGTGTTGATGTATTCCTAGATCCTTAGTGTCACTAGATTAAGGCCATAAAGGACTAACTCAGGACTTGACAATCACTAGCTGGATTCTGAAATCCCCCTCTCCTAGTCACATGCCTCTTGCTAACCAGCATTGCACAGTTTTATTGATTATTGGAAAGTCTCGATAGAGGTGCAATAAAGGTACAAGCTTTTAGATGAGAAAATAAGAAGTCATGGGTAAAGTCAGCTATGATCAAGATAGATGCTGCCTCTTTCACAATGTGCAAGATCTGACATAACATTATTGTAAATAAGAATTGATTCAGTTTTTTTTATATATAATTTTGGCATCAGTATCAGTTTGGAGTATGATTATATTAACTTGTATCTATATTTTACCCGTTATGTGTGTGATTTTAGCAGAGATAGATTCATGTTATGTCATGAAGTTATCACCAGGGTAATTCTGAAATTGTATGGAAAAATTCCAGCCAAGTTTTTAACATAAAAATAAGTAAATCAACTGTGAAAAAATGCAATGGAAACTCATGAAACAAAATAGATGAATTACCCCATAAGGCAAAGGATTAAATACACTTATGAATAATCAATAAAAAGTAAATCAGAGCAAAAATTATGACAAGTTCTAACAGATAGTATTGCATTAAGTATTAAGGATTAAAGATCATATTCTCTGGAGAGAAATTGTTTTGAAGCAAAGACAGAAAAAATTAAATTTGAAAGAGCAACCACAGCATGAAAATGTCCCGGAATGCCATTCTTCATATTTGACCTGTAGACCAATAGATTTTCCTACAAGCTGTTGACCATTCAGAAACTCCATATCTAATTAATCAGCGCTGAAAGATCATGACATCTCAGGAGAATTGTTCATCATAACCCTAATATAACGTTGAATATCACAGATGGAGATTGACATGGTCCACAAAACCTCCCTGCCCTTTTCACCCCAGGCAGTCGTTTGGCGGGGAGTCTTCGCCCTGTCAATAATTTTTCATATGTTAAATGGGTTTTAACACCTGAGAAGCTGTGTCCTGTATCGTCTGGTCTCCCCTCACCATCACCTCTGTGGCACCTTTCCGCTGATGTCACTGGGGTAATCAGGCTGACCACCCTTGTCCTGAAGGTATCACTCTGTTGCAGGGCTGTCTAGAGCTTTATATTTTTTTTCTGTCCCAGTCTTTCTTTAGGAGCCCATGTTGTTCATTTTTGTTGATAAATCAGTCAAATTTAAGCTTACAAAAATACATCTTCATGTCATGTCAGTCATTTTTATCAATCAATCTTTCGCAGGCATCAGTGTCTGATGCATGGCGGCTGCAGACATGCATAGGGCTCGCCAGGCTGGTCTGCTCTCGGCAAAGACCCTCCAGTCGGTTCTGGTGATCCCCAGCCCCTGGAGCAATTTTTGGATGGGGTGTAATTTTTTTCTGTCCCAACAAGCAAATTTCCGTCCCAAGACAGAAGAATGGGTCCTGGAGACAGCTCTGCTCTGATGTCACCCAAAGCCTCCAGGCATTTTGTGCAGTAGGAGTTTTATGAAGCATGTGTGCTTGAATCGGAATCAAATTATACAGAACACGGGGGCTGCATGTGCTGGGTAAACCATTTGTTCTACTGCAGCCAAGGCATACATTTCCTGCTACTTGTCAGTTGGTTTGACAGGTGTTGAAGCTTCAGGAATTTTCAAAATCAATGAAAATCAAAAGAAAAGTTTGCAAATTGTGTTTGTGATAATGAAATATTTGAAGATGGAGGGAAATGAGAAAATGATACATACAGAAACTCAAGTTACAGTGTAGACTGCTAAAAGATGATATGTGTGGGGGGGGGGCTAAATTTTTTTAGACTGTTCACAGTTATTTCTTTGGTGATCAGAGTATTTGAGGGTTGGTTTCCTACAATACTTTATTTCTCACAAATGAGTAGACTTCTGTTATCTAACAAAACCAGGAAAACCATCCTAAATGTCAGGTGCTGCCATCTGCTGTTGATGGATAGCTCCCTGATATTGACTGTGTTCCTGTTCTTTGGTTTTAACACCTCTGCCTGGAATGATCCAACCTGTTGCCCTCATGACACATCTGCTATGAAGCAGTCCCAGCCTGTGGTGACCAGGATGAAAGATTCAGGTATCATCCCAAATAAATCTGCAGTAAGGTCTTTGAAACAAAGATTAGCAAATACATCACATCACACATAAATGCATATGCTGTGGTTGTGACTGGCTAAAATGTCATGTGTATAGCCTGTTGGAAGGTGGTGCAGTGCAATGATATATAATTACGGTGTTTGAAAGGTTCTATCTTAGATGTGTTTTTTTTACTTTCTAATTTATTCAAGGCCCTCTGAAGATATTTCTTGTGTAACTGGATACACAGTTCCCAATGTTTTCTTATTTTGTATCTAACTTTTGGGGATAATGTAGAACATGTTCCAGATTAACCATAATGATTGTGATATCATAAAAGAATGAACTAATTTTACCAACCCTTATTTGATCCCTGTGGAAATCTTCAAATACAAATGAATGTTGCTACTGTGTATCAAAGACCACAGGTGAGCCGCAAATATACAAAAATAGAAATCTATAAAGTCGGTTATGTACGTAATGCACAATCAATATTGTTGCCCTTCTGGGATCCGGCAGACTTTATCTCAGGAATAACAGACCAGTTCTTGCCAAATCTATAAACCTATATTGCCCTGCTCTGCCGCTGGAGGGAGGATAACTACTTAAACTAATTGAAACTTGCTGATACATCCGAGTGCTGAAAGTGACGAAACTGACCTCTGCTCAGGAGCTAGGAAGCCTTTAGGGCCAACCATTAAAGCTTATGTTTTAGGGGCGGTAGGTACTATCCAAAGAAAAATTAATCATATTTATGCTTGTCAATAAGCCATCATTGCTTTTACATCTGTCAATCAAATTTGTTGTTGAAGTGATCCGATGTAAAATCCTCCTTATCCTCTTATTGACTAATTACATTCTGTTGAGGCATGAACCTATGTCATTACCTATATCCTTTCATAAAACTGCTACTTAAGTACCAGTTTATCAGACCTTAGTGCTTCAATGACTAGTGGGACTCTGATACACATGCTGTAAATGTGTCCATCAAATTAGGAATCATTAGTTTTGTCAGCATCCATTTAGCATTGCACAGCATGGCATTATCCTGAAGATCACATCAGTGTTCTCCAAATAAGTCTTCTCTTTGCCACTATCTGTACCTGTCCATGGTGACTAGTCTGGATCAAAGAGATATAGAGGCAGAAATTGTAGATATTTTCAAACCATAAAAGCATAACACTGACATGATCACTAAGTTAAAGGTCTGTTAATGACAGCATAAAAAGAGGTAACAGCAGCAACATCTTGGGTATAATTAATGGCAGCTGCAGGCTGACTGCATGACCTTTCCATCCAGATGCCGGCAAGATCACAGATCCACACTGCCTTCTGATGATGCACCAAGGTGTGAAGCTGCTAGGGCTATCATCACACCCAGCCTGGCCTATCAGTGACAACTGTTAGATCTACAGGTTAGGTTCAAGGCTTTTCCCACTGGTCATGCTGTAGAGTGATATCAACAGGCATGAAGGTGAAGCTACAGCAAAGAGATAGGGTCAAGTCTGAGGAGATTCTGTATGGTTCAACGGGCCATGCATAATCAGTGTTGATGTGTACAGTGTTTTGGTACATGATCTTGTTGGACTGTGAGAACACTTTTACCCTGTTTGATTCTGAATATTGCACACTTTTCTTCTGCTGTGTTCCCCCTGCACCCCCCCCCCCGTACCTCATGTCAGCTGTTGAAAGTGTGCTTGATTCCCGTCTGCCCTGAAATGGCATCTCACATTGGGGTTTACCGAATACCTGAATCAGTTCAATCCTGCGCTAATGTCGACATTGACGTGCCAGGAACCCCAATGAGATTAGCAGCCGATATGCAGATAAAGTTCCGCTTTAATCAAGCTTACTGCAATCAATAGAACACAATCAGTGTAACGTATGGAGGGTGAAATGGATGGCTAGCTTTGCTACCTATCACATGTGTAGGCTGGCGCAGATTGAAAAGGGGAGATACCATTGCAGTAATTGGACAAAGACAAGCTAATAATGCCAATACAGAGGCTTATCACATATAGTACTGTGCCTCTCTGTTGTTTTGGTTTGCTTTGTATAGTCTTTGGTGACAAATCACACCCTTTTTTTATCAGAATAGAAATAGAACCATTACATTGATGTTTTTTTGTATTACATAGGACAAACTTGAATTTCATTGCAGCATTTCTATGGACCAACAGCTGAAACATTCTACCAAAATTCTAAATGATTTGTCAGGGTTTACTCAAGCAGGTTCAGATCTTGATGAAGCCAGGAACCATTTTCATTTTACAAATCCATGGTAGGTTTGACAGGTCTTATCAACTGTAGCACTAGCCTTGTTTTGTGCAGGATTACTCATGTGGATGTTCATGTAAAGACAATTTCCATGAGGAGGAAATATCAAGAACAATGAATCTAATCCAAGAGACAAGAAATTGATCTAGAGAGGCCCAACTCGAGGGTGTGGTATTCACAGTCTACCAACCAGAACAGTTGCATTGTGTCACTCTGCAACCGGACCTTCACCCAGGGAGGCATTACAGCAAGGTGATAGCGTCAGTGGATGATGTCATTTATTCCTTAATGCCTTTCCAGATAAGTCTATAAAACCTGGAGGCCTCAGGGATGGCGGTGGGACCTCAGGCATAGATTCGACCAGTTCTTTCTTGTCTGCAACATTGGTTGATCTTGGCGTCTGATTCTCTGTCCAGCTTGAATCTGAAGTGTGAATGAGGGAAATGAGTCTCATTCTATGATTATTATCATAACTGATCGTATTCTGAAACAGAATAACCTAATGCAGGCATCGAATCAGGCAACGATTGAATTGGCTTAGCACCCAAGTAGCTGGCAAAGTATTCCATTACATAATACAACCTTCCTACTTAATGGTTTATGTCAGCCTGGCACGTGTGTAAACTCTAAAGCAGGAAAATCTGAACTTGAACAGATTGGGAACTATAGATCTTCTGCAAAGTGATGGCACTTAAACTGTCTCCTGTTTAAAATTCCATGGGGGATGGAGGGTGGGAGATGCATTATTGAACCATATCTCAGTTCACTCCTTCTGAATATTTCCAGGAAAAGTTCTTCACCACCAACGCCATTCCGTTCTGATTGTCATCGCAGATCAAGAAGGCAATTTTTTTCTGTGCTATTTGGCTTTCATAGTTGATAGATGGATCAAGCTGGCTCGTGGCTAGACTTCTAACCATTCATCTATAGGTTCACCATGCAAACCAAAGGAAACTAAACCATGCAGATGGATGTCATCCATATCGTCAAAAGCCCCATGTCTCAGCCAGCGTGAGGAAGACTTGGTGATGTCATCAGGAATGCTGAGGAGACATTAGTGTTTCTGTTTTCACCTTCTCTCCATCAGTGATCCCATCCTCACCAGCATTATCAGAAAACAAATGCACAGCATATAGATTATACATTTTGAGAACCCTTCAGGTTCAGGAAGGTAGACCATGGGCAAGGCTATTTTTAGACAGGTACATGTAGCTATGGTGCAGTCCATGATATGCTGGGCTCATCTTATTATCACAAAGGATGGTACTGTGCAAATATACCATCATTTTTACCTTCACCAAGACTGTTTCTGGAATGAGATGGTGGAAACTAGCCTATGACCTGTAGCTGTGCACAAGAATGGGTGGTAGGCCTAAGAAAATAGAATAATGTTTCTGGGTCTGTCCGTGTGCTTGTGAACAGCATAACTCGGAAAGTTCTGGGTGGATCTTTATGATATCTGGTATGTAGGTAGACATAAGGAGCTCGTTTGCATGATTTATGAGCAAATGCGATGATACCTTTAGCGGTAAGTGACGGGAATTCATTACTTGAGACTTGTGCAATACTAGGTGAAGATGAACATCATTAGATGCAGATTATGCAAATCAGGGCATCATTATTTGTTCCTGCTTACCAAGCTGTGAATTGGTCCCCAGTGCCCATCTGATGATAAAACCTGTGCTGGATGATGGATTACAATCCTGCACAGGAAGAGTGTTGTAGTTGTGGTCATGTTATCACTTGGAGAACAAAGATGGTATCTTCCAGTCTGTTGTACCCCACAAACAACAGCTACAATAGCAAAATGACAGTTACTCATTCAGGCAAGCAGCTGGATAGACGTTTCTTGAGTAACTGTCATCTGGCGTATTTTATTACCTGGATGCCTAACCTTCATCGATGTATCAAACAGTTACAGTAGTCTTTGCTCATTGCCTTGTCATTCCCTCATTTCTTTGCGCTGCATTTTCTGTGAAGTGTATCTACCTTTCATGGCAGTTACTTCATGCTCTTGCAGGGGGTTCTCGTTTGAGAAAAAACGGTGAAGCCATGTCAGAAATAGCGTAGGCGGTGTACTGGCGTAGTGTCTGCTGGTTGTCTTCTCTATAAACTGTCTAAGGAAGAACATGACGAAGGAAGATGATGCAAATGGTTCAACTAATAATGTTTTCTTGAACCCCAAGCAGATTCAAGACATTTTGATGTATGGTTATTTTCAAAACGCCAGGAGCACACCATCATTCTCCACCAGCTCTCTCCACTAACTCCCAGGAGATTGGGTTTGTATGTGGTTGCGTGCAGATTAAGATCGTATCGGGTCAAAGTTTCCGTGCTTGCGTCCAATTGTGTAGTGTTATAGGTTGTTACTCCAATCAAAGAAGACAGCTCATTTCATTTTAAAAGTGTTCCATTTAGAACGAGTCTAAGGGGTGGATGTAAAGCTCTTTCGGCCTGGGAACCCTTCAACTCTATTTTCCTTCAATATCTACCTTTTCGTTTTTTGAATGTTGCTATTTCTCTACCCCGTTATCTTTTATATCGAGACGCCCCTTTCTACAATACTGGTTACTCGACGACATATGAAACAGCAAATATGCGTCGCCATAGTAAGTGGAACAGTCCGAGGTCGTGACGCGAAGCGTGTAATGGTAATTAATAAGTGTCCTCATATGGCGTGCCAGGCGGCAATTATCGCCAAGGTAGCTCGGGGTTCAAGGTTTCTCCGTCAGTATGGGATCCTGTAGCTTCGAATTCCGTTTACACGGAGTCCTGGGCAACCAGAAGCGACACTGAAGAGTAGCATTACGGTCTGTCTAACTTCGTATACATGTCAGAGTAACTGCGATGCTGTGGACCTTGCTACAAAGAGCGATACAAAGCGTTTTTTCGGGTTATCCCAGCGGCTAATGTGAAAATGGTTTTAGCAGAAAGCATTTTCTACAGTGCTAGCACAGTGATATGTTACATCCCTTCGCAAAGCGCTTTCCATTCTTTGGTAGTTGCACATATAAGATGATATATAAGCAGCGTTAAATGATTATAAAACCAATCAATCAACTTGGCAGACATGAAACCCCGTGTATTAGGCGCTGTTACAGCAGAGTTACATGCACGTTACTTTCGATATTACCACGCGCGGCCCGCAGGACGACACACCCATCCCTGCACGGCAGTCTGCAGTCTTGAAGAATGTCTCTCTTGATAAACATCGATTGATTCCTGCAGTGGGATGAATATTGATGCCGACAGCCAGCCGCAGATCTCCGGAAAACATCTGGGTTATAAAAGCCGGGGGCAAGGATGCCGCAGCCCGGGCGCTCAGATAAACACTCCGGCAGAACTAATGTATGCCTCGGGTCTGTACGGGATTCCGACCGGGAAAGTAGGCTGGCAACGGCACGCTCCAGCAACATTACCTCATTTTTCATACCTTCCTGCCGGTTTTATGATCCCTACATTCAACTGTAAGGAAAGTATACCAACACTGCAATCTAGAACTCGAGTTCATAAATTTCAATTGTAGCAACAGCACTAGTGTATCTGGTTGCTACAAGATCATGATATTATCATATAACATAGGTTATGCCTGTCAGCGTGACTATTGACAGGCTTTCGTTTCTTGGTGTTCTGCACTCTTGCTGTTCTGCATCTATCCACGGGCGCTAAAATCAGTCCGTCCCCTTGATCCGTGGAGAGTTCTCACATCATCAGAATTTCATCACGTACCAGAGAGACGTGCAAGCCCTTTTATGGCCAGATTAAGAGCCACTAGTTAACCTTTTATGTGGAGACAGTGCTGATTTGATATCGTGGCTCTCGGATTCGCCCACTACAAATTTTGTCTACATCAAATCAATCTCCATTGGTCTGTAGACTGACAAATGCTCTGCAAAACGTACAACCCCGTTTTTGAACTGATGTTATTTCAGGGGGCGAGAGGGACTGAAATAGAACAGGCACTTGTTTGAATGAGATTATCTAAAGCTGAAGGAGACCTGTACACTGAGGAAATGTTGTTCTAATCTTAGTTACTGAACCCGACAGATTTAAGAATCGACTAGATAAAATCTCATCTGCTGGACTAAACATCACACTGAACATTGTTGAAAACAAAGAAAGGGGGAATTATAAGTACAAAAGATTGAGGTGGGAAGAAGAATGATGACAAAAATGATTCATGCAAAATGTGTCTGTGGAGGACCACTCCAGTTAGTGTCACGTCAAGGAAAGCAAGTAGTTGTAAGGCCATTGTTATTTGTCAACCGGAAAACTAACTACATTCCATGACAAAACTAGCATGACGAGGAGGAACATACATTTTGTAGCTAGTCGGTTCGTCAAACTGGGCTGAACCAGTCCAGGAGTCAGCCCAAGGCAGGGCGACAGGCTGTATTATGTATGAACGGATTCAGAATCACCCAGCTCTGTGTAAAACCTGGAAGTTCTACTCGTTGTGAATAGTAATGCGGCTCGTGGGATGCGTTCTTACTGCGGAAATTATGCCTCTTTTGTCACAAGTAGGTCACCGAACAAAGCCGCTGGCCCGCATTATTACAGAAGGGCCATGTTAAATAACGCCCAGAACCAGAGGTATCCATGTACACGTAATTTACCAGTAATATCCCCTGAGACGGGGAAGTAACGTTGATACTGTACTACAAAAAGAGCTATCTAGTTCATACAAGAAATGCAAGCTTCTTAAACGGAGTTGTCGTCTTGTTTCATGTTAAGGAAAACACATTTCGATAGATTTTGATATTTCAAGAAAATACGAGTATCATATATGTCAATTAAGATTTCGATATATAACGTATCATTACTATTATTTCCGATCTTTGAAACATACTTGTCACTTATTTTATTAATTTGTCATTGGCGTTAAGTCTCTATCATTTGCGTGAAAAGACACGCGTTGCATTAGTCTTCGCATATAAGTGATAAAGCCATCGTCAATATGCGTACTTTATCATGATCCATTGTACTGAATTACCGCGATTTTTCGCTCACCTTTGCGCTATTTAAGTGTTTCATACTAAATATCAAAATGTTCTTAGTTTTCATTCCATGGTACAAGTCAAGACAATATACGGCTGAAACCTCTGCAAAGCGAGGTTTGAAGCCTGGTTCGTTTAATATACGGGACAAAATGGTTCGTATAATATAAGGAAAAAACTGGACAGACGGGACTTACAAAAATGACCCCTGGGGAGACCGACACAGCATATGTAATCACGTCACCTATTAAATCAACACGTTAAATTAGAGATATAGTAACAATGTCGAATGGCATGAATAAACAGTACAGCGCGATCTAGAAAAACCGGCGTTGCCGTTGTCAGTCTTTGTACATGTTCGCCCCGAGACTGCGCGAATGGTGTGCTCCCCTGTGGGGCAGACAAAAGCACTCTCCAAGTTCGCGTTGTCACCCTTGCCTTGCTGGCGTGCCCTTACCCCGCCGCACGACCGTCAGGTTATCGATTCTTCCATTTATTATCAGTTCCTATCGGTCGATATCGGCCTGTGATGAATATTGATGTTGATGCCTTGAAGGTAATGACGTGGCAACACCCCTGGTTTTAATTGATAGGGGGACCAGATTTATTCTACAAGCTGCAGAATGAATAGAGGATCCGAAGAGGCTCTGCCCCAAACTGGGCAACGCCTTCCGCCCCAACGGAGAGGAGCCGCTTTCTCGTGATTTCACAAATCACGCTTCCGGGACCCACGCGAGAATCTCGTCCGATCCGCGAAATGGCCGGGGGAGCCTTCGCTGTACCGGTGCTGACGTTCTATTGTTAATTCTTTTCTTGTAAACGTCGGAGAAAATAATGATTTGTCGGCCAGATGGATGTATTGGGCCCAGCTACTGTGGTTCTGTTTATCGGCGGACGGTTCCCGTGCAGGTATGATGTGTGCTGCAGTTCTCCTGGCGCATTCTCCGGCTTGCCGGCGCTCGGTCGGCAGGCGGCCCGCGCACAGCAGACACCAGAACAGGCCGGGCTCCTGATGCCGGCCGCCCTTGGCGCCCAGGACCGACCCATTCCAAAAGGACGCTGCTGTGCTGTCATTTCATAAGCTTTTCTCTGCCGTGTTGGATTAAAAAGTGCAACGAAAATGCCGCGTATGGTGAGGATAAGGAAACGGGACGACAAGCCGCCCCCACAGAGTCAACAACAGGCCCAAGAACAGACCACCGTCAAACGACGAGACACCAAAAAGGACGGTAAACCCTCCAAGAAGTAAGTGGTCTAATTACCACCGCTCATGGTCCCGCACCTTTGGGGAGCTTGAATGAGAGAAAAGAGGAGAACTGGTCACGGGACCTGCCGATGGCTGTGCATCAGTTCTTTCTTCTTATTGTTCTGTAACAATGTAGCGTATTTAATCCTTAGGCAGGACCTTACTATGCTATTTGTAAGCCGGCCTAAATGATGAAGATGAAACGTTTAAGTGGGAAAACGCGTAGAAAACCCCGAGTATATTAGTAGAGAACCGGTACCCCAGCTGAGTTCCGCATGGCGGTGTGTTCTAGCCCCGCCCCTAACGTTACATCTTCTGCACTTTGATGGCGATATTTTGGTGCAATCGTCTGCTCGAATACCTCATAGGCTGACCGAGATTTTATGTGCCTCTTTTCCATCTACCTGTCGAAGATTTGTGTGTTTTTCCATGACCTGAAGGCTCGACCTGCGAATGGCAGATTTATGGTTATTTGTTCTGGTCTGGAGGACATGAAAATTGGTATATTAAGACATTCTGACCCTTTCGTGACTAACGGTCTTACAGGGGGCGTCAGGACAATCACCTCATCACAAGATGACTTAAAAACTCAATCAAACAACAACGTAATGTTGAGTCAGAGTTTTCTTACTAACCCCAATCCGCAAAGGGTGGGGGCACCGGCAAAGGTAATGGGATTTGTGTCGTCGTGGTAGGAAGGATTCTGGAGAAATCCGATAAATTTGGGGTGCCTTGAAGAGGCCTAGGTAAGCGCGAGTGCACGAATTCGTCCAGTTAATTTGCGGGTACGTTTTCTCAATACCTGCGGTTACATTATGTCAGACATCATACGGTGTTAAAGGTGTCATTCCATTCACCTGTCTAATTTTCTACCGTCTTGCGCACTGATGAAAGTTAAGCAATGTCTTGTCTTGGCGACTGTCCAGACGAAGACGTAAAACCTTTCAGTCTTAAAGAAAGGGGACCCAGGGTATAAGGGGTGTTTTAAACCAAGTTTGTCTCCGAGACGAACTGTTTCGATTACTGAACGTTTAGCTGTTGCGTGCCTCCTGATACACGATAGGGTATTCCGTCAAGAAAATGTCCGAGCAGAATATCATGGATCTCGCGAATTTTTGATATCTTTGTGGTTACCTTAAAGTGCCCTCCAAACCACAGATGAACGAGCACGGATTTATCCGCTTTAGCCCCAAGGGCCAATTAGGTCTCCGAACTATTTCAGAACACGGGCTCAATAATATAAGGCTTCTGTTAAAATCTTATTCTCAGTAAAATCTTTAACTGAAAAACCAAACACGAATGTTCGTCTCCTGCACTTTGGGGTAATTTCCTTGCGTTGCAAAATTATTGAGCTTTAGTTTTTTTCTACATCCCCGCCACTGACCAATCAATACCTCTGCTGTGGTGTATGGGACATGACGTCAGGGGGGTGCTTTCGGAGCAGTTGTGGGCACAAATGAGTCGTATAAAGATTTCATGCGGCGTGGAGGCACGGTGAGGGAAGGGGTTTGCTCGATAACTGAACCAAGCTGTCGCACACCAAAGCGGGTTTCGCCCCACCGTGGGTTTTCAGCAAACTTGAGACGTTGTCTGAGTCTTCGTGCTTGACTGTGTGAGGCGTGTTCATTAGCTTATCAGGCAGGTGCAGGAGAGACTCGTCACCCCCCATCACTCAGTGCGGTAAATACCTACAGTGCGATAACATCACACAGGAGCCCGCTATCTCTTGTCTCTCAGGGAAACACTTTATAGCTGAGCACAAAGAACTGGCTACAGGTTACCGAAGAAACGATAATGCGGTGCTTTGGTCAGATCGCCTCTTGGTGCAAACATAGATCTTTCCTCTTAATGTGACCAGTACAAGCCCGCGAGTTTTAAAATGAATATGAACTCAATAACGGGACATTATTGCACCAAAAAGAGCAAATTATCAATGAATCACAAAAACGCCGTTGTTCATATAATGTATTATTCAGATGACCGGGCTATTTGCTATCTTTTACAATTGCCCGTTAACACGAAGGACTTGGTAAACGGACCTTGGGGCATTGACCTGTGATATTCCTTCAGATTTTAAGAAATCTCCTGTTCTCACATTTGAAGTCATGATACACCGGACCAGTGTAGGACCAATCTTTGTCCTAACTCCAAGACAGTTAGAACTGAATACCGTTCAGATTGTTCTGGATTGATTGCAGAGAATGACAAAACATGTACCAATTACTTTTTTAACTCTTTACAATATCTATTCTTGAAAGAACGGCGGGTTGTGCCAACAGAGCAAAAAAATTACTAGCAGTGTCTGACGTGTGTATTATTGCGATGGGCTTTCCTTGGTGCTGATATCATGATTGTTGTTGTTCCACTGTTTGTGCATATCATATACCTTGCGCAAGCTATATAATCTGGCAGGATGCATAAGTACCACAGCTGCACACGCCGCGGAGCAACAATAGCCATAATTTAGGCCCACAGTGTAAGATAACGGCAATCACATCAACCAACCAGACCAAGGAAACCTTACCCTCTAGGAAACTAATCTCGAATTGAAGATGCCCCTATTGTCCCACCAGTATACATGTACTACAGCAGGTAGCCAGTAAAGCGGCAAATTCAGAACACTAAACAGACGACAAGCGGTCTGTCATCTCTTCGTTTGGAAAATTGGACGAATTTTATGCCGTTAGTGGCGAAATCTATGTTTCCTGCCCTTCTATGATTGCGCCGGCGTGCGGTGCGTTTAGTACGGACCACGAATGCATGCCCCAGAAGCCGAAGGACGTCCTTATAATGAGGAGGGGGAGGCATTAACGACTCTTAAAGTGATGGCGCCAGTGAGTGCCTTTATTACGCGCCTGCTAGTGCGGACGCAGCACATTTACAGGCAGCGAAACAATAGCCGAGCCATTTATATTCCGCCTGGAGATGCCTTAATTGTCTCCTTATATGGCCAAGCCCCGCTGGGTGCCATTTGCACGACACTGCTTTTGTTCCATGTTAAGCTCTGGCCTTGCATTTGCATGTGAAAGAGATGGCCGAATCTTTAAGGTTATATTTAAGAATAGAGGGTGATTTTACACCATTTAATGCCAGTGTTTACAAGCCTTGCATGAGGGCAATGACCCTGTTTGGAATACGTTCTATTTGATACATTGATTTGGATAACTATTATGACACAATTGCATGTAACGTTTTGTCTGGTTCAAACCAATGGAAAAGGGATGTCCATAACGACTGAATGAGATTTTTACCCTGTATACGGTGCAGTAAGGGGAAAATGATTTCATCGTCAAAAAAAGATAATTACGTCGTTTTACATGTCGTGCTATCAGGTGTTAGGTACACTCGTAACAAGCTGTCTGGATTATCAACTTTGTGACAAATGATGTCTGCAGACATAACTAAGAGGAAGGTGGGAAGAAAAGACTAAAATGAAACGTACTAACTCGGAAGCGCAAACATAAGGGGAACTCAATGAACTATAAGTAATTCGGTACCTGTAGGACTGAACATCAACGACTTTCTCTAATTTTTGGTCAATTCAACAAGCAAACGTACTACCGTACATGGAGAAGTCTGTGATTGGATTATTGGGTATAAGGCGAACAGCACCTGAAACCTCAGTACCCCAATACTCACCTCATTTACGTCATACCAGGAAACTGTGTTGAAAGATTAACAAGAGAAGGAGGTCAGGGTAAGGTCGATAACCACAGGTCGTACTGTTCTCAAGGAGGGTCAAAGGTGAGAGATATGTGACGGAGAGGTCGCCGTCTCTGCTTAATCGGTTTAAACCAATCGTTAGTAAAAAGGAACAAAAGTGTAACAGGACTTAAAAGCATCAACGCACATAAAAGAATAGCGGTATCAGGTGTAAAGGACAACGAAAGGGTTTCCTATGCAATACCATCGCCATTACAAAACCCTCAGGTCAAAAGGCCGTCGAGAGATATGTCTTCTGACGTGTCTGACAGGCCTGGTGTACAGACACACCGTACAGCACGTCCCATCGATATACACCGGCAGGGAACTATTTTGGGTAGGACGAACAACTCAGAAAATAGCGGGATTACTTCCATGTTAATTCCATTGATCAGTTTGTTAAAGAAAAATTCTGGCAGACAAATTCCAACAGACTAAATTCCATACAGCATTTTCCAAAGATAATACTTCACGCTAACTGTCAAAAGAAATCCCCGGTCCCATTGGGTGATGATAACCATGTGCAAGTCTACTTCATTTATCTATTTCACAATACATATTGGCTCTATGTAGGACATGTATGTCATAGTTATTTTGATTACGATCCAATGCGTCCTTGTTTTATTTGTTTGTGTATTAGGATTCTATTTGTTTCTTTATCGACTGTTTCGCTTTCCAATTAACTTACAATGGTACCTTGACATATAACAATATTGATTTTTGGCGTTCAGCCAAATCATTTTGTGTCGTTAGCAGGTATAGGTGTAGTCTTGAAATGTCATGATTTTATGGCCTTCACAATGTACATTAAGCACCTTGCTAAGAATCACTTGAAATTGATAAATATCGTCAAAATGCAGCAATATAACCCATGTCATAAATCAATTTTTGTTTCACAAGTGCGAGACGTTACTAAAACGATAACTTGATGACAATTTCTCCTAATGTAACCGATACTACTGCTTGTACGTTGCACCGAATCTGCGGTGACATATAAATCATTCATTCTAAATTATCCTAGATATTTCTCCAAACTCGGCTGAGGTAAATTATAGAATAATCGCAGCTATGATTGACAGAAACACTGTAACTGCCAAATGACAGCATACATAAGATACATTGCATTTCCGAATACGGAACACCTTTAAGTAGTCGCAAGCAGGTTTATTTTCCGAACATCCCCAAGACGGCCCCTCGCCTTGTTGTAGTACCAGTCACACAATACGCGATGGGCCCCAGAGTCTCCCTGGGATCGTGTGTCAACCCAAGCCGCCGCATGCGTGCGATTCGTCCAATACTCTCGTCCCCAGAGGCTCCAATGTCAGAACCCTTACCGCAGTTCCGGCAGTGGGTGGGGGGTCAGAGCCTACCACAGTCAGCTCACACATAGCAAACCCGCGGTGTAAACATGAGGTGTTTATCGGTACACTCGGTCTGAAATCCCATGTTGTCAGGACTTCTTTCTACTTCATTTTCTCAATTGGTAATGAAATGCCCGCATCTAATTTCGAAGTAACCTAATATGCATCTATTGATTTTGCGTAATCTCTGAGATTCAAAAGATAAGGCTTCGCCGTGATAGGGATGTGGAAATATGCTGGAGCGCACTTCGTCTTCGTTTGGTGTTAATGCTTCTACTTATATAAAGATTAACGCACCGTTAACTGGTGTTTATAACATCATATGTCGCAAGGTGGCCTGGTGTTTATTGCTTTCCTTCCTCACCTTTTGTTGCTAAAAAGCGAACGAAAAAAAAAGAGATGCAGGTCTTTGAGCAACAATGTTTGTTTTGTTTGTTTGTAGGTTGCAAATGTATGCAAAATACAGTCGACTTATTCTTCAGACGTTAACAGTTATTCCCATAATGAAAAAAGTCACTTTGTCTCGACATCTTGCTTTGCCTTTACATTACACGTTTTCAAAACCACCGCAGCCATTGTTGAGCATTCAGAACCAGTGATGTGTGCGTTAACCTTCTGGCATTCATCCAACACCGCTACTTGTAACTATCACGCTTCAACACTCAAGTATGGGGTCCGGCGTGGGCCGGCTGGAACAATGGCGGCGTGCAGTTTCGGCGGGCTTGGCGGACAGGCTGTATAGGATCAAACACGGACAAAAGTTAGCCAGGAGGCCAGTGGACATAATTAGAATGTTTTGACAACAAATTATAAATCTATAATGCTTCAATTAGTGTAACATTGCAAATACAGCGCTGTGCTTCATTTACCAATGTCACCGAAAGAAAGGGGACGAAATATTATCAAACCGACTGTACATGTGCATGTGCATGTGCATGTGCATGTGCATGTGCATGTGCATGTGCATGTGCATGTGCATGTGCATGTGCATGTGCATGTGCTATGATTATGTTGAGGTGAAAGAGAAGGGTCAACTCGACGGAAAGCAGCAATCTGTGCATATGTCCGACTATGTGCGCTTGACAGTAAACGGTCTCAGCATATCCATGCACCACCGGCTGTCCTTCCCCTAGCCGATCAATACAGCTTAAGTCCGAAACGAATACAACTATCTGTTTCCGACCACAGCGAAAATTTCTTTGCAACTCCCCTGCAATATCAATGAGCAGTCCTTGGTGCTGAAACCATGATTGTTGTTGTTCCACTGTTTGCTAGTACTAGTATACTAGTATATCTCGCGCAAGCTATATAATCTGGCAGGATGCATAAGTACCACCGCTGCGCACGCCGCGGAGCAACAGCAGCCATGATTTAGGCCCAGAATGTAAGATGATGGTACTCACGTCAACCAACCAGACTAAGGAAGCCTTATCTTTAAGGAAACTAATCACGAATTGAAAATGACGTACTAGGAGTTCTTGATTAATCTAGCATAGATTATGGCGAGTATTCACTTTTATCGTACATCTATGTACTATGGTTTGGAATGATAGTAAGAGAAAATCAGTATGAATGGAACTGGCCTACAGATTTGACATCAACATTACAATATTCATATGACGTCAGCACGGTTATTCTATTTCAGGGGTGAGATGGATTAGAACCTCATTCCTTTTTCAAACGAACATTGTAGCATTTCATGGAAATAGTGCTTTCAGTTCTTCACTAACAATTATTTCCTGATCACGGTACCAAATGGACTGGTCCAGATATTGTACGTAGTGGATAGGTGAACGCACCCTTTCAGTTGGTATCGCCTGACACCGAACGATCCCGCCGACCGGTCGATATCGCCTTTGGCTGATTGGGATTAACAGCTGAAGCGGTAATCTAACGACACATTACCTATCGATCTGTGAAACAGGATCTCTTAATGCCGAGATTCGCGTCAATATTGCCGCTCAATGCCTCATCGGGGCAGGATTTGTGTTTTAACGCGACACATCAGACTTAGCCAATCGGCTATCTGCCGGCCGAGACGGTTGCATACCTGTTCCGAACTTGCTGTATCATTTTGAGCCCAGTTGCACCAATTATGCGGTTTTGTTACCTCATGTGGATAATGTCATCAAACTGCAATAGTCGTGCCAAATACATATTTATTCGCCGTACAAGTTATAGACGCATGTACAGTAACCGAACGTCGGGTTGTCCGTGACCGACTCGATCCTATAGCCTAAATGATACAAAAGAATTAAATCTTTGAAGTTAAGTTCAATAGGGGATGATGTTTGTCGAACAGCCTAAAAAAAGAACAATGCATAGACAGGTCTGCTATATAGCGCTATTGACTAAGGCATATATGTACATCTGATTTGCTACCATACTTGGATCAGCAACCTGTCCACGTCTGATGAAGCCAGATGTAATAAAAAACCAAGAGGGATGATGCAATCGCCACATGTGAGGCACCCGCTGACATGACCCATAACTGCACTAGTCTGAACAAGAGCGTTCTCTGACCTAAGGTTCTTGGAACAGGCCATCAATAACAGGGGGCAGCGGAAGGCGTCATTAAGACGATACTCCCTGGAGTGGACCAGCACGACACGTAAGGAGGTTCCGTGCGTGTTATGAAGACACATTCCATTGTTCACAGAGGAAAACCACTGATCAGGAAGAAAGGATATCCCCCTCTGAAAAAACGTTCACAGAAAAGAGTCAATTGGATTCTTTGACTGAATGAAAGTTGACTTTGAGGTCGACTTTCTTGCTCTGACATGATCCTCTGAACCCCCCCCCCCCCACGCCCGTGAGAGCGCCTCCGGGAACAAAGCCCGCTAACTGCCCCATCATTGACCTATTCGGACGCTCTACCGTGACAGATGTTCAAAGATCAATGTTGATTTGGCTCGTGACGTCGCTCCTTCCATCCTCAGTGGCGCCGACTGAATGGTCACGTGGTAATCCCAACCAATGAGCTACCCTGTTGAGATCCGGGTAACCGACAGGTATTTCCATGATCATATGCTAATTTCAGTCTTAACCAACAATTCTGAATATGGATTCAAAGAAGATAATCAATTTTCAAGACTTGGGCAGATTTTTGAAGACTTTGAAAAGCAGAAAGATCATATTCTGCGTGTTTCACTTTTCCAGGACTTACTCTACAGTGCGGTACATCAAATGCCACCTGTCAATAACTATCCCTCCCATCTCTATGTAATGTTGCTACAGATATCGGTCGTTTGCGAGAAGAACAAAACAAGTATGAAAGAACCCGTAAAATAATACATGTATTTACAATCGACAGTAGCTCTAGCTCAATGATAAGGACTGTACAACCAGGCTATGTTAAGTAGGGAAAAAACAGTGCTGTGAGTAAAGCGGGCACATAGGAAGATACTAACGTCTAACGAATCGACAGGAAACGCCATAAAAATGCCTTCATGTCCAATAACATGGCGGTCTGCGTGAGCCTATAATGTACACGTGTCCTGACCGAAGGTCATCCCTTACATATGTCCGCGTCTTCGTCCTGCGAAATAGGTTAAAGGGGAGACGGTGCCTCACACCATCTCAAGCCACGGGTTTACGGTTTCGGTCGACTTGGAATGAGTTTTGAACGCAATTATTCCCATCCTTTGAAGCATTGATCTTAAACTTCTCTCCATTTTTGCACCGTATCAGTCGAAATAATCAGAACGCGCAAAAATAGTCCTGGGACAAGACATTAATGCACTGTGTCGGTCTTCCTCAGTGAAATGAAAAATACATCTTTCAGTGTAACACGCCAGCTCCGTGGGCATGGGGCGTCGGCTGCGTATGTTTGTCACGCCCAGGGCCTCGGCAGGATATCTAACTACGTTGCTACAGGCTGTAAGGCGAGGCTCTGATAGACGTATGAAGTATCTTAGAATAATACAGAATTACCTTCCTTGTCTGTGGTGAATAATGACATAAATGGTTTGTCCGTTGGTGTGACTTTCAATGACGTCACTTAGTTTTTATTTCATTGTGGCACTAGCTGTTGATGTCGCATATTGCGAAATTGCAAGGTTGATATTTTGCAAGTCACGACGTCGACAGCATATTTCCATTCATTTACACGTCGAAGCGCCCAATACTGTTGAGAATGGCAAAATGCAATTGATGTTTCCACCAGAAAATGTTTCACAGCTTTCATATCGATACACATCTGTATGCCTATCCTATATATTCTGTTGCATCTACCAACATACTGCTACTCTGAACAGAGCTGGTAGCATTTAGATAACGTGAAGAGCCCTCTTCCGGTTCATCTTTATATTGCAGGCTTCACACAATCAGGACTACAATAATATACTAGTCCTTATCGCTTTACTAAAAAGGCACATACGGAATGTTTGACTTTTCATGTTAAGTTTAACAAAAGCCCCATAGAATATTACTGAACTAAGATAATCTCAGAACAATAGGAACACCAGCTGTATTTCTCTGTAGTGAAGTAGAGAAGTAAGGTAAACTGGAACTCGCTCTTTAAGGTATAGGAACCTAAGTGGAGATCTGCTAAGCTTACGTCATTCTTGTTCATTGACGAGTACACTTATCACATTGCTCGATCAACTAACCAACTCATTAACTTACAACTACTACTTTTAAGTCATTTAGTCATTTTAAATGTTCATTGCAAAACCTTTGTTGTCAATTCATGCATTATTCTCAGTTCTCACTGCGAGCTAGACGGAATGTTCCAGAATCAAAGTAAGGCCGTGTTGATTTGATTATATGGATGACATCCGTGCGCATCAATTTTCGTCCGTTTCCAAAAGAAAAATTCCGCCATACTGTAAGTAAAACAAATCAGCTGCAAAATTAGCAAATATATGCCATAAGTTGCCAAAAAATATCGGAAAACGGAATCTTATGTCGTATGATACCAAATCCAAAGTCAAAGATGTGAAAGAACAAAAATGAAGAATCTATTATTCAGTATTTCATACTCTTTGTGTTTACTTGTTCAACCTTTCTGACTACTTAGATTTCATAATGAAGGCAACTTTATTTGGCCAACTTATTTTTTATTTGCACGCTTGCATCGGTTTTGGGGTTCCCAGAGGATGTCATCCATATAATCAAACGACCATGGTCTAACGAGTGTAGCATTCCATCCTGGTATGCCAACCTTACTAACCCGGGACGGTTTTATAGAGGGGAGTGACTGTGGAGCGACAAGACGGTTTGTTCCTGGGTGTGTGGGCGGGTGGGCGTGTGTGTAAAGGAAATGAAAATGTGGATAAAGGTCAGTTGAATATTACACAACTGAAAATGAATACGGTGGGAAATCTATCCTGGAACCGCCGTCTTGTCCCTCTTCTATTCTTCTCCCCTTTATGAAAGCGACCTTCGGGCTGTTCTGTTGACTGATTTCTATTTGTAAATCTGAAAGGGAAGGGATACAAAAAGTTAACCGACTGCCGCCTCCAGAAGTTTAACACTCCGCGTGTCTGGGCCGATGACAAGAACGCCATGTAACCGGCGCCAGGCACACGGAGGGTTAAAGTCTCGGAACAGCCCTTCTCCACCCCTGTACCACCCCTCTCTCCTGACGACCCCTCCGGACGTTCTGGTGGCTGACCATGTTATCCTTTCCCTGCAGAACCAGCACTGGCAGTAGGCCCCGAAACTACCCCGATCTCAACGCTCTGCCTGCGTGGTGTAGTCGCCATGGCCTCCCCGACGTAGTGAGGTAGAGCAGTAGTTCTCCTATTGCATGCCGTGAATCTCATTCTCACCAGCACGACTCCATCTCCTCCACCAACCGGTATGCTATCCCGGCATTCCGTCACCTGCACACCAGTGAGTCACGTGACAAATGTGTGATGCGCACGCACGCATGCTTCATGTTCATGTTGCACGTGCACATGTGTCATTATGCACCAAACATCTCTTTTAGCATTTCTTTTGATTATTTGCTTTGAAGTAGTGTAGTTTACCTTTTTGATATGTAACAGCACTTATGAATATCTATATCTCTTTGTGGAGCAGGCGTGATACCAGCTGTATTAATGTGATATCAGACTTTATTCTATGAACGTTTCCAAAGATTTTGACGGGGCAGGGTTGCTCTGGTGAAATGAATGGAGATGAAAATGAGCGTTGTCATTTTAATGCTGATTGATATCACGTCAGTTCCCATTTGTGACCCAGAAGCATTTACTGATTTATTTCTGATATGAAGGGTCCTAATGTCTTGCACGTGTGTGTGTGTTTGTCTGTCACTTTGCAATGATATAAAGTTGATGAGAGTTCCATGCCATGTATGTGTTCTATGTTATAATCCGCGCGCTGTCTATGTTGTGTACCTATCTGAAGTGTTAACGTGTATGCCTGTGCAGTGAACGAGGTGCATTCTGCTTGCATGGGGTTTTACAGTGACCTAGCTGTCTTGGCGACATAGAATGTTGATAGATACAGCTCACTTAGATGATGTATGGTAAACTAAATGGGGAATGAGTGCAACCGTACTTAACATGACATATAAATCATAAGGAAGAGACTGTTAAGACCTTTAGGTAGATGAATTTTTGAACAAAATTGATGTTGTGCATAAGCCAAAGTTCAAAGTCCATGCATTCTTTTTTCAAGAAAGACGTATTCAAGACGGACTGATTTATCTGAAGTAGGTGGAAGCGGCGTCGGTGTTCACGGTAATGTGCAAAGCCTAAAGAAAAATAAGGACCGAAATAAGGAGCACTTTGTGCCCACACGTTGCTTGGCAAGCAAACGTACCGCAGAATATGTCGGACTGAACAAATCCTTCATTTCGTATATCCGGGGGAATTGGATATTTGATATAATTATGTAGTTCTGCTGATCTACATAACATACCTTAGATAGACATTGCTGAAGCTGCATCAGATGCACCCCCACCCCCCACCCCCATCTGCTGTCCCGTCATGCCTTTCGGGTGCCTGACCATTTGGCATTTTGTCACCTAAACATTTGGCCCTTGTCTAAACTAGAAGGACAGATTAGCTTATCACTGTTATCAGAAGTAGAAATCAGCGTATGTCAGCACGCTTTCAAAGTGGATAAACTAATCTCCCTTTGACGCTCAGGAATAGGTCAGAGGTCAATGTGACAGAGTTGCTCATGGATCATCATACGCGTTTGGCATGTTGCTGTTGACATTTCCTTCTTGTGTCGGTTTCACTTCTTGTATTGCTCCTTTGTTGACACAAGAGTGGGAAGGAGAAGATGGGGGCGATAAGGCGATGGCCTGCGCGCTTGAGCCCATGGAGTTTTCCGCTTAACACTGTGAGACTACTTGTCCTGATATGACCCCCTCAAACTGAAACTTGAAACCAAACGTTTTGCATTGTGGTGTCATTTCCAATGGCAATGTAGGCATTTGAAAGATGGCTGATATTATAAGATGTGATCGTCTGTAACCAGTCTATGTCATATTTTGCTGATAACGTCTCAGAATTTTTGTCCTCGTATGAAATTGTACCATCGCGGTCTGAATAAGTCTTGTGAAACCCCCTATATTGGTCCTCACAGCATTCGATAAAAGCTTCTCTCCATGAATTGACATTTAAGCATAAGTTATTTCGCTAGCGTCTTCATTTATTGTATGTTTATAATGTACATAAAGGCTGAATGTCTACCTTGGATTGATTGAAAATGGCGTCTTACATATTTTTAAGTTCTTCTTGAAATATCAGCTCCCCCTAATTTTCAACAATTTCATAGGATTTAACGCTTAGCATATACAGCACTTATCTTTAAGTTGCCGACTATTGTTCATTTTACAACGCTGTATGCCAAGATAAACTTGAACGTAATTCAGTCATCGGACGGCCTTGGAGGCTGTATTGTATCCGCCATTTCTACCACCCCTACCGCATGTAGACTGTCTGTGCGAGCCGTGTCTCCCTATTC
This sequence comes from Branchiostoma lanceolatum, assembly GCA_035149815.1. Classification (NCBI taxonomy): domain Eukaryota; kingdom Metazoa; phylum Chordata; class Leptocardii; order Amphioxiformes; family Branchiostomatidae; genus Branchiostoma; species Branchiostoma lanceolatum. The sequence goes on from CM068868.1 coordinate 23,223,269, forward strand.
GCGCCCCCATTCGGTTGGCTGCGGCAATACGTCTTGCCGTATGTAATTTGACAAGGGAGGTCCCCTGGCGGAGATGGCTCTGCGCGAGAGATCCCCGACTGATGACTGCTGTTATTGATACAGACCTGTGTGTCTGAAACATGGCCACACAGCTTCCACAGGCCTCCGCATGTGTTTACATCAGAGTGGATATAAGAATTTGCACATGCAGCAGCTGCTGTTACGATGTACCTAAGTTTGAACATTTAAATTGCTATATCATTCAGGGTTGCGGCAGTTCAAAAATGTTGTACATGCTTTTGAATGTTGCGCTCATCTATGTATTACTTGGTCCGATGAGATTTATAAACCTCCTTGCTTAGTCTCATATCGGTGACGCTACCGCCTTGTGAGATTCCAATACATCTCGAAGGTACTTCTTAAGTAAAAGTATCACGTGCACATGGCTATTTCACTCGCGTACGGTCGGCTAGTCTATGGGTGGTACTTCAGCCCCTGCATGTATGCTTCGTAATTGGTGATAACCATGTAATGTGCTTTTACTGACTGGCCATACCTGTTGGATGAGTTGTTTGATGTATTTTCTATTTTCTTCAAAATTCCCTATTTTCTTTATTCTGGTATAATGACATCTTTTAGCGCCATGAGGGTTCATCTTCCATGTCTCAAACACGACAACACACTGAAAAGCACTTATACATTCATATTTTCGATAAAAGTTTGACAAGAACATCCCTGTACAATTTGCATTATCTCTTTGTCTATCTTAGGTGACTTTCATCCCTCTATTGTCTTCTGGGATCTGGATATATTGAAATATCTTTTGAAAATGTAGGTCCGTGATCGATGCCTTTAGCTTGTAGAACTCGAAGCTGTGGCATGATCTGTTCAGCAACTTTCAAAGTGACGTGAGTCTGCGTTTGTCACGCTGCGTTATGACATCATCGACGAAAACATGGTTTTTTCCTTCGTTTTAATTTTTTTTTGTTTCTTAATTTCTTTTTTAGTTTCTGTAGTGATTCGCCCTGTGGAATATTCCTTAGCCGCCAAGTGGAGAAAGCATGGAGAAACATAGGAGTGAACTGTTGGAATGAACTTGTAGGGATCATCCGTAACAAACAGCAATTTTGCACCTGATTAGCAAAATGAATAGCGTCAAATAATGACCAAATCAGTATTTGTGACTGCCCCATTACCGGTACTACACTGTTTGTGTGATAGTATCTGACGGAGGCAAGAATGCTGCATTTGCTCGCAAATGTTTCTCTCTCCAGCCGTTTTCCCGTGTTCTCCGCTGCTAGGATCTCCCAGCCGGAGCCCCCGCGCTCCCTGGCAGTGTTCCGCTTCAGCTGCCCCCGCATATCGATTGCTGGCCGGTGGCACAGATGTTCCTTTGGTATTCTGCCGGTGATTCAGGGGCTGCTGACGAAGCGGGATTACCTCAGCAGCAGAATAAGAGAGAAAACCAGTCAGTTACCTCGACCGATCCTGAAGAATGTCGACTTTTACCTGTCTGTTGAAAATAACAATTTTCATATTCTACATGGCGCTGACAGTAACCATTGATTTAAGACAGCGGTTTGTTCGCACGGATGATTCTGGTCTTTATGACGAAAAGGCCTTGTTCTCGGATCTAGCAAACTAGTGCAAAATAGTACAATAGTTTGTTGACTTTGATACGTTGAATAAGAATGTGCTTTAGCATTGCTTCATGAGTCACCATGCTTAACTTTGGGTTTGGGCACATGTCATTTCTTCCTTCCTTTATGGACAGGAGGCGCTCTTTATTCATGATTTACTCGAGCTGCCCTCCCTTCTCAGGCGCCATCTTGAATATTCTAGTCTGCTACCAGCTTTGTTTTTCAGCACCGGCCGGTGATCTTTTTCAACATTAACATATGTCTGTGTCTTCTTCTATTGGCCAGTGGAAAATCAAAATGTCTCCAAACGATCTTCAGCAAAGGTTCATTACGACAACATGACCTTATTTGGTCTGGGATGGCTAAAACCCTGCTGTGCCCCACCTTCCTTCCGCCCCCTATCGATCTGACACGAGCAGTGCAGATATTCCGTGCCTTGAGAGCGCCCGGCAGGTGAGGGAGTGGTCGCTGCTGCTGGATCAATCGCTTTTCAATGGGCATTTGAGTGCAACCCTGTGTCAGGGAGATTCCATTGTACAGGCTCGCGGAGGGGCCATTTTTCTATCTATGTACAGTTTGCCCATTTGCAAAACCGCCGGGATAATTGTGCAAGGGACTATACGTTTGCTATTCAGAGGAATCTTATCGATCATTTTCCATTTGTTAAGGTAAAATCCAAGAAACACAACCTTCGAATGGTTCCAACACTGAGTAGCTAGAACAACATTTTTACAGTGAAAGGACGGCATTTGCCTAATTATGGAGGAACTTTGCGCACTATCTTTCTTTCTAATTATCCATCTTATAAAGTTATATAGCTAGCTTCATAATACTGGCCGAGGTGTGGTGTGGTGTGGTGTGCATCACCTTATCTGGTCAGATATGATTCTGGATGGGTCCAGTAGGTTAGAAATGGCGGTGCATAAAGAGTTACCTTAGGAAGAAGGTAAATCACCGATGTGCAGGTCTGGTCGTACTCCTGTACAGGGTCTCCTACAGCGCACATGGCTTGTTCTAGCCTGGAGCGGATGTAATATTGATAACCATATCATATCGTATCAAAGTTTATTTGCAAGTACGTTGGCTTAGCTAGGAAACAAACATGTGGTAGAGATATGAACAAAAGTTTATGGAAGGTCACTAAGGACTAATTCAAATGCTAGTGTCGGCTATATCTAGACAGCTTCTATGATAATAACAATAATGATAATAAGAATATCATATAGCAGCCCCCTTCCGACTCACGGGAGCAGCCCAGGTACTGCACTGGAAGGTGCCACTTGTCTACCTGGGGGTAGGAATTGATAAGGTCGTTTCCAATAAAGATGACGTATGTCCATAAGATCCTGCTCTCAGCTCTATATAAGATTGAGATGATAAACGTAGTTTTATCGGCTGGCATTTTGTACAGACTCTGTCCGTCTGTTTTCCTTATTAGATCGTTATGAGAAAAGGATGGACAAATTTCATTACTTCATTTCAGCGATAACTGATGTAGTTGGTTAATGTTATATTGCGGGTTTAACATGATTTATATGTATACAGGTCTTGTGATGGATGCTGATACTTTATTTCTGTTCTGGCATTAATTCATGGTGATGAATTAATCTGTTTTTCCTGACATTACTGTACCACTCAAACTACATAAGGTCACTTTTAGCTTTGAAAGTATTTTACAAACCTTAATTTCACCACGTTTTAAGACCTTTTACATATGGCATATTTTGCCTTAACTGCTAAATGTATAGATACATTTGAATCTCGAGATTTAAAGTAAGCAGAATCATATGTCCGTCTGATTTTGTAGGCTATATAACCGTGCTAGCTTATTCCCCACATAGAACGTCACTGTCCACAGCTTGCGTCTGGCCCTATCCGGACCGCGGTGGCGCAGTATTGATCTCGCCTGGTGGAAACCTCCTCTTATTACAACCTGAGATGTCTTTCATAAAACAGGCCGCCATGTTTGGGAGGACTCTTTCTCCTGGTAGATTATACGGATTTAGAGCCTTTAGGGTGTAGAACTCTATGCTTTGGTAGCGCCGTTGCTTTTAGGTTAGATTTCCTGTCTGTCTGCTGTGTTTTCAAGGGTCACTTTAAGGTTATAGATACGCTATTACCTAGGCATCTTCCTTTAATTGCCTTGTAACGGTGGTGTTTAGATAGGAACGCGGCCATCACTTTTGCAAACCTACATTACATGATAAGGAACCGGCTTATGTTAGACGACAGTCGTAGTTCCTTGTGTGGAGATGAGGTTTGGGTCAGCATTATCAGAAGAGATAGACAAATGCACGCGCACAGATAGAAGACGTCCGTTAAGAAAATCCTTCCCAGCGCCCCAGTTGCTCGGTCCGCCTTACACCCACCCTCCCCCATCGATCTGTGGACCATTGTGCGGCAGATTTGATTTGCTTATCTCGCGACTTCATTACGGGAAGATTGAACGGCATTTAGGTGCTCATTCCAATCGGGCAGGCTCGGTAATAATAACCTGCTGTATTTACATGGGATGATGGCCGCCGTCTGTTTCACGTCCCCCCACGCCGCCCAGCTGGCAGGACCGCCACCTGCGGGACAGCACGAAACGGGACAGGGCGGTCTACGTGGAGGGGCACATGCAGGTCCAAACCACCATGCAAAATACTGCACTCAATATGCTTAGAAACCTTAAGTTGTTTGGGATTGTTAATAACCTTTACACAATCGGGTTGTCGGTCTAAATGGGGCCTTGCAGGCATGGATACTATGACATCATCAATTCCTTTGGCAATATGGATGTTGTGTCTTGGAGCTACTTGTTTTTCAAAGTGCATTTAGATTGATAGAGTTTAGCGGTTTGTTGCAGCCATACGTCAGGCTAGCCAGGCTGATATCGTACAATGTTTTGCGGTTCGTGTACGGAGTCATCCCTCCTGACGTACTTCAGAGTTGCCAATCACGCCCAGCGCTTATCAGATCTACATGAATGGATTTGCTGCTGACGTGTTCAAGTACCCATGGCGGCATCCGCTAGATAACCTACTACAGAGCCCCACATGCACACAGAGAATATCCTCGCCTATCGTATACGTTGTCGGCTATTGTCATGAATATTTTTAAAAAAATGCACTTACTTTTACTTGTTTCCATGTAAAACATATACAAAATGCCATTATTTTACTGTAGTATATTCAAAACCCTATTCCAGGCTTCAAATTTTGGATAACAATAGCTTCACCCCTCCCCCCACGAAGAGCAAACACAAAGGCCCCATTTTTCTGGCACTTAAAGTGCCCTTTCATGTACCTGTCGGCCGAAGATTTAAAGAAATTTGTCAGATGTTTGACAGCATATGAACAATACATGAAGGAAATCAGAAAAGGTTAAAGATATATGGCTTCCAAGAATCACAATTACATTAAGTATATACACAAATTTCTATACTTGATTTCGTGTTATTGTTTCAGCGATTGGTTCTTCCCTGATATATTTCATATGTATACGCAGCGTTCTCATTTGAACGAATCAGGTCATATCAAATATTCATCAATACGGCATCGCAGCGGGTACACTGTGCACGTATGTCCCAACATCAGGGACAGACAGACTCCAGGGCTCCAATCTTCTTGGTGCTATTGTATCGCAAAAACGGCCCATCCAAATCTTATTTTCCGACATCGATGATGATCATCAGTTTACCAGCTGTACACTAAGATTGTACAGCACTGTAACGTTGCTGTTCTAATTATGCAAGCACAAGTAAGAATAAATAATGAGATTACCTAACGAACATAATGTCAGGCAGTACTCAACAATATCAGTTATGATTTTGCCATAGTCCCTCGCCAGGACAGGTCGTCACAATATCCAACAGTGCCCACTTGAAATTCATGAGCGGGGTGTCGTTACTGGTAAATTAACATATAGATGAATTAGGGACACCGACAATTGGTGAAACCGTTATTGTTACTACATCATTACTGCAGGTTGTACTTTAAATGCCTGTGCTGTAACAATGCTATTTATTGGATGCTTGGGTGGAAAAAGCCATTTCGTTCGTTTAGAGCATTATGCTCTGAGAGGATCTCAAGATTTTCCACTTTTTGCGCCCTTGTTGACGTTACGAATGGTGTTTTTTACGTCTTTTATGCTTCAAGAACAGCAACTTATCATTCATTAATTATTCTAGAATTCATATTACACCACAAATATACCATTGTAGTAAAGGAATCCCAGGTTTTATGTTGCTCACATCTAAATTCCATTTAGTTTGTTTACATATTGGTTACGCACACTTAGCGGGTCACAAACAAATCGCTAGAGTGAAACATCATAGGATTGCTTCAATTTCTTGACTGAATGTCTGTCTATCACAACAAATGTTTGAGATTTTCCACGCGTATCTTTACATCAATGATGACAAATACCCCAACATTAGACTTGTTTGCCGGCGGCAGAAAGAATTGGTGCGTATCGAACGCACGGACCATCTTCCTCCAGGTTGGCTAGAACTGAATACGTGCAGTCGTTCGATTTTCTCCCTTTCAGGCAGACGTAAGCTGAAGTAACATACCATCCAGCTGACTTGTCAAGAAGAGCAAAGCACAACTTAAACTTTACTTAAACTCTTCTTTTGCTTTAGACACCACGCCGCCATCTGTTGAGGTCACTGACCTCCATTAGACTAGGTTGTTCCGCGGGACGTTCTCATTATCTGTGAGGGGCCAGTTCCAGGTAACCCCTGACAAGCTGGGATTGTATATAACCAATAGGAACAACGGGAGGTTGACTTTCGTGATTGATGGTGATGATGATGTTGGTATTATCTACCGCATCCGTCCTAACATCGGTACAGTCAGACACTTGGCGGTAGAAGTGCCCTTTTATCCGCACCAATTTGCTCTTTTTATTTATATGTTTGAATCACAATTAGAATCACGAAATGGGCTTGGAACTGTCGGAACTTTGTCATCATTTCTTGTCAACAAGTTTCTCACAAATCTTATCAGATTTCTAATCCCCACATTTTTTGTGGAACTGATCATGACTTTTTTGTTTTCCTCCAACTGTTCTTTCTTTCCACTTTTCCACTTTCCCCTAGTCTCCCTAAACGTGAAACTGCCTGCTGTTCCCTGAACAGTACCAGAAGTTGATAACGCCTTCAGATACTACCAAGATTGATCCTCTCCTTGGGGTCCGTTCTTATCTTTCTACATAAATTCTCAAATCGTGACGTGTATCTAAAGATATTTCAATCAAGTTACCGCCCCTGACTGTTTTGATATATTTGTGTTTGACTAGCAGACGATAGTCATCGATAGCTCCACGTATTGTATTGTTTAACTTTTGTGATTAAGAGTTTTTCATAAGTTATTACTATCATTCCTTGTACGTATCATTAAAAAATGGTTAACATTGTTTTCATTACGTCAAAGCTGCGCCTAAGCTCATTTTTGTCGGTGAAACATTAGCGGCTTGTATGATCTACATTCCGCGTATAATATTACGTCATGGCCATGTTTAAAACACTTTGTTGCAAAGAACGTACAATCATAACGTTACTTTCTTTTGTGACATTTGTTATATTCTATGCTCAAATCTGTCTATTTTGCCTTGTTTTTGTGTCTGTATGTTATTTTGTATTAAGTTTTCTAGTCAACACTTCAATCCAAGACTGACTTTGTATGATTTCTTTATCTTCCATGCACTGCCACGTTGTTCATTTTCTGTGCGGTAAGCTGATATATTGCTGGCATGATGAAGTTCTTTTCTTCCATGATTGTTTTAGTCGCAAATCAATAAATTATGTCCTAATTCCGTGACCATGGTGACCTCCATGGTGGCGTAAATATATTTATAGTGTCCTTCTGTAACGGGTATAGCCATGTCTTTCTTCGCAACTTAATGTACATGTTTGTGTTTTTATTTTCTAATCGATACCGAGGAAACAACAAAGACAGTGATTTTTTGCAGGTTGTTTCACGCATAGCTGTCCCTGCCATTATTTTGTTGCGGACAACAGTGTACATATACGGTCTTGAACTTCCTTCATCTCTGATTCTTGTCGATTTGCAGCCATCTTGATGCCTGACGATGCTTATGGCGATTTCTTCCTCCTCTCGCTCACCGGTAAAGTGTACGTAGGAATCCCTTCCTCCCTGTGATGTTTTGGGGCGTGTTTGAGCGGCCGTCCCCCCGCCTGCATGTTCTGTGAACGGTCCCCTTCTCTCCCTGCCCCTGCTCGGGCCCACCTGGGCCCCCCATCCTCCCCCTAATGGGATTCCAATCGAATTCAGCCTTCCTGGCAGGTTGGCGAGGTGTCGTACCTCACGGATATGCGCATTTCTGCTGTGCGCCGCGTTTCTGCCGCCTAATGGCGAGCTAATCAGCTTACACCACAGTCGGCTTACCCGGATCGTGGCAGAGCCGTAGCTGGACGCCATCCACCGCCATATTCAGGTGTTTTCTACTTATTTGTGTGACGGAATTTCCGAGATTTCGGATTGGCGCGGCCCCCTCTTGGCCCGCCCCGCCCCTACTGTCCCCCTTTTGTAATGGAGGTGCTCTCCGGCGCGAAAGAAGGATCGTTCTTACGGGACAATAACGTCTTTAGGAGCGGCGGATCCCTAAGTCTCCTGGGGCAAAGGTGAGTACAATAGGGAGTCAGGAAGCACGAAATGTTGTAAAGTCTCATCCTCGTAGTTATAATCCGACATAAAGGGGCCCAGGTAGGGGAGCCAAGGGCGCAAACATAATTTAAGGCGCATCCACTGTATTCATTCCTTCGCGTGCGTCAAAAATGTCGATTTTGGAGACGGACTAGCCTTGCGGAGCGGTGTGATCGGAATGAAAGAAACAGCTTGAGAGAATCGATCAGCGTCTTGTGCAGGCCGGGCCGTCTTATTTCCGATGCTGACGATTTCTTCACTCCGCAGAGGAGAGTAGCTCTCGTTTGCATGTTGTTGCGACATCGTCTTCTGTTGAATTTACCGGTGCATTGTTCTTTGCACCCATGCTTGCCCTCTGTGCCTGCTTTCTCGAGTCGTTACATGACTTTGACATCGTAGCGACTGTGTCTAATCACCTAAAAGTCATCGGTCGACAGTGGAACCGCCCTAGAAATGCCCCTGGGGAGCCCCCGCTCAATCTGGGCAAAGCCCCCATGACTTTTTAACGACAGTCCATCTGAGAAAACAGCGCCTCTCCTCCGCCCCCTCCATCAGTAAATGCGTGTCGGGCCCGCGGAGCCGCTGGACCGAGCACGGAGCCCCTCGCCCGGAAAATGGGGCAGAAAATTTCCAGGGCGACGATACCGGAGCCCCTGGCAAGGTAATCCTTTCTCATGTGTGTTGTCAGTGAAGGGGAACGGGCTTGATGTTGACCTGAGCGGCGGGTTGATTGCGCGGTGCCGTGTTTGTGTGTGGAAGGTGTGTCACCTGGGCCGGCCCCACCTTCTTCCCCGCTCTGTAACAGGTGGGCAGCCGGCCGCCATGACCGTCATGCCTGGACTCTGATTGTCATTTTTTTCCGGAATATTCAGCAAGTGGGCGGAATGCGAAATTTCTTCCTCTGACGTCCGGGGAGAAATAACCCCCAGCTCGGGATTATTTACAGGGAGTTGTCGGAATGGGCGCTTCACCTGGCGGGGCTCTAACAGGTGAACACGGCACACCGACAGGTACCTGCCTATTGTTGCTTCGTCTCGCTCAGTCATTCTTGTCATGACAGTTATAGGTACGCCTGCTGTGTCGCAAATAGAACGTGTCGCTTCTATGATAAGATAACGTTCTGGCTTCTGTTTTCTAATTATCAAGTGATTCCGTTAAGTTCGTTAGGCGCGTCTGTTTAGCCGGTGGCGATGTCTTCTTAGTGTCTTGTGGGAGAATTGTTTAGGTTTTTTCCGTGTATTTTCCCCACACGCATTCTTCGTCGATAAGCAGTTAGTATAAACCATTATCACAGTCCAATAATACTAGAATTGAAACTATCAGGCATTGCTAGTTGAAGAGCTTGGTGAACTTTGACCCCTACAGGTCAGAGATTTGGTAGTGTTGACGTCATATTCGGAACTATTGATGGGCAGAAAGAGGGGAAGGAATGTGGAGTGGGGAATCAGGACGATTCATCTTCGGCGTTTTTAGTCTGACCACGCATGTGTGGCGTCAGAACACAGGTGAGCCCTATCTGCTTCTCCCGGGCCTCAGGAGGGCGCCTTTGTCTGGGCCACAATTGATTTGCTACGCGCGAAATTCTGCCCGGCGTGACGCGGGGACTGGCTGGGGTACTGAATGGGTGGTTGTGAGGAGACGGCCTGCCCACATATCATATTTGGGAGCCCTCTGTCAATGAGACCTTCCTCCTGTGGTCCACTTAGCGCACTCCTGTATTAGAGCAGACTGTCTGCCGTGCTTAGACATATACGGGAATTCTATCAATTAGGGAAATATGATAAGCGATAAGAAATCCTCTCCTAGCAAGCGTTTAGCAAGCATTAGGGTTTTACAGAGCCTCTGTCGCTGGCTCTGTTGGCTGTGTGCTCGAAGTTGTAATTTTTGCTTAATGGTGTTAAAACGATGGCGGGAGTTAGGTGTGTGATATGGCGCTTATATCTGATCAAAATCTTCCCGCCATGTGCCTTGTGCTGGCAGGTTGGGTCCTCCCACAGCAGGCATTGGCATGCTGCGCGCGGAGCCGCGCTCCGTGTGACGTGTGTGCTGTGGTGGGGTCCACCGCCGGGGTGGCTGCCATAAAGTGTCTGTAAGGCGGGAACTACAGCCTAAAGCTGGGGGCTCGCTTTCTCCCACTGTTTCTGCGCGTCTGGGAAAGGGACGGGCGATGTGACGACCGTCGGCTGTGTGCTGCACGCTGGTGACCCGGTCGATACGTGGGGAAGTACGGTAGGGGGACGGGAGGGGCCTGGCGACTGGAAACGTCAACTCTGAGGATCCTCACGTTATCTGCCTCCCGTCTGCGCTTTAAATCAGGCTTCCAGAAGATGACGTCATTGTCCGTACAGGTAGGCTAGATAACTAGGGACAAACCGCGGATTGTTGCGGTGTAGTTGTTGTTTGGTATTCGCACGGGAGAGTGGTTAATCTCTCTCCTCACGGTTTTCTGAGCTGGAGTGGCGACGCTATTTGTCTGCCATGATATCTCGAATATTTCATTTGAGACATTGTTTACATGTACCCGAAGTAAAATAGACTGGCAGGTTTTGGCCGCGAATTCATGCCGATACCGTTCTAAATAGAATAGAATAGGTGATTACATTAGAACTCAATATCTTCCTCAGTGGACCAGAAACATAGCGCGTACCAGAAAATAGCTGAAATAGTGTATGTCCAAAACATCCCTAGATACATGGTGCTAAATAACTCTTTGGCATTTAAAATCTCGTGTTTTTTATTGCTTCAGTATTTCAAAACCTCAAGTGAATAAGAAATCAATGGTTCAATGATTCCCTCCCTCCCCCTTCCCACGCCTTTTGTTCTCATGAGTTACGGGGGTGTCTTTGAATGGGCTTTCTTGGAAGTCCTTAAAAAGAGCGATGAGCCAAAAAATCAAAAAGAGGCGAACTGTTGATCACAAAAGAACACCATGTTATAAAGGTTAGGGTTATAAAGGCAACATTCCACATGATATGTTTTGAATCTAGGAATTGACGATACTGAAAACATATACAAGTGACCATAGCTGTTCGAAGTTCTAAAACATGACAATGCATGGAAGCGTTATGTGGAGAGAAAGAAGAGATGTGTCGGCAGTCAAATTCAATAAAAAATACAAAAGGAAGGGGCCAGTAACATGATCGATTTGTTTGTCACTTAAATCGTCGTCTAGAGTTAATCGTCGCCCAGTGCAGAGGGAGGCAGTCATTGTTCGTGGTTTATGACGTCGAACGGCTCACAACACTCCCTCCAGGTTCGTCTCCTAGGTTGGCAAATTATCCCCTCACGACCCCGCTGGGAGTTTCGCCTCTCGCCGCTTCCCGTTCACTCCAGCCGTGCCCGCTAATTGTTTTAACATGGTTTTGCATGTACCGTTTATGCGATACGAGACGGATAATTAGGGATTTATTTGTCCCGAGAGGAGGTAGATTTACTATGAAAAATGTAGCCAAAGGATTGATGCTTGTGGAAAATTTCATGGAGGTAAAGTAAGCTGTTTGAAAAAGTGTGAGGGTGGTGTAAAATGTATATTTGTTCGCGTATATGTATCTGTATGATGTATGCGTGTGTGTGTGTGTGTGTGTGTGTGTGTGTGTGTGTGTGTGCGTGTGTGTGTGTGTGTGTGTGCATGCATGCGTGTGTGTGTGTGTGTGTGTCTGTGATGCTTGTGTGAGTTGTGAGTAAAACTGTTTTCTGGGGGATCTCTCTGGTGGAAACTAATGTTGAGCTAACACATGTCCCCTCCTCGTTTCTTTCAGTATAGCAGTGTATGTTTTCATGTTTTCGTGCGTGTGCCTTCAAGATTGTATTGCATTTGCCATGCCTCTACTGCGATCCTGATATGTAAAAAAAAATGAAATGTACATGTATGCTGAAGACTCTGCATGATTTTCTGGATGTTTTCCGATGCATACTTCATTGCCACCTCCTAACTTCGCGCCCTTGAGGTTCTCCTGTCCTATTGGGCATCGCTATCGTCGATTTTCAATATGCGCGCGCATTAGTCACCTCTGGCGCCACAGCAGTTTCATCTGCGTTGGGTATCACCCTCATCGTTGCCCTTTGTGGATGGAGATTACTGGCCAGCGGTCGAAGTTCTACCTTCCCCTGGCTCCGTGCCTAACTTATATGTAAGATACATTGTAAGGCTCTTGGTTGCCTCTGCCTCTCAATTTCTGATAAACCCGATTAGACAACGCTCGAGATAACCCCCTCTTGACTTTCAAGTAGAGAATATCTAGAGGTGAAAGTAACGCTGATGGGAATTGTCGATTTGAAACGCGCTGTGGGATTTGTTTTCTGGTTCCGGTTGTTTCTCCTGGATGCCATTTTTAACAGTTGTTAAACCTGGAACTAAGCGATGACCCCGGTGGTTAGGACACCGTCCCGCTCAACCTGCGGACCTGATGGCGATAAAGGTGTTAATAATTTCTGACCATGGCGTCTTAACATAACACCTATACAACTATGCATACCGCCGGATGTATCATGGCGATTATCATTTTGTTGCAGATTGTAAAATGTTCACATGATGAGCATGACGTCTTTTATCATATCATCCTTCTCGTAAGGGGAAGGTCACTTTGCAGCAGTTCGCAGTTACAACACGTGGGGCAGGAGACAGCGTGGGGAGGCGGTAACACCACTGTTCTTTTAGAACGACGATCTGCGTTTGTCACTTAGGCCACACCAGCTTAATTTTATGGATGACATCCTCTGGAGTCCCCAAAACTAATGCGAGAGGGCGAAAAAAAAAATCTAGCAAAAAAAAAGATGATAAACCGGAGGACTACATAGCTGGTATTGCGAATGTAACCACAGAGCACAGTGTAACAAACAAACAAGTCTTTATTTGTTGGCATTAGCTCATATTAAAGTGCTTTTAACATGGATGATGCTTGGTTTAAAGACCCATATGTAACATTTGGCCGTTCAAAGAAAAAAAGATGTGTTCGGCTGTGTACACAACATCACGCCTTCAGTCAGAGCAAAACATCAAACTCTGTAGGCAAGCCGGCCAGAGATAATATCATTCAGTTTGATACAGACATGTACAATGATACGTATTGTCATATCATGAACAAAATACTACTGGGCTCATTAGGGGCGGCGCCCTCTTCAAATCGCTCCTAGTCACATACATATCAGTTGTGTTGGACAATGTGAGTGTATATAGTGTATTACGACAAGCCGGCTCAATGTTGGACCTTTGTGGCAATATGAGTCTGCAAGTTTCGGAGCCTCTTCGGGGATGATTTTTTTTTTTTTTTTTTTTTTAGAACAGGCGAAAATCAATGCGCGCGCGGATGTCATCCATAAAATTAAGTTGGTGTGGCCTTATATAGTGTTTGTATTCATTTAAAATGAATTATGAAGACAATTTTGTTAATCTGTGGATTTCTTAGATACGCAAGAGTATATGTGAAGAGTGCTGTTGTGTACGGTACAGACTATACTTGTGTGACAGCCACCCTGTATCACATACCCATCATGGCCGAGGGCTTAGGTCCGCTCCAGAAATAATCTGATTGAGTCGTTTCCTCGGGCCGCAGGGGATTCTGGGAGTCATGATCAGACGATTATATGCCGGTGTTGCCATGGCCATTTTGATAAACGGGTTAAATAACCTGGTTTGATACTTAGAGAGCTTCGCTCAACCTGGGAGAGACTCTTGCCGGATATTGAAATGACGCGATCCACATTTAGATGGGAACGAAATTGCGTTTGCCTTTGCCAATAGTGCCCGGGACGTCCGTATATCTCATTCATTGGCGTATGATGTGGAGCGCGGGACTTCTCGCCTACCGTCGAAATCATCCAAGCTGACAATGATAGTGTATGGCGACAAAAGAACGGACGCAACTGCATACATTATCGTTCCTGTCCAGGGTGCTGAATTGTTTGCTGTTTCCAAAAATGACGATTTTGATCGTTATATTTATGCCAGAGGATAATGAGAAAGAAGCGTGATGTTTCGATAACGTAATGTGTTTGATCTTGTGGTTAGAAGTGCAGTCACCCATACTCTGTGCAGTGGCCATGCGTAACGAGGGCAGTTTCCTGCATAAGAGAATGCAGTTACATATTTTGAACAAGTACGGAGGCCCATGATTAGCGCATACAATAGCACAAGACTATGGAGTATAGTGTCCCGTGATTTGCGTATACAGTGGCCCACAGTTACTGAGTTCAGAGGAAACAGAGTAGAGAGTACGGCGACCACGACTACTGGTGAGTTCATTCCCACACACTAAGGTTACGGTCTCCAGATGTATATTTCCCCCTGCAAAATTTGGATGATAATTGCTGATGTCATGCCATGAATGTGAAATCGTGACAAGAACAAAGAATGGGCTGTTTTTCGTATGAATCGTAAACCCATGATGATTATTTTCCGGATTATTTATTCATAAATATGTGCTCTTCTACGCCACCTGCTATGAATGACGCACTTCGCTGTGGAGTGCTCATTATTGAGTTGACAGACATCCCAGTAGGGGCATTGGGGACAGATACTTGAAATTATCAAGACGATCAACTAGCAAATGTCCTTGGCATTAGATCCAAAAACTATCAGCTCCATTACTCTAAACATTTGCTGTAATCGCCTTTGCCTAAAGTAAGAACCCCCATCTTTGCTACATAGTGCATGCAAGCTTGTGGTATGTTAAATGGCCGAAGAGTTACCCCGGGTAATCTTCCCTGCATTTATTACTATGACTGAAATGCGCTACGAATTCGTGGCAAAAAATGATGCATGGTTGCCGTGTGGTCCCCAGGCGGCCGGCATGGTCATTAGCCATTATACAGTCACGCTATCGTGTCAAACCAGGGTAGTGCCATTTCGGCGGGCTGCATTCCGGGATATCAGCACGCAAGTGGGCCGTGTGGGTATGGCCAGGAGACCTTTACACGGCACAGCGCCCTTCCTATTCTTGTCGTGACTGTGTAAGAAGACCTTTACACGGCACACCGCCCTTCGTGTCTTACCATGACTGAGTGGGAATACCTTTACATGGTACAGCGCCCTTCCTATTCTTGTCGTGACTGTGTAAGAAGACCTTTACACGGCACACCGCCCTTCGTGTCTGACCACGACTATGGCATGAAGTAGCGCGGACACTAGTCTCCTTACATAGATCTACACAAAGTGGTGTTAGTACGGAATACTTGCAAACTAAAAGGGCCGATAGACTTGATTTTTGGTGATGTTTTAACGCGAACATGAACAAATTGTAGGCACCCATAGTTTGTCTTTTGTAACAACTTCGTAACATTTGATTTTGTTGTTACAAATCTATTTGAATGGATGGTTTGTTCTTCACTGTTATACACACATCTGATCCCACAAGCCGCGGATAGAGACCATGTTTTTATCCTTCAAAGTGACAGCATAAAGATATTGCCTTCATTTGGAACCAGTCTCAGAATGAAATACTAATATGTCAACCGTGACCTTGAAAGCAATTCAGCCATTTTGTTTAGAACCCTCTAAGGTGTTGTCAGTGTAACTCGGGAATTGGGACGACCGTAGGGACCTACCAGGAGGCATCGCGCATACAATGAGTTGGGAGTGCGTGACGTCACAAACGTAAATCACAGGTGTGTTCTCTGTTTACGCGAACTGCATAAGGCAGCAGGCGCTGTGATGATTCCATCTTCATTCGGAACATTATTAATGGTAGCAATGAGCGGTTTTCTGTCGGACATGCAAAGTACGCAAAACATTTCTATTTCGGAACTCCTTGTGCCAAATATGTATCTGATATCCTTCGTGTGAAAATTTCACTCCCTCAGCATGCGAGTCTTCCCCGCTCTGACGGCTCTTACAGCCCTTTCTGTAATGTGGTAACTAATGTCTGCACACGGTACCCCTCACGCTGTAATCCGACACCCACCGACCATATTTACCTGAACGATATACCTCCCACCGCGCAGAGATAACCGTGGACTACAGAGATAAACCCGCTGTCTCCATGTCTCAGAGACAGAAGCGGTTTTTAGTCGGGCCCGAAGCGGAATGCTTCATGTCAAGTGTTCACCGATGCGATGCACATTAGGGGCCTGTATAGGTACGAACGTCTGGGGTACCGGCCTCAGCATCTGTACTATCTAGGATAAGGTTAATAGTACTCAATATATCGAATCAAAGTATAACGGTTTAAAATACACAACAGAACACCAATACGATTAATCATTCTCTGTACAAAAACTATAAAAGTAGGAATCTATATGCTCTGAAGAAATTTATAGTCCCCGACATCAGAATATTTACGTATTGTATTTTGAAGTCGACCTGTGCACCAAAGTTGTGGAGGGATCTAAGGTAAGGTTTAAGGTATTTGGAAGAAAATTTTACCTATGTTAAGAACACGCCCCTTGGACGGACAATCAAGATGCTATTTCGATAATCTATTCGAGGGTCCATACATCTTTGTGTGGTATCATATTACCTTTTCAAAGAGACAAAGGACCATGGGCAGGATCAAAGCTTCAGGTAATCAAAGTCGAGTCACGGACATTACCTAACAAAAATGTTGTCCATTGACTTTTCACATAGCCAAATTTGAAACATAAACTCTCACTGATGCCAAAAAAGAACGCTCAACAGCTGGGCATCATTATTCGGCAATGAAGAAGTCAACCAAAGCCAATACTGCAATCAAAGAAAGTTCTGTAAATAATCATAGGCCGAATTTATCAGTTTGTCTTGAGTTGTTTTTGTGGATCTGGGCCTTTCATTCTGTCTACCGTTAGATAGTCACTTAGTTATTCACTCTGTATTTTCATATTAGTTTTGTTTATAGACTGCTAAACGTTTGAAGCGAGATGGATCAAATGTCGAGGTCACTTTGTCAACGATGAGAGGCGTGTAAAAACCCAAGTTCATTCTTAGCATAGCATGTTGATGAGGCTATAGATTGAGAAACAATGATAATGCCATCACTGCACGTGTGTTACTCTAGCCACACATGTTAGATATTTTAACCAATAAGCGTTTTGACAATATAATATATAACACTCTGCTTACCAGGATTGTACTTTTCTTAGGGGGGGGCATAGAATTCCATTGTATCATTTGGTAGGAAGAAAACCCTGCGTGCGACTAAGGACATTCTGTGGTGAATACTAATATTCCCCAACTGAGGCTTTTCTTCCGTCCGGCATTTAGGAAATAAATATCCTTTCTGCGGCCCATCGGCTGTCCTTACTTCTGAAGGGCGCGTTTTGTGGTGCCATTCCGTGTATTGGTGATAACCTACATGATACAATCAATCTAATGCACCACTCGCGCCAGAGGAGAAAACTTTATTACTCGGAAAATCTTCCGCAAATCGCCGCCATCTCACGAAGCTGCTGCCCACGTCACAGGTCCATCGCGCCCATGGCTGATAAGACGGATGTCGTCACGGCCGGTGCTTACCGAGGCTCCCTCTGGTCTAACTACGGGAGACCCTGGTGTTTGGGGTGCTTGGCGTGTTTCCCGGTACATACGGTCAATTCGCAGGTTTGAGAATGAGATCACGGAAAGGCCCTTAATTGCAACCATTGCCGGTAAATCTTCTGCATCGCCACCACACAGCCGTAAGTCGCCATCAACTTGCAGAGTCACGTAGCTGTAGCTTGCGCTTCGCTTGTAGACCAACCTGTGCAAAAACACATGGGTTTGACTCCTTTGTCGGTCCGTTGTCATGTGAGTAGTCATGATTGACTAAGAGAAGTGCTCAAGCCGACTCGACCTTATTATAAAAGGTTTTCTGTTGGACCTCTAATTCCCCTTTGTATTATCAATGGACATATCCGATGGGCTGTTGCTCTTGCTGGCTCTCTTGATGATCAATATCTTCTAATGGAACAGCTACATAGTGAATGGAATTATACTCCATAATTCATCTCCTCGTGTCCAACAGTAATATCAAACAGTTCCGGCGCACCTGGCAGCCTGTCCAGGTATGTTTCGAAGTGAAGGTATGTGGTCAGGGTGCAACTGGCAACCTTGGTATACGGTAGTTACATGTAATAACGTTCCCGTAATGAAAAATGAAATACTGTTTTCTCTTGTCGCACACGACACAAAATTTCTTCAGATCTGTGCTTAACAGGTAGGTTATCGATTATATTCATAATCGCTGATATAGGGCGTGGTCGACTGGCAATTTTCCTAATGAGCTCCAGCAGTCAACATCGACGGGATCGTCTGCGCTTGATCTATTTATAGCACCGCTTCTCGTTCGTGTCTCCCTGGTGATACGATCACGTGACAGTTCCTGATCATAGCGTTATAGGAGATTAAAGCGCCGCCTACATCATGTGACCTTGTCTTGTTACTATTGTATGCATGGCTGACATTCAGGGGTTCTTTGATCGTCACATTCTTAGAGATAATTTCCGACGAGCACATATAATGGTTTCGTGACGTCACGCTCATCCGGTTTGAACCGGTGCCAAGGTCTCGGGTGCCTTCATGCTAGTCACGTAAGACACCGCGAGATTGAGCCTGGGACATGGGCGCGCGGGGGGTCAATAACACTATCAAGGCTACGCGCGTAAGATGGTTGTGTACGTCACATTGTTCCCTAGCAAAACCCACTAATAGCTTGTAATTACTACAAGTCTGCTTTTGCGTCACGGTGACATATTTCTCTCCCGGTTCTAACTGCCAGTAGAGGCGAACTACTACATGTACCTCTCATTGCTCTGGTCTTGCATCTCTGGCCAATGGACGTGTGAAACGATTCCTCAGTCTGAGACAGATTTTGATCAGTCCATGTATCTTTGCTGTGGATGAAAGGGCGGGAGTCTTTTGAACAGAACGTCTTACTACTTGATCGAGCAGTTCGATAGGGAGGGGGCAACTACCACACCCTGTTCGACATTTGTGTCTGTGAGCATCAAACCAGAGAAAATCTGCGCGCCATTAGATGTTTGTGTTTGTGTGTGTGTGTGTGTTTGTGTGTGTTTGTGTGTGTGTGTGTGTGTGTGTATGTGTGCTTGTGTGTGTGTGCTTGTGTATGTGTGTGCTTGTGTGTGTGTATGTGTGTGTGTGTGTGCTTGCTTGTGTTTGTGTATGTGTGTGTGTGTGTGCGTGTATGTGTGTGTGTGTGTGTGTACAAGGACAGCACGCATCATATTGAAGACCATGTTATCAATTCATAAGGTTTCTTCCGCCATTCGTTGACTGTATGAAGTTGATTCGGCCTTTTCTGTTTCAATATTGACTATTCTTCCTCTGTCCTCTACAGCCCCAGCATGAGTAAACAGGCCCAAGGGGACAAGAAGCTCAAGTCACCGGAAATCGCCCCAGTGTCGTCTGTAAGTGGAAACGCAAAGGCACCTGCAAAACCGACCGCAAAGGCCACGGGGAAGGGAAAGGTACCTCCTACGCAAGCGCACGGTGCCAACAAGGGCAAAAAGGTGGGAGATTTCAAACGAGGGGACAGTAAAGAGAGCGAGGGACGAGGCAGCCGCGTGACAACTCCTGAGAAGGTCATCACGAAAGGAAATGGCGCCCCCTGTCAGATGGTGGCGCCCGGTAAAAACAGCCATGGCGGAAATAAGCATCCGGGGTCATCTCAGAAGGTCGGGAAGACAATAGACAGGAACAATATCGTGTCGGACAAGGACGGAAAAGTGAAGAACTCTTCCCCACTAAGGTGTGTTGAAGGTGACTCTGCCCGAGACTCACCCTCTCGGACGTCGACTGCAAAGAGTGTAGTGGGTCTGGTCAGCAGCGCGGCCGCCCCGGAGCGGCACAAGACTTTCAGCCCCTGGAAATCGCGCGTTGGTGACAGCGTGCTCACCGACATTACCACGGGGAACAACGCGCAGGTGTGTGGCCAGGTGATCGCCAACCCGCAGGTGTGCGGCGGACAGGTGTTTGGAGAAAAAATCACGACTGTAGCTCTCGTTTCAGCGAGCTACTCTGGACAGGAGAGTCTTGGAAG
Organism: Branchiostoma lanceolatum; assembly: GCA_035149815.1. NCBI lineage: Eukaryota > Metazoa > Chordata > Leptocardii > Amphioxiformes > Branchiostomatidae > Branchiostoma > Branchiostoma lanceolatum. The sequence goes on from CM068868.1 coordinate 23,243,504, forward strand.
GAGCCATGTTGGAAGGGCCCCGGATGTGCAATCTGCGGTAGCTGCTGGCATCAGAAACGGGCCACTCGCCGACCCGCTAGGGGAAGGGACAGGAATATTAAGCGGGGAGTACAGGCTATCGGACTGTTCAGAAGGAGTGCTGAGCGGGGATTACAGGTCTATTACAGATTCTGGTTTTATTTCACGATCTTACGGAAGCACTTCGTCCACTACGACTGCAGTAGTTAGCTCTCTTTCACGCGCTTGCGCCAAGACCGTCGCCAATACCATGCCAGGAGAGAACCATGCACCGAAAAGCTCTGGTACCTCAAGTAGCGCTTCGGACGCCGGGAAAACCGCAACCACTTCGGAGTCGGAGCAATCCCAGTCAAGTAACGGCTCCAAACCACCGGCTACCGTCAACAGAACTGAAACCACGCAGAAGGAGTCCGACCAGTCGCAACAAGGCCAAGATTCAGCCGCACCGGAAGGAGAAATAGCTGGAAATGGAACTGCTTCCCTTTCCGAATCCACCATCAGTGAACCCTCAATCTCTATAAGCGACAGACAAAATCCTACTTCTACTCAAGCCCCCGCGACCATGGGTGTGGAGACGACAGTGGTGACAGGGACGGGTGTGTCCCCGCAAGGCAGCACCCTCTCCCTGCCCGTAGCAACCTCTTCTTGCCCTACGGGAGCTAGCAACGGATCCGTGGCCAGTTCAGACATCACCGTCTCCACTGCCATGGCTTCCACCAGCGACACCAGCTCGTCGGTCGGGAGCACGTCAACTGCGCCTCCTGGCGCGGCGGTGGGGAACAACAAGTCCAAGACCAAGCTGGAATGGAGAAGGCGGATGCATTCATCTCCGATAGAGCGCTCGGTGGAGAACCCGCCACCTTCCCCCAGGTTCGCCTTCTCCTTCGACGTGCCACAGCCCAAAACCTCAGGTAAGGCGCCTATACTCTATATTCTTGTATCGTATGTATAGTAAGCGAAAACTAGCCTTGAGCTTATAGTAATTTGGTACAATGTCACAAGAACGCAACTGTTTTCCAGTTTCATTTTAGATTCAGCGATTTCTATTCTCCCTCAAGTTTCCCTTCTTGGGTTCGCGCATTTACATGCCGTTTTAATTACAGTTAGTAATGTCAACAAAAAGCGTGTAAACAAGCTTTGTGATTCTGAAGCCGTTTCGTCACAAAATGTGACCACTTATTTATTAACACCCCCTCTCCATAGCTAGAAATAAGTTTTATCTTACGTAAGGCGGATTGCGTAATGTTGATTTGATTATATGTATGGCATCCGCGCGCCCATCAATTTTCATCCGTTTCCACAAAAAAAAAACGTTTTCCGCCATAAAAAGCAGTTGCAAAATAAGAAAATACATGCTGTAAATTGCATTAACATATTTCGTAAAACGGACATTAATGTCGTTGAATGCCAAAGTCATTTTTACAGTCAAAGAAAACGTTTTGAGAGAAGAAAAATGAAGAATCTAGATCAGTATACCATACTCCGTGTTTTAAGTTTCGTTCATCTTTCCCGACCACGTAGATTTCATAATGAAGGCAACTTTTTTTTGCCAAACGTTTTTTACTTGCACGCTCGTATCATTTTGGGGGTCCCCAGATGGTTCATCCATGTAATAAGATCAACATGGCCTAATGTAAGTCCAAAGTTCTTAATTTTCACACCTCCACATTGTTCATATGTGACACTACCGAGAAGCAGGTTGAGTTCTGTTCTGTTCTTCCAGACGCTTAAGCAATGCCGTTTCAAAATTGATCATTGAGATGTTTAACCGGACTGAAATCGATTACATTCCACTCCTTTTTCACCATGACCTGTATTTAGCTTGTAAGATCAGAAACGTACATTAAAGGTCTTTCATTCATTCATTCATTCATTGTGAAGTTGGGCTCTAAAAATCTCTAAAAAAAAGTATGGCACTACCGCTCGATTTCGCATGGGTGCGTTTCAAGTCTCCCAAACCAAAAGTGAGGACATTTGGTTTACAGTCACATCATAATTTTACGATCGTTCCGCGTGCAATCTGTGTGCTAGACCGTATTCACAATCAGCTTTCTCATTCAAATCTACACATCTGGATTTTTTTTTAAATGTTTGATATTCCCCTCACATGACCCCGGCTAGCCGCCAGCGCTCCCTGGCGTTAACATATCCTCATCGCTTAGTGCCGCCCCGTGTGGAAAGGATCGGCAGAATTAGGCGAGCTCGCCTCACTAATGAATAAATGGACTTGGAATAACCCGCTTTCGGTATGACATCACTTTAATCCCGTAACAAGATACACCCAGCCTGTCGCGAGAGCTCTTCTGTTTTAGTGGGAATTTTGCGTCCAAATGATTCGAAAGACATCATATTGATATAAGCTAGTTTCAATGGAGTCCGTGCTAGTAATTCTACTCAAAATGGCAATAACGTAATTTGTCTTTGTGAGCCAACTTTCTAGCTATTTTGGTTCTTTTGTAAAGCACGTACAATTGACACGAAGCCCCCTCCAATTCAAAGGACAGGAAGGACCTAAAAATGCATGAGGTGGTAGTCTGTGTAGATCTGTTGTCTGCAACTTTTCAAAATTTCGGAGTCAAACACCTGATGTTTTTATACAAACAAATCTGACAAATCATGGTGAAAACTTGAGGTTTGAAGTATCGGTGTTTTTTGTTTGTCCTAATTCTAATGGATAGTCTGCTTACAGAACCCTATGGCCCCTCACAGACCCATTAAAACCGACATTTGTAGACCAATAAAATCCTACGGTATGATATTTGTAATGTAGGGCATGCTTCCATCCCATGAGACGGGCTACCCAGAGTGCCATCAGCGTCAGGAACCCACGGATATCGAGTGGACGTGTGGTTTTCTACAAAGCTCTCACGGTCGGCTCTGTAAAAGCCACGTGTCATTCGTTAATAAAACACGCCCGATTTTTGACGTCTGGCGTTCTATCTGAAGCTGACACGAAAGTCTCGGAAGAATAGCTTCATCAAACTCCGAGAATTTCAAAAAGAAAGTAAATTATTTCGAACTAACGCCTTCACGCATGAGGCTTTGCTATGCTCATCCAATGAAACTGCCTTGTTTTCAGGTGATCTGATACAATTTTAACACCAGAAATCATCTACCAGATACTAATGACAGTAACATCGACAGGGGGTTGGCTCTAATCGGCGCATCTCTGGCTGCTTTAACTAAAACCTGACAAAAATCAATCCATCATTTTGTCGGTCGGCTTATCCGTTAGTGGCAGATTTCAAGGCCAGGACATTGTACTATTTACTAGGTCACGTCTAACGGATGAAATGACAGCGCGACTTCCGTTCAGCTCAACCTATTTGACTCTAAATGCTCATGTAATCTCTGACGTCGCTCTTCGTGGAGTACATATGTATATATGAAGAGAGAACTAAGTGTTTACCATAAGCTTATCATTTACATAGTTTTGGAGGATTCATTTCCCCGTATTTTTACATGCATTCAAATAACCAGGAAATGAAGTCAATAACAGTTTTACACAATTGTCCAACCTATATTTATCGCGTTACAGCTATTCCCTACGTTGGATAATACCCTAGTACACTCTCCTGCATTCGCATAATCAGACGCGGTGCGGTGCATATTAAACAGCCGTTCCAGATATGCAGAGGCACGCGCTATCTGGGGGGTCAGTGACCTTCAGGTTTTGCGTCGGCCGTGCGCTGAATATGTCATAAATCGTTAAAGAACATTTTCTTCTGGGCTACTAACAATTTCCTGCCGACTTTCCAACCCGCAAATTTAGAGTTCAGCTTAGTGTCCTTTGATGTGTATTTTCCTTGCCTTTCACTGGTAGTTTGAAGTTTGGCGTCGTCTTTAATTTAAGAAATTACACTTCTAAGGATGTGCGTAAGTACTGGTGACAGCTGCTTATGTGAAACATACAAACGTGACTACGTAAACGCTCGAGGTTGCGACCTGCACATGTTTATGCGCCAAGATGGCCGAAGTGAGTGTACAACAGTCATCATTTCAGTACCACGGAGAGGGACAGAAATAACCCACAGTAGCTAGATGACAAATTTTGTTTTCTTCACCGTTCAAATACGTTTTTTCAAAGCCTTTAGATTGCAGCCAAGCTATTTTGTCTTGGTTATCTATGTATCACAGGCGGATCATGTTCTCCCAGCCTATAGAGAAACGAGAAGAGCGATCCATGCGCATGAAACAAGTGATAAAACCGGCTTGCCTTTACGGAAAGAAACGACGCTATAAGTCTTCTAATCTGTCCGTTGTAAGACAATGTTTTGTGGCTCAAAAAGTGTTCAAATATAACATGAAGAGATCTTACAACTGACAGACCATGTACATAGATCTTGAGACAGGTTGGTTTGAGTAGTCACACACCAGAGTTTTCCACATTGAAAACGGCCATCTCCTTCGAGACTACACCTCTGCCAATAGCGTGCGTGCCGGGCTTAGAACTAAGACGAAGATTTGAGCCTCTGACCTTGTGGTCCAGAAGCAAGATTGCTAAACCCCTATCATCCAATAATTGAATCGTCTTGCTCCACGAGGGTTTAACATATTTAGGTCATCCAGTGACAAGATGTATTCGACTCAAATGTCTTCCAATCCTGTCGTATTAAAGCCATGGTTGACTTCGATTTGTCATTGATAAAATGTCGCCTTGGGTTATATGGAAAGCTGTAACGAAATATGAATACCCTCTCTTGGTATAATAAATCGGTATCTTCTTTTCTTAAAATTAAAGATCTTACCTTCAAAAGACGATGCAGGCGATCCTACTATTCTTAATTGAACGTGGGCTTTTGAATTATAGAAATGCCGTTGTACATTGACATTGTGTTTGAGATTCTTTGGCTTAATTGACTCAAATCAGACATGATACGGCTTAGGGAATATGCACGTGGTTTGGTGGTTTTGCGGGTTGGAAACACATAGACCAGAATTCTAGCTTCCAAAAGGTGTCGAACAAGTCCCAGCTCTAGTGCTAACAGTGGGTCGATAAAAGAGAGAATTAACGCTGTTTCTCCACGCCAGGCGTTTCTTCAAACCAAATAAAATGTGCGTATAATTAACATAGACTAGAAAACGTGTTTATAATGAAATATATCGATCTGAATTCAACAACGCGTAATGCCTGCTATAGTGCCATGTTTTGTCGTACTTTTCTAACGACGTGATGCGACAAGATTGGAGTAGTTTGGAACATCCCAAGTGACATCGTAACAACGGGGTTGCTCAGTCTTGTCACCTGTACTAACGTGATTTATGCCCTTAATTCTACAAACCTTTGAGGTTTCAACATTAAACAAAATCATTTCTGCGGAAACAGCTCAGCAACTTTTGAGACGAGCCCACAGCTTTGCTTTGTCCTCCCAGGAAGCTTCACCTTCATTTGTTCTTTTGAAAACCGAAAAAAATCGATACAATCGAACCCAGCGCCGATTACCGATCACGCCGCCTTTTTTGGGAGACACTGCCTGTGAGAAAGGTGATCGGTAAGCTGTAATCTCGTGTCAAAAGAGTTTGATTCTGCCCTCTATTCCTTCCTTCAAAGGCACAAAATGTGAATTAAATACGCGGTCTTGCCCAGAATGTACAAATGCCTTTAGCAATTGCAAGGTTGATCGGCCAGAGGATACCAACACATTTAGCTGATTGCTTCAAATCGATTTTTGAAGTCCGCTGTATTTTCGATCATGTCTATCAAATGTTTCTCTCTTGGTGACACCGCTTCTGGATCTACCCCAAGCTACTACGAGATCGGAATTTCGTTGGACACAAAATTATGACAAATCATCGAATGAGAAAATAGCCTTTCAAGTCCGGGTGCGCTGAATTTAAAATTAGGACTAATTCACCCTGCAACCTTGTACCACGGAAAGCACTCCCCATAAAAGGCATAACGAAGTTTAACCACCGCCCTCGCCCATTTCCCCGTATCCCGTGTCCCCAGATCGGGGTGGAAGGCGGACAGGCAATTCGCCTGTACGTTCGCTGGATGATTTTTCCCTGAGTGATCTCAAAGTTAATTGAGAACAACACTCGTCACGTCGAATTAGGGCAAGGCAAAATCATAGCGACGGGATCAGCAGAAAAAGGTACGTAACGCTATTCGGGGCGATCGGTGCATCTGCGCGCTGCATCAACTGGATTATCGTCGCCGATACGTTCTCGAGATGAGTAGCTCCAAGTCTTAGGGGGCATGGCGCGGGTTGTGGGGAAGCGGAAGGAACCCGGCACACTCGCTGCTGCCCCGCCTAGGTTCTTACAAAGAGGCTTCACTGGTGCCCGGGGTCTAGAAAATAGGTGGAACGAGAGCATTTTTGCGTCTCCAAACTTGTAGCAAGATGAATTTGACGTCTCCATCGAAAATGATTACCTAACAACACCTGTGCCCCACCGCGTGTTTCAGAGCGCGAACCCAGGATTCTGAATCTCATAGAGTTCGGAGCCTGTCTCTAAGAAAACACCGGCTTCCCGCTGCGAGTCTTAGACTGACTATTACAGAAATCAGGTCGTTAAATAAGGGTACGTGACTAGAAACGCTAATAGAACGTTCTGTTGAAGACCCAACTTTTCCTTCGTGAGATTTCTCTAAGTGCCGTATTCTGCAGAAGCCCTCTTTCATGTGAACTTGAAGTTGAGACCGTCAGCCCCGCACTGCGAGGTTTGAGAGCTGGCCGTGTTCCAGTGGAGAACAGGTGGCAGGCACGTCCCGCGCCTCCCCAGTCGGGAGCACGCTGACCTGTCTCGGCTGGAGACGCCTTTGGAATATTGGGAAGCTGGAGGGAATGAAATTACACGGCGTCAATTAGCTTCTCCATTAGCAGATCCGCCCTGACCCTTGACATCCTTCAGGATTACCTATTCATATCGGGGAGAATCCGTTTCATATCACACGGAGGGGGCCAAATTTCATACACTAAATACAACAGTCAATTTCCAGTGCGACAAGAAAGTCTAACCATCGATCGTTAGGGTACCTATGTATTTTTCGCCGACGCCTAAGCTAATTAAGTTCTTTAAGTAAGTACCAGGTTTTCTCTCTCGCCCCGTGCTTAATCTACTCTTCCGCCACGTTCCGTCAGACGAATTCAGGTCTCGTATCTTCCGTGTCTGTTCGGTTTTGCCTCGCCGGCGTGCCATATGGATATCATTACCGAGGTATGGATCAATCATAATGAAAAGGGAAAGATTAACCATCGCTCCGGGGCCTCTCTGTTACAACAAACTCTGTAAAAGACGACCCGCCCCCGCAGTATCCCCGAGCGGTCCCTCACTTCGATCTGCAAACACAGGCGTGTGAGCGGGTGAGGCGGTCCGGGTAGATGGCTGGTCCCCACATCGTGACACTTCACTGCTGAGCTCTGCTGGTCTGCCTTAGGGAAGCCTGGGACCGCCGGCCACGTCCGACAGGGCACTGATTTAGGATGCGGATATTCTGAGGCGGTGATTTGACGAGGTAAGGCGTTAGAGCGGTTATTGAGGTGAAAAGGCCACGGGGAAAATGACGCTCACACCGGCCACTATAAATAATCCGTGCCCGACACTGCCCGTGCCCCTCTGGCTCTGCCCAGCCGCTGGGAAGAAGAGCAGCGCCCAGAGGTGCCTCCCCGCGTCACCATTACGGGTGCACATGAGCCGTGTCTTCCAGTGACTTAACTTCGCATTGCTATGTTACCGCCCAGCATCAAGCGGCATGCAGCATTACAGACTATATAGTGGGGCAAACTAATTTCATAAACCGTCGAACGAGCGCGCTGTCCATCAAATTTACCGTTTGTAGAGATGACGGCGAGCCATATGCCATTTTTTAAAAACATATTCAGTTCTGTCAAAAACAGAAGCGTTTTCAATCATTTTGATGCATGGTTAACTGTTTTTTTTGCTTGCCTCTCATTTGTGAATAGAGGAGATTGATTATTAGTGACGATTAATCGAAGGGACAAGATAGATCGGTGATCCACCATGACAGAATGATTGCTGTTAAAGTGAAATATGGGGGTCTCGAAGGGTCTTGCAAGAACCCTGAGTCGGTCAAAAATGCTGAGAACTATCTTTTAGTTTTTCGGGAGAGGCGATGGCCGTGATAGATATCCTAAAGTCCGCTATGCATTTCATACAACTTAACTCGAAATGCTTTCCAGACTGCTATTTTCCGTACGGTGGTAGTCACTTCGGTGTCTGTTCGGGACCCGATGACACCCTCGCACCTCCGGCCGCAATCTGGCGATCGCGTGGCGTCAGCCCCCGCGGACGCCGTCCGAACAAAACACTTCACTGTAAACATACGGAACTGGGTGCTTAAGAATTCATTACCAGCCGTTGTGTGCACGCAGAGGAAGAAAGAACCAGTCGGCACATCCATGGACGTGCTTAATCAGACAGAAGAGATCACCTGGATTTGGCTATAAATCCATAAATCCCCTTTTATTATCTTCAGAACGTTAATGTCTCGGTGGTTCATTTAGAATTACATGGCGGTAGTCAGCAGCTTAATCATCAAATTCCTTTACAGCAATATCAATGAGTTTGAGATAGATTTCTTGCAAAAATATATTCCATTGTCAGTGTTTACGTCCTTGACTGTCATCTATAATTCAAAGGGATTTTTAAACGGAAGCGTTGCAGCGTAAAAGCATTCATTCACGTTTTACATGTCCGTTCGCATTTGCAAATTGCAAAGTAACGCCGCCCTTGAGCGTCGCGTAAAGTCGCGAAAGAAATGGACCAGACGTTATGTGGAGAATTTCAAAACAACATCTTGCTGTTCTGTCTTTATTTCTAACGATTGCGACATCTGAATCAAGACGGAACGCCAGCTATGGTACTCATGCATACATGAAATCCTCTAAATCTACAACGAGACAAAGCATGTCTCCTCTCATAAAAATCTGACAGAAAAGCTCCTTTAAAACGTCCCCCAACGTCGTCAGTGTTAACTTTACCTACCCCCTTCTTTAACAAGAAATCTCCCAATCGCTGAATGCAAAATTGCTTCTTCTTGAGCGAGATTACCAAAAAGGGTTTCGAATACCGGAAATGGCAGGGTAAATTCCCGGAAATAGTGGGGCTTCCGGTTGAGGCAGCTGCAAATTACAAGCGATGGCCTCTTCCTCAAGAGCGCCAATTTAGCTCCGCTATATTATTCATTTATAGTTTTGTTCAAGGATTCGGCCCACATCACTATGATGAACACCACAATTACACATAGTAGTTGGTGGACAAAAATTCACAGGGAAAGAGAAACACAACAGTCGATACAGGGTAGCTGAATAAGTCTGTTGACCAGTATTGTGAAATGCCAACAATCTACTAGCACTGCCCTCTTTATGTTCATTTCATTCGTGACTTTGAAACAAACTGAAACAAAACAATGGTAAAGATACCGGACTTCCATTGTCTGTTTTCGAAGACTGTCTGCTCATCTGCAGTCCAAAGCGTAGGGACTCCAGGCAAAGGCAACTTAGTACAGACGAATGTCTGGCCATCGTGTGATGTATGGAGGCAAGGGTAAATCTGAGTACTGCCTCTCTCCGTCATCTTTAAACTTCATAAACCTGCAGTCAGACTGGAAAACTCCGAATCCATTATATGGTTAAAGGTAAGTCTTTCTACGTATTGATTTCCTATGAGTGTACACAAACAGATTTCGTTGCAGTGAGCTCTTGGCGTCGACAAGGACAATTTCTGTCTTCTTTTATCGTTTTGTTTTAAAATTCTGAAATCGTATCTCAGAGGATTCGGTCTTATTGATGCGCTTTAGAGATAGATCACAGAATAAAGACGTTACAGAATCACCCCTTGCCCTGAACCGGAGGAATCGTTGAACCACGCCCTCTCAACGTCCCCGTTCGATTCATGTTTCTCGAGTCGCTCAATTCTAGCAGATCATTGGAACCAGATCATCCCGGGCTGCATCGATCGGTATCTTTTCTAAAAGGACTACGTCACTCAGCGTTACCCATTACGCCTGCTTCATGAATATCTGCCACATAGATCTCCACACAGCTGCACCCAGCTCGTCCCGAAATCCAGCTCTGAACTCCGGACTTTACTTGAAAGTTGCAACGCTCCCAAAAGGCCGACCTAATGCAGTACGTAATAGCTTATTTGGTAGAGCATTAGTTTTACCTGAACTCCAGCGCGTTTCACATTGTGACTATCTCACCCAGCCACACCCTGGACATTCCTCCTCCAGCCGGACTCGTATTCGCGTCTATGTCGGAGAGCTACTTTTATGATCCCTTGAAATTTGAAGTGGCCCCCTGCACTATGCACCCATAACATTATTCTATTTGGGGGAGAATGGTACATATTATTTGCTTTATCTCCCTTGATAACCCATTCTTGGTTTATGACTCAATCTTCCTTTATGGCAATGGGCATGGTTAAAAATACGTTATTGCACATCCGCTTCCTGGTAATCGTTTTGAAAACGTTTGATCACTAGTTATAAGATATGGCTGGAAGTTTTAAAATTGCGGTATAGATTCTTGTATGCCCGTTAATAATATGACTATGTGAACGCAACATATCAAGCATATTCTGGCCCATTCACAGTTTGATTTAGAAGAATATTCCTCACCCCCTCTTTATCTTTGTAAAGCCTTTGTCAGAAAAAGCGAAGAGAGCTACAATTTTCAGTGTACCGCAACAGTATAGTGGTTTACGTCATTGTACTAGGAGGCGTGAATGGCGCAAACGATATCATACTTACAAATGATGGCACCTTTCTTCAAATTATTCCGAGACCCCGGGGCATCTTTCATCTCAAAACAGAGATAACGGGTGTCTCGTCACAAAAAGGGTTCGTGACTTTGGTAATCTAGTTGAGCTGGAGATCATATGTCGCAGAAAAACGATTTACTCTCAATATCTCGTGAACAAACGATGTGGAAACTGGCTGAACAGATAGCATGTAAAATCATCTATCGAAGATTCTACCCATATCGACGCGCTTGGATGGGATCTAATGGGAGACGGGGCCATTTCAGGACTGTTGAGACGCGTCGCCATATTGGCACGTTCCTGTTATAGATTTCGAATCAAACTGGGGAACAAACCCGACAAATACACCGTGTGCTCAGACTAAAAGCGTCTGGACTGATGTGGGTCGAGATGATAAGTAGCAAGATGTCTGCAGTATTGAACCGATGCAGTAATTCGGGTCTCAAGGCAGCACTATTCTATATGGAGACCCTTCACCGCAGGGATCTGCTCTGCGTATTATGATAATGTGTGTGGGAACTGGGGACATCCTTGAAAGGCCTGCTGCAATAAAAAAAAACGCTCTGGTGCGTGTTTTAATGCGTAGTCACAACTAGCGTTCAACTCAGTGAAATGCATACATGCACGATGTATTCAGGAGTTCCTTGAAAGTATAACACGTGCATTTCCAGCCAGAGTAGGGATATACTAGTACTCGTTCCGTAGTGTATTCACTAGAAGAACCGCCTACACAACGTTACTACATGATTAACGGTCACAGACAACTGTGTGCGCTGTGAGTTGACAGGCGGTTCCGCTTTAGACTGGGACTTTCTCTCCCGGCCTGCTTGGTGGATCCATAAACTCCTATCTGCAGGCTGCTGGTGGGACAGTCCGTCCTTTAGAAAGATTGCCACACCCTCAACAGGGATACAGGACGCACTACTGTCTCCTATTACAGCCTCTTAAAGTCTACCCTCCAATTACGGAGCCATACCTATCTTCTAGATCCGCGAGTCATATCCAAATTCAGATCTGTAATACACGCCACAGTTAGTACATTTGTGATGTGGGTTACATTACAACTCACATGACGGTTCTAACCGTTTTACGTGAGGGTGGTTTAAAGTATAGACCTGGAAAATATGGTAGTCAAACGTCCTGTAGATATGAACCGAACCACCGCAATCAATCTAACAATATAAAATCAATTCTAAAATCCATAACAGATGGCGGGAAACAGAAGATGTCATTGTTTATGACGAATACCCGCCAATCTCGGAACGGTTTTCTTATGTCCCTCGGGATGGGGAGAAAATTAACATACATGAGCACAGGCTATCCTGGCAGATAAAAGGCGCGCTAAAATATCAATTTGGTAGCGCTTCGCTCTGTCATCATTAGGCGGGATAAGTGCAGGCGAGCTGTGATGAGGAGGACATCATCGGGAGAGGATGATCAGTCATTTAGCGCTAACCGATACTAAACGTCTTGCCGATGCATTATAGGTGCCCTTACAGATTCGCTCGTTGTTTAGAGATTTTGACCAGCACTTACGTTACCAGCAGTTTCACCAGTATTTACACTACCAGCAAACCCCCCTGACGTTCAGATGGTTGTGGTTACGTACAAATAAAATGTATGACACATTGTCATGATATCGTTTCATTTTTACGGATGCATTTTGTAGGTTACAGTTTGCTAATTTCAAGGACCACAGATACTAGTTCTAGTAAACTCCGCCCGACTGTCAAGCAAAGCAGAATGCCAAGATAGATGTGCATGGTAAAAGTTAAAGCGAACGGCGTTTACTGACACCGTTATCTAATCAATTACTCTCCTAATAATCCTCCGGGAAAAACGTTTAATCATAGGAATCGTCCCTACAGAAGGTCGTGTATGGCAGGGCATCCATCGTCGTCTTTCGAATTGAGGAAAACAGATGTGACATTGTTTGTATATTTCCTCGCTTGTTTGTTTCTTGTCCCCTGTACGTTAATGCGCCTCGTTTGGTGGACCAACTTCTGTTGTTCTGTTGTTGTTGTTGTTGTTGCCATTATTTTCCCCGAGTCAAAGGAGAAACAAACTTTGCTAGTGCATCTGAGAGCGAAGCACCAAGTTATAAAACCACCTCAGTATGTGTCCAGAACTTGAAATTTTAGTCCTTTTCATGTTGAATGTGTTCCCACTTAAATGAGTCGATGCTCCTTCCGAGAGCAGGTCGTCGCCGTGGGCAGGGTAACGTACAGTAGTGAACGTTATGTTACTTAGCACGAGGGGACGGACAGCAGCCACAAAGCCCCTGCCACACAATCGACGAGCTTGTTGATCAGCAAAAAAGGCTACCGAGTCTCAAAATCGCCCAAGTGTCGAGCACATTTTTTGCCTGAAAACCCATCCTATCACATTGAATGACACATCGAGTTGCGAACATCGACCGAGCCCTAAAAATCGCGCGATAATCGAGAGAATACCGGGCGTGGTACAAATGTGCCTCCAAACACGTCATTCAGAGCTCGCAGCGAGTCGTCGGTTAATCGATTTTCCTGCAGTGTGACAGGGGTAGGATAAATCTGATACTGACTAGCACACAAGTATTTTCGCGATGATGCAAAGGTGACTCCATCCAACTTTGATATGTCCCTGTGCATGCCTAACGAAGTCTATTTCTGTATGTTTCTCCAGGCCAAGCGGAGAAGCAAGGGCAGACCCGGGCGGACCTGTTGAGCAGCGTCAGTGAGGACTTCTTGATCTGCCAGATCTGTTTCGAGGAGTACTCCAAGCCCAAGCTACTGCCCTGCCTACACTTCTTCTGCGAGAGGTGCCTGGTGAGGTACGTGGCCGACCGCTCGCACAAGTTCGAGTGCCCGACGTGCGGCCAGGAGACGTGTCTAACCGAGAGGGGCGTGACCAGGCTGAAGGACAACTTCTTTATTTCCAATCTGTGCGACACTCTGTCTATGCAACGCGGGAGGGTCAAGGAGAAAAAGGTGTCGTGTGCAATCTGCTCTGACGAAGACGCGGAAGCGACGTCACGGTGCTTGGAATGCGCGGACTTCCTGTGCCCGGACTGCGCAACCTCTCACTGTCGCACGAGATTCACGCGTGGGCATCACGTGGTCACTCTGGAAGACCTGCAGTCGGGGAGATTCGAGGAGCAGCTACGCTCCAAACAGGAGGTGTACTGCGACATGCACCAGGGTGAGGTGGTGCGTTTTTACTGCGAATCGTGCGATAACCCCGTCTGCCGCGACTGCGTGGTGGTGGAACACAAAGATCATAAACACGCCGACATTAAAGACGTAGTGGGCAAGAGTCGACTCCTATTGGAGGGTCTCCTGAAATCTACCAGGCAAAAAATCCCCGAGTTTGAGTTCGCTCTTGCAGAGGTGCACCAAGTGCAGGAGATGAAGAAGTCGGAGAGAGATAGAGTAGAAATCGACATCAAGCAGAGAGCGAAGGAGCTGATCGCGCTGATTCAGCAACAGGAGCAAAGTCTGTTGTCGGAGCTGCACTTCATGTATTCCAGAGAGCAAAAGGACCTCGCCACGGAAGAAAGTTTTTTAGAGAAGAATCTGAACAGTTTAAAAAGTAGTGTTAACTTTACAGAAAAAGTTCTCAAGTACGGGAACAACGAGGAAGTTCTGTCTGTCAAAAAGGAGATGGCGGATCGGTTATACAGGTTATCCCAGCGAGAACCCGAGCGCAAGATGTCAGACAGACTCTCCTCCAACCACTTAGTCTTCATAAGCACGCCTGGGGACACCCGGAGCATCTTGATGAAGGTGGGCTACATCAAGAACCAGGTTCCGACCAGCGCCATCCCCTACTACAAGTACTGCTTGAAGCCGGGGCCGGGCCAGAGCAAAAGCGCTCGACTGTTGCACCAGTTCGGCCGCAGGGGCAGTGGGGACGGCGAGTTTAACGGGCCCTACAGGGTAGCAGTGACCGCCGAGGGGCACGTGGTGGTCGGAGACCGCAACAACAGGCGGATACAGATCTTCGACACGGAGGGGCGAATGAAGAGCAAGTTCCCGGCGGGGTCCTACTCCAAAGTCGCCGTCATGCAGGACGGAAACCTTGCGGTGACCGATTCCGAGGGCAACATCCGGCTGTGTGCGCAGGACGGCTCGGTCATCCACGAGTTCAAACCCCCGGTGACGAGTTGTTACTCCGGCATCGCGGTGGACAAGCTGGGCCGCATCATCGTCACGGACGCCATCAACCACAGCGTCTGTATCTTCGAGCCGGACGGCACTCAGATCCACCAGTTCGGCACCAAGGGCTCCGCCGACGACGAGTTCAAAGCTCCTTCTTACGTCACGGTCAACAGCAAGAGTCACATCATCGTGTCGGACACGCGCAACCACTGCATCAAGATCTTCGACCAAGAAGGGAAGTTTCTGAACAAGCTGGGCTCGCTTGGCACCGGAGACGGCCACTTCGACTACCCCGCCGGCGTGTGCGTGGACAGCAAGGACAACATCATCGTGTCCGACTACGGAAACAAGCGCGTCGAGCTCTTCCAGAATGACCTGAAGTTTCTCCGCCACATCGCTTCCGTGGAGGATGGCCTCTTGCACCCGGAAGCAGTTGCTGTAACCCCGGATGGATTTCTCGTCCTAACGGACACGGGGACAAACGATATAAAGATATTCATGTACTAGAGCACGGGAAAGTATTTGGCACCATATGCAAGCTTAACTATGTGATGTACATATTACCTCAACATATGCAAAAACAAACTTAACTACCGTGAAAATACTTATGAATACCCCACCGCCAAGTGCCAAGAAGGCTCCTCGCGCCATGGGAACGGGAGCGCGGGGGAAATTACACTGGGAACGAGTGTCATGACGTCAAGCAATAATCGGGTCTCACTTGCAGACACACATCGTGCTATGGTGGAAAAAATACGAAGAAAACTTGACCGGACACTTCCCCAAAAGTGATAAAAGACTTCTGTAGGGAAATTCCGAGGTTCGACACAGAGAGAGGCTTACAAAAGTCCAAGACTAGCTCCAAGCGGGCACACCTAAGATAAAAGAGACGACACGGATGCTGAGTATACCAGTCTTGTGTTGTTTGCCGTTTCTACGCAGAGCAGCGCGCTTTTTCTATCCAGCTCCATCTTGTACACAGACCGGCCCCTTTGTGAATAGGTATGGGTGAACCCAGTAGAGATAGGAGTAAAGATATAGAGATACCAGATCTTACTCGTACCAGCCTATTTAGAAGATATTGATATAGAACAGACTAGAACTATCTGCTTCAAAACTATTTCATTGTATCAAATATGCAAATAATGTACGATTTACATACATATCATTTCTATGAAGAATCATATAGTAAAGAATCAAAGCTTGCGTCATGCTAAGGAAGAAAAAGCTAACTATGGAGACAGTGGACTGCACCCGACTACCCAAGGAGTGAACTTCTTACCGTGAGAAGGTGCCCTGTGTAAACATTCTACACGGACAATTTAACCTACATGCCAACGTCCTTGCACACGGGATCAAGGAGAACCCGCCACGCGTAAGTCGACGCGCAATCCCGGACAGGACCAGGAACCGGTATGTATGTGGTGCAAGTTTCCTGTAGCCGAGCGGTTCGAACCCATGCCCAGTGAAAAAAACCGGCATGTACCACTGTTTCTGTAGGTAGAACCCACCCCCACCGTTAGTTTTCCTACTTGTGGTCTTCCCTGTAAAGTAACCAGAAAGGAATCTGCCACCCCTTGTCAACCCTCTGTTTGAACTGTCAATCAAAGCAACGACACTGATTTCATAGTATTGTATGAAACTTTTGGTACGAAAAATTTTACAATTGTGGAAAAGGTAACGATCCTTTTTGTTGACAAGATCGATAATTAGTCAAAACTTTTGTTACATCAAAGACTGTGATGTCTGGCCCAAAACAATAGAAGAATACATCAAAATGCACCTAAACATTTTGAGAAAAACAAAGTAACACCGTTGCATGTAGGGGTACACGCTGGAGAAGTTTGGCGTCTTCCACGATTGTTTCTTTCAGGCACGTGCAATAGGCATAACAGACACGTGCACAGGCATGATACTTCCATGGTGCTGTAAATAAGTTATGCATGTGGTGACGTCACTAATTTCTCAGGAAAATTGCGTCTAAAAAGCGTATGTCCAATGCGAGGCGTTTGTAAAAGCTATTGTTTTGTGTTGTTTTAAACTGCATGGTATAGACCAATAAGAACATTGCTGGTAGTACTGCCCACAGGCTCTTACGTAGCGCCTGACAGGGGGTCGAAGACGTTTACTGTGTCATATTTTTGTAGATTTTTTCAGTATTTGTTTGTCCAAAAGGACGATCACTCTCTTGGATACTCTTGATTTTCTCTGTCAATCACTCTAGAATTCTTTTCTGAATCGTGTCCGAGCTGACATTCATCACAGCGAAGCCCCTCCCCAAGTATTCTACAGTAGCATATTAGTCAACGGGGAGACGTATCCTGAACAATCTCTGATGCAACTGTACGATGGAAGTACAAAATTACTCTATCCAATAATACGAAGGAAATTTCTTTGAAATGGCTGGAATGCCTCTGTTCAGCCAGACATGTAACACGGTTGGCCTCCACGCCCCGGCTAGTCTAGATGACGTTTGCTGCAGAACAGGTGCTATGGCGCAGCCAATGTTCCCCGACTTCAGTCATTTGCCGCAGGAGGGCCGGACGAGCCTACGAGAAAAAGGGTGTAAACTTGTCCTCGTCAGATTGCCGATCACTTTTCTACCTGTGGACCTATTTTATACGCTTCTACGTATGTGGCAAGACATGAAATACTAAGGAACTCCTTCTGATTTTGTTCGTTCAATGAAGTATCAAGGACGTCAGGCGAATGCTATTTACCAATTGTCTGAGCTGATGTATGGGCAACATACATTGTACGAAGACCTTTCCATGGAGACTAAGACCGTTAACGTTGTTACCCCCCTCCCCTATTTAGACCGTTCTTCGATCCCGCCTGTAGAATATTCAAACACTGGGTCACTGCTGCGTTCCGTTGATAATGATAGTCGTGACGAGACCTTCAGTTTAACACTGTTTAACACTATGTTGTTACCAAAGGGAGGTGACCAGTTGTAACGTGTAGAGCTTGCCCATGCTTGTTGTATAGGCATACCAAAATATCATGGACATTCTTTAAGAAGACCAAAAGGTCTATCCCTGCAAATTTGTCGGTTTACAGTCTTTGTCATAAGGAATTCAAAATGAACAACAAAAAATCTGCATGGTCTTTGGTTCAACAGCTGTATGAGTTGTAGCCTTGATTAACCAATCAAGCTTTCCAAAAACGTTCTTTCCTTTCCTAATGTATGCTTTGTTCTCAAATGCTGTAGAATCGAAATGTCCCGGCCCGTCCACGCCCTTTGTCATAACACCATATATAACAAAGTCAACGCCAATAACTGATGATCCCTTGGACTGACTGCTAGTTAAGTTAATCGAGGTGTCGCGCATCTAGATTCGACACCCATCCCCGCAATTCTTGGGAATAGCTTATTTTTGCGTCTCACCCCAAAAACGTAGAAAATGGCACAAGGGGTGGTGTATTCACGCTGTTTTCACAGATTGGTCTACAGTGCCACGGTTTACCTTTTTGCCAAGGACGCTGACATCTTATTACTTTCCATTTCATACTTATTACTTTCCACATAACAAATATTGTCTTCGCTAGAAAACGTTTGAGTTTTTGTGCTCTTACGTCAGTGTTGTAACCTTTTCTTAAACGTGGTCAAGCAATAACAAATATCCACCGGCTGAACCGGGCCTGTCCCTGGTGCTGAAAAATGTCTATCAATAACACTGGGCTTGATTTTCTACCTATTCCTTTTGTCGGCATCTTCCTCTGATATTAGTACCTTCCTCAGGCAATACTAACGTCGTTTGTGTCTGTAGCATGTAGATTACACCAATTCATAGCCTCTGGCAGTCCAAATGAATTATGGGCCATTATGTGCAATGTACATTCCACCACAAATTTACCATGGCAAAGAGATTGCATATGGAGTGCTGTATTTGGATGATTGCGATGATTTAAAGAGTCTGATTATTTGATAGAACAGAGCATCATCCGAGGGATTACAGCACAGATTTCCGTAGATATGATTTATCAAGACGTCAATTATTTCTACATTATCATGAGATTCAAGACTACTGAGATGGCGTTTTGGTGTGTGTTTTTACTTCTATTCTAATGCTCAAATGATATAATAGCTTTCCAAAATCTAGTAAAGACCCCCCCCCCCCCCCCCACCCCCACTAGTGCTGGCACTGCCTAGCTTAATGAAGATATTTCTTTCTGGTTTTCTGGCATGAAATATGTCGTCCATCCCAATGTGCATTTTAACTGCTGGAAGACAGAAGACACTAAATCACCCCAATGGCTTATAGCGTCGGGAAAATCTGTCCCAGCTGCCTGCCACGTCGCTTTATTAGCCAGAAAAATGGCTCTGGATATCCCGCGGTACCACCATATTAATTACCGACCCTCGCCGGCCGCCAGGAGAATTCGATTCTGCCGTTATTTGCGAAGCTAATAAACCTTCATTCGGTCAGCTCCTATCAGCAGCTGGTTACCTCCCGGGGGGCTCACTCTTAACACGGGCATGCAGGGTTTTTAGATACGCTTCGCCGAGCACGCCAGTGCGTTTTTACGTCCCCGCGGAACGCCGATTGTTGCATGATTGACCATCTCCTCAAACGGGATGCATCTTTTATAGGAAACCCTCAGTTTCGCCGTCGACGTATCTCGACCGTAGCGTGCTGAGATGTATGTATGTACAGAGCATATGCGGGGACACTATTTTTGGACTCTCCTTAACGTGGCAAAGATTCTGTGAGTGATCTTCACCGTAACCAATAGCAACCGTGCCGCTGTCTCATCAGCCGGCCGACCGGTCTGTCAATCAAAACCTTACCGGGAAATCGTGAATCCTGCAACAGTCGGCGCGCCGCAACAAAAAGTACAACTTATGCAAATATATGAAGACTAGGAATCTCTTCACGTCTGTACGATACCTACTGCAACTCTGCACTTGTATTAATGCATATCATTCCTGTAAGGAAGGAAGACCTATATGTACATGTATGTCGGCATGTATATATTATCGTATCAAGACCCATACCGGAGGGCTTGTCCTGCGTATACATAAACATTTGTACATAGAAACACCACGGGGGCAATACATTCAGGGGCCAGAACATGATATCGACGTGCAACGTCTCTGGCTACGAGCTCGTCATGGAAGTTGCAAGTTTTGGATACGTTACAGAAGATTCAAATGTGTAGGGATGGTAAAAAAACACTATATATACCGTTTTACGGGAAAGTTGTATCTACATAGTACAGTTGACACAGGCGTGCGTCGTGTTTATAATTAGGATGAACGGGTCATGAAGAGAGAAACGATTAAGCTTTTGTGAGTGTTACATCTCGATATCATGGCCGGTCCCCTGATGTGAAGTCTAGCGAGCATTTTGTGTGACCGCGGATCCGCGCTCGGAGGTAGCGTTTGTACATCAATACTACTGGAGAAGGAATCAATAAACAATATCCCAGAAACCACTGCGGCGGTGTCCGGCTCATATATGCGTGTGTGTGGCTGTATTGCACCTTTCCGGTATTACACGAACTTTAGGAAGGGGTTACCTTATTTCATATCGGCAGGCAAAAGCTATTTTCACGGCGAAGACTTGTAAGATGAAAAGAAATTCGGTTGCGTAATGCCATGGTTGAATTCTGGTTCTCTGTTCACCTGTAGCCTCTACCAGATTACATGCCGAGGAGTTAGCTGGCCAGGGAGTAAAATTTTTGACGCCCTGTACTCACTGTATTCCACGGCCAGCTAACTCCTCTGCCATGTAATCTGTTTATTTGGCCGATTTCTACTATTTTCCCAGCCACCCGTGGAGCCTGGTAAAGGCTATCACATCGTTGGATACAACAATCGCAGCTCAATTGAAAGGAGGGGGTGGGGTAGGACGGGTTGTAATGCTGAAGAAGATAATTTAAGTCCAGTCAAAATTATAATATGCGATGTCTTAATGAAGCATACGTACAGTGTATATTCGTGGATGGAATTCCAATTGAGCATGTCGATGGTCAAATAGAATTGACACGTATACTAGACAAAATGAAGCACACAAAAGAACAAAATACATGTATCTAAATGTCCCTGAAATTCCATTCCAACAATCCAAATATGATATAGCCTTTTCCGAATTCGTGCGTTTCAAGTTATTACTGGAACGTGCACAGAGTCCAAATGTGGTTATCTTAAATCGATACAGAAGTAACAAGAGTTCGGATACCTCATACCCCCATGAAATATTCAGAGCCTTTGTAGATTCTTATCTTCTTATCTTGTCTCGTGGATCATGAAAACGAGTATGTAATTAGCATAATCTATTTTACATGATGGTCCCTACCAAAATTACATATATTGTATGTGTGAAAGTTCTTTCCTTGGGCAGAATTCATTTACATCTCATCATGAATTATGCAAAGTATTTGCACATTTACATAATCAAAATAATTATGTGATGTACACTTTTAAGTGACTTACACACACAAGAATGTGATTACATTGTACCACTATTTACCACTAAGGAACTGTGGTATTTTTTGCATTAATTATGCAAATTAGGCTCTTATTTGTATAATTAGTACTAGTATCTGTTTATGTTCCACCAGCCATGAATTGCATATGTTAAATGTACATGTATTCAAGTCCTATCACGAAAACCCCTGAAATTCTAGAATTTTCTCATCAATCATGCAGATCAAGTCCTAATTTGCATCTCATTGTGTACACGCCTGCCTCAGCTATCTGTAAACCGAATATCGTGGAAAATTGTAGCTCTTTTTTTCAGTTGCCCTCCTTGAAAGATTTCAACAAAACGCCCCTGCAGTTCCAGGGCAAGCAGCTAGGGGGCTCAAACCTACACCACTTCTCCCTTACATCAAAAGGTATCTGCCACAAAAATCAACACCATAGTATATATCCAAGGCAAAAGATACAAAAAACGGAGGTTCTGCTGCAGTACCAAGGTAACACACGGGGGGGGGGGGCAAAATCGACCTTAACATTTGTCTTCTCAACACCTACCCATATACCAAATATCATTACAATCCATCCAGAGGGTCTAAAGTTATTCTGACCACAAATATCTGGAAACACAAACAGACAGACAGACAAAAAGCAATGCCTCCATTGTTCATGGACGTAATTCCCCTGTCTGAAAGTCTGAATAGGTTGTATTAGAAGATTGTTTTTGTTTCCTGGACTTTCAATCGTGCCTGTGCCCCAAGGTTACGGCTCACATCTGAAGTATGCAGATTGCTGTAAGATTGGCGCACCCTGCCGTGCACGAATTGAACCAGAAAATGGTTGAAATTTACAAAGGACTCGACCATCAAGGGAATAGGGAGGGTCCGCCTGACGGAAAAAGTTTGAAATGGAACGATGGAGATTACCTCGCAAAAAGCTTGATATGTAGAATTTAGATTAAAAGGTGACTAATGGGTCATGCATACAAGAAGTGTGACACGGGGGCGAAGGTCTGGGAGGGATATCCATGCAGCGACATGATACATGAACTTTCCTGTAAAGTTGACATTCAAACTACCAGTGCGATAATTCATTTCCCTCCTCTGAAGCACCCAGCCAGATCTCCGTGTGTCGGCGGGGTACTATTCATAGCGGTCCGTTTGCAAACATGTTTTGGTCTGAGATCTAGTCACGTGTTCGGAGAGGGAAAGAGGATGGAAATGGCAGCCCAGAAGACAGCTAGACTGGCCGTCCTGGCTCTGGCCGTCACTCTCCTCTCTCCAGGTAAGATTGTAGTCTAAGATGTAGACCTGAAGAACCTTCTACAGTTTTTACCAAGTAGAATAGAAGAGATCAGTTAAGCATCTCCTTCGCGAGTTCAATTGTTCATGATGAGAGGTCCGGGGACGGGTGGTTCCTGTTTCGTCGTTATCATGCCATGGTGGGGAAACTTTAGTCTCTATACAAGGATACTACACAGGTTGAGAGAAAAAAATACTTGAAATTAGCCAAATAAACAGAGTGATGAATATGTCAGAATAGTAAGTCGTCCAGAGGAGTACAGGTCATAGGTTTGCAATCTGTACTCCTCTGGTCGGCTAACTGCTCTTGCATATTATTCCACTGGAGTTCAGTAGTAGAGACTGGAGGAACGTCTGAATTCTTTAGACTTATCACATTCTAGTTACCATATCATCGAGAACAAGGCCATACACTCGGGCACCAGGTCGTTGCAAGGTCTGCCTTGATACCGTGTCGGGCGCGGATCAAGGATACTTTCCAACCAGATGTAAGAAAGCAAAATCGTAACGTTTCTCAAGCCCCTGGTTCCGGATCGCGCGGAGAGCATCGAACCCTAGCTCTAGCCCTAACTGGCAGCGTAAGAAACGTTATGATTTTGCCTGTCTACATCTACTTGAAGATTAGATTACTTAAACTTTCCCTTTTTGAACCCAGCCTGGCGGGACATTTACCGTCAGGACCCGTTACTCAGTGTTTGCTTAGCTCCTTGGTAACGGTTATCACGTTGAACTTCTAGACCCCGAGAAAGGAAACAGATGTTGGGAACGTTGCCTGAAAGTCATGTGTTCGTAAGGCTTCGCTGCGTTTTAAGGCGTACATCATAATGACACAAACGAACACATCTGCGGGTAGGTAATCGCACCTCACGAAAGCTCAATAGTTCTGGGCCTCCATCCTTACCTCGCATAGCGACCTTATTCAAGCCTGGTCCCAGACAGGACCGCCTGTGTTGCTCGTTATTCAAGGTATAATCATAAAACCTCCTTGGTATAATCATTCACCTCAGAATGGAATTTCCGCTGTTTTGGGCGGTACTTTCATTTCTCTATAGTTACAGGAGGATATGAGTGTTAATTCGATGTGTTAACATTACTAGTATTTGTTTTCTCACAGAAGCATAGGCAAAACCACCCACCCCTTTTACTTAAGTATTGGCTACTGTATAAAAGGTTACAGAAGTTTACACGTCCAGATGTTGTCTGTAGTCGAAAGTATATGTGGCCTTTGAGCGTCAAAAACACACTTTTGGGATCCTCTTGGGAAATGACAGTGTCGTCGAAACAAGAACAACCCGCACTGGAGTCTATGCATTCCTTACAAAATAGGTATGTATTCTACACATCCCATCCTCGTCGCTTATTCACA
Source organism: Branchiostoma lanceolatum (assembly GCA_035149815.1). NCBI lineage: Eukaryota > Metazoa > Chordata > Leptocardii > Amphioxiformes > Branchiostomatidae > Branchiostoma > Branchiostoma lanceolatum. Next base: position 23,267,480 of record CM068868.1, read on the forward strand.
CTACTCTGTAATCTCTCATCGCCAAGCTAGCTCCATACTATTCCCGTCACATTCCTGGCCGACTGTTTGAACAGGCCCAGTGGGGCGTGTTTGTGTGGGGATCGCCACAGCGGACGTGATGACAGGCTAGCATGGGGAAGTTATCTTTAATTTTCGGATTGTATATTCTCGGTTTACAACTTTTACCATGGGGATATGAAGAACACAACGTGGGGGAGGAACTACAAATATTTTAGCTGCATTTTTTTGTGCATGCATGCATGCATGTGTCGTAAGTTTAGTTCCTCCTCCGGTGACCCTCTCCGAAAGGGGGAAAACTTCGTGGGAACAGTTTGTACATCATGTCCATGTCACAAAATCACAAGTTAGACATAACCAAACAGCACTCCTCCCTCTGTGCGTACGTAGTAGCCGATGACACGAATGACAAACTTAGACCTATTTTACTCTCAAAGCAGAGGTTTGGCTCCGACTTGTTTTTGACGCTTGGCTTGGCGACATAAAGGAAACCTGACAAAATAGAAAGCCCGACAAACGCCTAAAACTGACAAGTCAAACTTAAGACAAAGCGGATCCGAACCTCTGCTTGGAGAGTAGCCTTTTCGGATCAAATCACCATTTTTATTTCTTGTTTTTGCACTCGTGATCAATGGTCTCAGTGCTCTCTTTCCCTCCTCATCTACATCATACATTGTACCTGTCACACCCATGGACGTTCAGAATGCTTGCGTAACTTGCCATCCCAAGTTTTCTGTCACTCACATTGTTCATTCCCATCGCCTTTCAAAAAGAAAACAACCTCGGCGTCCTACCCATCCCTCCGCTGTTCTTAAAATGAACTGTCCCCTTTTGCGCTTACCAATTAGATTTGCCACATATCGCACAGAAAATAGTTTCACCTCCACGTCAACATGTTCGTTTCTGTAGCTGCGGAGGCAAAGACGATTCCGCAAGGAGGCGCTTCAGTGGTAGGAGGGGAATTTTCGAACTTTCGGCGGAGAGTCAGCATGAGCGAGCACCAGGACGTGCGGGGACTGCCAACCCCGGGGGGTTGACCAGCCAGCTGTCCAGTCAATATGCCGGGCTAGTGAACACTCAGCAAGGGGAAAAACTACCGACACAGGCTTGTGGTCAGTAGTAGTAGTACACATATCACCTTGCCCTTAATCAATATCAAAAATCATTTATGATTTTAGACTATTCCATGCAGTGCACATTATTTTACGACATTTTTGTTTTATATTGTTCTGTTTTGATTTGATTTAGTTTTATGGATGACATTCGCGTTTTTTGCGCATCAATTTTTTTCCAGTATGCCATATGATTATAACAAATGAATTAAATCAATTCAGTTTGATCCTATCAATTATTAATTACAAAAAGGACTCCCTTCTTCATTACCTATCTTGCTATTTCGTCACGTATCTACACGCAACGGCAACATATCGTCCTTAAGAAGAAAACAAAAACTCCAAGAGAAATGGCGGAAACTAGATTTTATGTAATAAGACAGCTAGCAGCAAGGTCTGCGGTAGTCGGTGTCTCATCCTGACTGTAGAGGCGCAGAAACAACAGGCATATGCTGGACATGACTACAAGGAAAAGAGCTTGAAAAGAGTACTAGTACAGGACTTAACCAATCTGTATTCGTAGTGCTAGCGGAGCTATTTCCTTGTCATATCGTTTGTGGTTTGGTGTTCGTATGTTTATCATATAAGCGGATGAACAGATGAGTAAAAGACTAACGTTCTCAAGGCTGCTGATGTCCTACTCATTACGTACTAGAAGAGATGTGCACGTGTACAGTAACATAGGTGGCTCATATTGTCACATTTCACGAGCCGGAATAAAATATATCCTATGAGCGCCTAATCTGCAGTACCGCTCCCGACCGCCCCTAAAACAATTGGCAAAACAATCCTCAAATTGCCTAATTTTGGTCTTTTCAGGAATGGGGAAATCGCGAAAGGCTTGTAAAGAGGTTGAAGGTTTTGAAAATTTGAGGCTTATTTTGATTTCCACAATGCGACCAATATGAAGATTAAGATGCCATTAGTTTTCTTCCTATTTTGAGGCCGATGTTTGCGCTGTCTGACTGAACCCTGACCAGCGCCCGTGTGTTTGTGACAGGCGGAGGTGTGCGTCTGAGTACCGCTGTGGGGACGGTGGCGGCCGCGGCTGTAGCGGGGATGGCGGCGGGAGTGGCCCTGACCATGCTGGTGTGCAGACCTGCTAGACAACGCCTTGATTCCAAACATGGCCAAGTCAGAATGCTATAACGTCCCCGGCAAAGCTTTGGATTCGTAAGGGCTAGCTCTGTCGATAATCAACGTATGATTTTTATTTGTTGGTAAGCCCGATGACAGATCATTCATCCTGGTACTAGTGATAGGCAAACTACTACTTTTTTTGCCACTAAAATGCCTGGCTAAGTGCGATATCATTACTCTGGCTAGGTCTACTCGTTCTCAAGTTTAATGCTCAATACGCACTGTTATCGGAACATATATAACTTTATGTGTAATTATTCTTGCAATTAAAAAGGTTCAACCTTCTTAAGAAAGCGGCGTATACAGTATTGCGTACATATGCATGTAGAAACATACGACGGTCTATTCTTTTTTTACTTTAAGCCTCCGAACAAGAGTTCAATCTAAGTTAGAAATAAAAGTACTTATTGTAACGGGTATTTTAAACCAGGTGTTTCATTGCTTTCATATCAGGATACAGTATCAAAAGAAGTTGACACCATATCAGGACCTTATCTACAGTAGCTCACCTGGCCGCCGCAAGAATATGTCACAAAAACGACCGCCAAAGGTTGGGAGCAAGAAAGAAAGAACTATAGATACAGGACCGATATATTGGGCCACACAATACACATTTATTTGATCTTACCCATAAAAATGAAATACTTTTATCGAATATACGTGCATCACATTTGCAAAGAAATGGAATATAAACCCTACAGGCTCTTGTACACTTGAACATCATCGGTTTAGCATGTGGTGACACATAATGTTCTATACAAATTCTAATGTCATATGTATCTTCTATCTGAAATATACGGTCACGTATGTTATCACATTTCAGAATCACAGACACACCTCATCTTATATCAAAAATCCTGGCGCTTACACATCTTGTTGTACATCTGTCTGATTTGGAATTCGATCGTGCATGTTCATGATTGATGTCACTATTCCTAGTCATGAAAAAAATCTAACTTTAGTTCAACGTTAAGCACATAAGAGAGGCTACAACCAATAACAAGCTCGCCCAGCTCACTGCCAGGCCTACGCCGCCACAAGTGACGTCACCGACCGACAAGGGAACCAGGAGATCGCTGACTCGTCCCCAGGTTCCGTTGTTAGGGGCAGGGGTAACGCCCAGTAACTCACATATCAGGTTGTAGATGTCCACTGCATAGAAGGGTGTTCCCTGGTAACCACGTTTGAAACGAGGTCCCTAAAATGACAGAGCTTGTTATAATGCAGACATGATCTTACGAGCAGTGTAGCATAGTATTCATATCCAACATAACACCATTGTCATTCTAACTTACAAACGAACATATTTCCCTGCACTATACAAATCAAATTGCCTCTAATCTTGCAATTCTGTGTGGGAATTTAAAGATCTTTCATGTCATAGGTGGGAAGATCTGATCAGCGTAGCATTGACGTTTCACATTTGCCATGTACCTTGTACAGTACTCGCTGTTGCAGATACATGTAACGTTACATGTAATGTAAAATATTGCTGGTGTGGGCTCGAATAAAGTTCTAAACGGGAACTATACGCGGCTACCAGTGTCTTTTCTTAAGATGTGGCATGAGTGTGTACGGTTGGTTTGAGGTTGTCCTTACTATTTGCCTATAAAATATTGCTATTGTTTCAAACGTTCATATGTGAACAATACCTGTGTGGAATTTGGAGGGATAGTGTGGAATTTGTGCGTTCTGCTAATGTTACCTTTGCCAGGAATATGGGCTTCATGACCATCAGCATGTTGTCGTAGCCGTGAGCTCCCTTCAAGTTCAACTTGTAGTCAGTTACCTCCGACTCCGACTGCAACAGACACAGTGTGTATGGGTAATGTGCATGGGTAACTACAGCCAAGTGTTACGTCAGTGAACCAGTTATGCTAGGGTCACATTTCCAAACCGGGGCCCGAACGGGATGCTTGCGGTAACGAAAAATCAAAGTGTTTATCAATAAGTATACCCAAATTATGCTCATAAGTATTCTTCTAATATTTGGGGTGTTTTTGGCCTTTTTCATATCATACTTTTCGTTCCCGCAAACTGCCCGGCCGGGCCCCGGTTTGGAAATGTGACCCTAGCATAAGAGGAACACAAGTTTGTGCAGTAGCGACAAATGGGAGATGATTCAAACTGAACTGTGTTGTCACCTTCGCCAAGGCGGCGATGTTTTCAGTGGCGTTTGTTACGTCAATGGTACATTGTTTGATATTTACAGAATATTTCATGAATAGTATGGATGTTTTAGTCAACAGATGGGTAGATTATATTTTGGGCCTTCAACAGCTTCCTTTCAGACTAGAAACGACAAGTTCTGTAACTAATCGTATGAAGGAAACGACGTGGAAATTGTGTTTTTTCTAGCTTGAAAGGAAGTTGCAGCCGAGAGGAAGTGGTTACCGGGATGACCTCCCACCCCTCGTCCGCCAGGGCGACTATGGGCATGATGCGGCGGTTGTGCGTGTAGCGCATGCGCTCTGGGACCTCCTCACGAAGGTACACCGTCATGTTGGGATGGGCGTCCTAAAGGGAGGAGAGTGACAGAGATTACAGGCGGTATTCTGAGACTATACAAACATATACGTTCTTTCATCAGGTCGTTCGGTGTAATATAACCAGCTGCTGCTGCGCCGCGTGCCTGCGAAGCTGGTGTGTTACGCCGAATGGCGGTTATACCGGCTATACAGATACATATGAGGAGAGCTGTTCTACATAGATGGAAGTTGTAGTTCTAGACTATCTTATCTATATTTTGCACATGTGCTAATTGGGTTCATGCGTTGCATATCAATATCCACTTCAAACCCAAAGGCAGATGCATCAAAACGTTCTTTAGAATTAAGTGGACTGAGGTAGAACTATGGAAAAATGAATGTCTGTAGTCTCCACGTGACCTGTTTCTGTCAGTCCTGACACAATCAGTCAGTTAGCCAAACAAACAAAATGGCGACAGCGAGACAAAATTCTATAGTATTATGCGTATTTTATAGTCGTTCTTTTTGCAACGCCAGATGGACGGAGCTTTTCCCTCGGTAGACTGACCTTCAGGATGTTATATACTTCCTGTAGTTTGCCGTCCACCGGTTGTATGTTAGCAACTGGACCCGCATCCGGAATCCTAGATATAAGTGACCTGGTAGCGAAAAAAGGAATTAAAATGTGATTGACCTACAAAGCAGCTAGCCAACTTCACATTGTCATTGAATATACCTTTATTTCAGTACATCAGTGACTTGTACAACATCGTACCTGTCTACATAGTTGTAGACCTCTATCTTCCTGTCCGGGCTGATTTCCGCCATGCCATGGTCGGCCGTCACGATGATGTTCAGGTCTTTGGACAGTCCAGCGTCCTCTACCTTTTGTAGAAGGTACTGCAGGACCCCGTCCAGCTCAGCCATCTGAAATGATCAGGCAACAAACAAACAAGTGAAGTCCTTCATAAAAGTCTCTAGTCCCCATTTCAACATATATATGCTGTTTCTTGTCTTTTATTGCCGATGCCACCATCACGTACTAATAACGTTACTAGTAAACGAAACGAAACAGTAGCGATAAGAAACAGTGAAAATTAAAAGGCAGCAGTATAAAATCAGCAATATCAAAACACTGGCTTAAGGGCCCTGTCACACGTGTGCGTATATTAAAGTGCGCACGAGTTGCGCATTGACATTTTTTAGGTTTAAGTAAGGTTTGCGGGGAAGAAGTTGTTTTCTGCGTTGACCCACCGCTGTGCAACGTAGTTATCGAACCATGGAAATTACTTCTTGCGCTGCACACCTAATCTAGACCAAAAACATGTTAATGCGCAACTCATGCGGAATTAAATATACGCACAAGTGTGACAGGGCCTTAACATCATGATCAGACAAAGGGATTCTTAACAATAAGAAAAAGTCATGGAGAGAAAATGTTATCAACTACAGTGTACTGCAAAGCAGAAAGTTAAAAGATGAAAACTTCATGGTATCCTGCAAAACTAGTAAAGGTACCTTTCTTGTGACGTTCTGTGATTCCGGTCCGTAGACATGCGCAGTGGTGTCAGGCTCATGGAAGTACAGCGTGGCGAAGTCGACGTTCTCATCTGCAAACCAGCCAACCACCGTGTCCACCCGGTCCTGAGGAGGGACAGGGGGTTATAACGCGCCACAAACTTGGTGTATGGCCTAGCTTGTATGACTGATAATATCATGAGATCCCTTGTACTAGTGACACTAATGTGGGATCCTTCTCTCTGAAAGGAGGAGGAACGCCCGCCTCACCTTCTTCTACAAACTTGTTAATAACCACATTAATATAGACACTTACAGTTTGCTGAAACCAGCCCAGGGGCGCACCCGGGGGAGCCACGACCTCAAGTTTCATACCATCCACGCTAGAACAAACACATATAAACACTCTTTCTTTCCCCGTACCATCCCTCAGTGGAACACCCTGCCTGGCACGGTTGCGACGGCTCCCACCGTTGAGTCGTTCCGTGCCAGGCTGGAGGCCTGCCCGCCTTAGCCCGGGACCTCAACTCCCCCCCTACTATGCCCCTGAAGGGGTTATTTGGGGGCAACTACTATGTAGATGTAGATCCCAAGTGCAAGACGTTAACTGCGAGTCTAGTCAAGCCAGGACGCCCGAAAAATCGTTCATTTTGCAATAAGACTTTCACGAAAAATGTGTTGCTTTCTGACAGAAATATCCTCTATCATGGCGACATGCATGTCATTTGGGTGTTCGTTCACGTGTCCCTCCAGACCAACGCACCATGAACGGCATGCTCTGGTTGTACTGGCGGTAGATGTTGACGTGCTGCCCGTTCATCAGTACGTCCCCTCCCGGCCAGAACAGGTCTGCCGCCTTCAGACCCTGACTCTGCGCCGTCTGCCACACCGGCGTGGACCCCACATCCCACCACTCCGGGTCTTTGGTACGCTGTGCAACCAAAACATGCAGTTTTAGCAGTGCCAGGCGATCTGCAAGAGTGAAACTCTCCAAGAAAGCGACAGTAACATCTACAAAATGTAACACACGTGACTGATGAATCTGTTCAACGATACAAAATGTACATTCTTGACATCTGCAGTGTTCGAGGAAGGTCCTTTGGGTCCCAAATGTAATCATTAATCTGAACAACTATCGCCTTGATTTTTATTTGAAAACGACGGTTTCGAACGTTTTGGATCCCCTGAGAAAGCCACTGGCTTCATTAGACTGTAACGTTACTTACCAACGAAAATGTTTGGTCGAGTACTGAGTCGTACATGGCGTTAGCAGTGATTCCGTGAGACTCTTCCCAAAGCCCTGAGTAGAAACAGTTATGGCCTGTAGCTCCGTAACACAAAAGACCAAAAGGGAGGGATACCACAGAGCGTGATAGTTTGTCTTAAAGTTACAAAGACTACAGATGTCCCTCCTTACCTGTGATGACACTCCAGTGTGAAGGAAAGGTCTTAGTGATGAAAGTCCCGTGGATGTAAGGCGCACTGACGCCCTCCCGTGCCAGACGGTCAAAGGTGGGTGTGTTTCCCCTTCAACAGAAAACATGAGAAACGATGGCCGTGGCGACTCCGGCCGGGAGAACGTATTTTCTTGTCACTGTTATATCATATATAGAAGACGTCCTTGAACAGAGGACTACAATATAATGTTAAGGTATTCAAGCAAATACGTTCTCCTAGAGTCGCTGCGGCTAGAGAGACGATTGGTTTGCTCGTAGAGAAGGACATCCTCTCGGAGAGAAGATATGATCACATCAACATTGTCAACATTTCACTACCCGAAGCCTGGTGCCGACGGCGAGGTAACTGTCCTTGCTCCATGATTCGGTCCGGGTACGTCAACCTATTCAACACAAAACACATTCCCTTGACGGGAAAGGTAACTAAGGTCTACTACGTATGAATGATATGCTGGGAGCACGGAAACTGTATCGGGCAGGAGTCACTATCGCACCCAAGTTCACTGCAAAGTTTGCTGACCACACCCTGAAAATTGACGTATACGACACGTATGACGACACGTCTTCGTACACGCAAACACACCTGGTGTTACTCACCTGTTGATAAAATCCCACCTGCAGCCGTCAAACGACACAAGTAGCGTCTTGTGACAGGATTTCTGCAGACTGGCCCGAACTAGGCACAGGAAACACACCAGGTACAACGGGTACACCTCCATCGTGCCCGCCCGTTAGGTTATAGTAACCTCTGACCTCTCTCAGCTTTCCCAACACAATCCAGCACCCCAGGATAACCAAACCAGCTGTAGCTTAAAGTTGAAGCTACTGAAACTCCGTTTATATTAAACGGCATCACCCGTGACTGCCTGAACCGCGTTGGCTAGGTTAACTTTGAACCGTCCTGGCGTTGTTGTGGGTCGGACGCTTTCACTTTCAAAACAGTTGAGGGGTGAATATTTCAATTTGTAACATTCAACGTGTATTTTTTTTTTCATTCAAAAAGCCGTGTCCCCGTGTATCAACTTGCTTGATACCACTGCCCAATGGTTTACGGGCTGCCCCAGAAGGTTTTAATACTTTGAGCGATTCTTAAAGAGATAACGTTACCAGGTGTCACTTTGCATGTTCACATTTCAACGTTATGTCCTTGCCAACAGGTGTCAGTTTGCTGGCCTTCGCCGCACGATGTCTCCAACAACGATGGTTACTCTAGTAGCTGGGTAGGGCCTAACCAGTAGGGTAATAGAAACATGGCTCTCACTGAAAGAAAGAAAAAAAAACTATATTACCACCCGGTCGGAGATTCTACTTTTAAATTACAATTCTTGTATAATGTACTACTATAGTACTCTTCTTGTTGGCTGGAGTTTTATCTGAACTTTGTATTGTATTTCTAACCCCGACACCTTGGAGCGTTGATACGTTACACTGCTACTCAGCATCGCAAACAAAATGCCTCATCAGACGACATCAGACAAGACCTGAGTCACCTGACACTAGGCGCTATCCGCTCAAAATTGCAAATAGTACGGGGCGACACAGGTGGTTCAAAGTTCGCATGTCTAATGCCCGTAGTGCTGTTTCATTAGACATGCGAACTTTGAACCACCTGTGGGGGAGGGGCACACTTCCGGGTTCGTTCTACTTGAAGATTCACCGCCTGCAGCAAGCTGACGTCCCTGAAGAACGCGCCAAGTGTCGTCTTAGCAGCACCCGACGTCTTAAAACATGGATCAACGAGCGCACGGAGGCGGTAAGACACCGGATCGCTTCTTATCCTATCTGTCAACAGCCTAATGGGTCCCTAATCATCTGAATTCTTTAAGTATCTCTTAATAGCTTCGTAATCTTAGTATCTGATGAGGTGTGGTGGAAGAGACTGAGGTGGATATAGAAGCAATGTGTGATTGAAAATGGTTATTGTGGATGCTAAACGGAAGTGTTTTGTTGGTCAAACCTGTGATGTGCATGTAAACTAGACAATAAACTATTGATCTGTTTCCAAAGCATCTGAAATTTTGTATTTTATTGTCCATGCTGACTTGGGGTTCAAACCAGATTCGCATGAAGAGACACGTCTCGCGACCAGTACTGACCTTTGTAACACACCAGCCGGCATGAGCTGATTCGGCAGTTATATATTTACAGTGTATATAGTCCTTAAGTCAGTAGACACTGTGTCAAATAATTAACATCTGTATCTACTGTAATAGTGATGTGATAATTCTATGCATCTGACCAGGTACTCAGCTCTGCTACCTGCACTACTGCCACAATTACACCTGTGTTTTTTTTTTGTTGCACACTAGATTCGGAGTTCCCACCCCCCCTGGAGGCAGGGAAGCTGCGTATCTATGGCAACCGCTTCTGCCCATTTACAGAGAGGGTGCGGTTGGTACTGGCTGCCAAGGGTGTGGAGTAAGTGTTGTATTATACTAGTATTCGATTTCACAAACATATATCATAGAACTGTAACAGTGGGGTTCAACACAACTAACTGACCAGTCTAACTGGTCCATACCTTTTAGCCTAGCAGTTATGGCACGTGGCCTGTGGCCTGGCGGGCCCGAGTTCGGGAGCCAGGAGACTGTTCTACTTGCCTCTAGTTTTTCAGAACTACTAACTACACTGAAAATAAGGCATGTATAGTAGGTACACATTGACAGCTAGAAATTTGTTACTTTGCAAATTACAATAGTACACAAAGCAATGGGTAGTATTCCCTTTTTCCTTTACTTAGGTATGAACAAGTGAACATCAGACTCCGAGACAAGCCCAAGTGGTACATGGAAAAATACCCTGCTGGCAGGGTAAGTACACAGTCATGCAGTACACTAACATGCCTCATAGGGGGCTCTTCTGCTCTTTGTTGTGTTATAAAGCTGATAATGGTCGAAAGATACTTCTTTGTAATAAAGTATAAAATTGGAATTTATAGTATGTTCAAGAATTTCAATTGTCTCTTTGTCTATTACTGCTTAATCTAAAATGTTTGTTAATCACCATCCAAGAAAAAGTAATAAAAGATCATGTTTACTGCAAGTTAAATGCATTTAAGTTTGCAGTGATTTACGGTAGGGAGAATATGGAGTGTTTGTGGTGGTTTTAGTTTGCAGTTGAAACAAGGTTGTAGGCGGGCAAAGACAACACAAGCATTTTCACAGTGGCTTTAACTTCTCTGCGAAAAAGTTACTGCAAAAACCGTGACCATTAAACACCCGAGAATTTAAATGTACTGTTTCCCCATTCCCCCAGACCCCTGGGCTGGAGCAGGATGACCGCTCGCTGTGGGAGTCAATCGTGATCTGTGAATATCTGGACGAGACCTTCACCCAGAATGTCCTGTTCCCAAAGGACCCGTACGACAAGGCCAGGATCAAGCTGCTTGTCAGCGCCTTTGATCCAGTGGTACGTCACAAACCGATATACTGGATTGTGCCAAAACATTTCCTTGTCTTGAAAAACAGTTTAGCAGGGTCATACCTATTACTGTAATTCCATTCAAAATTGTAGTTGGTAACTTAAGTGGTTGGGGTGAAAGGGAGTAGTTCACGGCATTTAATTTTAACAGTGGGAACAAATGTTAGCAATGATGAAATTTTAGTGGTTGACTAGTGTCCGTTAAAGTAGCTAGAATTAAATTTCTGTAAACAAATCAAGAATTATTACAGTATGCTTTTGGAGAAAACTAGCATGACACAGCAAATTTGGGATATACAGAGATAACCGACTACGTTGATGAAGGTATCTTAAAGTTGCCCGTGCTACTTGCAGGTTCCCCTTGGTGCGTACCCAGCGTACTGTAAGTCCACGGCAACAGACAAGGAGGTGGAGGCAGCCCTGCTGACAGGGTTGGAGCCTCTGGAGGCCGAACTCACCCAGCTCAGCACACCTTTCTTTGGAGGGAACAAACCCAGGTATTAAAACAAGAACCCAGGGGTGATAGGAGAGCCCAGGTAACAGCACTGACTGTAGCAGAACTTACGGGTGATAACAGAGCCTCGGTAACAACAGCAGGAACGAAAAGAGGCCTACCATAACATAGCCTCCTTAGCAGGCTCTACCAGTCAGGCCTCACCACAACAAACTGCAATAGAACTGGCATGCCATCAGAAAAAAGCATATCATAAGCCCCCAAATTCCTGACTCATAGGGGCTGCTAAGGAGGCTAACAGTAACATACCCAGGTATAATGGGGCAACAGACCTAACTGATCTGTATAACATTTACAACCACCTGTTCACAGAATACTGGACTTCCTGGTCTGGCCGTGGTTTGAACGTTTTCCAGCCTTCCACGAACTGAGCGGATTCCAGATGAGTGAGGAGAGATTTCCCAACCTGAACAGGTGAGGAGTGACAACAAAGCACAACACATTTGTAATGGTGAACTGCATTGGTGCCATAAAGTGTGATCAACACTGGAGACACAAAAATATAATCTGCATATGCGACAATGTTGGGTGTTTGATAGGATTTCCCGAAAGGCTTATCCCAACATACTAGTAAGGCCAGACATATGGGGTGGAGGTTGTGGTCAAAAGGATTTATGCATTAGGCCACAGCAAGTAATTTTTATGGATGACATCAGCGCGCTCATTAATTTTCGCCTGATTTGAAAATAAAAAACAAGAAATTTCATTGCCCTCCGACGGTGGTCAACATGCCCAAAATTGGCAAATATGTCGCAAATGTTGACAGTCTAAGATGTTTCATAGCATATGAATACCCAGTGTAGTTCCTGCCCATGATGGTATGACAAGCTGTTTTCTGCGTTTGTTCTAGTTAATTGAGCTGTATACACATCTTCAAGAACAGCTTAATGTTGACAGTCTAAGGTGTTTCATTGCATATGAATACCCAGTGTAGTTCATGCCCATGATGGTATAATAACAAACTGTTTTCTGCATTTGTTCTAGCAAGGACATTATATAAATAATGGGGGGGGGTCTAGTTTATTGAGCTGTATACACAAGGTGTTTCATCGCATATGAATTACCAGCGTAGTTTCTTCAGATGATGGTACAACAAGCTCTTCTCTGCATTTGTTCCAGTAAGTCTATTGAGATGTATACACATCTACAAGGACATGTTTACATTAAATCAAGGAGTTTTTATATTATATATGAAACCTCATTGGTTGAATACAGGAATTAAAGACCTGTTGGTCATGATATCATATTTCGTCGCCTCAATTCTTGTTTAACAAGACTTATGATCTCAAAATTTGAAAATATAGGAATCTTGTTTTTTTTGGCCCGCCTTGTTTTTTTTTTGCCCTATCTCATTAATTTTGGAGTCTGTGGAGGATGTCATCCATAAAATTTACTTGCTGTGGCCTTATCATGCAAAGTCAGTATCCTGGGGACTAGGGAGGGATAGTGGATTCTTTCTGATGGGATGTCCACATGTCGAGGCCCTTACCTACCATAGAATCTCACTGCAAAGTACAATAGGATGGATTACATGATGAATATTTTCTGTTGTGCAGGTGGGTGGAGAGGATGTATGGGCAGATGGCTGTGCAGGTGTGCATGCACCCCACCCCGCTGCTCGTCAAGGCAGTGCAGCTCTACAAGGACAACAAGTCCTTCCACGATGTAGGGCTGGACTGACGATGATGACGGGGAAACTCAGGACAGCTCCATTCCTATGAAAAGGGGACAGCAAGTAAATTTTGTGGATGACATACTCTGCAGACTCCAATTCTAATGCGAGAGCATGAAAAAAAATGAGATGGGAAAAACATGGTACATGTATCATCACCAACAAGTCTTTTATTTCTGTATTCAAGAAGTGCACAAAGTGACAATAGTGTGGTAACCTACGTGTACATGTAGTTTTACTCAACTCTAGTGTCGATTCTACAACTACCAAACTGGTTCAGTTCTAAAACTACACTCATGGCTACCTCACTATTGTCACTTCTACAAGGCATTTGCCCATTTTGGGTATTTTTCTGTCATGTTGGCCATCTCCGGGATGGAACAATTTTTTTTCTTTTCAAATTCAGGTGAAAATCTATGTGGGTGCTGATGTCATCCATAAGACTTACCTGCTGCATGTGGCATACTTAAGGGGAGAAGCTATGATGCATGAAATTGCTTAGTGAGACGTGTTGATGGTCTCATGTGGACCTAAATGGTCCGCAGGACAAAACATGAAGAAATTTTTACTAACAAAGCTGTAGCAAAACTGTTAGCACAAAATAATCATTGTAAAATTTCAGATGTGATTGAATTGAGGCAATATGTTGTGTAATTGATATATTAATTTTTACTTTAATAACTGCTTATGTGGAGTCTGTCTGTTGAGGAAGGGATGTAAGGTCATATCAAGTTAACATTGCCAAGGTACACTCTAAGTAATAGCTAGGTATAAACTAGAAATTACTTAGCATACACTAGAAATTACTTAGCATACACGTACATTGTATATCAATGTCTATGGTGAAATAGAATTGCTGGTATACATAATATGTACATACTGAGTGAGAACCTCAAATGGGAACTTATTTATGTCTTGCTGTTCAAAGTCTGAAATATGAGAATGCTGCCCAAAAATGTATGGCCAAATTATAAGAAAAGACTTGAATACCTAAGTATGTATGTGAGGATTCCCCAGTCAGTGATAATTTTGTCTGAAAGACTTTGTCATGGTCTGACAGTTCTAAGCCCTGTTTGTTTTACTTGTTTGAGCCGATAGACTCAAAAGAACACTAAGTGACTAACAAGACAAGCATGTGGTTTTGATGCTACATGTTTAATGTACAGTTACTTTATATGTAACTAGAAAGATACAAGTGATCCATATTCACACATTCCCAGATAACTGTTCTGCCCTTAAGACCCATTCAGGCAAGGTGAGTGCTTCAGTAAACATTGTAATGTTAACCCATACAGTAGTCTGCAGTATATAAATGGGTGTCTGAAACAGGGTACTCAGGACAGGATATAGTCTGTACCTCTTCTGCAGGTATCATGTTCTACGTTCACAGCATTTGCAAGTAGCTAATGTGTCTAGTTCTTTGTTTCATTCCGTTATATAGGAATATGTGAAATGTGATATGATGATGTGAAATGTTTCTTACATAAACGACAAATGTGAACATGATGAGATGTCATTTCAAACAGTAATTCATGGCATTTGAAATGATATAAAAGTATTCAAGATACAAAACACCAATAAATAACAAGATCAATTCAAAACTAAAGCCTGTGCACGCCATCAGATTAATGTACATGTATTTCAAAGACCCTATTCAACAATGGAATGGACTTGCTGCACACCAAATCACTGGGCAAAGGCAACATTGACAGCTTACACAGCTGGATTGTCAGGTATCTCAAAGCAGAAAGTCGTTAAGCTTTAATACTAGTCAAACATTAGATTAAGTGGTCTGGTCGATAAAAGACTGCCCATTTTATGATCAATTCACAAGGCTATTTTTCATTTCCTTCTATACATGGCTTGGACATCTGTAATACCAACTTTGCTCACTGGGAGGCGCTTCTAGCACACTGCCTTTCTGGTACATGTACATGCACCAACTGCCCTATTTTCAAGGGACTGCTCAGTCAGCATCTCCAATGATATATTATGTACACTCAGTATCAGTGTATATATGCCACTTTAGCTCTTTTGTCAGAATGATTGAGTTTTGCAGACAAATAGCATTTGGCTTCATCATGGTTAGGAATATGATTGGCTGGTCAGTGCCCATAGATATCAGTAGAAAACTAATGCACAATTCTATGTCAACATAGCCGTCTAGATTATTACTCATGCCTCCCAGACTGATCCAAACTGCCCATCAACATCAGGATGGCTACACACGGGTCAAATTACGGCATCCCTGTGTTTCTATTGTGCGTGCATGTCCACTATAAAACTGCAGTGTATAATGAGCAGCAAAACAACAGAAGACAGTTTCGATACGAAATAATACATCTTTATTATTACAAATGGACACAAATATCATATGGTGCAAAATGACCACTACTACTCTCATGACTGCTGCAACGGCATGGTATTCAATTCTCCCTGACCACCCGGCAATATGTCCAGTTTATACTGGAGTACATGTACACAGTCGGCAGGACTGGAAACAGGATAGAAAGGAGCGATTCTACATCAGTGCTGTACAAGGTGCAGCAAAGCGTGCAATATAGAAAATACAAACCGCATGAGGCTAAGAGTTCGATGCACCCATCAGTGTAAAAGGAAGGGGTGTATACATGTGTGACCTAGACTTTCACAGCCCACAACTGCAATGTACAGGATTTGACAACATTGATCCCTACAAAACATAGGATATTTGACATTCATAAAATTTTCATGACCATATATCCCTGGACTGATGCTAATGATATATATGCAGATTGGAACAACAAGCAACATTGTACACAGATGTGACCAGAATTTGGTTGCTATGCCAAGTAAGGTGAGTTAAGATGACAGAATGTTTGACACAATGTTACCTCCACACAGCACCTTATGCCCTAAATAATACACACGATTAAAAGGACCATGTGAAATATCATTCAGAGCATATCCATTTCTGACAAGAATTTTTGTTCAGTTCAGGCAGCATCATGAAATCATTTTTTCACTCTGAAGGCCGACAAAATCTGTTTACCTTGCCTTCAATTTTTGTTGCCCTACACAGTTCATAGCTTAATAAATGGATCAGCCCTATTGGACAGAAATTTTACAGCTGGGCAGTAAACAATAATTTGTCATTTTATTTCAATTCATTTCAAGGTCTACAATTTTTTCCTGCCATTAATCATCTGAGGTTCACATACAAGTGTACAAGTTGTAGGGAGAGTTTAATTCCTTAAATGCTACAGTGCAAATCTACAGCTAAACTAAAATAGCAACAATGAGCAGCATGTGGCACAGTAACCTCTAAGGGATGACATTTGACCCACAAAGATGACCGGACATTGTAGAATGTTTTTGACCTTGACGTGTGTGACCTTGACCTTTTGGGTCCACTTAAGGGATTCTATGAGGAATCCTAACTTTTCCAATGGACAAGCAAGATGCAACATGGGAAAAATAGGGTTGATGGTAGGTACACATCCGCAGAGGAACGTTACTTACATTTGCCAACTTGATAAACAGAGGCTGAACTCAGTAGTATCTGTCAAGACTGACAATAAAGCTCTTGGAGAAACGGTCTTAAGTACCACTTATTACGACAGCATTACATTTATCACATCAACATGCATGGGGCCAAGCTGTAGAATTCTTACAGAACAGCAATGAAGGGACCTTTTCATCTGTTGACATTTCACTGATCGTCATTTTTCAATACCCCTTTGTCAGTTCAAATCTAGCTCAAATGTCAGTATCCTTTTAATTGCTATACAGAGCAATAAGGCATACATCATAAAACGTAATTGTGAGGTCACCAAGATCACCCAATACTTCTCTGACAAGACATGTAAAAAGATCATCATCCTCTCCTAGTGTTGACGTAGAAAGAAGGAAAGTAATAAATGTAACAGGTAATGAAATTTGGAGGGGGTATAAAAACATGTACTACCAGTACATCTAGACTGATGATCAAATTATTTCATCAACATGTAGTTTAATCCATACTGAAGGCATTCCTACATGTACATGTATGCACACACGTAACATACATTTACTTTTTCTGTACTATTGGTACATTGTTGGTACATTGTTGATTCATTGTTGGTACATTGTTGTCAATTATTTCATAGACAATACAGAAGTACAGATTCCGAAGATCCTCTCAAAATGTACCTGCCTTAACTGAACAATCAGTGTGTGAAACACTGACTGTAACATGAGCGAACATCCAGTACAGGAAGAATGGCTACAAACATCACTGTGCAATTAGGCAGTCCCTAATGTTCAGCCTTCAATTGGAATGTCGATGGAGATAATGGATAAAGTAACAAGGTCTCTCAGGCAATGCCACAGCTATGCATACAAAATCCCCAGGTCATCCCTCCTGGGGTATTACACATCCAGTGTCTTAATTACATATACAAAGATTTTGGTTTCAAAAACCTGTCATAAATTTATCTGGGATACCTTATCATCTACTCTATACATACTTCATATCACGTCCCAATCAATCATGGAATAAATAAAGTTGCCATGGCAACTATGAGAAGCACCACTGGACAATGAGTAACGTACGAAATGTATAAATATAAAATCAAAACATGCCAAGTGTATAGCCATGTTCAGGGATTTGAAGGAAAAGAACAAGTGATTGTAAACTGATTTGTCACCCTATGAATCATACCAAATATTGTCCTTCTGTCTGAATCTAATCCAGACAGAAGTGAACCCCACATTTACTACAAGACAGTACTAAATCTACATGAAACATTTAAGTGTCACAGTTCAACAAAGGTATTAAACCTACATCTTAGCATTCATTCTCTTCAAGTTTGTACCAGCTTCGATTTATGTTCAAACAAAAATATGGCCACAATACAAAGATGTATCTGCATGGAAAGGATATCTATCCTCTTGTACATGTAGCCCATAGGTGTGTCACTTGGCCTTACACCCCTTCCCTACCAGTAATATCTTTTATAAGTACAAAGTATTATCACCAAAAGTATGTCTACAGGTACATTGTAGCATGTACGCTGTAAACTTGGTCCACACACAGTCTACACTAGGTCTGCATTAAGGCCACACTAAGTCCATTACTTGCTTCTCATCATACAATGTACCTCCCTGGTTTGGGCTCATCTTTGCACTAAATTTGTATTGCTTGAAACTGATAACAGCTACAAACTGTTCCAGCCTCATTACTTTTCCTTGGAGTAAAAATGCATGAATGAGTCCTCTTGTACTTCTTTTCTGCCACATCAGTAATATATCATGCTTAATGGTAAGCACATAACAGGTGGTCTTATGCACTAATTTGGTTCTCATAAACAAGTAAATTAGGGAGATTAACCCTCATCCCTCTTCAGGTCCCTTCTTGCACAAGTTGGAACTGGCAATCTGGGGCATTGCCAATAGATATATTTCATGAACCAGTTCCTTTTTACTGCTCCATTTTTTGATGAAATGTTCTGAGAAGCGAGTGACAAACTTAGCCTGGCATCCGTCCTATTCTAATTTCTGGCACTGGTTTGCACCTGTGATTGTTTCCCTGCCAGAACAGTCTGGTCCCCATCTAAATGTCTGGCCTTGATATCATTGCTAATTTTAGCCTGGAGTTCAGCCTTCTTAGCTTTATTCCGCTTTCAACGGTTGCGACTCTGCAGAGGTAGGCAGCCGAATAAAGCTAACAAGACTGGACTCCAGGCTATAATCATTAGGTTACTTCGTAGAAGCAGTGTAACTGGGATAGAACTTCCGAATGCTTGCTGTTACAGAGGACCCTGCAACTCAGAGCCAATCAGAGCTCTCACATAAATTCAGTTGAATATTCAAATGCCAATTGATCCTTTATTAACTGATGCAAGACTTTTTGGCTGGGAAGGGATCAGAAGAGCAAACCTTGTCTAGAATACAATGGATACCAGGCTATGCTAAACTTGGCATGGCCCTATGAGAACTGCTCACAAGCCTCACATACACTAGCACACAGCTCTGCATTGCCCGCATGGCGGTGAGCTCCCCTAAGCATTTGCCACAAGGTGCAAGTGTCACCTGCCACATATTAAGTCTGACATAAATATTGCAACAGTCTCGGGACAGGGGGAGGTGGTGGAGAAACCATCTGGTGTCTGGTACACAAGGGGGCCAACACAGCAGGACATTTTCACCTACTTTATGTGGTCTGTTGAGACCGATCTATTGCAATCACAGTACATAAAAATAAGGCTGGCAGCAGAGGGTTCACATCTGTACCTCGCACTCAGTAGTTACAACTTGGAGACTGGAATTAGAATGTGGCAAGCTTCAGACACGACATACATCCACAATCCTGATGCCCATCATGAGGGCTGCAGAGTCAAAGCATGGAAATGACATGTAACACAAAATATGAACTGATTATGCACCTGTCAATGTATACAGACAATTGATCATGAGTCCAAAGCACTGGCAGATAACAGGAGAGGTGAGGAGAGGCAAAGATGGCAGGAGAAGCTCTCCCCAGGTTAGTCATGGAAGAAGCTCATATCATGTTTTTTCTTGAGATTGAGATCAGACCCACATAATGTGAGGATATTTTTGCATCAGAATGTTTTGATTATACCAGGTCTCCTTTCTGAGCAAAGATACCTGTCTGCCCCACCTCCCAGATGCTTCTAAATGACAAGTGCATGTTCAGAAACCAAAGCACAATAGAATCTAAGGCTGGAAATGTTGGCTCATTAGGCTCTGTTCCAATTTAATTACATGGTTCTTGGGATATCACCTGCTGCCTTCAACATGTCAAGGACTCAAATTAAGCAAATGTAAAATATTGAGTTTTTCATAGTGATAAAAGGTAGTATCATTAGCACTACAGTTGTAAAAAATGCATGTCATATCTCACAATGTCATCAACTGTTTTATTTTGAATAACTTTGAGTATCCTTTCAGGAAAGAACTGTAGATTTGCATCCAAGCTGTGTCAGCCATAACAAATGTCTTTACTTCAGTGGTTTAAATATCACAGAATTTTTGGTCATCTCCTTTTTCTTCCTGAAGGCATTATTACTTTTCAAGATACAAGAACCATGTAATCAAATCAGCATGGCCTAAACTGGACTGCAGAGCTACATACATACTATAAGTGATAAGGCGACAGATCTTGGAGTCTAAATGTATGGGACAAGTAAAGTTAGACTCCAAAATGAAGGTAGACAAAATGAATTGTTTTACAAATTAGTTCATATCCAAATTACCACAAAACAAAAGGCTATGTGTTTTCTGTCAGTTCTCCTCTTTATTACTTAAAAATCATCAATTGAAGAAGGACGATCATCTTGTGGTTGTGTAGATTGCTGCACGTCGGTTGTTGGATGAACCCCCATGGATAAACAGCATGCCAGGAAGTGGCTTCCAGTCAGATTCTCCATTTGGAAGGAAATCTACTTCTCAGTAGTACAGCATCCTCGAAGAGAGTCTGACAGGAAAAGAACGTCTTCCAGATTTTTCGGATGTAAGCAGTAAAGTATGCTGGCCTGTTCTTGCTGTTTCCTTCCACATACAGATGTAAGTACGGGATACTTTTCAGACATGATCCAATTTGGAAACTCTGCCACGTACACTGAACCAAATTGCTGGTACAGTATAATGACCTCTGAAGAGCCTGTCGATATTTCCATGGTATTCCCATCTTCATGGTGGAAGTCTTCACAGAATATTCCAGACAATCCAAACTGAATGGTGCAAATCCCCTGCTGTTTTTCTGTCCACATGTAGCGCAACTACTGATCGTCAGTGACACAGGCTTGGGATTGTGGGAAATGAAATGTCCTGTTTTCCACAGGTCAGTATCTTTTTTTTTACAGTTTTTACCTGTACATTTTTTTTTACAAAAAGAAGACATTTTTGGTACTTCACAGTCACACAATCATTGTTTGGCTGCAGCCTCAATCTATTGACATAAAAGGTGTTGGCAGACACAGACGTCACCTTGACAGACATGGACACAGCTTCTGTACAATTCTCCTGTTCCCATGGAAACGGGCTGATTCCATCCGTTCCTGCTGCAGAATAGTTAACGTAGTTCCTCTCTGTTCATACATAGATTCTAAGGGCTGAATAAATAGACATCTGTTGATGGGACGCTGCTGTGTCAAAAGATATCCACAGTCGCAGGTCTGTAGTGCAGGACCATCGGAGATGACTGGAGGGAAGAAAACACAAACATGTCAGAAGTGCTGCACCGAAAGGCATGTTACGGTAATTTTGGACTGACAGGAAAAGAGAGCGGAATTTGAGCCAAGTTCTACAGAGCTGACTGCCCAAAGTGGAGTATCATGATCACAACATGACTCCTTTTGCAATGAGACCTCTCAGGTCCCATCACATTTCTACCCCACCATTCTAAACTACCATCTCTTTACGACCAGGTCTGGAATTTTCTGGCACTTTAGGGGAGCTGCTGGATAATAACAGCTTTATGTGTGTGTAATGGCAGGGCTATAGCTAGTAAATCAACCCAAACCATACATGTACATGTATATATCAGGTAAACATACTTTTGCTACTGTAACAGCAAACTAATGCTGTAATATCAAAAGAAATGTTGATGAGCTGTGACCACTTCTCTTGATTTATGTGTTTAATTGAGATCCACCTGTCATCATACAGGCAGTATGTTTCATTTTTGTTCAATCATCTCATTTTAACCACATCTGCATAGTTCCAATACAATATGTCATGTAAAAAAACATGTAGAATCAAATGGACAGCAATACAAAAACCTTGCAGAAAATAATTGCTTCAGGTCGGAATTGATCAACAAGTCAGGCCAGTTTTTTTATAAGCACATGTGAGGAACATTTATTTTTATCCCTGCCAGTACCATAGCTGTTTACATGGCCGCGTCAGCACAGACAATCCATATAGATTAGTCCTGTAATCTGGGTAGCCTGGGGTGATATGTCAAGTAAGCTGCATGAGCACCACCCACTGCGATTACAGGGAGCCGTACATATGGTTTACAAATGGCTGTGGAAAAGGTACATCACTAACATCAAGGTTATTGCTGTATTGCAGCACATCTAGTGATCTGAAAATTCTTCATAACATGTGATGTACACTTAGAATATGGAGGGATATCTAGAGATCATACCACTTTAGTAATGGTTAAGAATATTTCAAATTTTTTCCGGATGGATCCGGATGTGTCCTAAAATTCAATCACTTATACCAATGAGGGTAATTAACCATGTTAAAATCACAAAACATCGATAGATTTTTCAGTTGTGGTGCTCTGTCTACAAACATCCAAAGATACATGCACAAAGCAATGAATGCTGGCAAAACATATAACATCCATGCCAAATCACCGGCAGAGGTAAAAGCAGGGAAAAGCATTTAGGGAAATGAAGCAAATTATAAACCATCCCCAGAAGCTGCATTTGTATTTGTCACTGGCAGGAAGCCAAGGCTGTGGTACAACTTAAAGGAAAGCTACACAAAGAATTGAAAATCCTACTATGCTATGCTTGATATATTCCAAAGTCAAGTTCTTAGTTCAAGTTAGTTCACCTAAGTCCGTCATAGTTCTTGGATTTTCCACCGTTTGCAACTTATGCCGTGCTGACGCCTTCTCACCTGATCATTGAATTGTATGACGTCAGTGTTCTATATTTTTCACCTGATGATTGAATTGTATGTCGTCAGTGTTCAGTGTACCATAATTATCAGGTGAGAAGGCGTCAGCACGGCATAAGTCGCAAATAGTGGAAGATCCCAAAACTATGACAGACTTATGTGAAACAACTTGAAGTAAGAATTTGACTTTGGAAGATATCAAGCATAGCATAGTAGGATTTTCAATTTTTGTGAAGCTCTCCTTTAATATGGTAGGTTTGAAAATCCCTCCACTTGGGACATCCAGGTTAGTGTGCATGGGGTCTGTTATGTGATGGAGAATCCTTGTAGAAGAACATTTGTCCCCTCACCTTTTGGCTTTAGAAGGGCTTGAAATACCCTTTCATGGCTGCACATGTACAAAATGTGTTCTACGCAGTGCTACTTGCAGTTTTGCAGTCCCACAACTCATTATGATGAGGACTGCCTATTTCACCTGATACATTATCACATCCTATGCACCTGTGTCATGCTGCCATACACAATATAGCAGTAATGAACAACGGGGCAGATTTCGTGACATGCTGCCAAAACTATTCAAAACCCTGATTTCAGTCTGAAATTTGAGACAAACTTGGGTTACTCCTAATACCTATATTTCTTACCTAGTTGCCAAAAGAGGCTGGACAACCTTTCAATGAAAACAGTCTAACCTCTAACATCCTTCTAACACAGAATGCTGCAATTCTGTTCCTGTTTACTAGTAGATACTGATGCTGGGTCCTTAGCTTCACAACCAGAGGGATTTTATCTATTGTCCTCAGGGCTTAATGTGACTACTATGCTGCATTGTCCGTCGTTTGGCCGAACTTTTATTTTCTACAAATTTCTTCTTTTCCTTACAAAAATGTAGTCTGTATAACGCAAACTCCAGCTGTCCGGGGGTCTCTCCCCTCCCCGCGGGTTGCGAGGTGGTTACAGGGCCGCGAGCGGTCACAAGAAGCTTGATTGAATTCAGGCTAACAAAAATGCATTTGGGAATGAAAATTTGATACACATTTCTCACATAAACTGTTTTCTCTCTAGCCAGATGTAAGTTTGAAAATGATCAACTGCTAATTGCTGATTACTTGATGTAATTGTCACATAACTATTCTTTCTATTGAGGGAACAACTGTCACTTTTACCTGCAAACACAGTGAGTGAGTGAGTGAGTGAGTGAGTGAGTAAGTGAGTGAGTGAGTGAGTGAGTGAGTGAGTGAGTGAGTGAGTGAGTGAGTGAGTGAGTGAGTGAGTGAGTGAGTGAGTGAGTGAGCGGTGAGTGAGAGTGAGTGAGTGAGTGAGTGAGTGAGTGAGTGAGTGAGTGGTGAGTGAGAGTGAGTGGGTGAGTGAGTGAGTGAGTGAGTGACCTGCCAAGTTCCAGTATCAAATTTTTCATGGGGCAACTGCCCAACCTAACTAAATGTGCAAATGTTACCTAAGAATCAGGTTTGTATAGCCTTACAAATCTATCTGACAGGCATGAAGTTCCCACTCCAGATAGCAGGGTGCCTGTTGAAATCTTAATGGCTCTCCTTCACATCAGACAAACTTGACAGATAGCACTTCAGCACTGCAAGGTCGAGGCAACCTCTCCGTTTTCAGCAGGCTGGCATCAGCTATCAGTCTCATGTAATACCTTCTTACATTCAACAACACCTCTCTTTCTGGCTTGATTCATGTTTACACTGCAGAGTAATAGACTACAGAAGTGCAGTCTTAGTGGCATCCCCTGCAAGCTAACGCCCAGGCCCAGCCACCCACATTACAGGATTAGTGTGAGTATCAACAGTTCTATGTTGTTTCCAAACAAGCTATGATCACTTAATACATGCACATGTGCTTGTAACTCCTACCCACAACAAACATCAGCCACAACAAAACAACCAACCACATCACAGGCTTGCTGCTGGTTTCAACAATGATAGGTCAGCCCTAGGAAAAATCCTTTAACTTCAACTAATGACATTTCTTTGGCCACCTCCTAATCTAAAAGGCTTCATGCTGGTTTTAATACTTGTAAGTAACCCTTGTCAATTACCCCATGCCCCTTTCCACAAGTGTCTGTATCCTCACAATGCTAGCTCAACTGAGGTGCCAGTCATATCACAAGTTCAAAGTTTGCTCAAACAGGTCTATGTCATCTACAATTGAAATACATGTATAATTTATAGAAATTTGTAGCTGGTGATTAGTATGATTATTTCAATTACTGCTATGAACTCTATTTCTAACACTTACTGTTCAATTCTTCAATGTTACATCTACAAATTTCCAGTACAAGTATTTCCACATTCAGACATCATCCCCAGCCCGTGACAAATCCTCCATGCACAATGAGATTGTCATGCCTCAGATCCCCAGCATCAGTACTTGATAAATCTGAGGATTATTTTTCCTGGGAAGCTGGAAGGTTGGTGGTTCCATTATGGCTTTTCTGCCCACCAAGATTGATATTAATGATCGCGTTTCTGGCTGGGAATCAGGGCAAACAGTTGCTGGGGTTTAGAACACTGTCTGCACCATTTATTCGCCCATATGGACATAAATTGCAGTTGCATCACATGCTAGATACAGGCCTACTGTGTCTGACATTTCAGCTCAGGTTAGTCTGACATTTGCACCACTTTTAATAGTATAGACTGGTTTATTTTGTCATCATCATTTGACAGACAAGCCTCATGGCAGCCATTACGAGGCTGAATTGCGAGGCAAAATAAAACATAGTTCATTGTTGTTTACACAGCTTTCAGGCATCGATTAAAAGTTTTTAGACAATCAATATCAGTTAAAACATTTACTTAGACCATTTAAAATATTTCACAATCACTCTCTTAGGGATTGCCTCGGGACAAACAATGCTAGGAAAATGTGGTAACAATTTAACTGACTATCACTACAAGTCCCACGATCAAGATTACCAGGATGATCATGAAATCTTACCCACAAACAAGTAGTAATACTGTCTAGGAGAAAGGAAGGGCCCGAGTACAACATAGATTATTAGGACTTTAAATCATGTAAACTGTATCTTTGTTATATATTTTACCTGACCCTTCCCTCTTCCCTCATGACCTCAATGAAAAGCGGCCTGCAGGCCGATTTGAGATTCTCATGAATAGACAAAGGTTCAAACAACATCAGCCCACATAGAATTGTGGTCTCTCGGTAACAAATAAAATATACAGGTAGGGGGCTTATGTCAAACGACTATGCTGTCTCCTTAATGTGCTTTTGCTCCCACGTACAGCAGTTTGCTACTGGAATAAAATTGTCAGGTTGCACATGTGTGAAAGGAAAGGGATTTGCTAAAATCAATGGACAGAAGGTTGCCATCCGTACTCCATACCATTGTGAGTCCTAACGCTTGTTGATAACGTAGGTACAGAATACAGGACGTACCTTGCACCTCCATCGTGTGACAGCTACGAACTTGAGCGTATGGTCCTTTCCCAGAATCTCCTCGTTGCACAAAATCTCCACCTGCTTGGGGAAAAAATAACCTCAGTCACATGACTGATATACTTTATATGATTGTCACATGCTTTAATCATGTGACATTATTGTCTATGATGAAGGTTGTAGCCTAGATGTCCAGCAGGGTACAAGATGACAAAAGTCTAAGAAACTTACTGCAACCACCCTTTAAAAACTACAAATAAAACTTGAATTTCACATGTTAGGTTAAAGCACAGGACAAACCTCTACCAAGGTTACATCTTTCCCTTCTAGATCTACTACCAACAAACTAGTTGCAAGTTTTTTAGGTTACTGAAGGGACAGCAAGGAAACCATGGCAAAATCCCTAATGCAATCCATCAACAAAAACATCAATTGGCCGATCAATATTTTAGAAAGCATTGAATGCAAAAACATTGCTGGGTGGTAATGAGCTACACATGTAACTTAACTGGGAATCAATTGGCACATAACATTCAAGGCTTATAAATGTTCCTCATTACTCCAATTATACAATTCCAATGTGCCCTGGGTACAGACAGGGCATAGTGCTATAGAGCCTACAGGAGGATCATTACCTGAACCACTTCAAAAATACATGCACTTGCAAAAAGCACACAAGTCCTGTAATCATTGTGTAATAAGAAATACCTGGGAGTGCTCTTTGAGCTCCAGTTTTTTGGCAATGAATTTTCTCAGGTGGTTGATGGTCGCCTGCGATGAGCACCGGATAAATTTTTTCCTCAGCTCCCTCATTCTGTTACTGCTACATTCCAGGCAGATGTTCACCTGCAACCCAAAAAATAATAATAGTGCATGATACACTGTTTTGTCAATACCTTGGTATACATCAATTCCTTGAATTAATTTTGAAAGCTAAAGCACTAGCCAGGGTTGCCTACTCTCCACCAAGCCTTCCTCCTCACTGCCCACACCCTGCACACTGATACACAGTAATGCAGCTGATTCGTCATCATAGCCCCTATTACCCAGACACGATAGAACTCAGGCATGCCAAGTGCTATCCTGGGCAGGAGGGCAGGCCACAGTTTGCACCCTGGCCAGGACAGCTGGCCAGGGTTGGCCACCTTGGGGCTGTGATGGACCCCAAGCATTGGACTGACATCTCCTGACACCACAAGGCTGCACACAGGCTGATGATCTACAAATGTCATTTAGGGCACTGTTTCAGGTATGTCCCAACTGTCTGATCTGTCCAGTCCATCTGGCATATCCGAACATATTCCAGAAGCAGAAAGGAAGTCTTTGACTGATTTGTAATGGTAGGATTATTGGGTTTTGCCTTTTCTGCTTCTGAAATCCTGATTGGTTCGGAAGGAACGACCCACCTGTTCATCACTGCGATGATAGTCACTGTCCTCATCCTCTTTTGACTTGGAGGAGGATGCGGTGGACTTGCTATTGCTGTCCTCTTCACCATCTGGACATGATATAAAACAGTGGTTAACACTTCACTGACCTGTCACTTCTCAGTGGTGCTATATAATGCATGCTCCATTTTGACTTTGAATACCCTTCCCCCCCTTTCTTTCAATGCTGTTTTGCACATTTCAATGCTGTTTTGCACATTTCTTGCCTCAGTATCATCTTATTTTTCAGCATAAAACTAACAAGGATGGTACCTTCATTTCTGAGGAACCAGCCGTCCTCCCAAAATACACCTGTTATGCTTATCTTTCTATCTGTCATTTTTTCTATATCATCTACTGAATTTGTTACCTTAAATTTGTATTTGACAATGTCCCTTATCCCCTACTACATGTAAGTAATGGTTCTTCCCTGGTTAATCATATCCGCTCTCCTTTCTCCCCCACCAATAAAGATTTGCCCTGTCCTTTCTTCACCTCGCTAACGATGATCCCGAAGTCAAATTGCCCATTAGTCAACAGCTTTGCAGCTTGCCCATCCATTTCCTCATAATTGCACTTGACCTCCCATAACATTCTTTATTTCAGTCCCATGAAACAGCTGAACAAATCCCCTTAGATATATCTACGGCTGCAGTCAAAGAGAGATGCAACCATTTGCCTTCACTTTGAATGCTGTTTGGAATATTTCGAATATCTCTGTGTTAAGTAATGAAGCCATTACAAGCGTAGTTAGAAACCATTACAAGCCCAGTTAGGTTTTTTTACTTCAATGGCACTGTGTATAAGACAAAGAGCTGTCAATTACTTAATTGTTTACTGTTTTTTCAATGAGGCTGTGAAGTAACAAATGGTATGCATACTGACATCTGACTCTACATTTAAAGGAAGATATATCTTCACATCCGCAGAAACTTTATCACGATCAGCCAGATGCCCTTTTCTCAACAAGCATGTTCTATTCTCTGGCACTCTGATTTAATGCAGCTTTCCTGTTCAGACGGGCTGTTATACCATAACCTCAATCTTTCTTCAGACAGAATTTATAGCCCATGACGGCTTTTAAGGGCATTTCAAATTTAATACTTGAACAGTTAAATTGTTCAAGAGAGAGTCTTGAGGCTTATGTAACCACTGAAAGGGTTTTATGGCTGGGTTAGCTGTAAGAGAGCGCAGCAGGCATGTTATTGGGCGTCGTAACCTCATCATCTTTTTACCTGCAGAGGCAGTGATTTATGTGGCTTCTAAATCTAATAGTGCTGCCAGCTTAGAGGGTATGAGGTCTCTTGTCCTCCTCAATTCCAGGGAGAAATCAGGGACCCTTGCTTTGTAAGAAGGGTGACTGGCACATGCCCTTGATATCTAAGTTGAGTCTCTGTTGCCCACACAATGTTAACTCTGTTACTCTCAGGAGAAAACCTGGGCCGACAAAAGACAACCATGATTGCTCCTTGCTCAATATAAAATGTTGCTTTCCTTGATAGAGTCCATTCCGAGTTCCAAGAGGGTTGTTTTTGTCATCAGTTACAACTGTTTTCAATTTATTGTAATTAGTTGTTATCTATAGTTATTGAACACTATAAAACTGCTAGAGATTGCAACTGTAGAGTGTCTTCTAAAAGAAAGAGAAAGAAACTGACCAAGTGGTTGTCCAGGAAATGGCAAGCCACGCTTCTTGTAGAAGTCCTGCTGCTTCTTGAGCTCCGCTGTGAAGATAAACAACTTTCACTGGTAAATTTGTAAGCATGTTTGTTACTTAATGATGGAACAAAGGATATGTAAACAGACACAGGTTAATCTAGAGTGCAATTGTGGCCTGTAATACTGCATACCAACTTTAGTATCGCTCATTTGGAACACATATCTTGCATGCATGGTTACACCCCCTCCCTTTACAACATTTCGTAAAATGATATGTTTCCTTTTAGCATTTTACATGAAATAAGATTAAATCATGTCGGTCCATTTTTAGGCCTCAAGTATGAAGCTGACACACCTGTAAATGGGTCAATCACCACCTGCTTACAAAGCAGTAATTACCACCCATTTGTTTAATGATGATATACAATGTAAGTGCACAGCTATAGACAATACTCCACACTAGCACTGTAGAGAGTATTCCAGTACCGAAACATTTTCTGTAGCACTGCTCAAAATGTAACAATTAGCATTCATCTGTTTCACCAGGCCACTTGGTTTGGTGTTAAAACCTTGTTACTACACCGCCCCCAATAGGTGCCCCTGACCCCAGCCGACCTCACAGCTGACCCCCAACAGCCAGGAGTGTTAAAATACCAGAACACATGCTTCATTGACACAACAATTAACACTCAGATAAGATTACCTCACCACTTGTAACTAAAACTCCCTGCAGCTCTGACAGGGCAGACCCTGTGCAAACAGCTGGGAACAACACCCCACCACTGCTCGAAATAAAGGGTACCCATCATCTTGGGCAACCAGACTTTGTCACTTGTGTGCAGCACTAGTTTCTACATACAGGCTGCCTGGTGAGACACACAAGTTTCAGACTACAGCCTGGGGGTTCAACAGTTCGGTTTGACTTTTCAGGTCTAGCTGTCCAATCGATAAAACGACAATTCCCCCTTTCTGAAAACCTAACAGGTGCTAGGTGAGAACAGACCAGCTTACAACCTTGCATCTCATCTTTTCCTTTATGTGAAACATTAATGCAGAGACTTGTCCCACGTTTTTACATTGTGTATAATTTTTTTTCTACCTTGGTACTGTATCATGAAAAAAACAATATTTGCAAAATAAAAAAAATGCATCGATTCTTCTGTCTTTTATCAAATTTGTATGGTGTAACGTAACATGACCTATTTACGTGCAGAACCTATTTATGTCCATTTGGCTCATGTCCACATGTCGCGGTGTATTATGCCAAAGCCTATTCTCATGAGCAATCATAAGTATGATCCTTAGGCATCTCTTTAATTTTTGCACAGCAAAACATAATGGCCATGCGTTTACCACGTGAACACCATGTGCCGCACATGTGGGGGGAATTTACAGATAAACATTGTTTTTTTCCATCGCGTCAAGCAAGTGGCCGGACAGACATAGTGATTTTATTATCATTTGTCTGCAGACTACTTTGGACAGTTACTGTGCTTTTTTTGCTGGTCTATGTTCTCCAAGCATAGCGCTAGAAGGGAAAAGACCGAGGTGGACGATAATGGGTTACCCTAGCACAATTCTTCATCATATACCTCAGTATAAATACGTGCTCGCACAGCGTTAAATAGGCGGAGAAAAACTTACAGACCATGCATTTTCTTTTTAGAAGAGCTGATATTTCTGACCATGGGTTTAAAATTTGGCTCTGTCCGTGCGGTTTTAAGATAAATACATTTTGAATAAATTGGACGTAAATTGGTCATGTTACGTTAGTGCTACACTGGCAGATTTAGAAATCCACACATCTTGAGAAAACCCAATTTGCAAATGGCCTGTGGCTGTAGGACTGCAGCTGCAATTACATTTTGAAGCCGCTGACAGCTCATTAAGTGACATTTAACCTACTTACTCACTAACAGGGACAATCTTGAATGTCATCCTACCTGAAATAGATAGATAACTCTCTAATCTCTCAAGTCATAGGCTATGGGCTTTACAGGTATTTGTTGGAGTTATGCACACTGCCTGAATCTGGCCTAAGATGCCAATTTCATCCACCAAATTTCTTACTTGAACCAACCTACACCATATTGAAATGAATTCTTTCCTTGTTTTTTCTTTTATATTTACTTCACCACTTCCAAACACTAGCTAGGTACTCTTAGATTGACATTGAAAAGTGAGCTACATGCCACCCAGGGCTGTCTCCAGGACCTGTTTCTCCATCCAGGGATGGAAACGTGTGCTTTGTTTGGACAGCAACAAATTTCACCCCATCCATAGAAAATATGTACAAAATGATACAAAATTTAAATGACAGATTTAATTTTAACAATATGGGCTCCCAAACAATGAGTTGGATGGAAAAAAAGTTTAAATCTGCAGACAGCCCTGGCCACCTGAAGTCTCTCACCTTTCTGAAGTCCAGGCACCAGCTTGTACACAATGTCCTGCATGGTACGGTCATGGCTGAAACACAAGGTCAACATTCTTAATCTCAGGGTCAACTTAACAGGTTAAATCTATTCAAACATACTTGTACTTTATCCTGTTCAGTGTTTTATCATTGTCTGAGGAAACCTGCATTGAGAAACTCAAAACTGCATGATCCCTTTGACCGTTGGCCCTATAAATAAATACTAAATCAACAAGTTGTGTCAGGCCTGGCATCTAAAGTATTTACAAACTACCTTCAATATAGTCGTGATCACAAAACAGGTATGTCAGTTCTTCACAAAGGATCACTTCAATGTTCTACTCAAAGAAATGTGCTTTTGCAAGGGTTTCTGTCTAACCAGCATTTGTTTGTTAAATCAAATTAATCAAAGTTGTGGCTTCTTAAACTGTTCATGTTCAGATGATCTCCATGACTGGAAGGTCTCGACATAAGCAAGTAAGCAAGCAAGCCATGACAAAACAGTATAACTATCTCTATAGATAGACTCTGTCGTGTTCAAGTGTATTTCTGGAGTTATTGTGCAAACACAGATGTGTCCATGTACAACAACAATTTTCTATCAATTAACTTCTATACTTTTGTACTTGTCTGAAGATAGAAAAAACACTCTAAGTCTTATGATTTTATTCCTAGCAGCAAGAACAAGAACAGGTGCACAAAACAGGTGGAAGTAGTCCACAAGGAACAGCATCCTGAGACTACACCTTAACACAGCTGCATCTGCATGGTGCTAACACAAAAATTTACATGGCTTCCTAAGTGTGCCTTTAATTGCATGCTAATATCAGTGTTGACACTCCAGTTACGTGCTGTATGTGCCTTTGTGAAGTTGCCGTGAGGTAAAGTCCACAACGTTGCTATGTTGCCAAGTATAGAAACAAACATTCCAACGTTTGAACTAGATAAGAGATAAAAGCAATCAATATATTAACGACATGAATGGGCAGGCAATACAGTAGAGGCCTTATCTGGCAACTATGAACAAGTTTGTTTGAAAGGTTTTCCCAGAGCAGTAAAATAATGAAAACGTTCCATGGCCAACCTAATCCCTCTGTCTGTACTTTAGCTACTTTGTTTCCTTGGTAATGCTTGATGCCTGTGGACATGTATAATTCAATAGGTTTGTATGCAAGATCTGGCTTACACATTGAAGATGGAAGGTTCTGCTATATAAGGTACACACATGAAGATTGCCCATACATAGAGTCAAGTGATAGCGGGACAGCAAATATCTATACTAGACTGACAACTGTGGTATACACAACGATTTTAAGAGTATCCTGGTGGTGGATGCAACAAAAGCTGGCAATTAACCAAACCCAGTATTACTGATACAGAAGATGAATAGATTGTTGTACAGGGACAAGAACTCTATTAATAATTCTATAAAATGACATGCAATAGGAGCAGCTGGAGTTGTTGTCAAACTGGTCAGGACTTCACATAACCCACAGCCGGCAGATCACTAAACACCAGAGTTGATCACAGTAGACGGTAATAGGTTTGCCTTTGAAACATGGATCACTGGACATTCAGTAAACTTACCCTTGCATGAGGAATGGTGCCAGTAAAATATAATTACATTATTTGCTACATTTTTATGAGCAGGGTTCTGCATAATTAAAAGGCATGCTATAGCAGAATAAAATGGTCCCCATACTCATCAGGAAATAAAGTAAAAGAAAGCATATGACTAAATACTGGAGAAAAGAGAGCGAAATTATTCAATTGTTGAATGTTTATAAAAGAATGTGTTAGAAACAAATGACAGAGTCTATACACACCCAAATAGGCAAACATTTCAAACTGTTTCTAACATAGTAACATGATACCGGTAACAGGTAGTAAAACATCGGCAGGCATACCATAACACCTGTTTGCACACTTCCACCAACCACCTGACAACAAACAACTGACCCTTGTTGAAATCATTTCTCCAGATATTGACCAAAGACACCTACCTGTACAGGAGCCATAAAGCCACTACTATGATCCAGTGGCAAACTGTCCAAATCAACACACTACCAGCTTTACTGATACAACTATTTGCACAATGAGAACGAATGCCTGGGTCCAGCTATCTTGCCAATCAATTGGCATTTAGAGGGGGAAAAGGGCAAAAAGGGCTCCACAAATGTAATGTGAGGAATTTGATACAGACATGGGCATGTTGCAGCCTATAGCTAAAGAGCTGGAAACCTTTCTTGTGGGTAGACAGGCCATTGTACAAATGTAATATGTACTTCTTGTCTGGTCCCGGCTGTTACAGGCCGATAGATGATGATGATGTAACACCTGGATTACATGGAGGGGGAGGGCTCAAAAGATACTCACAGCTCAACAATTCCATAGCAGTGTCTGGATGATTAAATCATGATTAGAGGTGGCAATCCGACTAATTCTAACCTTATGCATGTAGAAATGCTACAAGGAGTTGTCAAGACATCATGATATCAAGAAATATATGATAGCATGCTCTTTCATATCAGTTCATCAAATAAGCTAAAAAAGGTGCTTTAACATGGTTCTGTTGAACTTTCAGTACGACTTAGCAGACTTAAGATTATCAGCATTTACACAGAAATATGTTACGAAGAGAAAGAATGCAGCTATCGTTGTTGTTTTCAGCTTGCTGGAGAGTTATTGCAATGTTGGGGAGATACATGTAAATCACCGCAGGGAAAACATTCATCCTTTGTAATTATCCCCATGGTGCACACACACGATCACACCACGATACAGCGATATCAGTATAAACATTCGCCACTGCTCTCTCTCTCACACAAAGGCTTGAGAAACGATGGAGCCCAGGTAGAATCCCAAATCTTACCATTATCAAGGTTTAACATGAGTGAAAAAGTGATAGGTTAATAGGTTAATAGGAATATTAGGTCAGAAACACCAATCATTACAGTGGGAGGGGTGCCTGGGAGGTGTGAGGAAAGGTTATCTCTGACTATCCTCAGGCAGAATTACACACACAGACATCAATCATTCACACCGGTTGTTCGAGCATAACTATGGCTTAAAACTAATCTGTACAGAATGTACATGCAATCATTCTTAGTGAAGAAAGGCATTAAGATACATGTAGGAGTAGCACCCAGTGGTGTAACAGTTGGCTATCCTACTCCTGGATCACAAGGTCGGGGTTTAAATCACAGTATACCTTTGCTGGGCATACTATTGATAGGGGCTTCAGTTGTAATCATCATGTAAGCCATCAGTTCAATGACAGAGAAAGGCCACTCCAGTGAGCTATCCAAGGTCTTGCACACTAAATGTCTATTTCTAACAGGGCCAATGAATGTGCAGAGATGAGATTTCAAAGCAAAAGAACAGTTCCACCCTCAAGGTAATTTTGTGAAACAGATAAACAACCCTCCCCAGCTACTTCTGGGCTAATAGTAGCTTTCTGTGGGCTCTAGTATCATTCCAATGCATGGCTATCCTCCCCTAAGCTCACGCCTGGGAATTGGACAAAATTGTCTCTTACAGATTTATTTTCCCATCTAACTGCAATCTCTAGCTGGTCTTGAAACCATGATGAATAGAAGGGAAAACCATCAACTCAGTATAAATCTCTCATGGTGGAATGGGTCTGCAATGGTGAATTGCAGGACTTCAGCCGATAGCACAGAACAGGGTTGACCACTGCCAAAATTACAGAGGGTAAAATTAAATACAAAAAAAATATTTTTCTATGAATATGGATTGAATTTTATTTGACAAAAGGTTGGCACAAAAAAGAGTTTTGTTATGAGCCCTGAAGATTCACCATTTTGCAAAAAGTCCTGCCCCTGACTCTAACCTTAACCCGAAGGACTGCAAACAGCATGAGGCTTGGAGCCAGCACAGAGCACAATTCAGGATGTAAAATGGATCATGGACTTGACGGGTCCCTCAGGGCAGCATAATGGGCCCACCACACATCACAGGCAAAGAAGGGATCAAATTATCCACCCCAGGTATCCAATAGAACTGTGGCGGGTCTCTGATGGGAGCTGGCATTTGGCTTTGCTTTTGGAATGTATTTTGCACTGCTCTGACTTCCTGCACAAAGGCCTTTTGACAGATACACAATCTAGATCTTAACAACCATGTAAAAATCAGCAGATAGATAGAGTGACTCAGACTGCGATTATAAAATGAGGTTGAACAGGGGGGACATGGAAGATTTTTTATAATACAGGAGATACTGTGTAAGAGGAATTACATGTACATGTACCTGCTCTTTGCATCATTGTGATAATCAAAATAAGATAATGATAATGACACGTAATCGATCCATTACTGACTTATAAGGGGGGTAAAGATATACTAGTAACGCTTCAACTTCACAGTGACGACAGCACACCATAGTCTCTTTAAAATGTTGTGACTTCACTTGAGTTTCAGTTATTATGCATTATACAACAGGCCAGGTAGAATTGCTGATCACAATATCATCCCCTGCACTGACAGATAAGTAGCTCATGGTCCAGGAAGCAGTCATACAGGTCACGGTTACAAACAGCTTACCATACTACAGCACTTTAGAAAGCAGACGTTGCCTGGGGCTATTTCCTACAAAAGAGGGATTAGCAGCAGTTTCTGGCAGGCTATGTAGCATTATCTACAGCTATCATTCCTGTAAAATGCAGGGATACATGTATGCCCGTCATGGTCGCAGAACTGATGCTATGTTGAATTTTCCATATTTGCTATCCTGACAGAGATATAAGTGACACTGCTGTGTGGGGGAGCATATGTACTGGTCTATATGTAGAAGTCCAGGAAGGAGGGAAGGAAGTAGAAAGAAATAGGGAATGGAGTCCACAGTTCCTGCAAGATTTCCCAAATAATGTAGTAAAAATATGTTAGATCTACTCTATTTCCCTGATGTAATAATTCTTTCTCAAATTTCTCCAAGTATCCTAGTACACCACTTCCACCTTACATTCTGCCATTATGCACTATGTTTTCATTCATACTACTACAGACTCACACCAAGACAAGCAAACATACTAAGTTAATCACAATACCTACGCTTTCATAGAGATAAACATCCCAATCCTCCCCCACCCACTTCTAAAGGATAAAAATCTGTCAATCACCCAGATGATTGAGGATCTCACAGGACATTACGTGTAGCTCTGCGACAGAACCTCCCCAGAATACCAACCAGCTCCACTTCACGCCAGGGTCAGGCCTGCTCCAGCGGCCTCCATGATGAATGAGGGAAGATTCCATGGGAGAGCCAGAGAAAATGAAGGTCGTGATGTCTGCGGGCTAAATATTACTTTAGTGCTATCAGGGATAGTACGGTTATCAGTCATTACCAACTGGTGCAGCGCCGGAGAGGCTCAGTTTCCCACTGCAGGGGAGACAGGTAAAGCCATTACGCTGGGTAAGATGGTCGAGAAGATCCCAAATGTGCCACGTTTATTGGCGCCATGTTAGAAAAAAATTTACACCCTCTCTCTTTCCTCAAGGTCAACCTGACATAGAAGATATGACTGCTTCCACCTGGGCACCATGGCGGAGACACTGCTGGTGTGTGCTGACAGCAGGTTAAAATCTATCCCTCTGCTACAGGAGCCAAGACAGAGCTGATGTCAAAGGACTACCTTACAAGAAACAACTAGGTTAGTAGATGTACCATGATGTCAAAGCAAGTCAAGAAAACCTTGGTAAGTTACAGCACTGAGACTAACATTTTGTCATTTGGGACCTTTTCTACCCTCTGAGGGAAATATGGTACCAAGTACTCCCAACCCTTCCCTCATGGAGTCAAGTACATGTGTAGCAGCATAAGCCACCATTAACTTTGAACCAACACAGCAGAGAGAAAGTTTGTAATATTACCCCTAAACCATATCCAGTTCCTTCATTGCATTTGTCAAACCCAATATTCTGGAATAATGGAACACACCAGTGCATAAAGATTCAGCCTATACAGTACATCAGATATTTCCAGGTTTGAGCCATACTTAAAATTAAGCCTGTCAGGTGGTGACACTGACAGGCCAGAACTAGACACGGAAACTGCATCACTGTTGTATTAACCTGACCTCGTTGCAGGGACGGCATCAAGAAAGAACAAGACCGAAGATGAGAGGGAGTGATTCCTAACCAATGAGGTCAGAGGTGTCAGGGTCAACTCGCTGCTGAGGAATCAATTGAAGCAGCAGACATATTGGAGCCCAAGCTTCTCTGCTGCTAGCTTTCCACTGAACAAGGGCTGTACAGATGTCTTCTATATCAGCTTTTTCACAACCCGACACCCGTCATAACAAATTTCATCCCTAGCCTTCTCAGCTTCCATGTACTTATAACGAAATGGCATAGAAGTAACAACACAGAAACTTGGTATGAAGGAATGGCAGGTACTATCTCAGCACATGCATGTGGAAATCTAACAAGCAGTCTAGTAATACATATCCAGATCACTTGAATACATGAAGTTACTTTTAACTCTAACAAACTATTACCTTGACTTTCTATATATTTTCTGAGAAACAACAGTTTGCTGTAGTGACATGACCTCAACTATCATAAGTGTACTTACAGTTATTAATTCCAGATTACAAGGCAGTGACTGTTCTTACCTGATGTAGTTGAGAGGATGGCTCTGGTGAATCACCTGCTTGCAGGTGGGACAGTCGTTGTTTTCTTCCAGATACTGCACGATGCAGGACTTACAGACTGTGAAAAACAAGAACAACAAAAATGCATCACAAGACTTTTAGTCGTTGAGAACTAAACACATATCACGTCATACTTCATTGCTTATCAATATTTTACAATCTTATAGTAATAAATGTTTGTGTACTTGCTTTGTCAAGTGTGGTGGGTTCTTGAACATGCTCATGGTGTGGCACCTATAGACTAGTGTCCCGTCTACAATACATGTAGGACTGCAGCCCCTTTCAGAAGGGTTCAGAATACTGACTGCAGTAGACTGGGATTCAGACCCTTGATCATGTGGTCAGAAGAAACAGACCATGGCAGGGGCTACATATGTGTGTAACACCCAAGCCGGATTGGTCGGAGAAAGGGAAAAGGCATTGTGGCCGGATGTAGGATTTTCCTTTTCAAAAGGATCTTGAACCATTGTAATATCAGGCAATTCCAGTAGCTACTTCCTCTTAAATTGCAGCTTCCTTTCAAACTGCATGTTACAAGCACATTGTGAATCCTATGGAGGAAACTATGCTATCTGCCATGGCCAGATGCATTTGTAGATATTACCCACAGGAAAAGCTGCAACTTGATTACAAACCAATGACTATTAGAGCAATAATGAAGGTACCCTGATGGTAGTTGAATGGACATTATCACCAGTAGGTGAATGAACAAGCCTATCAATAAAACTTACAGTTAAGTAAAAAATACCATAGATATACTTGCTCAAACATTGTATGTGTATATATTTTCATTCAAATCAGTATCACAGCCAAAGTGGAGTTTCTATTTCAACACAGTATTAAAATTGGAAAATATTAGTATTCATATATATTTTGTGTAACATCTATCTAACCCATTCTTCTCCAATTCAGAGTTGGAAAGTTTCATGTCCTTTATACCTGTACAAAAAACAATCTTGCATCCTGATATCTTTATTAGATATCAAAGTACATGTACCTTGTCCAAGTTATCAGTCATTGCACAAATCCAAACAAAGACATTTTTACTTGTACATTCTAATGACTAATCTGATTACCTATATGTACCTTCTAATAGAGTAACCTTCTTTTTACATGTACATTTGTATCTTTACAACAGAATGCATGTATAGAAATACTGTAAATACAGAAATGTTTGTGGTGGTTTTATGTTTGCGGCTTTTGCGGTAAGCTCTTAGTCGGAAACTTAAAACCACCGCAAAATTTGTTGTCCTACCCCCTTGTCTACTATTGTCTCAAACACGACATTAAGACCACCGCGAACACTCCATACCCTGAAATTAAAACCACACGAACTTAAATGCATTTTACAGTATGACCATTAATTTTAATGGATGTCATGTTTAGCACATTGATGACCTACAATACACAATTGCATTGTACTGCATACCTTATCTGTAGCGCTAATGACCAAGATTGATAGCAATTATAGTGGAGATTCCTGTTTGAAGTTATGCACTGAAATAGATTTCTGAAGAGGCATAGTTTAGGATATTAGATCATTGAATGCTTTGCTGCACCGATATCAAATTTATTTCCTGTGGTAACTTGCAAATGGAACATGTCACACATATGATATACTGCATTCAATATCAAAAAAATTTGGCTAAAACATAAAATGCATATTTAAACACAATTCAATCTCTTCAAGTTACAGTTGGATAAACTTTGGAGATTACTTCCGGACGTTTTGAGATTGACATCCATCACTCTTCTTCTTCAGCATTATTAGAATGAACTGGCAGAACAAATCAATACTAGCACATCTAACTGTAAAAGCCAATTGAACATTTCCAAGTCACTAACTTGTAAGAATGGTATGCAAATATCACTCAAATGTAGATCATGTAGGGATAGTTCCTATGGTAAGACAACACCATAGGAACAGTTATTGCACAGTAGGGCCACATAAAATACATGTGCTGGTAAGGACACACCAATTTAATTTCTTGGTTAACAGATTTTTATTTTCAAAAAAAAAAAATTTTTTAGAAAAAACAATTCATGAAAACAGAAGGCACTGTAGTCTGTTTTCATGTTTTTTTTCCAATTTTTTTTTTTTTAAAATAAAAATCCATTAACCAAGAAATTAAATTGGCGTGGCCTAAAGTTATATTGAAAAGCTTTCTGCCCAAGGCTAAAACTGACAAAGCAGGTGGGACATGAGGACTCTGCTGCCTCCCAGCATGCTGGCTGTCGGGGTCGTAGTAAACAGTGTCCAACATTTGTAACATACATTCTCACTGCTGTTTAGGACAACTACTGGCCGGGGGCAAATATTTTGTCTGCATCTGTTAACAGTTCTACGGAGTGCTAACAGGATGAGAGGTGGAGGAGTCCTATAAGAACACTATATGAATCACCTCTCAGAGGCCATTTTAAATGGAGAAAAATGTTCTTTCTGCAAATCATCTTTGCATTAATAGTTTTAAAGAGTTACTGCAAGTCTAACAGCTGAATATCAATGGAAAGAAAACCTGCATGTAGCATGGCCAATCCTCAATTTCATAGCAATCCCACTAGCATGTCACAGGGTAAGGGGTTTGATCTCAACCTACATGTACCATCAGACTTGCTACTTTAAGTAAATTCTACATCTGCTTTGTTACCTCTGTGCATATGTTTGTACTTTTGAATATTTGTGGTTGACAGGTACCTCAGTGATGGTATTTGGTACATCTTTAGGTAAATTTAGGGAAATGTTGGGTGGCTGCAAGTGAGAACCACAGGTAGCACAGACAACTGTGCAGGTTGTCCACTGTGCAACCATTACTGAACAGGTGTTACAAACCTTAAGTATACAGTACACAAAAATGTCCATGTCACTGGTCTAGTTCATGACCCAGGGCACAGCACGGCTGGCAGGTCGCCAGGGGTATCTGACATCTACCCAGACATCACTAATTGAATCACGCAGGCCAGAAGGGGTCAAACATTCTGAGAGGATTACTACTGGTCCACTTGGCAATCTAATTAGTTGCATTAGTCTGACTAGGGCTACAATCTGGCTGCTGGCTTTGAAGCTGGCCAGCTCGGAGGCAGGACAATAGGCAAGCTTACAGAATGCACACCTGCCTGCTTATCAAACAATATTGGGTCAACGTTCAAATCCTTTGATGATAGAAGAGGACTTGAAAGCAATTTTCCAGTGGGCACACCTGGGAGATGGGCAGAGTCAAAGGACTTATTGTATGAACCATCATTCACCGCACAGTTGAGTAGACAGGACATAATCTAATAGAGCAGTCATCAAGTATATGTACTTCAACCCTTCTCCAGTAACATCACCTTTCACATTCAGTTATAAACCGTTCAGTATCAATGCCAGTAGTGAAGTTGTAGGACGTTTATTTGACGGTGCTACTTAATTGTATAAAGCTCCTAAATGAAACCAACTTCAAGGTGAAATATTCACGCCAACAAGTGAATCGGTATCCCCGTAAGGTGCTGCTGACAGTGTCAGAGTTTACAATGGGGCATTGACTGTGTATATAGGTTAGACATCCAGGTGATAGAATATGCAAGGTAATAGTTACTCAAGCAAAAGCTACTAGTCAAACAACTGTTTTCATATCTATCCAGTTGCTTGAGTAACTGTTACCTTGCGTAATGCATTGACCCTCTACTCCGATCAATTCTCAATGCCACAAATATTGATTCCAACATGCTGACTGGTTTCTAATCCCACTCATCATGGCAGAGGGCACAGACCAGCCACCCTAAAACCATCAAAGCCAGACGTCCTCATGGAAACATCATTTCACAGATTTCAATCAACTGTAGACAATTTGGGTTTAGAAGAACTGTCTGATGCAGCAAACATTGTGGCATTCCAAGACAAAGTATGACATAACAAATCACCAGTACCTCAAAATCTAAGTAACCTCAATATTTCCATTACTTCATACAATATCAAAAATATTGTAAAGCCATAGACTTTATTAATTTTTGAATCAATATTTCGGAAAAAATTCAAATATTAAAACTACCGGTAGAAGCTACATGTAGCCTTACCTGCCTGCTGACAGCTGTTCCTGTATGACACTATCCTATAGCACACCTGGATTGTTTAAAGTGCAGGTGCTACCTCTATTGTGTTATGACAAAACAGCTAAT
Organism: Branchiostoma lanceolatum; assembly: GCA_035149815.1. Taxonomy (NCBI): domain Eukaryota; kingdom Metazoa; phylum Chordata; class Leptocardii; order Amphioxiformes; family Branchiostomatidae; genus Branchiostoma; species Branchiostoma lanceolatum. The sequence goes on from CM068868.1 coordinate 23,310,165, forward strand.
GACCTGGAACATAAGGATCGCCTTTTATATCCAAATTTGCATCTAGACAAGAATTGTTGTGAATGACTTGTAAGACATTAGTTGTGAAGAATGCCAGGAAAGCATATCAAACATCTGTTGTTATAATATTTTCAGGACAAATTTAGCTATGATGTAACCAATGGCCAGACAGAAATCTTCAGTCTGGAACTCCTGTTGTGACAACACTGTCTGGACACCAGAGGCATTTGTCAACTCAAGGGCTGCAAGGTTTGTTCTGGGGCTTTTCCATTTCAGGGTTGACAGGGCATGGCTGATCCGGCAGAGGAAAACTCTCTCCTTTATTGAACAATCTCTAAAGATCGAAGATTGTTCGCTTCCATGGCAGTAGAATCTACCAGTTCTAGCATAAAACCCTACAACCGTGAAGGGACTGGGTCAAGGATCTTCTTGGGACTGGAGATCAAGGAATGTTAGAATGGTAGTGGGAAGGAACATAAGGTGTTTATGCCCTGCAATGCTTGTGGATAGGTAATTACAGGTGAAGAAATTTGAATCCCTTAACCTCCATGGATTTCAGCCACTAACAGTAACAGCAGCCAATTCCATGGCCATGGAAATGAACAATCTACAATCTTTGGAAACACCCGCCTATTAGCCTGAACTCAATCAAGCTCCTGTAACGGCTTACCGCCCTGTAACCGCATAGCCGCGGGGAGGGGACAGAAATCCCCGGACAGTTGGAATTTGCGTTATACAGACTACCCGCCTATTTCTTGCAAAAATTTACATTATACAGTAGAAACCAGTTAATTGCAATACGCTTTTTAGCAAAAACCGGCCAACTGCAAAGGATTGTGAAATCCCAAACCGTTTCCCATTGACGCTATTGTTTATCGAACCCCATATACCCAAAGCCTAAGATCGAAAAAATCGGCTAATCGGCAAAAAAAATTAAAGTTGCAGCACATATTGACCCGAAAATATGCCAAACAAATCACCAAAAACGGCAGGAATGAGCCGAAAACTTCCTGTAAAAAGATATCAGATCGCTAAAAGGAATGAACTTGTCTGTTTTGAGTCGCGAAGGACGGCGGTTTCTTGTGAAGTTTACGTTGATAGAGCGGCCCGGCAGATCGGGCGCACGTCGGCACTGCATACAGAGAGGCGCGTGTAGGTTCACACTAATCACAGCCGTCAAAGGCGGGAGCTTATGCCTTCGTGTTTTTTTGTCATGTTTCTTCAAAGAACGTTTAAGTTCTCAGACAACAAATTTCTACTTAATAAAAACATGTCTCTGCTTGTGTTCTCGCTCATTATTCTTGCGTTCGTTTCGACCGTGCGACACGTTTGTTATCGCCATGCGTCTAAACCCGGAAGTGAATGTGCCGCTACTGACCTACCGCATCGAATGATGGGATACCGCTTACGCACGCCGTCCGCCATCTTTTTTTTTACCGAGAACAATTTTGTGAAATATGCTCGTCGAATGTTGCAAAATTTCCATGTTATCTATGGACATCGTAAGCTAAAATTTCGTAGATATGGCAATCAACAATTTATTGTTGCATGAGTTACGATTATTTCCATGTGGTAGCTAATTTTTTTTGAAAATGAAGACAACAACAAGGTGATCCTTTGTCTATGTGTTGTCGAAGATTTTCATGTCTACAAGCGTGTATTGTACCCAACTTAATTTTTGTTTTACTTTTGTAGTGTAAGAATATCTATAGGTTGACAATCATACATTTATCTGTAGCTTGTGTTGTGTGCAGATAGCAGTGTTTATTTCTTTGTTTTGTCCGAGTAGAGTTAGAGTCGATAGCTCAACTATCTAGTGCATCGAGTCGGTAGAAAACAATGATCTACGTTGGGAAATCCAAGGACATTATACCTTGGGAAATCGTACCCACAACAACGCTATTGTTACAAATCATAATTTTTACAAGTAAATGTACTGATGTAAATAAAGTTCACTGTTATTAATGGTTAAATATGGCCGTGTTTGTATTTTTTGTGTCATTGCGTTCGATTTACTGTCCCGTAGATTCAATTTTTTTGAGCTAACACCTCATAATCGGCAAAGCCGGGTAATCGGGGAAATTGCGCTGACAAATAGGCATTGCAGATAAGCAGTTTCTACTGTAGCATTTTGTTCAGGTTTCCTTGGACTATTACTTGCAGGGATCTATCCTCACTCAAACAGTTCATGGACTGGAACTGACCGAAGGTAGTACAGCTGAGATTTGCCATGGCAAACATGGTAAGGTGGATAAGAGCTGAAGAGGCCAGAAAGAGGTTTGTAGGCTCAGCCTGGAAGTACAGAGATGGAAGGAAACAACTAAGTCAGCAGTCTGCTTTGGCTGACTTTGTTGTCATAAGAAAAGGTACTGTAATTGTAACTGAGATCAGAAGAAGTTTGTCTGCCCCAGGACTGATCATAACATCGTTACAAGTTAAAAGTAAATGTATACTACCTGGTGTGGAAACAAGTGGTTAGTTTAAAGCTGAACTATGATCATCAAAGTGGGACTTTACTCAGATGTGGAAAGCAGCAAGGGTTCTTTTTTTATCCAATAGACTAAAATTAATTATCGTTCTGATGTCATCTGGTGAGACCTATTACATGCTGACTTTTAACATTCCAGCCTAAACTATCAACCTTTCACAGCCGGTTCCTTGCTACCCCTGAAAATGGTTCGCTTTGAAACATTACCCTGTTGTCAATGGGAAGTGCTGATTAGAAACCAAGATAGGATCAGTTGGGAGTTCCTGTGATATTAAGGTCTCATTCATGAGTTTTTTCGCCCCATAGGCTAACATGTTATAAAACGTGTTTTACATGGGCGCGTTCGTAATGAAGCTATAGGAAATGCACCAATGTTAATCATTTTATGTTGAGGACATCTACCCTAGATCATGTAAAAAAATTGCCAACAGTTTCACTACATGAAATCTCTTTTTATAGCAATTACAAACCGCACTTGGCTACACCCCCAAAAAGCCACTTTCCAGCTGTAAGCGCCGGACCGATTCACACACAATGCCCGGCCTGTGTACGTCCGACCTCGCGCGCGGCTGCCGAACTTTGCCTGCTAATTTCTTCAGATACAAACAAGCTTTCATCAGTTTGACGCTTGAGATCAGCTGGACTAGCTAAAAGGGAATTTCCCACCGATATAGACACACGTTCATGCAGTCGTTCATTTTTTAGGCAACGGACTCTTTTAGGGTGCCCACTCGGAGTAATACATGAATGAGACCTTAAAAGCTCCACAGGCTGAAGGCCTAAACTTAAGCAGGGCACAGCCAGCCCAGGAATCCTGGGGTTAAGCTGTGGGGTCATCTGGAATCTGATGAAAGAAATCTGGACCCAAATACCGAACAACAGTTTCTAACCCTCCCAATATTTCATGGTCTAACCCTTGAGGTAATGGCTTTAGGTTTACCACTATTAAGAAGTAATGAGACGGTCGTTATAAAAAAAAACATAAAATGAACCCTGATAAACATGACCAGATGGTACTATCCAGCCAAACAATTCAGGGTATTTACATTGCAACATGACAACATGGGTCTATTATACATTTCATACCTGATCCCCCTCAAAGAAAACCAAGTAGATAAGCCCACTCCCCATAAAAACATAATAAACATAGCTACACTGGCTAAAATGGTTTGTTTTTGTTCCAGCAGTAAGAACCTTGCCCCCCTCCATAATGCAGCCAGGTGGAACAGCCCAACTCCCTCATCATGTGACCCAGTAAACAAAGGCCAGACTGGTGGGCCCAGCTCCTGCCAGCTCATTTGCATATTAACTTCAATTCCTTATAAAACTAAGACAAGATCAACAAAAACAAATAAACATATGGGCAAAAGAAGCAGACATTTAATTTACATGTTCAGAAACAATTTGAGGGAAAATATGGGATTTTCGTGGGAATTACATCGAGAAACAGCCTCTGACAGTTTGATTGAGTGCTCTCAGCACACAACCCAGTCCACGCCTTTTCCTAATTTGCATATAAGCTTCCAAACTGCATTTTCACTAAATATAAGCAAACAGTCAGATTTAAACACAAACAAATAACAGTTGGAGAGGATCCCTACCAAGGGATGTCAGGGAGTTATGATAAATATGTTACTTGCCCCTAGCAAATGTCAATTATACCTAGGGGAAATAACATGTTAGTCAGATGTGCCTACATACATGCCTACATCTACCTTATAATCTACTGCAGAATGATTTCCAAAAAAGTAGGCCACATAACAATTAACACCAACATTTCCAAGATCACTAAGATGAATAAGAAACTTCAAATAAACTTGGTCCTTTCAGGAATTTGGAAGCTTCCTAGGGATTTAGCTGTAACACCATGTTCATTATATTCTGTAATATTTTGTGTTTTGATTTCATCATGATAATCAAAATAACATCACTGAGGTTTCTCCTATGTGGCTTCTGTCAGAAAAAAAAGGGATATCAAATTATCTAAGCCTACAACTTAAATGCATGTCATTATTCATGATTGAATTACTTCTCATCGTCAATAGAACAATTACAGATGGTCTAATAATTGACAAATAGAATAACCCCCTTCCATAAAGATTTCAAAATGATCTTACCAGTCACATCTCCTCATATTCATAGCATCCTGTCAGTATTCAAACAAAGCAACATGAAGTAACATGCCATCCTCCCTTCCATGTATAGTGTTACAACAAAGCAAACAGTAGCTACTGCTGTGTACTGGTGCACTGCTTTACTTACTTAAGTTTTGGGTCACCTTTTACATGCATTACCACAATGCACTGGGATTCTATACCATATCATGCACCTTTGTAAGATGATTTAAAATTCTAATTTTAAGCATACCATATTTTCTTCCTATAATCAGTCTAGCCTTGAAGGGACTAACTACCTGAACATGTTTACAGGGTCCCACTCTGCCCCAGTCTGCCTGATGCAGGATTAATCTAGTGTGACAGGGTTCAATAAAGCATGAAGACAGCTTTTGTATTTCTGCATTCAGCCTGCCCAGGGCAGGGTAAAGCCTCCAGCCTTCTGTCTACAACAGCACAGCCAGACATGGGCAAGACATCTACTACTGGTGTAGATGCCTACAGATTTTGATGACGTGTAATTGGTGTTAAAACTTATCAGTGTAAACATTCTTTAATGGAACAAAAGTTGTTATTCATCCTTGCAACATGATCTAGTTTGATGGTAATCAGTTAAACATTTTATTAGCAGAGCTGGTTGCTTTGCATGCAGCCCTAGTTTCTAAATTTCAGGGGGAAATCAGAGCTTCCAACACTTTTTGGCAGTATGTTTTAATGGTCTATAGTACGAAATTAGTAGGTTAAGTAAGATTTAAAGCAAACAGACAATTCAGTAAGTCAAATCACATGTCCCATTTTGAGACCACTGCGATAATTATATAATTACAGGTAACCTTGACTATCCACATTTTCACTTGGCTTGCTCAGTATGCAGCCATGGCCAAAAGAAACCATCTAATCCATGTAAATATCACCAGTAAAGCTTTATGGGCAGTCTACTGAGCCTACAGAAGTATGTATGGCCGTTTGCACGGCCTTCCACACCAAACACCCAGTAAACCAACAAATGAAAATGGTGGCTATCATATTACAGCAACACATAATTAGACAGACTTCTGGATAACATCATTTGCCATACAGTACACATTATCAAGTGGCTAGACACTCTTTTAAAATGCCTGTCTGAAGAACAAAACCCAGACTATCAGGTGTCAACTCCATCAATAACCTAATAGACACACTTCTGTAGATATCTTTACCAGACAGAAGATAGTCAGCAAAACTGAATGACACAATCTGTATTTGAATCACATAATGGTATGTTGCCACATATACCTGGTCTGAACATAAACTTGGTAGAAAAAGATACAAGATGCACTTGAAACACGCAAGTTTTGTTAATTGTTATGACAAGTTGGGTTGCACATACACATACATCTAGTGTCAGACTGACACCTTCCTCAATGTTGTCATTGGCACTTGAATGGAAATTCTAAATGTGCATTCTCGATGTGTATTGGGTATGTCTATATAACCTCCTTGGGTATGTGTATTCCATCAAAAAAGGGGAAAGTCTGTATTTCCCAACAAACATCCAAGTTGCCAGTAAAGGACACTTCCTGCAAGAAGTAAAATTAGACCTTGATGATGTATCACACAAGTTTTTGCTATACATTACTATGATCATTGTGACAGGTCTTATACTGTATTATCACATAGGTAGATGGCGTCGACCAATCAGAAGCCTCCATTGCCCACAATAAGTGGTCTGTTATCACGCCATAACACACCACTTATTGACGTCATGTCAGAACACAACCGTTGCATTTTGTAGAGGGGGTATCTTTTTGATGAATCTTTTTCTTAACCTTGTTAAGAATATCTTTAATGTCTTAAAATTCCCAAACATTTCCTTAGCATACATGGACAATACATGAAAAAAGGAAAACAAATTCAATTCAAGTAAAATTCAAACGTAAGGACTACAAACAATATTTATCACACCCCCACCGTCAAAGTGGAACCGGCCCAGGTCAGACGACATTGGAACCCGCTCGAATTCGACGGAGCTGAGTACCACAGTTTTTCGTCAAAGAACTGTCAGACGCCGACTTAGAGTCAGTTTTCGGGTCATGGGAAGCTGGGGAAGACGCCCAGGAACATGCGGAAGGAGTTCAGGGGCGAGAAACTGGCGCAAATTTGCGGAGAGGAGACTCGGGAGCGAAAATTGGTTTGGATTCCAGGCTAACGTATTTCCCCAAGCTAATCTTGGCAGTGAAAAAATCGCCCATGAAGCCGCCGAACTCCTCCTCAGTTTCTACCCAGGGGGACCCCAGAAAGGTATGTTCACGTTTCTGAGGGGTTTTACCCGGCGAAAATTAAAAGTATTGCCGGCAAATTGATGTCGCCGTGTTCAAAACAAACGTGACACGCACTAAACACGCCCCCCTCCCCATGACCCATGTCACGTAAACCGATGTGTTGGCATCGAAAAAATTACGGTCAAAATCGCCAAAATTCTTACAAGTTTCTACCTACAAGGATCTCAGCAAGATACGTGTACGCTTCTGTGGGATTATTTTCCGGCTTGAGCAAAAATTATCCCGGGAAACTACAAGCAAATCATGAAAGGGGATGTAAACATGCTTGATTGTTCTTACTAGTACCACAGCCAACTAAGCGTTTAACAATCGGGCGTCAGGAATTGTGAAAATTGAACAGAAATTTACAATTATACCGCCCGATATGAAGTCTACGTGTCCAGAACAATAAGACAAGTTACTGCTTGTTTACATTGGATTATATAAAGATCGTATGTACATTGGATTGATTTTACATGTATAGTACTAAATAAAGAATCTATGTATTATACAGGGATTTGTCTCTCTTAATTATATGGGTCAGTTTGGATAGGCTATGTGAGGGGTTTTACCCGGCGAAAATTAAGAATATATGGGTCAGTTTGGATAGGCTATGTGAGGGGTTTTACCCGGCGAAAATTAAGAATATATGGGTCAGTTTGGATAGGCTATGTGAGGGGTTTTACCCGGCGAAAATTAAAAATATATGGGTCAGTTTGGATAGGCTATGTGATAATAACGTTAATGACCCGCCTGTTCCTCGGTTTATATGGTGTCATAACGCCTGGTCAGGTGCTATAACCACCTCATAAAACCACCTCGTTCGCTTCGCTCACTCGGTGGTTTTATTCGATGTTTATAGCACCTGACCAGGCGTTATGACACCATATAAACCTCGGGGCGGGTCATTAACCCTTAATTAACGATGTAATAATCACCATTAGTAATTCATTTTTACAATGACATCAGACAAAACCAACAACATGAGATACATGTACATGGAGATCGTTCTACCTGCCAAAGATCCATCTGAGAGAAAAGTGAGTGCTAAATACAGCCTAAGGAAATGTGTGTATGTTAGTAGATTGCATATCAAGTAAATACAACTGTTTATGTTGCAAAGTCCTTTCAAGGGATGATACTCTCCTTTTCAGAAGAATACATGATTTGATCATACATTATCGTTTGTTCCACTTCAGGCCAGACTCTGACCCACATAACCTTTGACCAGCCCTGGGCAGAATGCCTGTCTGGGCTATACCCAATGTCACTCACCCTTCAATCATTTCAGCAGACTCTGGCATATAAATATGCAGTCCCTTCATTCTGCTCTTCAGTGCAATATTAATTCTATGATTGTGATCCAATTTTCTTGCTCATGAAAATTAGCTGAAAGATGATGGGGGGGAAACACAGCATTTGAACCACCCAACATGACACATGATGACGGAGCTGGAATAAACATGGTGGGCAGTTCAGAATGTGTTTCATCAATCATACATTGACTACAAAGGGCTCCTCTAATTTTCTATTCAGCACAAATCTAGGTCAGCAAGGAAATAGCGAAAAATCAAAACCTTGGTAATTATGACGTCAGAAAATTACTGTTGAGCAGCCAATTGAATACCAATTCCTGAACAACATTAAAATCTTTTTAGCACTACAACCTGTCCACCCTGTAATAAGCCTTATGTATGTGTGTGCCATTCACACTTCAATGCCATCTCCAGAATGTCCTGGTGACACCAAGGTCGCCAGTAACTTAGAGGGCCAAAATGGCAGGAATTCCCAACAGCTGAAAACGAAATTACAGCAATTCACCTCCATAAACTTCAAGGTCTTCAGTCCTCACACACACTAATGAGCTTTTCTTGCAGTTATGTGCTGTAGCAGTGATATGACATGTTCGTGCCCTTTTTTCTTATCCCTCGATAAGCAACATCTATTTTAGTGGCACAAACTAGTTTGGTAGGCTGGGAGGCCAAGAATGTTAGGAAGAATAGCAAACATGTTGTGCTGCTGTGTCTCCAATTCCAAAGCAACTTCAGCTGTAAGCAGATTATTACCTCCATTATAAGCCTAAGGCTTACCCAAAACAGCCTGACACCTGCAGTGATCTGAAAGCCAGCCTGTAATCGTGACTGAAATTTGCCTGAGGAAAAGTTGTCCAAAAACTGTCACCGACAGCTTCACTGCCAAAGACACTAGAAGTATTTGAAATGGAAGTCACCTTGAAACACCAGCCGAATCCATAAGGACTGTTATTTTCTGCATCCTTCCTTCTCACCTGTACTTTTGCCATTCACCAACCATCTCATAAACAGACAACTATGCTCTATCCACAACATTTTATTCCACCTGACATTCTTCCCCGAACACTACTGCAAAGCTTTTACTTGCTTTATCCAGCCAAGCATGTTTGAAAGGAAAGGCTCTAAGCTAATGCCATGTCACGTTGTTACATGCATGCACCATGTGGTTATTCACTCCAAGTAGACCAGAAATGGTTTTGTAATGTTCTGTGACATGAACTTCCAAATCCAACGGATCCCTGCTGCAAATACCTCATGAGAATGTCACGATGTAGATCCCTGAGAGGTCAACCTAAATATGGCATCTGTGCACAGACTCAGGTGAGTTTAATGTGAAATCTGCCAACAATACCCTGGAGTATACATCCATTGTAAAAAGTAGGACAGTTGGGGCTCCAGTGGGCTCTTCATTTTACCGCTAAATCGTAAATGTAGGTACATGTATACAGTTGTGTTTGTGATCTAGGATTTGAATGGCCTATAACCATAACTTAAAATAATGGCCTTTGCATATACTGCTTTAGAACAGCAGGCCAGTCTGTCTCCTTCCCCATCTTTAAATTCATGTAATTTCTGAACGACCCTTCAGCTAGCTACTGATTTTAGTAGACTTTCCCCTCACACTCTCACCCAGTCTCTGCTGACCTGGTATTTTGACTTAAACAGTCTGTTTTTAGTTCAGGTTTCAGCAGCTGGCTGTAGCTAGTGCTGAAATATTTGAGTAACAGCAACATGTAACATCTGAGCTGACATCAGACCAAGTCCAGAGTCATAGACTGTAAAACATAAAATTTTACATTGGACATTTGGACATATACATTATAGATGAATTGTTTTATCTCTACTGGACTCAATAATGCTAGTTAGATCATGGGTAAATATGTGACAAGCTGGCTGCTGAGATAAAGATATCAGTTTTCCTTTATCAGGAGTTAAGAGGGAAACGTTTTTGACGATGACACAAAATAACTGAGTAGGAGGATATCACCTGTTTAATGGTGTAGTGATATACACACTTGAGTCTACAAGCAGGATAGTATATCGGATATACAGTATCTGCATAAATGTATATGTACAATATGCAAAACTCAAGTTCTTCTGTACCACCACCAACAAAAACAAGCGACTTTCTAGGGGCTGGATAAAGAAGTTGACATACTTTTGTCTGTGGTGTACATGGTTACAATAACCAACACTGGTATCTTTTACAAGTAAACAAAGCCAGACCAGGCACTGCTTGTTCAGGAGCTTCAGGTTACATTTCCCCCACAGTGCTCACATCAAACATATCTAAATCTCCGTAGCGTGGCAGAACTAGACACAAAGATGACCGCATATCGACACTTTGTTGTGTAGAAAAAAGGTCACAAAGACCAATCCTCCAAAGTACGACATAGCCTCCAGCAAAAACGCTAAAATGGCCTGCTTAAATTTGCCCTTTGCACAAATAGCTAGAACAATCTTTTGCCCAAAGGTGCCAGACATATGATAAAGCACAAGTCAAACTTCTTTCCAGACAAAGGAACCAAGATGGCCAGCAGCCAAACAAATCCCCATAAATCAAATACAGATAAGAGCCAAAGCGCTGAGTCCTACAGGGAGATCTGAAGTTTATACAATAGTTGGGTATTCTGATCTGCCACAAAGGTGGATTATCACTTTCAGTACAGCACTCTAGTTGGCAGGGCATCTAACACCTGCTCTTGAGCAAGGAAGAAGTTCAAGGCTGCTTATCTTGCTCCTCAAGACTGAGAAGAAGGATGAGATCTATGATAGGCTACACTTGACTGCCTCCCAAGAGTCTCCGAAGTCAGATAGAATAATGATAAATGGGCATGAGACACAGGGCTGGGAATGGGAACTACAGTACATTTTATTCATTATAGCCTTTGTTCCTTGGTTAACCGCATTCAGCTCAAATCCAGTGCCAATGTCAAGTCTGTAGACAGCAGGATGGTAGGTGAATGGCTCTCAGTCTCAGGCACCCATCCAGATACTATGTGTACATTTGCATGTACAAGTTACCTGTAGTGGTTACAAGACCTTTCAAGGGCAAAATGTAGAAGCTACCATGTAAATAATATTAATGATGATAATAATAACAATACATAATTACTTAAAGTAGATACTGATTCAGAAGAACATCCTTAAAACCAGTTACCTGGTCGCAGATCTTTGAAGAACAGTTGAAAACATTAGCTGTCTCGTGCCATGTTACCTGAGAGACCTTAAATTAGTCCCTTGAAAACATTAGCTGTCAATTAGATTGACAACCTTAGAAGAACCTTATAGGGAGAGGATACTCATATCCAGAGGACAATGATCTACCATGGACATGAGAGCAATCACCAACTTGGCAGTATTCCAACTGTTAAATGTTTGTGTCAAATTTCAGTTAACACACCCAAGCGTTGGATCAAGTCCTTAAATCAAATCCGAGGAATACACAAATAGATCAGCTATATCACAGCTATAAACATTCACATTGAAAACAGATACATCCATACCAGCATGCAACTTATTTCGTTTTATTTCCATAACAGGATCCACAAACTATCAGCTATCATCTTAATGCCCTATGTCAAATCTAACAGCTACCATTTGTTCTTTATTGCAAGGTTGACAGACGCATCAGGCCACACCAATTTGACGAGCTATATGTATTTCTCTGATATTTTTAATCCAGCCTTACGACAGCATGCAGCATTGATGATCACAACATGGTATACACTACCACTGGATGCAGAAAAAAATGCAAAATTTGCTTAAGTAAACATTCCAGTATTACTTAAAGCTGTTTCCAGTTAATTACAGCTGGGCCCATGCAGACAATCTTACAAAATTTCAGGTAAGAATTACAGCAACCTGCCATTTCACAGGTAATAGTAATAAAGTACTGCATAGTTCATGATATCCCAGGATATCAAAGCCGGATCCCAGTCATGAAGCAGACAGATCTACAACAAAAGCCATCCTAGCAGTTCTCCTGACCCTGATTGGAACATCACATGTTTGGATGAGGTCTGCTTCAGATGACAATCCAATAATAGTGACATTCAGATACATGGTGCTGTCCCGGATTGCTTTAGCTGATAGGAGATGAGCTCAAACCAGTCATCAATCTTTGGCAAACATTGGTAATGGCTGCTGCCTACAGGGTTATACCACACAGTTTAAGGCAAGATTACAAAAAGCAAAAATAGATTATATTGTTGGGAATAGAATCTAACGTTTTTTTACATTTGAAAGAGATTATTCCTTAATTCCGGTCTTACCCATTTGCCCATAGTGCTAGAAGAAAACTACTAGTACTTAGTGGTTCAGCAAACCACAAAATAAAGACCTTGCAAAGAATGACATAGTAAGATATCAATCATTTTGCTCAACTTAACAGCTGTGTGAGTGGAGTGAACTTGAACAAAATGACACTACATAGCAGATATTTCTTGTTGCTATGCTTCATACAAGCACAAGCTGCTTTCTACAACAGAGGCAAGTGGATAGGTCTGAGAGAAGTGTCCCAGGAATCCCAAAGATTGCACGGAATGCAGAAAGTGCATGCTCTCTGGATGCCAGGCAACACCATACCCTAAACACACATGCCCAGAAAGGCCAGCAAGTCAGTGAGTGTGCATTCATATAGGACATTCCCCTTCCACCCCTACAAATCAATCAAGGGTGGATTGACCTGCAAAACTGTGGCATCACCTTGGCAGAATGCTCCAAAAATGCTAAACCTATAATATTTACAAAGAAATTACTGTTATAATGTATCCCAGACTGACAAAAAGGTCTGCACTTTGGGATATCCTATTGAGCAAAATTGCCATTAAACAGTCAGGGTATGGCCCTCACATCTTAATAGATTCTGAATTTATCAACTTTGTAAAGAATCATAAGCTTGTCAAAATTCTGTATATTTTGTCAATGTCAGAAAATAAGAGAAAACACTGTTTGCAGAGCATGAACATATGCCACACCCCACATCCCCAGACAATGATCCACACTAAGTCTGGCATTACACACATCAATTTTTCAATATATACGCGAAGTGACCGGCCAATAAACTGAGTGAACCAGCTATGACAGGGAGGAATGGACGGGAAGTGTTCAGCTACAGGACAGGCGACCTTCAGTCCGCCACACAGAATCCTACAAGGTCGCAGGAGTTGATTGGCTGGCTGTGTCAGCCATGTGCAGGCTTTGTTCAACATTCCGCTCACACACATGGCTGTCATCTCCCTACCAGTCTGGCCTTGTCCACGAATCAAGTTCACTCCTGTTTTCTCTGTAGAACTGTTAAATGACCAGAGCTACAGTACAGGCCAGGCCATCTATAATAATGACTTAACAGGATACAAATATACAACTGAAAAGAGTCCTGTGTTTCTGCAATGCCCATTGATCTTGTAAGCGTAAAATGATTAACATTATGAATAAGGTCTCAACGGTACTCAGGTATGCATTGATTTTACCTGGTGTCCGCAATTTGTTAAACAACGCGGTTCACTGAGCACATCAGCACTTCCAGGCTAGACCAGGAATTCAACCTTGACTTAAGATTTGAAAATGTTTTAGCTAATAAAACAAGTATTATTTGTGTATAGAGACACTCACATACAATATAAATGATTCTACAAGAGTATTCTCCTACTCCTAACCATACTGATATAATTACAGCCAAGAGCACCCACCATAATGAATTGGGCCACCACACGGGCACAGTACGCTCAATAAGCGATGTGCTGGGTTACCTGGATAGTGAAGGATGCAAGAACAACCTTCGCAAGCATAAAGCTCATTACTAAGACTTGGGCAATTCTATGTAAAGAAGGTGTGGAAAAATGCAAGAAGACTGTATTTCAGTGACTTAAAGTTCACACAATCTTGCATGGTTCAAGTCATCAAGTCTTAAATTGCACACTTCTAGATATGATAAATATCTTGCTGATGATAAATCCAGTCAGCTTCTTTCCAATAAAAATATTAACAGCTACAATGGGAAGAAATAGTTCACCACAAGGACTGACATCTATAACATCCCTTCCCAGGTACCACAGCTCCTGCAGTAGAAGCAGTCTGAAATGGACACCCCAGCAGAGAATCTGATCAACCACAAGGCATGACCTTGTAATCAAAAACAGTCACTAGAAGTGCTGGTCTGCTGCCTGCTTCTTGACCTTGTCTTGAGGAGCCTTGACAGGTCTTACCCCCCAGTAGGAATGTGTAGAGATGGGCAGTCAGACAAAAGATGGGCCTCCCCTTCGTCTCTACCTTAATGGAAGTAGACAATAAGGATGCTTGCTATTCTAATAGTAATATACAAATAATAAAAATTCTGCATTTCGTCACTTCCTTTTACATTTCTGGTACAAATATATAATCATGATGGTTCTATGCACCATTCTGATATTATGTTTACATCCCATTGAAATACATGACATTGTAATATAACACTGATTTACTGACAAGTTTGAGCACTCTTTGTCAACATGAAAAATTGCTTAGTTCCGAAGCCTGTACTCTTTCACAAACTTTGGGCTGATCTTGTGAAGTGGTCCTTGCAACTTTTCCTTTCCTGTGCTGTTCATATGATATACCATGTACCAGGCATGTGTGTTTTGGGTTACAGGTTAACACTAAAGACAGGTGCAATGAACCTGAATCCTGGCCCAGATCCAGGGACAGCCCGTCTGTCTGGATGGCCTGACAAGAAGGTTGCAGCCCATGTCACTCAGATTAACAAGAACACAAACATCTCACATGCCTTCAGGCTGCATACATGTACCATATGGACTCACCATTCTAGCACTGAAGTAAACATACATTATTCTTGCCAAACTTCTACCAGCAAAATAGACAGGAACAGCAATCACCTGCTCTCACTGCAAATCACCCTGTACATATCGTCCGAGCTTTCTGCTTGGTCATCTTGTTTCCTGCCATTCAGGTAACACTGCTGTGATTCATCACTCAAAAATGCTTTGGATCCAAGACTTTGTAATATGTCAGGCCAGACACAGAGCAACTTACTCCTAACTACTTTGAGTTGGACTATGTTGGTCAATAAGCTGTCCTGTCCCCAGCCATCAATGTCATATCCTGTCTAGAGTTTGAATCAGAGATTTTGTCACTCACACTACTTACATGCTACTGAAAGTTGCTGCAATCCTTAGGTTGGGACATTGTTAGCTGTGATCCAAAGCTCATGGTGCTGTACTTGTTGTAATAAAATAGGAGAGTAAGGAGAGTGGTAACATGAACTTGCATAAACTGTATAGTGTATGTCTTCCTTGTTATTACTAATTTAAAGGGAGAATGAGTGAGTGAAGCTGTAAAACTGGATGGAGATACATTCCCATTTCCAGTACAAACACTCAGTACAAAAGAATGGAAAAGGAATGTCGTTACTCACATGTGTGGAGACACTCTGTGATGGTGGTGGCATCGACCAGGTAGCCCTTACAGAGCATACAGGTGATGTGGGGGTTCACGTCAAGCAGACGGATCTTCCTCTTCGGCATGGTTGTCAATCTGCAACAACAAACAAACAGGTTAACATTTACATCATAAGTAGGAAGCTTACTTTCAGACATTTCCTTCAGATATTGAAATACGGTTGATAAAGACAAAATGAATGAGGTGAAACATTTCATGACTACCGATAACTGTTGTCAACTTCTTCCAGTCTGCTAATGTTGCACATGATGTATCTGGGTAACCTTGTACAAGAATGGCACAAATTGAATGATAACTCCATTTACACATTTGCCACAGACTTGTTGGCAGACTAATCTTTACCAATAGAATGTCATATGGGGGTCTCAGACCATGACCTTGGAACAGGTACAGTTAAAAATCTGAAATGTTATTACATACATACATATTGTATAACCAACTTATAACAAAGGATATGTTGCATATTCAATGGCCCATCCAGTCCCCACAGAGAAACTATGCGGTCAACACTGGAGCAAGAGGATGAATGGAAGATGGATAAAAGGGAAGGAAAGAGGGAAGGACACCCCTTAGTAAGCACAGAGAAAAGACATCCCACTGCTAAACCTCCCCACTTCTGCTCAGGCCCAGTAAATCTCTGTGTACATTGGCTCCCAGCCAAGAGTAACCAAAGACAGATTTTGCCTTGATGGAAATAACAAGGGTTGATGATTATAAAAACCGAGTCACCTCACCGACCAAGCCTTAAGGTTAACTCAATCCTGCTTAAAATCCACCGACCTTCACCGATTATTGATCATGCAGCAACATGGTCATCCACCGTGCTGAGGGACAAATGAAGCACGGAAATACATTGTACTGGTGAACTTCCACTGAGGGAAATGAAGCGTTTTATACAGGCAGAGGGAGCCAGCCTGCCATGACCTGGCCCTAGTCAGGAACTGCCCACTGTGTAATACAAATACCTGATATAGTCTCTAATTGTTCATTAACTAGACTCTTGTTATCTGACTCTATCAAACTCTATAAGGAGTAAGAACTAGTAAATATTTGGAACCCAGTAATCATGACCATCATCCAGTACAATTTTGTAAGATTAAAGGCTTAAACATATCAAAAGATGACATATGCAACTATCAATGACATACACCAATGATTTTGTACCACACAATCTATAGCGTGTTTTTGCTTGGGAATGAATATATTTGGTCTCTGCTAAACTTGACAGAATCAGTTTAAAATGTAGATTGACTGCTTGGACATTTAGTGCTCTGAGCTAAAAAAAAATCAACAAAAAAATCTTATTTACAAGAAGCTGGTCAAAGTTCTCAAACAAAGTCTAGTGTACTGTGTGTAAGGAGATGAATGTAACCTGTAATTTGGTAATTGCACACATGCCATGGCATAACACGCCTGAATTGATCAAATCGCAAGACGTACATGTATGTGACGCAAAGTGTGACAGATAACTATGAATTTGGCTAATAGATCAAGATCTCGGGCTGTTATTCACATGAGAAAAACTGTTGTTAGAGTATAAGAAAGGAGAATTTTTCAAGGCGTTAATGGAAAGGTAAGTAGACACATTAATTTGAAATAAGGATGTTATTGGGAAGTAAAGGTCAGCCTCTTGAGTGGACAGAAGGAGCAGTTGATACAAGCATTCATATTTCAACACCAGGACAAAGTGCTCACTTGATGGTAAGTACTGTATTGAACAAGCAAGACTGCTTGCACAAAGGACGCAGCCAGAGGAAACGCAGCAGAGCAGGGTCTGCCGGGAGTACGGCGGATGTACAGCCTTAAGAGGATCAGCTAAAGAAAGCCTAAGAAAAACAGCTGAATATTTAGGTGGCACGCCTGGCAAGCAGGACTTAACAGGGCTTTTAATGTGATGAAATCTAGCCGTGAGGTAACAGATCAAATGTTCCATTTGGAGAAAAGCCTGAAGGACCAAGAGGCACAGCTGACCTTGCCCTGAGGGTGAAAACCCCTGCGTTGAGCTGTACGCCTCCCAAAGAGCAGGGGACCTGATAACAGTTTGTACATACAGGGCTGCCCAGTTTACTGACTAAACAATGGCAGCATTTGCAGACCAACTGAAAACATGACCCAGCAGTCTGATCATCCCTGCACCGTTTTGAATGGACGCTGGGAAAAGCAATATTTCTGAACAAAGACAGGCGAAGCAGTCCAATTCTATCATGGCCACAGGGAGACTCAGAGGAAAATGCAGGCACGTCAGATTGTCAACGACACCAAGCAAGCCAAAGGGCACACCTTCTGTTTATACGAGGTTAATCCCAATTAGGTTTATTTACCAAGCTTCATGCAATACAGAAAGGTGTCAGATTTTGGTAAGAAGCTTCCCAGAGTGCTGCCAATGCATACCAATTTCATCCACTCCATGTTGTAGAATAATCTTGCACTATTGTCCTGATTTGAGTTCTGCTGTTTGCTTCATGTTAAAATAATTCAGACAGTTACTAAGGCTCCTGTATTATGCTAGCTTGGCTCACCCTACATGTATACAAGTACATTACATCTGATTGAGAAATCAACAATACTGGAATAAAACAGCAGACAAGAGTGAACGTTGAAAGAAACCCACCTCTTCGCAGGCTACATGATTTGCAGGGGAAAATGCAGACAAAGGCTGGGGGTAACAGGGGGCTCAATGTCAGGTCCTGAACTGTGCAGGGAGATTTGCACAACAATCAGGCCATACAAACACAAGGCAGGGTGGAGAAAAGGGCAACTGGCTATTCAGTTCAGCATAGCAGGATCAACAGACACAATTTACTCCTCATTCTAACACCAGTCTAACTGTATTTGTAGCTAGGTTGATGGTTAGGGACGTAATTTAATATGTTGTTACTATAATACCTTAATGGCCTGAACATTACTACTGTGCTACTCACAGATTTTCTTTAACTTGTAAGCAGCTTGACTTTCTAGAAAGTCAGTGTTAACGTACTAACCAGGGCTGAAACACATTCTTTCTGTTTGCGCCAATATTTGATCCATACTACAAAGCCTGTATTCATTTAGCTGGCAAGTTATAAGTTGCTAATATATTATTCTGCAGTCTGGAAAAAAAAATCTACAAATTGCAGATTGCAGGAGGGTGTTTTGAGCCTTGAAAACCATAACACATCCTTGAATAAATGAATGCATTCTAATAACAATAGACATAATTAAACATTCCACAACAATATGCCGGGACATGATAAACATGCACAAAGTACCGTGCTAAATAATTCATCCCAACCATTTGGCTACTGAAGACAAATGAGAGTAAAGTGAGTAATACCTCAGCCTGGTAATAATACTTCAGACATGTCGCTGTATAGAGTAGAGCATCTAAAATCCCTGGGGGTGGTAAGACTTGTCTCCTGAATAGCAAGTATGGAAGTCTTCAATGTCAGGTAATGCTGTCTGGCACTGCTCAGAAAAAAGTAACTCTGCATACAAAGTCATCTTGCACCAGTCTAATGTTAGAGAAGTGAACAATTTTGATATCATTGTGAAGAAAGCTTGAATGAATTTGGGATTCACGTAGGGATTTTTAATGGAACCTGGCATAACAGTACAACACTAATGATGGTGGATATGATTAAAGCAATCATTTCTCAATGGTAAGGTGACACCTCATTCTTTGTCATCTGACATTTGCTGCAGGTGTGTCATTTGCTGCAGGTGTGTCATGAGTACAGGTCATCATAAAGATGGTGTTTCCACTTCCATCTTTAAATGCACAGAGAGTCTAGGCAGACGAAGTTACCAATGAAATCTTCCTACTTACAACACACCTTATAAAGTAGTCTCCAACAGATCTATCGTGGCAATGACAGTATCCAACTGCCAAAAGCAGTATCGGTGGCCAATAATACTGATTTTGCCAGTTGAGTTGGATACTGTCATTGCCACTGATAGATCTGCTTGGAGATTACTTATGAAGCACTATTCAAATATACAAAAAATCACAGCACTGAGCCAAGCCTCAAGACAGCCTTCAACACCTGAACAAGATAGCTCATCACACCATTGAGAATCATAAGAGGATTACAAGCAGTCTCCTAACAAGGCTTGGTGGCCGGGGCCAAATGGAAGTGGCATCCAGCCAAGTAGACATGATTTGAAAAGTTCGATCTGTCAGAAATACGAAGACATTGGAGAACTTGTACAGTAGAAAAAGAAATAGAATTGCTACCAGGTCCTCACAAATCTATGATGATGAGAAGATACTTACTGTGGAATTTCTTCAATATCTCATTATTTCTTAGTAGAAGAAACTTTCAAATTATGCAAATAATCTCATTAACTAGCAAGACCTCATTGGTGGTAAAAACATGACTTAATACCCTGCTGTTAATGATCACCAACTACTTGATACATTCAGATGATTGGTGTACTCCATGTCACCTTGGACATGCCTTTGGTCCAGTACATGAAGTAGGCATTATGATCCGGATGCCACACATCCGGGGTAGTCTCTACCAGACTAACCGCGCCGGCTATAGGGAGAACATTTGCCGGGGGACTTTGGCCATGGAGGGTAACATTTGCAGCCGCTAGGGTTGCAATATCTCCGTAGACTCCCTTCATACTCCCACCGACCTGCGGAGGCTGGTAGAGCCTACATCCAGGGCTCCTCAGATACAAGACCTTTACTGTTGACATGTTAGGGATAACATCTAGAAGAACACCTGTAACAACACTGTCTGAAGGGTAATGGTTGTTGGTCAACAAGACATGAAACATTTATCAAAGCTTGTACAGTAACACACCTCTATGTGTATATATACACTTTCAGGAAATGTTACTCTCCAGTGTTATCATTTCAACTTCCTGAAAATCTATTTTCCTGAAGTACTGTACCTACCGTTTTGAAAGAGTCCAATAATCTAAATACACAAAGTCTTCAATGACATTATGTCAAAGTCTACATTTACTGTCAGTAGCTTGCTTTGCCTCAGTTGTATTACCTTTTTAACATATGCATGGAATGAAAAACTTACTAGTATTTCTTTTCACTTTCAGAGCAGCTCTAGATTTTGCATCTGCTTTACCCCACTGCATAGCAACACTACATACCAGATTGCAATCTAGGCTCCCTTCTCCCCCAGCCATTACCCACTACCTGGACCCTTTGATCTTGCCTACACCCTTGGTTGCCCCAGCAACAAAAACTATGCTCGGACTTATAGGCTCTAAGTTGCTAAACATATGCAGACTCTACTTGTGAGCTGGGTTATCTCTGGCAACCCTGTCATGTACCATGTAGACTGTAGCCTCCAAGACCCCAGACTGCATACCAAGAGTACTGAGCTAGCTACAGATGGTAATGTCATGTTACATGCCAGAAAAGCATTGGATGCCTTAAGGTTAACACCTTCTCCTACAAAACGGCTTTCTAGTTGGCTGTTAACACTGGAAGCTCCTTTCATGATGGTGTTTTTTTTTCAGATTGCTTGAAGAAATCAAATGAAATCCAATGAGCTTTGTCTAATAGTGTCTAACAGCCTTGTTGCTCATGGTCAGATACACACACATTTTAGGTGAGGCATCTTTGAAACAAGTACTCAGTTCTGTAAGTGAAACAAAGCAACCACTTAAAATGTCCTTCAGTAATGCTGTATGGAAGCACAGCTTTTTCCGGTCAATATTCTACACCATGCTTTTACAACAGTTTCTAACAGGATTACTGTTCCTTGCATAGAAAGATACTAGATGACGATCATGCCTTTTTGTTCAATAAATCGCAATATCTATAAGGCTTCCTTTTCTAGATCTACCACTCACCTATACATTAAAAAAAACATACAGTCTTCTACTGTGGTTCACAGCAACTCAGAAAAAAGACTTCTGACTCAGTAAGTCAAACTTGAGTTATAAACTTGACTATCTTTCGTCACCATGTACATATAAATCTATATTGCATGCAACCTTTGTCCCATTGTATATTCTTGTCCAGGCTGTTTTGAGTTAGTTGTTATATTACCACATATTTGATTGATAGCCCATCCCCAGCCCAGGGCTGTGAGTGTGCAGTAACCCATGGCCAACAGGGGCAGACATACCACGCACATCATTACATTACTTACCCCTCAACATGCTCATTATCAATACATTCAATGGACAAAAGAATGAACCACATATTTTTTTCTGACATCAACAATTTACGCTGCTTCTAGATCTGCTTCTAGATCTACACACAAACATACTGGTTCGCTACATGTATATAAAATAATACCCCAAAGCAGCTCTTCGTGTATCAATTTTGTCACATTCAGCTTTTATCACCTTGGACTGAGCCTACCAGGTTTCTATCTGGGGTATGGACATTTTGCTCCGTGTTTGATTTTCTCCCATATTTGTCGGAAATCCTCCATGTATTTCCGATGTGCTGCTCTCGGCCCCTGCTGGGTTGTATAGCATTCCTCTCCTGTCATGTCCTTTCCCCCTAATCATCTATCTATTATGGCAGCCGTTAGTAACAGGCTCACGCAGGTCTCGCAGCTCCAGGCACAGCCAATAATGTCTTTCCTTCATGATTGCACTGTCCACAGCAGGATCAATATCATCAGTAGTGTATGGTGCAGGGAGCCCAGCAGATCCCTTCTGCTTTGGCTGTTGTACTGGCTGACTGAAGTGTATGCAGCAAAACTAGCCTTTGCTTGGGTTCTTATTCTTACCAATGAATGGCAGCTACATGTATGTTTTATCCTTTCCAGTTGGTTTGTTGACAGGATAATAACAATCCCAAGCTTTGTGATGGCTTCACGTATTTGGCCAAGAACACCAGGTCACCCCTACTATTCTCCATAAGCATATTGGGTTCTTAAATGTGCAGAGAAGACTCACACCTGAAACCCCCCTTACATACTGGGGATTTATGTCACCATCTGAAAAGATGAATGCAACCCCTTACAACATGTCGGGTAGGTCTAAGGAAAAAGAAATTAGATTCAGAAAAAGATCCAAGTTTTTAAATTCAGTATTCATTAATGTTGTAAGATAAAGGGATTTCCTTTTTTAAGTCCATACTAAACGTATGTACATGAATGTTTGTCAATGCTACTGTCGATATAAAGATAATATGAAGGGATTCAAAGCCCTTGACTATTGAGAACTGGTAGCAATATCATCATTGATTGAAGAGGTAAGTTGCAATAGTAATCACAGTTAGTAGTACTTGTGTTGGCAATAAGAATTCATTTGACCTTGATGTCCTCTGTAACAGGGGTCAAATCTAAAAGGTACTACATTAGAATTACAACCTACATTAAGTACTACAACAAGTGCTATTACGGGTAATTACAGTCATCAAACATCATAACAGCCCACCAGCAATCTAGATTGTTTCACCAGTCAGGTTTGAAGAACTACCAAGTAGTCTGTACAAAGGTTGGACAGCTGCCAAGATCTGTGAATGTAACAACTTACAGGATCAACTGGCTCATTTTGCTGTTTGCACCTAAGGCTAACAACAAAGTTATTTAAGACCAAGTAGGGCTCAAAAGTAACAGCATGTGGCAACTCTGAGAGACCTTCCAGAAAAGCAGCTTGAAGACCACAGTTTAGAATGGGTATAGCGGAAAAGGGTTTGTTTTCAGAAACTTGGTTACTGCAAGTGGGTCAATCTAATCAGTTCAACCATTTTCCTAGTCATGTCTGGACTTGGGCCAAATATCTTTTCAAGATGGGGTTTACAGACTGGTTTTCTGGACAAGTAGAATCAGGAAGCTGTCCAAGTTTGACATGAATGAAGTCACCAAACTAAAAGCATACTACTGTCTATGTACAGTAGAAAAGAAGAAAATGTCAAAATGGTACGTGACCTACAAAATAACAAACAAGCCGGTAGACACTCTAAACCATAATAAGCCAGCCCAGACAAAACGAGGGATCACAGATTTCAACCCTTCAACTACCAGTGCTGTAGAATGGAACATGTCATCAAATATGGTACTTTGGTAGGAGCAAGTTGGTAAGAGCCTCCCTCTTAGCTTCAAACAATGTGACAGGTTGTTTGATGCAGTACAAGTGGTGTCTGCTATAAACCTGGCGCATTGTGCCAAATGGCAGAGACATGCACACAGGTCATCTAGAGCCTCCTATTACCAAATGCATGATAAGTCCAATGGAAGGAGACAGCAGAGCCTTCAAGAATGTAGATTAGGCCATGGAGGTTCCCCTGTGTAAAGAGCAATGCCATCCTGCATAAACTCACTTTCCTTCCAGCTGCCTTCTGCTAAACCAGCCATGGACTGCTGAGCTGATGGCCCAAATGATAGCTAACAGGGGAATAAAGATGAGCTTCTTGTCACATTGATGATCCTGATCTACTCTAATTTGTTCCTGTTACTTCACTCACACAGGATTTGCCAACTTGGAACAGACACACAGAGGCACGCCCTTACATATAGATGTTTGTACTTTAGTCAATTAATACTAATTAACACCCCAGGGCTTATAGTACTTAATATATGGGCGGGAAGATGGTCTTGTCTAAATTGCATCAATTTGTTGCAGAGCAGGAGGTCTGGAGTTGATAGGACATCAGACATTTCAGTCTGCACACTGTGAGTGAGAGTTCCTGTGAATCAAGATTTTAAAATCAACCCTGCCCGTCCCTCACACACACAGACTCTTGGTGGTCTCTGGCAGCTTCCAACATCAGAATTGGACAATTTCTTTTCCTAGACTACCCAGAGAGGCCACCTGTCTTTTACAGTATTGCAAACAATCTACGGTCGTATCTCTTCTGCAGATTGCACAGGTTATGTTATCCACATTGAAGTCAGCACACACGACACACAATGCACTAATAAAATCATGCATTCATTTATTCAATAGGGGCCAAATGCTGGAGCCATCTGTAACAACACTGGGAGTGCTTGACTTTCCAGCTCCATGGGTTGAAGATGTTTACAGTTGGTCGTGTATTTTGGCAACCGCTTGGCTTATTTTGCCAACTTCTTTTGGCTCATGGGACACTTAGCCAACCTTCTTATAAACACCTTACAGGTGGAAGTTAGAGTCAGTAGGAGATCTTCTCTCTTCAATCATCTCAAGCTAACCTTCTCCTGGAGACTCCTCCACTAAGGAATTAACCCACTGGTTATTTTGGACGTGAACCTGGATGTCCTGACCTGCATTCTGCTGCTATCAGAACTGTTGCCAGTAGAAGGGGGGAAAATAAATGTACTGACACAGGTGTTTAGAAAGTGAGCGTTCCCATGTGTCCTTTTTTCACCCCCTGCCCTACATCCATACAGTGACCTTTAGCAAAGTACATGTACAGAGCAAGCCGGTCGTTTCAAGTATGTTGCACATACTCTCCAAGCAGAGGTTGGTGGGGACGCTAGTGACCTTTTCATCATATGCCCCATTTTTTGTCCGCTCTCCCCAACCAACTCTGCCCCAGGTCGGAGGCTCAAAGGATAAGGGGAGGGGTAGTTCTTTGAGAAATGTGTCAAAGTCCCTCCCTATGCCCCTATTTCCCGCAATCTGTGAACTGGTGGGGAGAGCAGACAAAAAAATGGGTCACAATCTTCCCCACCAACCTCTGCTTGGAGAGTAGTATGTTGGTGCTTCAACATTTCTGTCATATAATAATTAACAGCAAAACTGCAAGTCCCAGAATTATATGCAGGAACATCACAATTATATTGTTTTTTCAATGACTTTCTTCGATTGAGTGTTGAAAAACAAGATTTTAATGACGGTCAAGGTCTTAAAAACATTTCCGTCATAGACAGCAAAATGCAATGTCATCACACGCTAGAAAACGGTTGTCATGGGAAGGGATTGGGCGGGCTTTGTGCGGTCCCAATTCGTGGCGGTCATGGTCGCGTTGGACAAGTGGTCGCCTTGGGCAGGCTGCTTAATGCTTGTGCCAATGGGGAAAATTTTCGGGACCAAGAAAAAACGGTTGCCAAGGCCAGGTGGTCGCGTTGAAGAGGTGGTCGCCTAGGCAGGTTTGACTGTATAATTATGGCAATAAATTGCCTGACATTTTACAGCCCTTATCTTTATCTGTGTTGAACTTGGGTCTGTAAAAATTCTGTAGTGAGCATAAGAGAATCTAGATTTAGGTCAATGAGTAAGATAGACCTGGGTAGTCAATTAATTTGATCTGTTCTTTACTCAGTTTTAGAAGGTACTAATTGGCTGTGTAGCCAGCATGTGCCCTCCCCAGAGCGTGCCCTGGAGGTATGTGGCTGGTCTGTACAGACTGGGTTATTATCCCCACCTTTATGCGGCACTCTCATCTGATTAATGAGCAGCCACACAAGCCCATCATACATCATGCCACCCTATCATCACACTGGAGGGAGAGAAGAGTTGTTTTCAAACCAGTAGGTTGAAATGATACCATATGAGTTTCCTTACACACTGCTCTATAGCTACCATAGTAGCAGAATTGTGTGGGGGAAGGACCTTCATTAATTTTGACTTCAGGCAGCTACTGTATTCTAATGGCAAAGATAAGGATAAACTAGATGGCTACTTCTTTTGACTACCAAACAGCCTTGTCCAGCCCAAGATTCTTCCATTCAAGCTCCTTCAGGGTGAGATTCAAAGGCATCATTACCCAGCTACATACAGGTTGAAATTGACAACACAGAGGAGACTGTAGCTGGGGATGTATGCACTTTTACCAGTAAACTGAACCTTAGCATGATCCTCACAATGCAAATGAATATATTTGAAGCCATATAATATCAACTGCATTCAGGCCAACTAGTCCAGTCTGACCAAACTGGTCAGTGCACTTCCCCCACCCCCAAAGGCCCATCTCAAAATGTTCTGCACTCAAAATTAGCCCCCCTTTCAAAACAGTATAATCACCCAAGCTTAACCTGTCTTAAAATGTCACAGAAGGTTTGTTGCATATGTCACATTAATCATCAGCTAGCGCAGCAAATCCAGACAGACCTGCTGAAACAAGGCCACCAATATATATGAAGGGTTGGGCCTGTCTTGGTTTAGAAGGGAGGAAAGATAGATGTTGTTTACCTGCCACTGTTGAATATGGATGTACCAACAGTGGCAAGAGGATTAAAGCTGTGAAACAGAATCTTACCTCACAAATATACAGTGGTATTTCATTGATCAAGACCTCTATGAAGGAAAATGGACATGAGACATGTTGATCCATTTTTAAACAGCAGAATATTCCAATAATCTTTCAATGTCAGGTAAGAGAGATAAGTAAACTAATGGAGGTAATAATTCTGATTTTATAGTTTCTGATAAAACCTACTTTACCCTGGCCGATATCATTCTACTTTAACCTGATAGGTATTTTTTGGACCAAGACACCTGACCAGCTCATTAGCTTACACCCTCCCCCTAAATCCTTGGTCCAGCACTGGAAAGGTGACCATATACATGTACATATGTACAGTACATGCATAACCATAAGCCTACTTAGGCATCACATGTATAGACACATTTTACTTCATGTATGCATTTCTTTCAAGAAAAGGCAAAGAAAATCAGAAACAATTTGTACACAAGTTACCTTCACAATACTCAAAGATATCATCCAACACAAATTGTCAGTGAATTGGCACAATTCCAGATCACCTTAATTTATACACAAAATTGCCAGAAACTCCTGAAGCCTGCTTGTTTCCTTTTGTTGCTAAGACCAACTTGGCAGCACCACATAAACCTAATTATCCGACTTTGTTGTCCATGTAAAAACATTTCCCAACAAACAAGCAACAACAAATACCTGTGTGTATAAAGGACTGCTCCTTCTATATGCACCTCTTCAAATAATTTGATCCTCAGTAAACAAAGTGGCTTGACATGAAGACAGGTGCAGAAAGGAGCAAACAGAGAAGTGTTTGAGTGGTACATTCCATCTTAGACAGACATTACCAGAAATAGCACCCAGAGAGCACAAATCTTTACCATGAAGTGTGAAGAAAACTGTAGCCATGTGAGCTTACAGAACAATTCAAGCCTGAAAATACTTCCAATTGCTGAAGACCATAAACTGATAAAAACTTCTTGAACTAATTCTTTTCACCGAGACTGTATACATAAGCACACACACATGCATACATACACACACGAGTACATACACACACAGACACACACATGCACACACACACGCACACACACACACACACAAGTACATATACACACACACACATGCATACACACAAACACACATTCACACACACACACACATGCACACACACACACACACACACATACACACACACAAACACACAATGCACATACACACATGCTGATGCAGGTGAACACTGTGTCCCCAGCTGAGGTAATTACCCCCAGTGATTTAGCCATAATGCAGACAGTTTCCACTTCAGCTCCCTCACATAAAGGTAAAGCCCACCTGAAGGTGAACAGGCTTGTTCAAACTGTTCACAAGGTTATGGTATGTCTTCAACTGGAATGAACACGCAACATTTTCAGTCAACTGCATGTAAAACACTGTTTAAAAAAACACGGACAAGCTGGCATTTTGAAAAATATCTCCCATTCTTTCTTTACTGCAAAATGTATTTGAAACATGTTACATTTGTACGACTTGAACAAGTCTTAGTGCAAAAATAAACAGGCAAGATTCAAAACCAACCTGCTTTGGATCTGACAAGTGTAATTTTTCCCTGTGTTATTTTTCCCCAACGGAAACTTCAAGATGGCTTCTTGCAAGGAACATGCATCTAACCTTCTCCCTGCTGTCTAACCATGTAACCAGTTCACGACAGGTTCCAAGAGGCTATATTCCAGGGAGCAGGTTTCATAATATTAGAGTATGGTATACTGTACATTGAGGCTAGATGCTCAGCTCGAGAATGAGACATTTTGTAAGCCTGCAAGCACAAGCCCTTATCTCATATTTCAGGATGTTATTTGTAAGGACTATGTAAAGAAGCCAATTAAAGGGCCAGCTCAAAATGGTTCATCTCTTTTCAGCTTCTGTAGATCTTATCAAAACAATTGGTTTGAAAACCACATGTAAAAAGAGTAGACTATTCCTGTAGATGGATTCAAAGGAAGGAAAGCAACAAACCAAATTACACATAAACCCTCAGCAGGCCCTGATGTGAGCAAAATTACCATAGATGTTTAGGGGAGGGGGAACAAATACTTTGTGATTCATCTAATTGGGTAGAATTGGATTTAACCCAATTTTATGATATCACCCAGACAGCACCATGATTACAGAACATCCATGCAAGTTTAAGAAACTCCTGGAAGTCCCAGGGACTAAATGAGAACAAAGGTCAAAGTAGCCCTAGCTTTGAGGCTTCCAATCAAGCTAGCTGTGAGGCTTCCAAAATAAAACAGGTCAACGTGATCTGAGAATAACCTCCTGCTAAACAATGTGAAGGTTTATGCTTATATCATCATAATCATTTCCATTAGAAATCTATAATTTTTCCATTCCATAGAACATAACAAACAGTTTTTTGTGTGTGCTTTTTTCAACCTTAATTCAACCTTGAAAAATTACATTCTACAGTTCCTTGCATGGCTAAGGAAACCATGTAACCACTCACCAATGCTGATCCCAAGCCTGTCCATACCCCACATTGAACCCACCACTTTGGCTGTAAACAACATTTAGAAAGCCATGATTATGGAGACAGGTCTCCTGGGACAATAGGCCCCTGTTTCGTTGGAAAGTCCGCCAACCATCTCTACTGCACATTCGCTCATTACTGTCGGCCATTTTTGCATTATTTTCCACCTAATTTCACAGTAGCTATTGTCAAAAGAAATGTGACTGTCGAGACGTTTGCACCTGTCTGACTGTGAACAGTAAAAATGGAACAGATTTCCATATACATAAGGTGACACAAAATTTGCCCTACTAATTATTCAGGTTCCAAGGGGATACATTCATGGATCAATACAACAGACACAGCCTCAAGCTGTAACCTCTCTTGGTCTCTTCAAACTGCTGGGCTGAGGACACTGCCAACAGTGCTGAACATGTCCAGCTCCGACATGGCAAGTGTGCGGCTATATGCCTCAACCTTTGGAAGCTTTTCCCTCCTTAGGATTCATGGTTTCCGTCTCTGACCACTGCATGTTCAATACACAAACTGGATGATTTCAGTCTTCCATGAAGCAAACCCTGACCTGTATAACCCCTCCTGTCCAGATCTACCCCCTACTGGAATGGCAGCTGTCTGTGTTCGGAGCTGCAACAAACTTCTTCCCAACATACATGTATCAGCCAGTTACCTCACAGCTGGCAGAATGGGTCCGTGTCATGTATATTTTTGCCCTCACAAATGTCTATAACTGCCATGTCTATTTGGCATGTACTCAAGACAGACCTTGGGTTAGTTTGGTAAAACAAGCATACTTCCTGTAGCTGCTCATACTGAACCCAAGAGCATGGTTTTGAATCCTTTCCAGTTTATCCTTTTCTTAGCAAATAGATCCCATGCTGATTCCTAATGGACTCTGCGTATCAAACATGTAATACATGTAGGTTTATGCTAGTGATTTCACCTTGATGAACGAGACATGTTTGGGTTCTGACTGTCTGGTGGATACCATGTGACATTTCCCAACAAGAGTTGAGTATATTTAGATCTACACACAGATCAAATTAATTACCATGGTGAAACCATTTTAGGACCATCAGTGCAAGTGGAAAGTTTACTCCATGTCCCCTCCAAGGCAATTAAGGATATCTTGTAAAGCTATGGAGTACGATATCTTCCTGCCAAAAGTGCTTCCCAGACAGCTTGTTGCATCATATTTTGCTACCAGTAAATTAATCCAAGGCTATTGGTGAATTTCCCTTGTCATCACCTTATACTAATCCTAGTATTGATTATGACTGAAATAATCCTGACTTGTGTGTCACTTCTAATCAATGATAAACATTCCAAGCTTTGAAAAGAATAGGTAACCTTTCGAACAGGTGAAAACATAAGGCCTATTTGTAACTACAGGTAGTTTTCCCAAATTAGGTGTCCCGCGGGACAGGTGAGAAACAACACTACAAGTGTGCGTGTCCACCTGCAAGCCTGGCCTATACAGGATGGAGAAGAAGCGGGAGTGTATAATTGTTTTCAGGCAAATTGCAGTGTTGACACATCACACAGCAGGTGTGTGCTCAGGGTCCAGCACAGGTACAACAGGCCTGATAAGCCCATTGCTCGTCAACATCGGCTGGGTGCAAGCTTTGAAAGGCCAGCAGTGTTTAGTGTACCCAGGAATGTAGACAGGTGGGGGCCAAAGGACAAACGTACTGACCTGCTTGGAACATTATCTTACCTTTTAACCTGACTACAAGGGTGATAGGAAGAAGACACCATATTTCTTACATTCTAAGGCTGATTTATGCTGTAACAAATGTAGATTTGGAAAGGGAATGGAATGGAGAAGGTTAAAGATATGAAAAGGCCTTAGCCACTCAAGACAAGTGTTATATACTTTGAAGTGCCATTGTACCATGGTAAAACAATCTATAGCGACAGCTACACAGCTAGCAGTATGAAACGTTAGTACATTCCAAGCATACCACATATAACCACAACCAATTGCAACCTCTTTGCAGAATACCAGACCGAAGATGACTAATATGTTTATTCAATACAAAGATCTTTGTATTGCAATGCCTCTGCCATTTTCAGACTGGTATCTTACATGTATCCTTCACATGTAAGCTACCGTGACATTTGCAGTGGGACAAGCCAGACTTAACTTGATGTTGAACTGCAAAGGTTAAGAAGCATTACATTTACCAAGGTTACTTCCACAGTCATCAGAAGATCAATGCTAGTTATACAAAAAATGTTTCCTGGACAATAAGAATAGCAAAAGATGATACATGTGTGTACTAGTAACTTGTTCCAGCAATGTAGCAAGGTGTCCCTGTACTGCTTCCTACAAAATGAGATATGTCGTCGTCACTCATCGACATACACCTGGGGTACTGAAGTCTGGTAAATCCAAATACATGTACTGCAATATTTCAGACTTAGTGAGAAGTGACACTGCCAGCCTCCCCCTGAAACTATTATAAACATTACTCATTTACTGATGTGAGATTCGCTATCAACCCAAGGATGAAAAGAAATACTTTCTAGTAATCAAAACTATCCAAATCTACTAATAGAAACAGAAACGGTTAGTGGCAAGGGATTAGAGACTGAAGATCATGTCAGCATGTTAGACTATAAAGTATAAAGGCATTCAATAATACCAGAAATGAGGTCTAAGTAGCATTTAATAAGACTATACCGTGTTCTGAATGACAGCCTTCCTTCTCAAGCCTTACTGAACAAAACAGCCTACCTCACAGTACAGGACCGTTTAATATTTTCTTATAGTAAGTTATACTGTAACATTACATGAGCTAACTGCTAGTCCATTATGTTGCTTATATTTTATGTGTCTGTGGCTTAGACAAAACAAACTAGAGGGCTAAGTTGATTCAAACCCTTGACATTTTAAGGAGGTAAGTCTGCTATTCCTGCCATCAAGTTATATTTAGATGTTGAAGACTATCCATACGGAGGAAGATACCTGGTGAGTCACTCAACCATATCTCTAAATCCACTCAAAGATGGAACTCTATATTGTGCCAAATTGTTAATTCCTCGACTTAGCTGAAGGGATTGACGGATCAGGGAGTGGAATGAAAATATCTGCATTTTTTTTTTGTTAACATTTTCTCCTTGCCATGATTATGTGTGGATTTTCCTGTGTGTACATTTACTTTGACATTTTCATGATCATCTGAATGAGGAGACTTGGATGAAGGTCTGGGAACAACGCGCCCAACAAAAAAGATGAGACGCATATACAGCGACTGGCAAGACCCAGGCTTGAACCCGCCGGCGTTCGTCCTTGCCGCGCTGGCAGTAGTGCAAGCCAGGCACGTTGATCGAGCCATTGGAGAACACCAAAGAAGCAGCCACTGGTGGCAGGCCATTGCACGTGAAACATTCGACAAATCTCAATTGCACAAACGTTTCAGAATTAGGAAAATATGCTTCTATCGCTAGTGTAGGCTTATTAGCATAGCATTATCATAACCTCCCAAGCTTTGCCGAAGCCGGTTTCTCTTTACATGCAGAGAGGAACCGCCATGGCCCCCCGCTGAAGCGGCGCAAGCCCGGGTTGGAAGGCGGTCTGGGTCGGTTCGTGGAAAAACCCACGTGACACTTATTTCCTCTTTAGATCGGTAACGATTAACTGACACACAGTTAAAACGATGCAAGTGTAAAGTGGGCCTTACAGGAGAGGACAAGCAATTCCTTCAACCATAACTCTCCAAGCCACTTGAAGGTGGTACTACTGGTATCGAGTTATGCATGCAGTGTCTGTCCGGTCACAAACTAAGCTATCTTATTTCAAACATTCAGCTGGACAGTCAGGGAGAGTCTGGGAGACATATTTTTCTAAAGGAAAGGATGGATATCAAATTACAAAAATGCCCCTGACTAGATTTACATCCTCTTTACCATGAGAAATGGAAGAGCCCTGGGATTCTTGTCCTAACAAGGGGCACACACAACCTACCACTTGAACTGACAGTAATACTATCTCTTAATGGAAGAGGACCAACAAGTACCCCTTGAACTGAAACTCCCCACATCACGGTACAGTAACACGTTCCAAGTT
Source organism: Branchiostoma lanceolatum (assembly GCA_035149815.1). Lineage (NCBI taxonomy): Eukaryota > Metazoa > Chordata > Leptocardii > Amphioxiformes > Branchiostomatidae > Branchiostoma > Branchiostoma lanceolatum. The sequence goes on from CM068868.1 coordinate 23,343,487, forward strand.
GTAAATATCATGTCTGGTAATGACTTGTGCCACAGACGTATTGTCAATTTGTATTGAGGTAGACTAACTTGACACAACTGAACCAACCTGTTCGCTTGAGGCACAAATCAGTAGTCTGCCAAGAACATGACGTGGAAATCTCAGAACGGCCCTGAACTAAATAGCAGGACTGATTCTCAATCTCCTGTTTTTTCCATGGCCTCCCTCAGCAGACAATCTTACAGATCAGCCAGTGGCAGGCCTTAATTAACGGAAAAAAACTCCAAACCCTCAATCCAGTTCGTAGTTAAGAAATCTTATACTTTTGATAGTGACTGCTATCTCTATTTGATGATATGGTGGCTACAAATGTGGTCTTCCAATGCCAAGGGGGCAATTTACTGTGAATCACACAAAGATCACCTTGAAGTTGACATTTCATTTCCTCCAGTGTGTGGTAAACTGGTATCTACCTAGGTACAAACCACAACCAGGCTGGCTGCAGTTGTATATGGTCTCACTTAGGAAAACAATTCTCCAAAGCAATGAAAGGGAAGATGAAATCATGATAATGGCATTACCACCTTGAAGATGATAGTCTTCTCATAGCCATCATGGTACAAACTACAGAGTCTACCTGAGCCATAAAATAAAGGGGTAGTGATCTTAGCAAAGCCCTTTAATTGATTTCCATGCAACCTTTGAAAGGAAAGGTTACTTCCTAAGCCATAATACCCTTATATTCACCTGAAGACAAGTTCATTAGATGTCAAGTTGTGTATACAGTAGATCTGCAAGTACAAATAACTTGCTTGTTATGGAGGTACGAAATCTACAGAAGCACCTTATTTAGGAAATCAACATAGGCTAGAACTACATCACTCATTTCCCTGAGCTTCCTGCACCCACTGCCTCCACCACCGTCATTTAACTAACATGCCTGGGGCCATGAGGGAGCCATGTGCACATATTGAGGTGGATTTTACGGCTGGTACAGCCGTAGTTAGCCTGCTGGCTGTGCGGTGGGGTCGTGTAGAGTACTGTACCTGTGTGGGGGTGAGACGGGACACCACCGTGCTGATGTTGGCCGGCTGGCTCTGCTTTATTGTTGTCCAAGTCAATTCGTACTCGTGTGTCTCTTTGTTGTTGACGTCTGGCTCTCAGCTGTATGATACTGAATCCTTCTGCAATGTACATCCAGGGTGAGTCCCACGGGGGCGGCCCCCTCCCCCTCGTACGCAGAGAGAGGGTAGGGGGGTAGGGTGAGGTGAGAGGAGCACGATCAGACGGACTGAGCCGGGCCACGCACCAGTGTGTGATAGCAGCCGACCGTGTCCTCACTAGCGGCGCGTACAAATCTACTAAACTTTCAGCCTCGCTAACACGCTCAGACGCATGTACAGATCCAGCAGCCCCCCTGGGTTGGGGGAAACCAGGCGCCCCAGGGTCGGGAAGTCCAAAGCACAGCCAAGACAAGGCAGCGGATGACAGACCGGCCAAATCCCCTGTCGATCACTTGATCTGCTCCAGCATCTGATCCCTCTCTACTCCACACACAGGCGAGACAGAACGCCCGGGCCACTCCCTGTCGATCCCGGCCTCTCGCGCACTCCCTGCCCCTCCCTGGGGCTCGAAACCACACCTAGGGGAAACTACAGATCCCGGGCCTTACCTGGGCACCACTCTCGGGCGTCAACAGCGCCTTCCACCGCCACAGCGACGAGATTTCTCCCGCAGAAACCGCCTGCTTCTGCCAGAGCGTGCAGCTGCGGCGAGCTGACTCTTTAGGTATGGTCTGTGCGTCGCCCCCTAGAGAGGACCTGTCAATCACCAGCGGGGGGCGGAGCTTACAAGTGGCTTGCATTGTCAGGGCTCGCCTCTGTTGTATCCAGTATTTCACACCACCTTTGTTATATTGTTGATGTTGCTGGTTGAAGTATGCTCATTAGCCTTATGAATTCCAATAAGAAAAAGAACTGACGAGGTGTACAAAATGGCGGCATAAAATGCCTGCTGGATGACAAGTGTCCGCCCATAGCGGGCTGACATAATTTGGTCCAGCCTCTGAAGTTTCGTCCTGTGTTGTATTGGTCAGACATTTGGTCTACTCTTCATGTTTCCATATCTTCAAGCCATACGGCAGCGTCACTTCGTGTACTGTATACCGTTGATATATATAATGATAGACTAATTTTCTCTTTACGATCATCACCTTTTGATTGTTTAACCAATTGTCACTAATTGCCCTGTTTCCTTTACCAAACTACCCGCATGTAAAACTCTCTCCTTGACAGTGATAACAATTCTCTCCTCTCATCAGTGGCCGTCTCTCATGCAGTCTATATTCCAGGTTGACACAGTCCTGTCAGATTTCTTCACTGATTGCATGGCATCGATTTGGACCTGAACATTCGGTGCTTGATAATTGACCACGGTAGCCTCGATCAGTCTCTTCGGGCGAACACTCTAAACCCTGAAAAGGACACGTAACGTCACTTCGCTATAACGTTATGTGTCTGACAAATAAAACGTGAGGTTTCGTCTTCATTTAGACTTTTTGAGTAACTTGTATCCAACTCAGCGACCTACAGTGCTAGAAGTCGGCAGAGTTGAACCTGTAAAATGGCCAGTAAAACAATTTGCAAACCAGTGGAAATATACGTATACGCTGTGGTAGTTCGATGCTCGGAAAGATTTTTCTGACCGCTGAATTTCTGACCAGAAGACACCGGGTTAAAAGAAATGTCCCGCTTTTAAAGTACACCTTTTCGGCACGCTCCTTTGTCCCAAGAGAGAGAAGGGATGATATCGGACCTGCAACCCATAGGGCTCCAAGCAGATCTACAGAGACAAGACGGTATCCAAAGGGCCCAAACACGATCCAACTGTCCACCAGTAATTGTATAGTGTTTTAACCCTCGGGATACTGTTTTGCCCCGCGGCTGATCTACTTTACTCTCCAAGCAGGGCCCTGTTCTCCAAGTAGAGGTTGATGGGGATTCTAACTGGCCTTTTTATCAAATGCCCAGTTTTTCTTGTACGAAATATGGGAGTTCGTACGAAAACGAGGCACATGCTGAAGAGGTGACAACCTTTCCCACCTCTTTCTCATGATCTCTCATGTGCCCCGTTTTCGTCTGAACTCCCCATCTTATTTCGGACAAAAAACGGGGCATTTGATAAGAGGGTCAGTTAATTAGGTCACAATCTTTCCCACCAACCTCTCCTTGGAGAGTAGGTAGATCTGGTGGTTTGAACACCTAGCCTTTATACCAGGCTCCGTGGATCGCTGGAAAACAGTAGAAATTGTCTAAAGCTTTAATAAAGTGAATGGTATGCTACGGCTACGGAGAGAGGGCCAACTCCCTTATTAGTAGCTATTGACTCCATAAGTATTCACTCTATTTGGCCAATTTCTACTATTTTTCCAGCGATCCGCGGAGCCTGGTAGAGGCTACTTCAAACCGAGGCCCTACCCGGCCGGAAGACTGCACCAGGGGTTTGTCCTGCCCTGCGGTTGGACGTGATGACAAGGACTTCCGGCGGACGTGTGCTGCCTGAAGGACCAAAGACGACCTGCCATTGTTTGAAATGAGGATCTACTGAAAGATACTCTGTTATTGTAATATTCGAAGGACTGCAGTCCCTATCAATAGAACCTTACAACCTATGAAGGACAAGGTCGCTTTGCGCGCCAGCTGAAATCTTTTAATACCTAGTTCACGACTCACTTCCCGCGGGGTTAATTTCTGTATTGAAAGGATCGATGACACTGCATACTGGGGTAGAGTAAGACCGGAGCCAAGGTCAGAGTCTGATGACGTGTCCACGACGTCACGAGGAGGGTGCGCCTTGGGCTAACACGGCTGTGTTAATTGATAATGCCAAGGTCGTGTTGATGAAATCGTATGGATAATGTCATCGGAAGATCACATCGGGATAATCGAGTCTACTTTATGATCATAGCCTCCTTAATAGCAGGCTCTACGAGTCTGGTGGCTCTTCGTCCGATGTCAAATATTACGATATTTTGATAGACCTTCTGATCATGTCCCCTTGACAAAGGACAGTTCAAATCTCCCAGTTTCACTGTACACCCCGTACGGGACCAGACGACTTACGTGTAGTTGACGGCCATCAGCTGAGTCGTCACGCAGAGGGAGACAATTTGAGATGAGCTCTTTTTGGAATAGATGAACTGCTAAATGCCTCTTTTGTCAAACCAACACAACTGTCGGTTAGCATTTTACACAGGTAAAATCACAAGAATAGCTATGCCGAAGTACCGGAAAGAGTAAGTAGACAAGAATGGCTTGCCTCAGGTCCTGACTTTGGTATGTGTGGTATTTGCAGGAATCCTTTTGCGCCTGTTTTAGGCAAATCAAGTTGTTTTTAAACATGAGTAGTATTACTGTACATTAAAGTGATTTGTAGTTTGTATACATCTACTAGCTGTGTTCGGTTCGGTTCGGTAGTATAGAGAAGATCGAGAATGACAATAGGGACCGCCATAGTAAAGTTTTAGTACCCTTGAAAAACTGGCACGTTACGTCACAATGATTTCATCGTCTTGCCTAGAGTAAAGAATAAAGACTGCGAAAAGGAAAGGAAAATCATACAATGTAATTTTGAAAATTGGTAGTGAGTGAGTGAGTTGAAAAATGTTGTGACAATCACAACTCTATATGAAAACCAATACGCCGTTTGATTTTGTGCTTAGAACAAATTAACGCAAACGATAATATGGTGTTTTCATAGGCGTAACGTTATCAGTTGTCATCTCCCGGAGTCTGGCCCACAGGCGCAGCTTGTCGCCAAGGTGCGATGAGCATTGACAGCTAGGTACTGTTGTCAATCGTCTGAACATGAGATGTCCTTTCTTGTCTGACTGTCTGTTTTTCCACGACACAGGTCAGAATCAATGCGCGCGCAAACAATAGTGGATGTCATCCGTTAAGTCAGTGAGTCCTAAACCCAAACACTTACATTAGCAATCGCCACTCCGCCCTGTGAGACCACCTGCTTGTTCAGCCTCCCGGCCATAGATTATAATTTCTCCCGCTGTTCAATGTTTCCAGGTTTCAAGTTACCCCTCTTAAGTAGCTAAGTACCCGATGTGTGTAAACACTCCCCCCGGCGAGACCTGACGACAGCAAAAACAAAGCGACCGTCCCAACACGCTTTAGCATAATCGGGAAATATTTATCCTTCGGAACGTCCCCTACCTCTTCATGGTTGCTTCTTTTCAAATGTCCAGACGTTAGCCACGGGGGAAGAGCCAGTGGATCATTGAGAACACGCACTCTCCGTCGGTGGCCCGATATTTGCGTCTGGCTATTTCGGGCTGTCTGATTCTCCATTCGTAGATCAGAGGCCATCAGTTACCGATGGTGAGCTCCTGCTGAAAGTCTTTGAGGTTACAATGAAACTAACTCAGACATTTTAATGATGCGTATCATCGGGTTTGGCTGGTCAGTATCATTCCTGATGAGTCTTCATGCTTAGACTTATGAGAAAATCTTATGATTCAACAGACTGACATGACAGAGTTAGTTCAAAATCCTGCTTTACAAACTATGTGACGCGTACGCGTGCAACTGCACCAACACACGGTGACCAGCGATGTCCGCTGCGACAGTATTCTGTTGTATGAATTCAAACTGAGTACATGTATATGAAGGACGGTGAAAATATTGTATACTTACCCCCTGGTCACGTTGTTGGTATGTATGATTAATAATTCACATATCGGATAGTACTTACAACATGGTTATTTTTCCACTTTCTCTTGGCCTTTCGTCCAAACCATATGTGATCTTGGAAAGCGCCAGAAACTACACCGGACCGGCCAAAGCATGATATACAAGGCACTCCCTGCGCAATAACAACCAAATCACGCCGCCTGAGATACATACATATTTCAAGTGATTAAAAACGGGGCCTGCGATCCTTATCAGCTGCGGAGGCTCGGGCTCTAGGAGCCGCTGGTATGTTAGTAATAGCCAGTTCACCGGTAAATCCCTCTGTTATGCTACAGCTCTCAAATCAATATCAAACACCTGCGGAGTATAAATTTCACAATGAACTTTAACTTAAAAACTTTATCGACGGATTAAGTCCATATGTTGTGCCATAGCAACATGACAAACGCCATGACGGATGAAAATGGAGATTTTACCATTGCAGGGCTGTTGGGAGGAGACATTACGAAGTCTGTTACCGCTATTAAATCACTTACTGCTGCATGGCCACGCGTACGTACACAAATAAAGTAAAACTTTGGGAAACTGGGGCTCTCCCCTCGTGGGCTTGGTCTTTCCTGAAGACTAACGACCACTTAATTTTCTACCTGCATGTCTTCCCTCCGAGTTACATCTCCACAAAACGGAAACGGTGAACGCAGTTCAAAACTCGGGGGCAAGGTGTGTAGCTTGCGGCTTGTCCAAACTGTCCTATAGAAAAGCTACCAACCGACAAATCAGTAGATGTCCATGACCAGCGACAGGTGTAATCGCGTTATTCAAGCTCTGTAAGGTCCAAGTATCTGAATATAGCACCTTCGCCAAAAGCATGTTAAAAAACGTAGGCTATTTCTGGTACTAGATTTACAATCACTTCTTCACAACAACTTCACATCAAACCATCAATCTCCGTACCTCATGGCCTGATATTCGCTTTACGTCAATTTTTACGACGCCTTTGAGCCCCATACAATCAACTCTACAATTTCCAACCATCTCTCGTGAGGTCGTTATGCGAACGGCACGTCTTTTTTGAGAGGGAGGTTGCAAACACAAAAGGCGTCCACTCCATCACGCCTGGCACGTCTCAGCGTTCTGTGTGCCGCAAAGTGGCCAGCGTTCATCATGAAACCGGGTTGCGATCGGACTTAGAGCTATCAGGAATAAGTAGTCCTCAGCCATCGTCCGAATTTCTTGCGCAGTGCCATCGTTTTTCCATGTCTTCATTGATAACGATTTACGACATCACAACTGCCATAGCAATATAGTATCGGGGAAGAGATGCTGATAAAGAATCAGTGATTGAGGGTAATATCCGGTCCCCTTGCACTGAGCATTCTATCGAGGATCTTCTTAAGGCGTGACTCTCAACCCGAAAAGCAAAACTGGTAAACCGTTTACTATATAAAGTTTCACGGCGGTTCTTCAGTGTGCATCATACACATTTGACTTCTATGGCAAATTATCAGTGTAATCTAGTTGCAGCCCAAGATATCGACTTCCCAGCCCGATAAAATTACCGTGCGTTTGGATGATCTTGATACTTCTTTGGCCACAAACTACATGTCAGTGCAGCCAACCTTTTACTATCATGAAGCCATCACACCACCCATTTTAACTTCTCCGACAAATTATTCAGCCCATTTGGCCAATTTTGCAGCAACCAAACAGCCTGTTGGAGACTAGCGTACCCCTTCTCTTTTCCAGAAGTATGTCAGGTTGAGACCGACGGCCTACGACCTACTTAAAACAGCAAACAACATGATCTACGCCCTAACATTACCTGCAAAGCCCTTCTGTCTCGGGAGATGGTGAAAGTCTGACGCCACTGGCTCGTTGCGTGTCCTGTTGCCAGATGTGATTAAGTGTATAATTACCACGTCGACCTCCGGCCCAGGGGTGAGACTACCTAACCTTGTAGCATGCCAAAAGCTGCTCGTTAACTGGCGAAAGTCTGCATCCAACAGTGCCGTGATTTTAAAAGTCTTGTAAATCAGACGTAAACGGTGGGTGGACTAAAAGTAGCTATAATATCTAAGTCGAGCATATACATGCACATTTTCAGACTCGCTGAGTTAACAATGGTTCAAAAGACCATCCAAAGTTTCTTGGACTCTACTTAATGTCTACAGCCGTCTCTTATATATACATATCATTATGACGCTAAAAGGAACTAAACGTGCCTAAGTTCACATGGACATCTCGTCTTTCGTTGGCACATTTCACCTTACAAAACTACGATTTTGATTCCGAAAATGATGACCACTACAAAGCTAATAGAGATGAGGCGATATGTTCTTCAACTTCATTTAAGATAACTTTAAAAACTTCAAAATGCAACTCCAAGACTGGTGGCACGCGGGTTAAAGCTACTCGGCAGAGGTAACAACAAAGGTCGGCTGTAAAGAAGAAGTCGGAGGAACAGACCGGAAGGCGGGAGGTGACCCTGACCTCCCAGGCCCTCCAAGATGATAGACACGACACAGGAGATCAACAACATGCAAACAAACTTTATGAGTCCATATGCCTGCCCTGTTTTAAATCGCCGCGTCTTTCAGACAGCATTTTGTATTTTGATACATACAGTACTTGATCACCCCTTTCTTCAGTAAGCAATAAACATTTCGGCAGATTTAATTTGGACCAACTTAATCGACGGACATATCGTGTCATCGAATCAGAATGATCTGACCTCCATCAAGACTGTGGCCCTGTCAAGTCTTACATTTGACAATGAAGATGTCAGCTTAAATGTACGTTCCTAACATCATGTCCCTGATAAAAAGCAACGTCACAAGTGCATTAATTATGCCCTGTCCTTGGTTTGTCAGATCAGGTTTCGGGTCTAGTAGATCTATCACGAGCTAGTCCGGGCCTTTGGCTACTGAACCGTCGGGAACAGCCTTTTGGAGACGGCTAATATTTCATTTTGGTCCAACGCCAGGTTTGAGATTATCAATCTTAGTTGGCGTGCGTGTTGGCTTGGTCAGCGGCCAGCTCTGACACGTTGAAGGTATAAGGCAGTGATGCCCACGCGCCGCGGTTTAAAGCGGTGTAACTGGCTGCGTCATGGTGGATAATTTGGAGGACGTGCGTTGTTACAGCCATGTAATGGCGACTTGCATCCCTCCATGACTTCTTACCTGGCCATTGACACAACTCACTAGGCCGTTTTGTCATTTCTATGTACGCTCTCTTCTTCATTCTGATCTTTGTTGGCTTCTCACATGCTCCCCTTGCATGACATGATAGTCAAAGTTTAACACATTTTCCTTCAGGTACTGTAACATACGTAAGAACAAAATATAAAGACGGAGAGGTGAATGAAAGGAAGGGATGTCAATTAGGACACACGGGGCCACGTCCACATAAAAACAAGCTATTTGTTACCGCGATTTCAACATTGGTGTAGGTCGAACTACAGCACGTATGTAGGGAAAGGGTCAGCTTAATTGTCTACCGTGAAGACTTAGTGACCTGCATTATAGTTCGTTTTACAGAGAACTGCCGATCGTAAAGTTGGTCCTGGATTATGTGGGGATCAAGCGGTTTGATACGCCGTGGATCATCAAACCAAGGTTCATCAAACTGTATATTGTCAGGTCGTTAGAACCACTCCTCTGTTATGAAAGGTGCACCGGTGTCTGCCGCTGATCTGACCTGGCAAGTGTGACCATTCATCAATGGGCAATCAATTTAAAATCAAAGGCATGTATTCATTTGTTTACTTATAACAAAAAGTATAACGGCGTAACGCAGAACGAAACAGACATTCTCAGTGACTCTGGCTCCAAATTTTTTTTCACCCCTTTTACATGTCCTTAAACGTTTTACTGGGAAGAGCTGGGAAGAATCAGACAAATGAATTTAATAGCGGTCTTTCGGCAGTAAACAATCTTCGACGTCCTTACAAATGAGGGCCTCGTGCAGTATTTTCACTTGGGTATTTTTTCGCTTACGTGGTTTTATCACAGTGTCCCCTTTTATTTGGTACGTAACTGGTTCCATACAGAAATGTTTTACCATTAATTATGATAATCATTATGATGATCTTGTCAATCTTTAAATCAGAGGTAATGATCCTATTCAGTTATCCTAATCTGGCAAATTATACCCTGCATATTCTAGTGATCATTATAATTATTTCTTCAGAACAAGCGGTTAGTTTAAAATCCTTCCTAGATACTGGTAGCTTAGAAAATTATCCCTTATTTGTATTCATGATCATCTGCCAACCACTTCTAGAGTTATTCTCTTCCTAAGTTTCAAACAAAATCGGCCAGTGCAAAAAAAGCAGCTAGGTTGTCCAAACCTACACAACTTACTGTAGGTCCCTACCTGTCTACCCACCACTCAAAAATCACGAACATAACACGTCTAGAACACGCGATATACCCCTGGATTGTGGACGTTCCAATGCAGTACCATAGAAAGCCGCTAGGGGGCCCATTATCGACCTTGTTTCCTAGCCCCCAACCCACCTACCAAATATCATAAATATCCATTCATAGCTTCTCGAGTTATGCTGTCCATACACACACACAGACAGACAAATGGCACTGAAGACATAACATTCTTGGCGAAGGTAATAATTATCATAGCTTTAATGAATATGTAGTACTTATTTTGTTGCTGTCTTTGCCCAAGGCCAACATCACCCCTTCCAGAGATGCACCATTTTCCGGCTGTCCTCATGCTTAGAAAACAATCTTTAGGCCTTCAAGATTCCTTCCAAAACAGAAACGCTATTTTTCGATGGATCTGTGAAACTGTGTGCCGGAGGGTTTTGAGCTGTTAGCTTGTTCACTGGAGGAAGACAAAGGAGGAAGGCTGACTGAACGTGTCCGAATTTAGGGTGCAACTAGGCGGAAAAACTGCCTCCGGGTACTGGGCTGCAGTCTGTCAGTTCTACATGCTGGCTGCCTGTACTGAAAGTGAAATGTTGGTTAAAAGACACACAAACTGCAAAAAAAAATGGCCAATTGGGCTAGTAAGTATTTCCTACTCAGGCGTCAAAAGAAGTTCTAAACATGACTTTCCTTCGTGACACCTGCTTTTGTTTCTTGTAGAAATTGATCATAAAGTAAGAATGCAGAAAAATGATAGACTTAGTCAAATAAAAGTGGAAAAAAAGCCTTTGCACCTGCCCAAAAATGAAAGAACCCTAATAACTCGGGTTAGAAATTCGATAGTTTTGATCAATGTTAGCCTTTTAAATGACAATAGTGCAAACATAGATCTACTAGATTGTCATTCTTTTATTACATGAAATCAGGCTAGCAGAGACCTCTAGTGAGCAAGAAGCTAAATGCAGGATCTACTAGTCAGACAATACTAAAAAGATATGATCATTTACCGCCCCTATCAATATTTACCACCATTGAGTACAAGTTCTGCCTGGAAGATTAAAAAATTACGGATCAAATACTGTAAATTCACCTATTTTTGTGGGGAATTGATTTTGCATCAGAGGGAAAAAGGAGGTTTTCATGGTGTTATACCTTAGGCTGTAGGCCTCGGAGGGAGTGTTTGTACTATATATATATACCTATACCGTATATACACCGGAATACCGGTGAAAGCGGTGTTTGTACTATATATCATATTGTTTGCAGTTTGCACGATGTGTTCTGTTTCTAGCCCGCCTACCCACCGCAAACTTAAAACCAACACAAACACTCCATTTTCTTTCTAACATGAAATTCGATCATTGTAAATCTAAATGTAGTTACAGTAATATCAATTTATAGATCAGGTTGCCGCCTTCTTCTCCCTGGGAATCCTGCCCATCAAATAGAACTCGTCATTTGCCCTCATGTTGGTCACGTGAGCCATCCTGTTGGACAGCGCAAACAGAGCAGCGATGGCGCCGATGTCCCACGCGTCCTCTCGGTCCAGGCCGTGTGGTTCCAGCTTTTGGAAGTGCTCCTCTGTGATGGTCTCCGAGGCTCCCACGGCAGTGGCAAACTCCAGAATGGCCTTCTGTCTTGCATCAAGGTCAGCTACATGCCAGTTTGTGGCAACCTGGATTTTTAAAAACCAAAGGAAGACAATTCAAGATCATAAGGGGAAGACCTTCCATCTAAAAAACAATGCTTTGAAGTCAATTATATTGACAGAGAAATCAAGCTTTTTTAAAGATACACATCAGTTGGAATAAGCAAGTACTTTATACAAACAGTTAGACTAAGAGTTTGACTAAGTTGTGCACCTGGTCAGCAAGGAGAGGCTTTTTGGAGTAGATCCTCAGCAGTGCTCCATGTGAGACCACACAGTACATACAGTTGTTTGTAGCGCTGGTTGCCACGACGATCATCTCTCGGTCAGCCTTCGTCAGGTTGCCCGTTTCCTTTGCCATGAGAGCATCGTAGTACTTAAAGAAAGCTCTGAACTCCTCAGGACGATGAGCAAGAGCCTTAAAGACGTTGGGAAGGAACCCCGACTGGATATGGTAGAAAAATGACATCACATCATGTTATTCATAACCCCAAGCCTGTATTCTTCAAGTTGAAGGTGGGTATAATGAGCCACACCAAGTTACAGAAAACAGCTGGGATTTAGATCACAATAAACCTCTTACCTTTTCTTCCACTTCAGCCATCGTGTCCTGCATATCTTGAGGTAATGTTGATTTATCAGGGACTGGGAACCTGCTGATAGCCTTGTCATCAGAACCAGAGGTGCAGTACTGTACCAAGCTGATAGATGGTGCTGCTGCATGGTGCTGCAAAGAAATCAGTACAGTTGATTTACTGGTATTGTGACTCCATATCCAGGTTTTAACTCCAACTTCAATACCAAGATCAATCAATAAAAATCTTGGTAAGTCTCCATCATACCTGTGAAGTCTCTTGTTTCCTGCAGATTCTCCAACATTTTTAGACCATCTTCTTCAGCATGTTTGTATCAAAGTCCAAATCTCTCATTCTTATGAGAATTACCTTTGCCAAAAAGTTATATCTTAGGTATCATTTGTGTGTCTGTGTGTCTGTTGGTCACCAAGACAACTTGAGAACGTCTTGATAGATTGGTATCATATTTCGTGTGTTGGTAGGTTGTGACAAAAACTGTAAATAAAAATAATTACTCGTAGATTTTTGGCCCCAAAGTGGCTTGCTTGGTACTTCAGTGGACAGTGACATGATGATTTTTGGGTGGTAGATAGTTCTTGGGAAGAAGTGATAAATGTGATTTGGATGATGAATCTTCATGAATTACACTGATAAGACACGTCTTTGCATATCTTTAATTAACAAAAGGCTGCACAAACTCATTGATAGAGATTTGATATTTGTGACATATAGTTATGCAAGTTATGTAGAATCAAGCATTTCAAGTCTATATGATGCATATCAAGTAAGACGACATCCATAGTTACTGATAGTATTGTAATGAGACAAAATTACTTGCAAAAGGTTTGAGGTCCAGGAACTTTAATTTAATGTCTGTTTTAAAAACTGATGTCTAAAAAATATTGACATACACTATATGTATCGTATAATCCATGCATAAAACAAGGTTATCACCTGGCAACAAATGACAAACTTCAGCGTCATATAAAGTATCTACTGTAAAATATCTTTCAGAGATTTTACAAAGGTACTGAAAGTTGTTTCAATCATGAAATACTATATTACTAAGTCTTGAGAAACCTATGAGTTTAGAATCAAGAATCCAAAAGATTTGTTATGGGAGTCACTAGAATAAAAAACAAATTAAACTGAGGTTATTCATATTTGAGGGTTGGATGGTTGACTGAGGTTTCTAGAAATTGTACTGCCTTGAAGGATGCTTCCTAGCCTGGGTGCCAGCCTTTTTAGCTTACGTACGCTACCCAAGCTCCGCTCCTCCTTTTGGCGAGGAGCGGAGCTTGGCTAGCGTACGTAAGCTAAAAAGGCTGGCACCCAGGCTAGATGCTTCCCTAGTCTTTGAATGGAAACATATCATCAAGGTTCCTCAATACTTAATGGCACATTGCTTTGACAGGGCAGAACTGCTAAATCCAACATTTGAAACATGCCACTCATGGGATAACAGTTTCTGTGTTACATTACGTAGAGTGCAGTTGTCGATTTACGTAAATCATGTACCGCCATGAAACTAGGAATTGAAACTAAAACTTGGTTACTGATTACGGGTGACCCGCCCGGGACCTCCCATACGATTCCTATCAACGTAACTGTCAATGGAGACCGCCTTCTTTTGTTACTCAAAACAGTTTTAAACATATTGGCGGTATTGCGCCTTTACAACGGCAGGTATTGGCTCATTTGTACCGCGTTTGCCGATTTTAGCGCACCTTTTCAGTTAACTTGTCGAGGATTTTTGAGAAAAAATTGGTGCAGTTATCCGGCATTGGTGACCATGCGCGGTGCAGATATGCGGAGTCACTAACAATGCAGTGAATGGGAACCGGTTTTGGATATTGGGATTCGGTGCAATTAAATGGAAGGTGCGTTATCCGAGGTGCAATTAAGTGGCTTCGTCTGTAGCAGGCTTTTTATAGAGTGAAACAGTGTGACACTATGACAAAACAATAGTAAGACTTCTAATCAACATTCAACAACATACAATAAAAATATTGTACAAACACTTTTACATCAAGTGATCTGAAGGCATATCAGAATTTTCATAATCAATGGAATAACTTAAGTGTTGCACCATCATCACTATTGGTGAAAAGTCCATACTAGTACTTCATGGGTTGCTTAACCTTGAGTATCTAAGATATACAAAATCCATTAGTGTTTAAGACCTCTCAATCCTTTAAAAACCTTTCGGGGGACCGCTATAACAGGACACCAGACTTGACATCATTTTTCAACAAATGGTGTCCAGTCAAACTGCTGGACCACTTGGACACCTGATTTCCTCATGTCTTCCACAGCATTGTCCACAGGTGAAACAGTTGGAACACCTGGAGTGGCACACCTGTCACAGGTGCTGTCTGTACCGTACATCATGTACTTGTCCAAGCAGGCCTGGCAGCGGGGGACGTAGTTGCAGTCCCGAGCACCACAAAGACTCAGGTCGACCACCACCTGCAGCCCTCTGCTGGAAAAGGAGCGCTGGATGTGTGAGGACGACACACGCACACAGCTGGTGGTGGTGCAGCCTCCCACCACGAGGGTCGACACCCCACTCCTCATCACCTTCCCAAGCCATTCCGCAAACCCTGCTGCCTCTAAGATGTCGGTGTCGGGCTTGAGGACGGACGGGTACGCCTTCGCCGACACAATCTCCTCCAGCTCCTCGGCCCAGTCTAAATCATACCCTCCGATCGCAGAACGACTCAGGAGGACAGGAACATCCTTCAGCTTCACCAGCAGGTTGGCACAACGTGTGAAAGATCGCCTGATGTGTTCTGCTTTTGTCTCCCCCATCCAGGAAGCCCAGAGCCCACCAGTGTAGGACCGCTGTAGGTCAATAAGAACCACAGCAACGCTCCCTACTGATGGTACTGATGACATCTTCAACACTTTCACTTTTACTGAATGTTCTGGAAGAGACAGGGAAGCCGTGTTGGGAGTAAAAAAAGGCAGCTGAGAGGATTTTTTGGTCAGTTGACGATTTGTTGTGGTGTTTAGGCACACCCTCCCCGGAGGCCTGTCTACCATTGTGACCCGGTATGCCTAAACACCTCACCCGACCTCATCCGACCTTACCCGACCTCATCCGAGTCTAAAATGCAGTGTATACGGGGCAGGGACATTATTTGACGTTCTGGATACGTTAAATATGCATTTTCATCGCAATCCACTCATAACAACTGTACACAATAACTGTACACAATAACTGTACACAAAGTGTTTTTCAGCCTCGAATACACGCACGTAGTGTGTATTCATTGCGCCGGCCGTCTTGACTTTCCTTTACTTATAAAAACTGGTAAATACTTAGAGTTTGCTGCTTGTTTTGCATTCATAATTGCATATTTAACGTATCCAGAACGTCAAATAATGTCCCTGCCCCGTATACACTGCATTTTAGACTCGGATGAGGTCGGGTGAGGTCGGATGAGGTCGGGTGAGGTATTTAGGCATACCCCATTGCCTAAGGTCAAGGTAACTTAGGCAATCAAGAGGTGGTTCTACCAGTTTTCTAACACAAATCAGTCATCTGTGATTTGCACCAAAGGCTATAATTACTAGTAGCGGTGTGGGTAGGGACAAACCTACTAACAGATATTCAAAGTGTTAAATAGGCCTTAAATCTAATCTTGCTTTAATCAAAAGGTATATGGTGGATGAATGAATGATTGATTGAATGAATGAATGACTGAATGGATGGACAGAAATACTTTTCCCCAGTAAACTGGATGCCAAGAACGACCTGCTCAGTTTGAACTTGTTTCCCGGTGTTTACGAGACCCCTTGTGCCCCAAATAGTGCAGACAACAAGTGAAAGTCTCTGGAGCATGACCCCAAACTCTGGATCTGCCTTGGAGTTTAGGAGGTGTTCATTGTTCAAGTTGACAACATCACATCACTCATACACCTGATGGTGACCACGTCGACACTGTTAGTGTTAAAGATGTCGGTGTCGGGGGTTCTGATTTACCAGGTCTAACGTTTATACCTCCACTCTTTATTTTCTTGTGACGCATATGTAAAGCTGTAGACTCTACCAGTCTCCCCCGGTCGCTGGGAAAATAGTAGAAATTGGCCAAATAGAGTCAAATGTTTGAAGGGAGTTGGCTACGGAGATAGGGCCAATTTGACCCTCTATTTGGCCAATTTCTACTATTTTCCCAGCGACCGGGGGAGACTGGTGGTAGAGTCTAGTAAAGCTGTATGTTTATCATATGAAGCACAAAAACAGTATCTGCCTCAGTTCGGCAGAAAAACACCGGAAGTGGAGCCTCACCTTGGAGAAGCACTGCCAAGTTGTCGACACAAGTCGCCCCGTAAGCCTGAGAGCCATGATGATGATCGTTAACCAAGTTAATATTTAACGTTCAAGTTTCAGTAACTGATGATGAAACTTGAACAGAAGACTGTATCTATTAATCTAGCAGGGGGAAATTTGGAAAAAGACACGAGAATCATTAAATTATGCTCCCATTACAAAACTGCTATGACAAGTAGATAAAGAAAAGACAAAAGTTGACCCTAGAATCTGACAAACTGACTAAGTATGGATACACGCCCATTTTTTCCCAAATTTACACTTTCTTCCCCATGATAGTAGTGGTAACTCCCAACTAGGGGTTAAAGGTTGCCAGTAAACCCGGAAGTTGCGTAATCGAATGTGACATTGGAACAAGATGGCAGCGGTCGTCCGGACACTCGTGGGGTCGGCAACAAAGGTAAGAGTTTTCGATGAATCTGTGTACGAATAACCATTGTGCGTTAAGAGTCAATGAACACCGTTTGCGTGAGAAATTTCGTGAACAGCTAAACCAAGTGGTGTTGGCGAAATACGCGAAATACTTTGTCCATGATTTGTGATGCATACGCTCTAGAAAAATATAGTTGACTGAGATGTTCATAAAATTATTGACCTTCGTCTTTGTAAATTGCGTATTACACACATGTATATGATTCAGATTAACGTAACTCAGGACTACAAACAGCAGATTATCTGATGACGTTATACACTATTTGTGTTATCTTCTATATAATGTACATACTGATGTAGAGTAAACCAGTCGTCTGGAACTGTATTTGATGTAAGTAATCACTACACACTGTAACAAGAGTTCTACGACCTCATACCTTCGCCAAATGATTTTAACCTAAATATAACTAACGTATTAGGAGTGTTTCTCATCAATTATAAATCATACCAGTTGATCGTCTTCACCCAAATAACATAAGTTGTCCAAAGTATGAGCTTAACAAATATGTTATGCTAACATTTATCAATTATGCTAATGAGGTCCTTATTAGCATAATTGATTCAATGGTGTCCACATTCACACAACTTCCAAATGCCACAAGTATGAACTTGCCGTCCGTCATTTACTAGTATGGAATTATAGTAGTTTCTTATTAATTATGCAAATTAGGCCTACATTTGCATATTTTCTATCTATCAACATTCCTATCTTCCTCCGTTACAAATGTCACATATTTGAATAGTCATACCATGGAACACAGCGGGTTTTTAAAATTACCTCATTAATTATGCAAATAAGAATCTGATTTGCATAATCATACAAAGCATCACGTAAGCTATCTACATACCAAAAATCATGACCATCCATTAAAGGGGCATATTGTAGAATCTGGTGGGCAAAAACTACAAATAGTAAAAATTTGAAAGATCTACACTAAGATTCACATTTTTAACTTATTTGTTACTTATTTCCAACATATTCCCGTCATTTTGTCACATTTCCACCATTAATAAACGACGAAAAACGCCAAACGTGTAAAATCTGGGACATTTACATATTGACTTGCGTCCCGCAAGTTAATATGCAAATAAGCAAGCGTAGAACGCTACGAAAAATCCGAATCGACCGTTATGGTCGGAGTTCGAGCGTCACAGGAAAATCACCACAAGTAAACAAACTTCAGAACGTCGGGCGTTCGATCGCGTGTTCGGTAGTTCGTCGGAATGTTGGACAAGATGGCGGCCAATTCAAGCGGCGGCGGGGATGGCGTATATAATTTTTTTCAAGACGTTCGCACGACACTACAAAGTCACATCCTTACGTGATGAATATTGCTGTGCAGTGCAATAAGGTAGATTCAACTAATGATGTAGAAAAATAATCAAAACCAAAGAATTTTGTTTTATGTTCATGTCGCAATATGCCCCTTTAAGCCCACCTTGGGTTATAGTATTTTCTCATTAATTATGCAAATGAGGTCTTCATTTGCATAGTTGATATCTATTTATATTACATCCACCCTTCATCAAATACTTCTTCAGCAATACGCATCCATACTACATGTACACCATACAATATGAGGTATACTAATAAATCACCTCTTCCTTCCCTATATAACATGGTTAACTCACCTACCCTGAACACCGTCCTATCCCCATGCTGTGACACACGACTACTGATTGTTCTTCCGTAAGGCAGTGTATATCCAATTTTGGTCTGCTTCCACCAAATTCCACACCACTTTCTGCTATGCTGCTACCTTTCTCATACCACTGCCTTGAGTGACAAGCCAATTTGTCTCAGCAACTAACTATTAAGTTTCCTGCCTTCCACATGCCAACTACCACCCCTACGACCCCTACCACTTATCCTTGACCCCTCGAAACAACACCGCCACACGTCCCAGCCAGAACACATGCTGTGAGCATACAATATAACACATTTTTACACTTTTCTCGTTAATTATGCAAAGTACTTCGCCCAAAATCTAATCATCTTGAGATTTCTCACATACACATCAACACACCAAATACGACAACAATCCATCTAGGCGTTCTCGACTTATTCTGTTCACTAACAGACACACAGACAAGCATCAAAACATAGACTTCTTGGCGAAGTCAACTAGTACAGTTGTTGTGGAATAAAGCACATTTATCAATTGATTTATTAATTTATTTTCACTTCCACAGCTGCAATGGCAGCCAGCCTCTGTCCTCTGCAGCAGGGCGGTCTCCACCACGATCCCTGCTCAGGATCCGGTAAACACTCCATCTTCTGTTACAACATCTGGGACATGACAGTTACACTCTACTCTCTACTCTGCTCTGCTCTGCTCTGCTCTGCTCTGCTCTACACTACTCACCTCTGCTCTATTCTGGTTTATTTTACTCACCTTTCTACTCACCTCTTCTCTACCCACCTCTACTTACCTCTTCTCTGCTCACCTCTACTCTACTCACCTCTACCCTATTTCATATAAGATCAAGATATAAGATTAAGGTGATGTATGCTTCCTGTGAGGAATCCTGAAGTGGTTCCAAGAAAGGGAACTTATTTGATTAACCTTGTACCTGCTATGAGCTCATTCATGCACTATATAATTTGCATTGTGTACAGAAAAGAAAGATAGATTTGTCAACTTGAGGAAATTCTGAAGTGAAAGAGTAGATGGAAGTTGCAAGAATTCTGAACAAAAGGCATAAGTTAAGATCATACCCAGGAGATACAATATTTAAAATCCCCTCTTAATGCACAGGCCGTTCCAGCTCCTGTCTCAAAGCCTAAGGGTAACCAGAAGGTGACGATGATCCCTGGAGATGGCATCGGACCTGAGCTCATGCACTCCGTCAAGGAGGTGGGTACTGTGGTCTCATTCATGTTGTATACCTCAATAACAGATTCAGAAAAATGTCTGTATGTCTGTAACATTTTGGTCTTTTATGTTTTATTGCTTACAGCTTGTACATCCAGCTCTCCTTGTGGTAGTCTAAGTTGGTTTTGAACTGATTGTCTTACTTCTAATGATATACATGTATATAGAATTTTTGACATAGCATGCATGTTCAATGAATGAGACGTAATCTGTAACTTTAGATACAGTGTTGTCTGTTTTTGTGTCAGTTTGTTTATTGATTCATTTGTGTTGTACAGGTGTTCAAACATGCGTTAGTGCCTGTAGATTTTGAGGAGATCCATGTCAGCGAGGTGCAGGACTGGGGCCAGGACCACCAGGACACTGTGGAAAAGGTCATCCAGTCATTTGAACGGACAGGGGTCGGCCTCAAAGGTACAGAACAACTGTGTTAAACATTATGGACTAGGCCTCCTTTTAGTTTTACTGTTGCATGTTCTGCTGCAGTATACCCTCATTCTTACCGTGATGTTCTATAAATAGGACCTATCTTAACTTTCGTTTTTTTCTTCATTTTGTTTTTGTTTTTAGCACCACATATGCTTTCACATTTTCTTTTTTCTTGCATCCATTTCATCCCTCCTTCCCTCTTGACTGCCTCTCCTATAGGCACCATTCACACCCCTGCCTGGCAACAGGTCGGCGACCTGCAGTCTCTCAACATGGACGTCAGGTACTCACCGTGGCAACAACCCCCCCTCTAATCCTACATCATAGAATACACATGTGGTCATTCATCTGTTGTGATTTCACAATAATGTATAAAAGGAACAACATTTGTGGAACATCTCAGCTGTCTTCTTTCTCCATGCTAACAAAGTCTCCACTGTTGTAGTTAATAGAACCAGAAGTTTTGTGTTATGTTTTGTGTTTTTGTTGTTTCAGTCAGCACTTCAGCCTTACTCTTCTGTCATCCTTTTTAAATCTATTTCTTTCCAATCCTCTTGTATGATAGAATGTTGAGGAACAGAACTACACTTGTAGATGAATGAGCCTCAACATGCATGTACTTGTCCTACAGTATTAGTGAGCATGAACCTTTGAATGAAATGTTGTGAGGATTGTCCCTGCCTTGTGTAGCTTCACAACTACCATGCAGTTTGCATCCATAGAAGAAAAGTCTTAATGAAGATGTGCAGCATTGTTTTATACTTGAAAGCCACTGCTTTGCATATGCTCAAATGTATGACAATGATATGAACGTTTGGGAGCTTATGTAGAGGATTGTATGCTTTTTGAAATGTTGTTCATATCACATGTATCCACAGAAAAGTGAATGCTGCAGTTCAAGGACTTAAGTTTCACACTACAGTACTGCCAGTGTATGAGGATGTGCGTGCATTATTTTGCTAATGTAAACCTGAATGCTGGTAAAAGCAAGCTTGATAGTGACAAAATGATAGATATATAGTCTTGATTTTTATATCTAGAGATTGCAAGTCACAGTGTATTTTTGCATGGTTGACAAGAGGCCCCTTCCAAGTTGTGTCTTGAAGCTTCAGTCTAATGGCTAAGATGATATGATATTTTTCAGGTGGATCCCTCGTAGATGACAACAGTATACCCATCCATGTCAAGTTGTTCATTTTTCTCCCCTAACCACCATGTGTTCTGTCCTTGCAGATGGTGTCATGTACCCAGTGTAGTGTTTACAGATGTTGCTGTTACTTCTGTAATGTAATGCCTCCCTGTCTTGTGTTTTGTGTTTCCAGGCTATATAACCACACCCGCACCTACTAAGTCAGGCGAGCTTATGGGTGTAAATATGAAACTCAGGTACAAAACAGTTGCTTCAACACAAACTAACCAACCCACTAACACTATCTTTAATTGTTGACTGAAGTTGTTGGCAAGATGTCAATGTTTCATTAACGACAAGTTTTTTTGTTGGATCATTTAAACTTTCATAGCCATGTTTTGCCTCATTTGTCTCTGAATACAAGTTTCTACGCTGTGGATCTTTTACTATATGATCATACCAATAGAGTAAATGATAATGTTTGAACATTGTCCATTTGTTCACCACAGACAGAGTTGTTTCTAAGACAAATGAGTTTGAAATATATGGCTATGAATATATCATAACCCAACTAACAATGATGTAGAGGTCTATGTTTGTTTGATACTAAAGAGTGTGTTTCCTTGTGTTTTGTTATTGTTAACGCTACCACCAGGCAACATACGGACACCCACCCATGGGGAACTTATGGGCATGAACATGGTGATGAGGTAAAGTCCTGGCTTATCATCGGCAACATGAAACAGAACAAATTCTATCTTGTTACATAGCAGGCCATGATCATGTGTCTTGGTGGCTCTGTTGTAAGCAATACTCAGTGCTACATGGTATTATTGGTATGTAACATCAATACTGAAATCTGAATAAGAGAAAGACTTTCTATCATCTAAGAAAGGTTAACCGTCCCCTCAGAAAAAAGTGAGTTTTTGATGGACCAAGAAGGATTGTGTGCAAGTGCAAGTTGTGGGTATTAAAAGAAATTGCTTTGATGTTCTTCAGTTCAAAAGTTTAGGATGGTTCTTTCAGATTCTTTTTTCGGTCAACTTATTATTGCCGTTTTCTTTTATTATGTCCAAATGCATATTTTTTGGCCCATTTTCAGCCCCTAATAATCCTTCCTGGTTTGTCTCTGTGAAATAATATTTCATTTTTGACCTTGAACTCATGATGAGTGCTAATATTTTCTCCCTGATGCCACGTTTAGACGTAGGCTGGACCTGTTTGCTAACGTGGTGCGTGTGAAGAGCATGCCGGGCCTGAAGACTCGACACCACAACCTGGACTTTGTCATCATCAGGGAGCAGACAGAGGGGGAGTACAGCTCCCTGGAACATGAGGTAGGCCGTCTTTATAGGGGGGATGAAACTGTTCTGGTTTATGCCAGTAATGCATGTAATCCTATTTGAAGGTAGAGAAAAAGAAGTTGTCATTATCTCAGGAACCAAAACTTAAGACCATGAAAACTTAGTCTCAAATGCTAGCCTGATATGTCAACTGTCACCAAACACATTTCCAATAAATTCTGTATAGAGCAACGATATCATAAAAAGGAAGAAATATTCCCTGAGTTAAGTATCTTTAGAAGTGCTGTTTGTATGACAGAATTTCTGACTCACCCTTCCCTGTTGATGTGTGTGACCTCCAGAGTGTTGATGGGGTTGTGGAGTGCCTGAAGATCATCACCAGGGAGAAGTCTCACCGCATCGCCAAGTTTGCCTTCGACTACGCCACCAAGCACGGGAGAGAGAAGGTCACAGCTGTACACAAGGCTAACATCATGTAGGCAATGATTTTCTGTGTAAAGCTATCACAATGAATGTCAATTCAAAGTCTTAGTTTAAAACCTGGTAACTCCAGTTTCTAGTCCACTACACTGACGAAAGACAACGAATGCTATCTGAAATGTCTGACTGTTTCCAAATTTTATCCAGTTGCTTGTCAATGAGTAACTGTTACTGTGCGTATCTTATTACCTGGATGTCTATTACCTACATCAATGTATCACAATATGCACATAGGGGATGGTGGAAATTTTCCAGGTACATCAAAGCTATATTTACTGTACATGGTGTAGTATGTAATTTGCTACAAGCAGATTGAAAATCTTTGTTACTTTTTCAGGAAAATGGGTGACGGGATGTTCCTGCGGTGTTGTGAGGAAGTGTCACAGCTCTACCCACGCATCAAATTTGAGAACATGATCATCGACAACTGTTGCATGCAGGTAAACTGGGAACCAACAATTTGGTCAAATACACATCTTTTGAATTTCTCATTGCTGCCTCACTCTGTAACCAACAGGGAATTGGGTGCCAAATGGCTACTTCAGAGTGCTAAAGGTTAAGTGCCAAGTTTTGATGTTTTTTCTAATAGACTTACATACTTGAGGTTATCAGTTTCATTTGCCCATAAAGCTGAGTTGTTGTTGTTTGTCTCCACAGCTGGTGTCCAACCCGTACCAGTTTGACGTGATGGTGATGCCGAACCTGTACGGTAACATCGTGGATAACCTGGCCGCAGGACTGGTGGGTGGGGCAGGCATTGTGCCCGGTGAAAGCTACAGCCACAGCTATGCAGTGTTTGAGACAGTGAGTCAAAGCTGTACAGCCATGCTTTTACACTTTTTTGGTAAAATTAAAAGTTGAAGTACAAAATAGAAGGAAAGCCAGAAGAGGGATTTACCTGACTATGTGTATCGTCTCAATTTATTTTGTGTGGAATTTCTGATAAAGATACTTTCTACATTGTACTGTCCCTGAAGACTGAAGAAATAGATAGGTTTCATGTTTGATAAGCTGCCTTTGTGTACACAGGTCTACAGTCTGACATGTTACATTCCTGTTATAGGGAGCACGTCACCCGTTTGCCCAGGCAGTGGGCAGGAACATCGCTAACCCCACAGCCATGCTGCTGTCTGCAGCCCACATGCTCAAGCACATGCAGTAAGTCCTGCAGTAGACCTGTCTCTAGTATCGCCTGGGTTAAGGACTGGACTTGGAAGATTATGTGTACATGTTTATCATCAAATGAATGCTCTATTTCTAAACAGTAGAATGGCCCCCAGTAGTAGTAATAGAATGGCCCCCCCAGAAGACAAGTAATGTTTTGTACTGAAAGGAGATGTGTCACTGAACATGTACAAGACTTGACTAAATGTTCCATTGCTGTATTTCCCCAGTCTTGAGTACCATGGACAGATGATCGCTGAGGCAGTAGAGAGAGTGATCAGGGTTGGGAAGGTAAGTTTACCAGGAACAGACAAACACACATAAGCCATACAAGCGGGGTTATATGGATGGATGGGATGGACATCTACTGCTTGTGGATTGTATTTGCCAAAACAATATTTAGACATTTTACAAGCCATAGATGTTTTGTTTTTTCATCTATGAAATCAGGCGTGTTTGGTACCAAGTTAGACAAACAAATATATGTAGCATATTTTTACAGTGCATGCCATACACTAGCTGGTCTAACTGGAAAACTAGAAAAATTGTATTTTCTATCAGTAACCGTTTTCACTAGGAAAAATTCATACAGTACTGCAAAATATTGAGTGTCATGTAACAACCAACCTTACATATACAGTGTATACATATCATAGTAAAAGGCTACAGTGTAGAGGTCTTGCTTGCAGTAGAGACATGTCAATGTGCACAGATTTAACTTCCCTTGATATTTCCTGTATGCTATAACTGTCGTTTACTGACTTTGACTTTTAAAATGATTCTCTACACTTTAGTCCATCTCCAACCACTGGTAACTATAATATGCAGTAATCACGACTAATCAATGTTTTCTTCTGCTTCTCCTGAGAGATTCTCTATCTTCTACCAGGACAAGGTTTGATGACTGTCTGTCTACACTGTTTTGACATGTTTCACAATCTTACAGATTACTGACTGTATGCTTTTTTCTCTCTTATCTTCTTTCCATCTTCAGGTGCCTCATGCATGATTGTTGCATGTCTATCATTTGTTCAATATGACTTCTCTTTTCTAAGGCTTATGTGATAATTTTGATTACTAATTCTTGTGATTCAAATGTATAAATTTGCACCCACACCCCGTTTTCTCAAATAGCTCTCTCGTCAGTCTTGACTGCCCCATGAACATTCAAGATGGAATAGGTCTGACATAATGCACTGTCTTTTAACAAGATGATGGTAGCAGTTTTTCAATGTTCCACAATAGTAGCTTCTGCCTTTTCTTTCATTTCAATTGATACTTTTCTTTGCCTTACAAATATCTTACTAATATTGCTCTGTTTCGAAACACCCTTTCCTTTCTTTTTTTCCGTCAGTGATTTAAAAAAAAATTATAAACCACAAATTGTTTATTCAATGACATCCTAAGAAAATTTAAGTTCTGATATGAGAAATATAGAAAGTTATGTTCTAATTTTAGATTGGGAGGGGTTAGTTCAGGGGGGGGAGACAGGCCATTGTCTAGGTTCGTATGGATGTCATTAATCAAAACAACTTTGTGAGGCTTAACGAAGTTGTCTTGTATTTGTTGTTTTTGACACTTAATACCGCTGATCTGGTTCACAGGTTCGGACGAGAGACATGGGAGGATACGCAACAACAACAGACCTCACCACTGCCATCATAGACAACCTACACAGGGGCAAATTCAGCAACTTTGTCTAGTTTTCCCTGACATACTTGTTACTGACATACTTGTATCCTAGGTAGCAGTACCAACCAGTAAAGGGGTTTAACTGATGAAAAAGTGTAGCCTTTTCTTCTGCACTGGATGAGAAGCAAATGTTGAATGAATTGTGCGTGGAAATAGCAATAAAATTGAGAATTTTCTATTGAGAAGCACCAATAGACAATGCAGGAAAGTTCCACCTCTGTAGAAAAAGTGAATATCCATCTCTGAGTAAAAAATATCCCCTTTTCACACAGTGCCAAGGCTACACTCTTTTTGCTGTATTTCCCCTATCCTGGTTGGTATTCAAACATTTTTTCAAGCAACGTATAACAATTATAGATTTATATCAAGACGTATGAAGTGATAGTGCAGGAAAGATCTGTTGTTGAGATGCTAGACTTGTTTCTTCCAGGTTCGCACAAAGGACATGGGAGGCTATGCCACAACCACTGACCTGACCCAGGAGGTGTGTAACAACCTCCGTGTGTGAGGACCCAGACCCTGGAGCTGACAGACATCACACAACAGTACATAGATAATATCGCAGTTTGCAATAGATGCATCTCTTGACAGAAAACTATATCGGTTCACATAGTATTGTGCAAAAAGGCTAACTTATCTATGTACATATAGTTCATTCAGATGTTTTGACAATGTTTCATATGGGTAAGGTGCAAATCCCTTTTACAAGCTGTTAAGTTTTACCATCA
This sequence comes from Branchiostoma lanceolatum, assembly GCA_035149815.1. Classification (NCBI taxonomy): domain Eukaryota; kingdom Metazoa; phylum Chordata; class Leptocardii; order Amphioxiformes; family Branchiostomatidae; genus Branchiostoma; species Branchiostoma lanceolatum. The sequence continues at coordinate 23,370,349 of CM068868.1, forward strand.
TGGTTTATAAACTATTTATATCTTGTAAACACTCTGTACTGATATTTATTCATCAGTAAAGCACATACCAATGGAACGTTATCTTATGGAAGAAAACATGCGAGATGGCATGATACTTTTTTAAAGGTAACATAACATACCATACATGGAATGTTTCACCCATTTTTAATCTTCTGAAAAACAAACTTTTGGGAGCAGATATCAATGCTGTTCATATTGTGTATCCATGATAAATAAGCAATAGGAATATATCAAAGTAGTCCACTACTGTTTGTCTCTCACTCACACTTCAGAAATACAGCTGTCTTCTTAGATGTGCCCAAGTTATTTTATTGTGTGTTATGTAAGAGATAGTTAGATTGCATTATTAAGGTAAATGGAGGCCTATGGTGCTAAAATGTGCGTACATTTTATACCACTGCAATACATGGTTCTGCCTATAGTACTAAAATGTGAACCACCCTTCCACCCCTGCACATGGTTGTGCCCATGGCACTGAAATATGATATCACCCTACCACTCCTGCTACAGTAGATGGTTGTTCCCATGCTACTGAAATGTGTAAATACCCTACCACACCTGACACAGTATGTTCTTGTGTCCATGGTACTGAAATGGGATGCCACCCTACCACCCCCCCTACAGTACATGGTTGTGTCCATAGTACTGAAATGAAATGCCACCCTACCAGCCCTCCTACAGTACATGGTTGTGTCCATGGTACTGAAATGGGATGCCACCCTACCACCCCTCCTACAGTACATGGTTGTGTCCATGGTACTGAAATGGGATGCCACCCTACCACCCCTCCTACAGTACATGGTTGTGTCCATGGTACTAAAATGGGATGCCACCCTACCACCCCTCCTACAGTACATGGTTGTGTCCATGGTACTGAAATGGGATGCCACCCTACCACCCCTCCTACAGTACATGGTTGTGTCCATGGTACTGAAATGGGATGCCACCCTACCACCCCTCCTACAGTACATGGTTGTGTCCATGGTACTGAAATCTGATGCAACCCTACCACCCCTCCTACAGTACATGGTTGTGTCCATGGTACTGAAATGTGATGCCACCTACTACTCCAGCTACAGTAGATGGTTGTGTCCGTGGTACTGAAAATGTAATCCTACCCTACAACACATGGTTGTGATCCTTACAATATCTAAACGAACCTTCATAGATTGTATGCGCAGGAATTTCGACGGAAATTAAGCGCGGAAAGAAGCGCCCCCTCCACATAGGCAAAGTCTACAAATCTCCAGAGATTACCATAGAGTTTTCGCTGGAATTGATCCTCACCATTAGAATTCAAAAGCCAGTTTTCCTAATTCCTTCCTTACAATTCCCAGTCCCAGCAGATATTTGAATGGAGCCTGGGGCGTCTTCCCGGCACGTCCGTATCTTTAGTAATTTGTCCACGGGAATCCAATCCCTCACCCTTCCCCCGCGCGTCATCCATTACACAATTTGTCACACGGTACGCGCGGATCTGCCCCCGATAATTCCCGCTGATTAATTAACACGCTGAGCGTCTTTCATGTCTCCAGACTTGAAGGCTCCTGCGAGCTGCCGCGAAATTCATCAAACCACCCCTCTATCTGCGCGACCGTGAAGGGTGGATTACCCGCATATTTGGTAATTTGCTCAAAGGAGTATCAGAATACGATATCTTGAACGGCTGTCTCCTGAGTGTTTAGACAGCTTAACCTCGAGTCTTTCTCTGAAAGGGTGAGGAATAAAAACTTAAACTGATATCTAACGGTGGCAAACGCCCACAAAAGATACAAAAGTATTCTGTGCTGGTAAGTTTAGTTACTTAACTTAACGAGTTATTCATGGATTCATTGAAACTTCTTGCTTCTTCAGAATGTGCAAATGGACCAGCTTCTTACCCTTAATATATTGTATTGTATTGTACTGTAGACAGACAAAGTACATTCAGTTTTGTCCCACATAGGTTCTTTACCTAGTGTTGTTGATTCTGTACATTTTGACGTTACATAGGACGAATAACTGCAGTTTTAAAACTAAGAAAACTACAAAATAGTTATGACGCTACACCGACGTTTTTGAAACTTTGCCTCCTAGTCAGTGAATGCAGATCCGTAATAAGTTGTCAAGTAGCGCTGTTGAGCCAATATATGTTCACGTATGACGTGCACCTACTCAAGCCTGGAATTATACCATTACGTCATAGACATTTGTAAAGGGCATGAATCGTTGAGAGAATAGCAGTGGTACAAGGTAGTTGCAGTATGGTTACAATTGTCAATCTTGAGCTTTGTCTGTTCATCGGAATTCCCAAACAAGAGTCCGTAGGACACAATTTTCCGTAAAGTATTTATAGTGTGTACAATTTGGGTGAAGTGTTTGTTAATTTCTTTTGCAATTGACCTGCTAGTTGTAAGATAAATGCATGAAATGGATCTTGATGTAAGGTGCACGTGTGAAATCACAGACCCTGATTCACTTCAAGGAATTACTATCCTGGTTTATTTTGTTGTATTGGCGATCAGCTGTCTAGGGATGAGCGCTAGAACTCACAATTCCCGTTGCCGCATTGGTATGTAATTTTGCATATCGTTTGCGTCAATATAGGGGTGCAATTATGATATTGAATTGACGATAACAGCAGTTGAGGTGTAACAAAGACATCGTGCATCACCACGCCCAACATAGCAAACAGTATGCCAAGTTACACACCAACGCGACGACGGGATCGTGAGTTCTAGCTGCGAACGCACAAACAAAAGCATTTCCAATACTCCCGTCAGGAGGTCATCATCCTTTCCGAAGTAATGAAAGATGAATATGTATGTGAAATAATAATGATATTACTTGGAAGAAGTAAGACTAGGCCGCAGAGGTTGAATTGGAATGGAATGGAATGGGGATGGGGAAGAGAAATCTTTATCAGATCTCAGAGATTATGAAAGCTGAATAGTTCTGATCCTCCCTCCTCCGTGATTGAGTGGAGTAGATAGCTTTAACTCTGCAAAATCGGGAAATGGCTTATATGCCGCCTCGGGGTTTGCGGGAGACGCTGATTGTGGCGCATACAGTGCCATGCTGCACTTTATACATGCATCGCACGGGGCGTCTTTGCCACGCCTTAGTGGTAAGTTCTGTATGACGTCACCCATATCAGCTGCAGAGCAAATTTCATTTCATTTAAAGGTGAAACCTGTTCGGTACATTACAACTTGTGTACACGTGTGAAAGCTGCATGTCGCGTACCGCTGTGAAGCAATTAGAAAGCTTACTTATGAACGCTGAAAAAAGATCTTCTATGGTGATGTAAAACTCTGTGTGAATTGTGGCGAGTCCAGATGGCGCGACAGTGGTTATTTGAACTAAGCTCTTGGTATTTCCCTAGGCATTGATGAACTTGCATAACCGCACGTTGTACACTTGTGTAGAATTCAGAATAACCACAACACTTATTGAAGCACAACCTACGGAAATCCTTTTGATTCTACCGCGAAATAATAGATACAATATTTTTGAATACTCATATGAAATTGCTGCAATTGTTTCATATGCGCATTCCGCGTTTGTCAAAGGAATTCTAGCAAGGACACTATATAGCATCCCAATTCACCGTTGTCGTAAAGCTATTGGCCCTCAAATGAATCAATTATCTCTGATACAAATTCAATATGGTGGTGGGCATATTGGTTATCAATTGTGCTAGTTTCATCGGTGACTTTTTTTATCAAATGCCTAGCGTATTCACAAAGAGCTACTTTATATCTAACTTAGGATAAGGCCTCCTGTGGCGAAAATTTGTCCCCCGTGTGAAATATTGACTAAGCAGATTTTAAAAAATGCTTCACCACGACAGTTTGGGGCCAGAAAGTCACTAATACCTTTAATGCGTATCTCTTCGATGACAAAGTGTTTGTATCTCAGAGACAATTTACACAATATCCGTTCTTCACAGATATGAATCACACTGCGGGAAGTTTCCCTTAGGTTACGTTTGTGCCAGTCCAAAAATGATAAATACCAGTAATTGAAAAGTGCGAGATTAATTCAGACACGCATCCCGGGCGTTTTAATAGGCGGTTGTCGCCTGAAACATCGGAGGGATCACATCAGCCCGCCCCCCGCTCCGCACACCGTACATCACGGCAGACAGTTCGGGGCGAATCAAAGTCCTCCGCGCCGATAACTGGGCTTGATGAAGATCTCTTCTCATGGAGGTTTGTACGGCCAGACACACGGACTCCGGGCCGGTAATAACGTATTTTATCACGGCACGGGAGGGCTTAAGCTGTGGTCGGGGACAGCGGCATGTGGATAAATGTAGAACATTGTTGTTTGTTTGTTTGTTTGTTTGTTTGTTTGTACTTATGCAGTGTTGCACGGCTAGACACACGGACTCCGAGTTGATAATAACGTATTTCATCACGGCACGGGAGGTTGTGGCTGTGGTCGGGGACAGCATCATGTGGATACATGTAGACAATTCTTGTTTGTTTGTTTGTTTGTTTGTTTGTTTGTTTGTTTGTTTGTTTGTTGGTTGGTTGGTTGGTTGGTTGGTTGGTTGGTTGGTATGATGTCGGTTTGTACAGCTAGACAGTCGGTTACAATGCATCTCATCACGGAAAGCTCAGTCTGTGCTCATTGCAATATCAATTGTGGTTTTTGTTTTTTGCTGGTTACTCGGAAAGTTTGTTCAGTTGAGTTTTATCTAGTACATAACTGCCAGGCAGAGTTCAACAATAATAACGTATTCATCATAGCACCGGAGGGTGATCTCTGCGGGAGGGAAACTTGACAAGGCCAACTTATCGGCTTATTAGGACGTACTCCTGCCAATAAAGGCACTGCAAGCCTCCACAGGGACCGTCGTTCCCGCCTAAAACACCTCAACTAACTCCACAGAAAATCATTTGGCATTCCTAGCCTACACCGTGAGATTGGGGATAGCGTGTCCCTAGTGACTCAAAGAACTCGATATCATTGTGCTGTGATATCGGCTTCATTAGATAAAAGCTACTCAAACGCCGCTTTCCATTCCCGTATCCGCCAGCCTGTCGCCATACGAGTCAGGAGCTAAAGACGTCGGGACGGTCCCCTGTGGTTCACCGCTGCTATCATGGCCGGGGATTCGTTGCAACGACTGCGTGGATGTGTCACAGGGGATACAGCTATGTCTTGAAATATCGCCGTTAAAGTTTTTAAAACTATATCGGCCACACCAAACGCATCAGTGGCTCGTCGTATTGTTTTTCAAGAAAAGGTGCACGGAACAAATTCAAATCCCGACGGGCCATGGGCAATAAACCACAAGGTGGGGGAAGGGTCCACGCCTGCGACAAATAATGGCCTACCTCAGGTTAAGATGTGGAAGATATCCAACAGTTTATGGGACTCCGGGGAATTTCATCGACATGGCCACCAGTGGGTTCCTTGCCAGTATCATCCATTGTTTTGCTTTGAAAATTCGTGCTGTGTTATCTTTAGTAAAAGTACTCGCCTATGAAAATGAAATGGTGGTTAAACACTGACAGCCACGTTACGTTAGTTGTTGCCGTTACATTCGCACATGCGCAAAAACGCTTCAACTTTTTAAGTTACCATTTGCATTCTATGGGTGCTGTATGACATCAAATGTAAATTGTTAAACAAATCAACAAGCACATATTACACAATGCATCTCCGAACTACTTATTACCTATGACACCTGCCCGCCTCTACCTTCCACAGAGATACTTACTAAGTTCCCATTTGCTATTTGTTCTGTATGACATCAAATGTAAATTGTTAAATAGATACAAGCATATATTACACAATGCATCTCCGCACTACTTGTTACCTATGATACCTGCCCGCCTCTATCTTCCACAAAGGCACCCACTAAGTTCTCTTTACAGTACAGGATGCCGATAGCCTTCAAGGCTGACACCACTCCCTTCCTCATTACAATCCTGTTAAGAATAAGACGCGCCTGCCCCCCCTCCCTCAGACCGCCTGCTAGGTTCTCTCCACGGTGCTGAAATGTTGGTACCGCTGCAGCCGCGTTCCGCCCCGGGGCTCCACCTACCGACTTCACGCCTTAATTTCCTGCCATTAATTCACGTTAACCTGAGAAACGCAGAAATAATTGGGACAACGTGTCTCCAATCTGTAATCCCCGGTCACTCCGGGCAGTGAAGCGGCGCTAATTGTACCGCCAACTCCGCCAGGAAATCCCGACAAGTGTTGTTTCGGCTGGCGAAGAACAAACCTGGATTTTCAGAAGGGATCAATCTCTGCAGCCGGACGATGAGCGGCTGCTTTGTGCCCTGATTTCACTAAATTTATACTGTGACTTCCACGTGCTTTCTGCTTCTCTGTGTTCAGTTTCGGCAATACCTAATGTGTACTCCAGATCTATGATTTGCATCACCCCACGACTCACTATTTGTGGATCTTGACGCCCAGGCTTTACAGCAGCTTGTGGTGGTGGATAGTATCAATCTGGTACCATCCACCCATGCTGCCTCGGGCCTATTGGCATAGCTGGCAGAATTCTCTGTTGCCTGCCGATGTACCTGTCATGGTTCGTGGCAGTTACAACATGCAACATAACAGTTACAACATAACAGTGACACTGAAATGTTAATACCACACTCTGTGTTTTCATCAACGACAATGAACAAAGGGAGTTCAAACTGGGTTGTGATCTGCGTATCTTTACTCTTAGTAATAGAGTTACCGGGCAGCTTATATCAGCCAGAAATAATACCCTCATGCCTTGTTACAACAGACGGTTCATATTTTCAGCACACAGTACGACAGACGAACAACATAAAACGATACGGGGTTTATCAAACTGTCCCATTTGTAGCACATACGGCACTACAGTATACATTGAGATTTTAAAGTTGATAACAATATTGTAAAGTAACGTCATTATTCCAATTTCTATGTACGCCCTAAAAGTTTCCATTCCGAACGTCTCTGACCGGAACTAAGCTCATTAATTCGCTTGAGTGACGGGCCATCTCTCCTCCTCCGATCTGAGCACCGATAAGACAGAGACGGAGCATCAGCGGCGTCCCTGGAGGCCTTGTCAGCGGGGGTAACGCTTCCAGACGCCGCGATGACTGAAGATGCGTTCAATAGCCTATAACAAGACTATCTGCGTGCGGCCAGGGCGAGCCGGCAGACCCTGGGCGGCGGATAAGGGGCAGGTCCGCGCCTCCCTCTGGGAGATGGGAGGCCAACAGGAACGCTGTTAGACGCCAAGATGACGGAGACGGAGTCAGTGCCACTTTAGCACGCAGACATGAGGCGATCGCCTCAACGCCTCCTGACGACATTATAGCAACTAGCACTATGAAACCACATACGTCACTTTTCGTTTAGAAACTTTTACTGCAGAACTTTTAATGTCATTCCGAAGATGTCACATTGACGAAAGCTATAGTGATTGTACACCGCAGAGCTTCCTTTTCATTCAGGAATTTTCCCATAAAAGCTGCCATATAGATGTGTCTGATTATGTCGAATGGATTTAAATTCAGCCCTGTTTGCTTAATCTGACTCTGTAAGCTAAGTATGCATTCTACCCTTGCGTCCAAAGCAATGAGACGTGAAGGACAGCCTCGTGACAGAATGTAGATCATGGAAATAAATCTGCGCACACCAGAACTAACCCAGAGTAACCCATAGGTCTGATGTTATACGTCAGTCTGACGTCAAGCTCCGGGCGGCCGAGCTTCTGACAGGATCGGGAAGATACTCCCAGGCATCAGTCATGTCCGCCTGTGACGTCCGTCACATGAAGCTGTCAGTTCCGTGCTTGATAAATGGCAAACCCCTGTGAAGAACCCATCACACTTCTCGCTAAAAGTAGACGTTACCTACGGTGTGCATGGAGAGAAGATACATACCTTTATGGCCGCCGGCCGCACATGGGGGGAAATAATTACTGTCATCTTGGGCTCAACTTTGAGCAATGTTAGCCGCTCCAGCACTTTGTGCTTCATCCCTAATAACTTTAAGCTCTTGATTGAAAGGTGTCAGAAAATCTTCCGTTCTCCACAATTGGATCCTTCTCAGAAGATGATTTGATCATTACCTTCATATGCATCAACCTACCCTCCGTATCACCCTTTAAATGGCTAACAGAGTCTACCTAACTCTGTGTATGACACTCCTACCACTATAGCTGCAAAACTATTAACCTGGCCGTCTGAAGTTAGGCAGGTCCGCTACCCCCTCATTAGAATACTGTCCATGGTGCTGAAATACTTGATGTTGCACAGTTTAAACTTCAGCAGGTGCAATTTTCCCAGTGTAAAGTTACTTTGCTGCTCGACAGTTAGTGACTATTTATCGCATAGTTAGGGCTATACAACAGGCAAGCCCATACGATGCGCCTCTTACGTTATGCGCACGCCCTACTTGTTTTAGCACCGTTCTAACCCCTTCAGATGTCCTTGGAAGGTAGAAAAAATCCCAGCGGATGCAAAGATGGTATTGGTTGGGTTGTGGCTGTCGTGGTGTGGTGGATATGTGCAATCTTAGTGAGCGTGCACGCAAACGGAATGAAGTGTGATCTTGTCAGCTAGGTATCTAGGACGTGACTTTCCATTTGGAAGTTTGTTATTCATTGTTCTGGTAATCCCAACGGTGTCAGTGTTTCACATATAAAATACTTTCTGCACGGCAAATGCAATACTATTCGGTAATCTACAATCCGCCGTTGCTGTGTGTAGTGACGCACTCAACTGTACTGGTATCGACGCGATCCTAATGGCGTTGATTAGGAACGATTTGATTATGATTAGGATAAGTTTCACGTTCAACAAATCAGCAAATGTTGTAGTGTTCGGCATGTCGACCACGGCGTTAGTGTTTCTGATGTCGTAATTTATTGTTCTGCTAACGAAATGACTGATAGCACCAATAACAACCGAACCAGTTCCCCGTCCCCGCGTTACTCCACTTAACAAATTGTCGCTTGAAATTACAAGCCGTCTCAGGAGAAACTTTCCGTCATCAATTTTTATCTTTCCAGGGAGCGTCCCCTGCGCGCGAGCAGACAGCCGGGCTCCACATGCTGACGAACGTATTTGTCAAATGAAAGACGGCTTTCATATCGATAGTCGGAGAAACAACATGTTAATAGCTGTCTTGTGACAAAAGCTATCAGCTGGGGAAGTTTAACGAGGCTGTGTGAAAGAGAGGCGGCGGGAGCGGGCTGGGAGAGAATTCATGACTCCGCCGGTATGCCTATTACCACAGGACGGTTATTCTTGCGGCAGTTTCACCAAGCCTGCGGAGATTTCTACGATCGTTTCACCGTTTTACGCGCCCATTGATGGCAGAGACAGACTGTGTAATACTGCACTAACGCGTACAAGGCTATGAGTTAAGTTAAGCTGATGTTTATTCCGATCCACACGAGGTTATCATTAACACCTAAAATGTCATTTCTAGTTCTTAAAATTCCAACAGTATCATCAATGCCATTTGGTGGATATAGATTTTAAACAAGTATGAAGACGGATCGATATGTGACCAGAAATACGTGGCGTATTTCATTCAACCTTGTCTGCTGATGCTACCACGTGAATAGTAAGAACACACCAAAGCAATCAAAACGTTTCAAAAGACAAAATCCTTTCTATTTGGCCTCCGCCCTCCGCGGCGAGATGATCTTTCCTGTGAGCCTGCCCGGCACCAGCCTTCCTGATGGGTCCTGACAATCCCATTTATTTCTCCCACAACTATATTCATGCCACCAATTATTGCTGGGAGATCTGGGCTGGCGATACGGCGCGTGGCGGCCACACGTATCGATTCTTGATCCGGAGTCACTCGGGACGTCCTGACCGCAGCCTGTCGGTGAACCTTGCGGGGTCGGGCGCTCACGGATGCCGACAATCTGGCAGTCTATTGTAGCCTTCCGCTCCTCATCATTCTAAAAAAAAAAACTGGTCATTTAAGCACTTAGTGCGGAGTTCAAAGTTCATAAGATAAGACTCTTGAATATTGTAAATTCAGAAATGTCGCGGTCGTTTTATGTTTGCGGTTTTTTAACCCTTCGAAAATTCAGCTTAAAACCACTGCGAAACTTTTTGCCCACCAATTGCAATGACTGTAGCGCTACTATTGTTTCAAACGCGAACTTAAAACCATCACGAACACTCCATTTACCCCTCCGCAAAATAAAAACCACGCGAACTTAAATGCATTTACAATAGAAAGAAATCACAACAGTTTTCGTCAATCAGTACGACGTTTTAGTTTGTACGAAACTCTAAAGTATGCTATATGAAGACTCGAGTTTGCACCGCAAACTTCAGTGGGAACCCAGTTGTTTGCACTTGTTTTGTCACGATGAGTCGATATGATGTCCTTTGATACAATGTCTTTATGACTTTATCCATGATAATGCAAAAATGCTACAGACGAATACAGTTAAAAAGGCATCAGCCTATGTCAGTAGCCGTCTCCTGGCCTATTTTAGAAAGGAGACAAATTGTCCTCGTTGTTTTGTGCAGGACATAACAAATAACCCGCGGGAGTGGCATCGTGCTGAGACTGTCATGTATGAAACATCGCTTCGGCAAGAGGCGGGTATTGTGAGTTGTTAAAGTTGCGATATCACGTAAGTGGATTAAACTCACGCAGACACTAAAACAAAAACGGCGACACTTCAGGACTTGGAGGGAGCCCGTCTGGCTCCAGAGTTCGCATCAACAGCTCCGTGGAGTCATTTATCAGAGGAGTCCGCCTAAAGTCCGCGGAGATGTAGACAGGTGATGGAGACGGACATCCCGGACAGTCAGATGTCTGAGAACTCCAGCCTGTCTCCAAACAGTTTCATCCGTAAACGATGACAGTTCGTTTCCCTTTGTCAGGAAAGCCGAGACAATGCCCGGTGATGGTGTACTGGTGGAGGTAGATAGGAATATGGTGTTGTAAGTCTCACAGTACTAACGCCAGGAATCCGGCCTGTTTTGTGCACCATAACTTTGATTTATCAGTTCCCCGCCATTCATTTCCTCGTGTCGATAGACAGTCTGGAAACGTGTTTACTTAAAACTTTGAGAAGTTGATAACAACTGTTAATGGAACATTAATCATACCGCTTTTATTGCAAACATAATACATCTGTATGTTCATATGGCGCCTGTTTCAAGAAACCCGCCAACGGCTATCAGCCTAAAAGGAAACTACGGCTGTACTGGGAAGTTAATTGACTGAAAACCTCTGATTTATGACTTCCAAAGAACTCTTGTAATTGTAAAGTTTGCTGTAAGCCTACAGCCCCTTTCGTTTCTTGTGTAGTTTTCATACATCATACTTGGCCTAATTAATTTTCAAATACGTCAATTTGGCGCAAATGGTAAATTGAAATATAAAGTTTGCTGAAGTTGTCTCAACTACATGCCACGCTCACGGTGCTCTCGGATATTTGCAACTGTACCACCGAAAGTCTTCGAATCTCTTTTCCACATGCCCGAAGCCCATGCCATTAAAAGCACTTTTGTGTCCCACTGTTTCTATTCCAATCAATGTTTAAAGTCATTTTTCCTAATTTCTCACCACTCCAACAACCTCACCAAGCTGACTTCGCAAACTTCCACACAACTCTTGAGCTCTCCTCTGTCACATTAGCAACTATTACAGCGAGTTATTACTGAGGATTACGTACTAATGCCAAAAGCCACTTGCGGGGTGATCTGTGGTCAGCCCCAATCCCGGCGCGTCCCGGGGGACAGGATTTCTCCGTACCGTGGAGCCGGCTGTGGTAGACGGTATTTGTGGAGTCTGTTCTGTAATGAGGGGAGGGAATTGTCGATATTCCTGGTGCCGCGGCTTCCCCGGGGCCCGGGACGTGTCTGTAACGCGCCGCTCCTATTGGCCAGTCGGTCCGGACGGAGACAACTTAGTGAGTTCGGGGAAGGAGGGTCGAGCTAGATAAACAGGTGTATTTGTTCTAACGGCACAGATCACTCGCGTAAAAGGCCCGGGGCTCAAGACGCTTCTGTGTCTGTATTACTCTTCGATCAACTCGCCTAGTTTGATTAAAACAGATAAGTACAGTTCCCCGATAGGCGGAGAAAATAGACATAACCCCTTCAAGAAAACTATATTATATTCGCCTTATACTTGTTATAGCGAAAAACCTGACATCTACGGCAAGAGTTCACACACTCACTAAAACTCACACTGATTACAGATCTCTCTGTTTGGGAAGACGTAGAACACTAGACGCCACGGATCGTTTTTTTTTTAATCCGCTGGGCCTTGGCTTGGCTATGTAAAGCTTTTCGATCGAGGTAACTTCGTGCTATGGAAGAGGAATAGATCACAACACACAGCTAATAAAGTATACCAGGGAAATGGCTTTTGACGGTTTCAGAGTTACCACGACCTATTTACATTGCCATTGTCAAGACCAACCTATGCAATCGAGCGTCAGAAATGGTACAAATTTGACCAAAGATTTCAATAAACTGTCTTATTTTCCATGCCTTGCTAGGAATGTGATAAAACCTCCACATTCCCACCTTACTTTACTGAGTTGCCCACCGGTGTATCATACTATCTTACTGTATCTATGGCAGGGAAGTCGTGCTTCAAAGACAAGACCCTTGGTTAAGTCCTTGCAAAGTAATGAAACAGTAGCTAAAGAAACCCAATTGAGTTTTATTTATTGTTAGTCATCTAATTATAACAATAATTTGAAAACAGCAGCAGCATTCAATGCAATATGTATGAATTTACCTGGCAAACTCAGCTGTCAGGATTCTATTATACCATGAAATTAACAACTCCAAACAATTATAAACATCTGAGGATCAATATAAGTCAAATATATTCTTTATAATATTTCACAGAATTGCTATATTTCATAGAATTCTATAGGAAACTTTTGGGATTCCTTCTGCTGCCAAGGTGCTGAATGAACATTTATAATAGTACTATTAGTATACTAAGACTCACTGTAACAGTATTGTGACAAAACAAGAACACTGTACAGTGTATATAATCAAGCTAGAAGTAGCCTAAAGAACAGACCAGTGCATATTAACCACTTCCATGAACTGTTGTATAAAAAGTCCTTCCTGTTATACTTGGAACTGATATTGCCCTCCTTAAAATACACATATAACATAAACCTCCCACTTTCTCCAAGTATTAATATATTCAAACCATTTCTTTGCAAATGGATTGTACAAGATCTAAAACAAACCTAAAACTTGCAGAGCATCATGAGCTCAGTATCTACAATCATAGAAGTAGCAAAGAAGATGAAATAAAGAGCTCTGCCCCCAAGGTCTTGCCAAAAAATCCTGACTTTCACAGTTACCCTATGAACCCATGGTTCCACTCAGGTTCAGTACATAGTCAGGTCCTGGCATTGCAGGGAAGGGCTGAGGCCTCTGCAACCTCTTCATTGTGTTCAGCACCTTTTCTCTGGAGTACTGGATGTCGGTGCTAGAGGTCACTGTTGAGGAGTTGGCAGTGCTCATCCTATTGTCTCTGACAGCCAGCTGGAACAAGTTGGACTCCAGTGTCTGGGCCAGGTGCATGGCTGCCTCACCCTGCCGCACCTCAGGATCTGGGAGCCTCTTTTGTTGGACGTCGATGATATTCACACACTTGAACTCTTGCGGCATCTTGATCCGCTCGTGAGGTAACCTCTGTCGGGACAAGCCTCGTCGGATTACCTCTTCTGGCAATACGGGCATGCGCAAGCCACCGGACGTCACTGGCCTCTCAACCTCCGCAAGATCGTACCCCACATGGCTTGTGATTGGTTGAGATTTGGTGCGTTGAAGACCTGAGAAGGGGTCGTTTTCCTCCGGTTCTACACTCCTGCGTACCTCGTGTGGACGGAAGATGTCAGTTTGAGGTTCTGACTCTACGTTTGTAAAGAACGGTTTCCATTGCTTTGTGTGAACGACCTTCATATCCTTTTGGGGTGAAACAGGGGATTTTGAAGGAGACATTGGGGGTTCTATGATCTCTGGTGGAGGTTGGGTAGGGGGCCTAAGCCCTTGTTCTCTTACTGGAAACTTTTGAGTGGTGGTGTGAATACCCCTAATAACAGCCTCTTTCTTGGGGCTGGACACTGCAGGTGGTGCTGCTGCTACTTTGCTGTTGGGTCTGTACAGTCCAGAGCCAGTGGTAGTGCCCTCCGCCGACCGTGTGCTCGTTTTAGACTTTGTGGTGCTGGGCTTTGTCGGGAACTGCTCTGGGCGTGAGAGGAAGTCCATCTGCTTGAGTTTCGGAGGGAGGCCTTTATCGTCTATCCAATTACCGAACGCCACCTGTCCATAAAAGTCCTGCTCGGCACGTTTCGTCTCTGCGGTGTCCCGTTCAAAGTCCCAGTACTTGGCCGTGACTTGGCCGAGTTGCCTCATCTCCTTGGCAAAGAACTCTTTCTCCTGGGACCACATGACTGATGCAAGCATTCTGAAAGACAATGGTTCAAGATTCATTACTACGGATGATTATACACTGATCTCTATCTGAACTGCTGACAATCTTATAATTCTTCCTGCTGGCTAATAGAATCACTTTTAAAAGAATTTATATTTTGGACACATAAATTTCAACTCAGATATCCATCACCACTATACGAGACAACATAATCTTTTAAGATCAATTATGACAAAAACTACTCAAAAACAACATACAATAATGTTTAGAGGCCCCACCGTATGGAACAATCTCAGCCACATTCTACAGTCCTGCTCGTCTTTACCTAGTTTCAAAAAACTTTTAAAGATAGATATCATAGAACATCCAAGTATTACTTTCTCCTGATTTGTTTGTTTTCCTTGTTTTTCACTTTTCCTTTGGTATCCGATGACAAAATAATTCATATGATTGTTATTTTTGTATAATTTTGACCTATTTCTTTATAAATTGTTATTCATTATAATACTTATTATGTTTACAACTCAAAATTTACTTTGTAGTTCCTCTTCTTTTCATTTGTTTCATTGATTTATGTTAAAATTCCAATTTCTTGTTTCGTTAGTTTTTCTTAGTCTCGATGATATATGATTTTGTAAAAAATTGTAGTTTGGGGGAGGCCCCCGAAAAGCCGTATAGGCTTCTGGCCTCTCCTGCATGTATTCTTTACTCTATTTCTCTTTGTTTTTATATTGTATTGTACATATGCGAAGAAACAATAAACAAAACAAATAGACACTACTAGTGCTGTTGGGCCAACAGAGTGTATAAGACAGAACTACTGACTGATAATAAACGTCTTACAACCCTATATTGAACAGTCATAAATCTTCATCATCTTTTCTGCCTCTGAGGCTATGAACAACAGGGTTAACATGATGTCGCCTTGTTTGGCTATGAAGGTATGAAGACACTGACCTTGCACATTTTCTGTGACCCCACAGCTTGGCAAGGTCGATAGGTCGATGACCTCTGACGTCTATCACATCGACCACTCCCCTACAATCAATCAGCAGTTGAAGACAGTCGACAAGTCCCTCACTGGCCGCCTGATGGACAGGTGTCAGGCTGTCATCATTCATGCTGCAGAAAAACAAATGACATTATCAATTTTGGGCAATTGCACTCTGTTTTGCTGTTCTATGTTACGCCAATCTACGTATAGTAGAAGCCAGTATTTTCATAAAAGTGGGTTTGAACCAATTAAAGACCTATCAAAGCTAAATGCATGTTTTTTCTATTTACTAGAATGGACCCTCCCCCCTGTTTCGACTTGAATAACTATGACATTGAGTCTTGCTTATGTTGACTAATGTTCAAAGTCTTTAGAATATACTGTCTGTCATGGTATAATTGATGTATTCATTGGACACTGAATTTGGACTAGCTATCTGTTACTGGGGATGAATAAATAGATGTATGAAAAGAGTGGTACTCACGCAGAAGGGTCTGCCCCCTGCTCCAGGAGGTACTGCAGACATTTGTGAGCCCTCTTCCCGGTCTCCCTGTTGATGACCAGATGGACCGCCCTCCAGCCGGTGCTGCTGGGAAAGTCCACATCCACCCTGTACTTCTCAACCAGGAGCTTCAGGCACTCCAGCCGGCCGTGAAGGGCAGCTAGGTGGATGGTTGCAAGACCCTGTTCAGGCACAAAATAACAACCATTTGAGACGAAAGAGTAGGTTGAAACTTACCACATTCCAAACAACAAGGTGATATTCTATGCCCTCCATGCTGGTATTCAATACTGCAATGGAAAAATTTCAATGAAAGCAAAAGGCAAATGTGGAACACTGGGATAGCAGATAATTGGTTAAAGTGGTAAAAAGCCATTCATTCCAACACTTGTCAATGTAATCCCCATGGAGACTTTGGTCATTTACTGGGAATTTGGCGAGACAGAAGGAGAGTACTTTGTACATTTTAGCCTGTAATCCCATCAACCGCAAAAATTGATCCCCAGTTCACCTTTATCATCACTTATGTGTGTAAGTCTCTTTTCGTACTAATACCAGAGTATATTGACAATCGAGGCAAGCCATGATTTATTTCCACACCAATGTACATGTACACAATGTTTTTACATCCAGTTACCATTGCTGAAAAATGGTAAACTGGTTATTGTAAGACGACTGTGTGTTGGGGGGGGGGGTTTATAGTAAAGCACCCCCCCCCCCCCTAAATATGTACACCTGTTACCCACCTACTTACTCCCACCTGTTAACGTTAGAGACACTTGAAAATATCAATGGTACAATTGCCTTACGTTTTTGTCCATGGCCGTTGTAGATCTGCCGTCCCTCAGGCTCTGCTCCAGCCACTTGACGTCGCCGATCGCGGCTGCCATGAACTCGTCCTCCACGATTTTCTTCTTGGTGACGGCGACGACCCGCCGAGTGCGCCGCCTCGGCAACACAGCCCTCCCCGCCCCGACCGCGCTCGTCCTCCGGTCCCTAGGGGTCTGCCCCTCGCTGGCCATCCCGGTATCGCGGCTTACAAGATATTTGTGCAGAAGAGTACACTCATTACATCCCGTTCAAGTCAGGAAACAGACGACAAAACAGCTGAACCGGCACAGAAAGTTCGGAGCTCACCCTAACTACAGACTGAAGTTTGTTTGCTGAAGCCACAGCAACTTGTTGATTTGCATGTCAATGCCCACAGCAACGTCTCTTCACTTCCGGTAATGGTTTCCAGACATTTTGACAACTTTTTACACCAAAAATGTCACCATATGAAGACTAAGGATACGCTTTGGTGGCAAATGTACATAAAATCCACGAAATTGCCGACTTGAAGGTGAAATTCGATTAAAACGATAGCGCTGACCTCTGACCTTGAAATTCGATCCGCGTTCATGGCAACCAAAACAAGATGGCGGATTAGTTTGGAAAAAAATTGCCGTTGTCGCTTTCAAACCTTTTTTCTTTATATCTGTCGACAAACAGTGGATTCCTAGCCTCGCTATATAAACTCTCTTCTCAGTGGAAGCCTGAAACACACCAGTCGTCAGACTAAGACCAGAGGACGGTGAGTGAGAGGAAGAAGAACTTGTACCATTACCTGCGCCCCCCTCCCAACGACGATGTGTACCATTGTATGATATTGGAAGGGCATGATTTTAGCTTCTGATGACTACGAAGTCTGCTAACTCCTCCAAATATGCTATCATGTGTATGCCATAGAACAACTGTTGTGTCCTAGACTTTTACAGTACATGTATGTATTAATTATCCAGTCAAATAACTGGCAACATTCTGAATTCAAATTGAATTTTATGATTATTTTTACTTCTAACTCTGAACCACATAACGTTGACTCAGACTAGCTTCCTCTCAATATACTAACATGAAATTACACTAAACATATGAACATTGCAGGTCAAAAAGGTGTTCAATTAGGACATCCCTACCACATCAGCGAATGACTTTTGCTTACTTTCATTAATTCAGCAACAACACAAACTTTGATATGTTAAAATTTATGGCTTCTGCATGTCTATCATCCTCCACCTTAGTACTACAACCTACGATGACATCAGCCCCCACGAGCCGCCTGGGCGGGGCCACGACGTCCAGCTCTGCGCGGGAGGCGCGGGAACTGTACGAGCTGAAGCAGCAGGCCGTCAAGTTCTACCAGGACAACATGGTGCCACAGCGCATGGAGCAGGTTCTCAACGACATGTTCTATGAGAACCCAGAGGACGTCTATGGCCATCTCGTGAGTTTTCAACAAACAGTTTTCAGTTCTGTAAAAGTTTATTAGCAATGACCTCTAATGTCACTACTGCCTTAATTAAAACAACTGCCAAGCTGTTTTCATAATTTGGGAGTATAGTATGATGTACTTACTTGGAATACACTGATTAACATGTTTATTCATTGACCATGCACACTTTGCAGGCTGAATATTTCCAACAGTTTGCTAAACCACCAACAGTCAGCCAGGTCACAGTCGGAGAGGCAGCAGACTGTAGGGGCCAGCCTACCATACAAGCAGAAATCCATGCAGTGGTCAACAATGTAGACAAGGTAACATTTGGGAGATTTCATTTACATAGCTTCACTCCTTTATGTTCATGCAATCTTTTCAGATCTGCCTCACATGATATTTTGAAAATGTTGCAAGCCCTGGTCTCCCTTTCCATGCCCCAAAGTTTGGATTTTTATTATGCCTTTTTTGTCGGGAATTTTCTATGATTAAGATTGCACAATGACCTCCTTCCTTAACTTTTGTTCCACCCCATATTTCAATGATTAGGTTGCAGTTTAAAAAATGGTCTATACATATTTTCTGATGATCTCAGCAAACATACACCTTTATCATACACCTTTTTCAGGTACTTTGCACAGTTTCTGTTCCCACTTCCAAATGGGACGCTACTGTTACAGAGGAAGAGGAGATAGAGATGGCAGAGTCATTAAAGGTTGCCATGGAGTATCTTGCTGGACCAATCACAGAAGCCCTATCTGGAACAGAGGTAGCCAATCAGAGGGAAGGAGACCAGAGAGTAAAGTATGTGGGAATCTGATAAGTTCTATCATTTTTCAATTTCCATCATTCATTTGAATTACATTTCCTCTCACAGAACATAGTTTGAAAGCCAAGAAAGTTTAAGGTATTTCAGCCTGCTTTTTAAAAATTTACTCAGCTATTTAAAACATGCATGGACATTTTTTTCAGGAATTTTATTTGCAAGATCCTAGAAGACTTTGAAGAGGAGCTCAAAGCTAAGAAAGCAAAAGAGGATGAGGAGTCTCCCCGAGCACCTACCCCCAAAGTAGCACCTTCAGAGAAGGGTGGCAAGGGGAAGAAGGGGAAAGGCAGTGCAACAAGTGTCATTCTACCACCACAGCCAAAGTACTTGAAAATGTTCTCAAATCTTCTCAGGATTTTATATAACCTTATCACACTTAAACAGCATCCTGCTAATTAATAGGTTACCTGACTTTGGATTAAGAGGTTGTGGGTGTGATTCCTAGCAGTGCTTGGCTGACTTTATTTTTCAGTTGATGATCAACCTTCCTCTTGATACTCAAAATGTCCTCTGCATCCTTGTCCCTACAGGGAGGATCTTCCCCGTGGTATACAGGCTGTGTGTGCAGCGTCGCTGGCCCTACTGGAGGCTGGGGCCCAGGCTAGCAGACAGCCCCTGTACTCACATGTAGCAGCCCTCAGGGCAGGAGAGGTAACTGTCCAGACAGCTTTTAATTCATGTCATACATGCAGAATCATTGGTGGAGACTGGGCCAAGGCTGACAGGGATTGCAATAGGTGTGACTCAGGATGGGAATTGTGTGTTCAGAACTTCTTATGATATCATTACTAGGGCCCAGGCTACCATGTAGTCATTGCATGTGAAACAGCCTGAACAGTCTAAAACCACTGAGCCTGAATTTCGTTGCCTGATGGCGTTGCTGAACTGTTTTTGTTCACTGGTGCTTTTGCAGGTGTCCAGCAAGTTGAGACTGCCCCTGCCAATGGTGTGTGTGTATCATGGTGGCAGGGCTGGACCAGGCAAGCTGAACTGTATCAAAGAACTTCTCATCATGCCAAAACCTGGGCTGCCATTTAAAGAGGTAGGTCTGCTGTTTTTCTCCCTTTCATTTGGGTATATGGACAGGATAGAATACCCCTTCATTCCTTGCCTTTCAGTTTTCTGCAGGTGCTGTAAGGTATTCCTTGTTTTTCCTCTCTCTCTCCCTCCCTCTCTTCCTTCCTATCCTCCTTCTTTTCTCACACCCATACTCATCACTCGCTCACTCACTCACTTACAAGCAGGCAAAACCACAAAATACAGCTGCAACAATATGGTGTTGTTATAGCTACATATATTCACTCTACATTCATCTTATCATCATCATCATAAAATTTACAAACATGAAACATTAGAGGCTGTACATTTATATATACACCAGTCTTATACAATAGTACCAGAATGTACATGAGTATGAAATCTGCCTTTGATTATCAACATTATATGTAATATATAAAATCAGAAGATCTTCATAGAAATTCCACACAAATTTGTTTGTGGTTATAAGTCAAAACAATCGCCTTGCTCCACTCTTAGGCCATGAGAATGCTGACCAACATCCACAACCAGGTGGGGAAAGCTCTGGCAGCAAAATCTGGGGTGAGTGTCGTCATTTCTCTCAACGATTTAAGTTCATCCCACAGCTATATACATGCAGACCTAATTTCTCTGATCTTATAGTACAGTACAGTACAGTACTATATTATACTTAAAACTGAATATCATAAATACATGTATGTCATTTGTACAAATGCTCACATGGGTTACTTAGTTGATGTGAGGACAAGAAAGCATTTCCTAAGACTTTAGATCACAAAAGGTGTCTAAATGGGAACCACTTGTGTTATTTTGGCAGCCGTACACTTTGTAATACAAAGATTAACCCCTCCTATGCTGGCACCAATGATTAACACACTTCCAACCATGGACGATACGATCACAGTGATTGGCATGGCTTCATCTGGGATGAGACTGTTCCAGATGCTGTGTTCTGACTCAGTCACAGGTGATGTCACGGCCTGTGTTGAAGACAGCAGTGTCTTCTGTGTACTGTTGTCCACTGTCTCAGTCATCAGCCTTTTCATTACAGTAACATTGTGGTAAATGGCAACAGTTCCATATGTGTTTTCTGCTTCACACTTGTACCTGCCTTCGTCAGCCGGTTCTGTGTCAGCAATGTTCAATGCGCCAGTTTCTGATAGGGTGAATTTGGTGTTTCCCTCTGTAAAAGAATCGATAGTGTTGCCATTTGGCAATGTCCACACGATTGTTGGGTTTGGTAGTCCAGTTGCATCACAGGTTAATATGGTGCTGTTTCCCTGGACCACGTTTACATCCTGATCCTGGGCGGTACTCGTGATGTTTGGAGCGATACAGGTCAGTTCTGCCGTGTCCAGGTAGTAGATCTGTTGTCCCTGTAGCCAATCAGGACTGCCACATGCCAGGTAGACTGGCCAATCAAATGGACTGTAGATGCCCGCCTTGTGCATGTTTGTAAATGGCAGTAGTTCGCAATCGCAGCTGATGGCATTGTCTGCCATAGTTACTGTTGCCCACACGTAGTATTCAAAATGTGCAGAGGCAGAGGCAGGGAAGGTTGTGATTCTGTTGGAGTCGATTTTGAGTTGATAGTTGAAGATACTGGCAAAGCTTTTATCCAGTGGCAGAGCCTGAGAGAGAGGGAAGGAGGTTAAGCTATTGTAGGAAAGATCCAGGTTGTTGAGATCGCTGGAGAGGAAGATATTTTCAGGCAGCTCTGTCAGAGAGTTGTGGGACAGGTCAATTGTTTTCAGACCTGCCAGGTCAGAGAAAGAGTCATTTGGCAAAGTCTTCATGTTGTTGTACGAGAGTCTCAGAGTTTGGACAGATGAAAGACCATCAAATGTGGATTCATGAATGTCTTGAAGGCTGTTGTGTGAGAGGTCAAGTGTCACTATGGTGGACAGCCTGCAAAACGCTGCTTCTCCAAGAACCTCAAGATTGTTGTAGGATAAGTCAAGAGTCTGTAAACTGTCAAAGGAACAGAAGTCGTCAACAGAGAGAGCTGAAATTTGGTTTTGGGAGAGACTTAGAGCAGTGGTATCACCGGGTATGTTGGTTGGGATGACGTTCAACTCGAGACTGTCGCAGTCGACGTCTGTGCTATCGCAGGAGCATGCCGGGCTGGTTGGACAGGAGGTAACCGTAGCCAGGTGCTGCAGTAGGAGGCAGCACGATACGAGCAGGAAAATGTAACGCCTGTTGAATTCCATGGCCATTGCTGTCAGACTGTCTGCTGACACTGTTTAGCAGGTTGTGGTCTTCCCTTCTCTGTGTAACGTCAGTCAGATATCCTCTTTGCAGAAGTATACTTGATCAGATCTGGTGAAGAAAAAGAAAACCACTAGATGTCAGAATCTTATTTCTCTTACATGTGTTGATTGCCTATGTCTTCAAGTTGGTAGTTCAACTCATTGTATTTTCTGATGAAGAAAGTTTAATGACAATATGATGCTTCATCATACCCAAAATCAGCTCCTATTAAAAGGAAAATAACATGATAGTTCTGCACAGACAAATTTGTGTCCGTGCAGAAATGTTCAATGAATCCAATATTTTATAATCGAGGCTTGAAGATCATAAGAGCATAGCATGTTAGTACTAGTTCGTTGATTAAAAAAATTGACAACAGAATCAAAGAAGTTCTGTATTACAAAAAGATGCCTCAAGCCCTATAGCTTAGAAGCTTCCCCTCCCCTTTTGACCCTCTGATCCAAGGAGTTTTGTTGCACCTACTCTGATTGCCCCACCTGCTGCTTTAGAACGACAGGTTACAAGGGTGTGTAAGCTTTTTGCAACAAAGGGACATCTAAGTCTCAGGTCAATCTTATTTTCCCACAGGAGAATGAAGAGCTTTCTTGATACCTGAGTTTAAGGAGGGAGTATCACAGTTTGCAATCTAGATACAACCCTACAAGAGTCGTTTTTGTGTTTGGTGTCAGTTAGAGCAAGGGTCAGGGCTAGGTTTTCACAGTTCAGTGGGAGGTGGGAAGATGGTTATTTTGGTCCTCTTGTTTCAAAACAGGTGAGGTTGTCAAAACAAAGCCTTAAGTGTTATAAACAGAGTACAATGTATCACAGTGAGAGGGGTAGATGTCACGTGCTCCGCACATGAGCTGTCATTTTAGATGGGGACATTTTGAGAGATTGGCATGCCGTCGCAATTTCCATGTAAAAGTACTTCATATGGAGCTTCCATGGATGTCTCAGCACAAAACAACAAGAGACTTCTTAAGTGTCCCCCTACTAACTTATATGCTGCAATTTAAACAAATTTGGGGAGTGAGGTAGCCCTAAACTATTGTGCATCAGGTGCTGCCTGTTGAATGTCAAACTACTGAGTATATCAAAAGCCTCTGCTACTCCTTGACTCAGATGTTAGTTGCTTTGTCTTATTCTCAGCCCAATCTGTGATTGCAAGATGTTTTAAACAGTCTGCCAATATTGTAACGTTTTCTGAATTTCCAGAGCCTTGACAATGCCATATAGAAATTTCTTGATGATGAATTAGAGGAAGTTTGACGTCTGTTGGTTTCCTGTGGAATACCTAAACAGTTTTCTTCTCCTTTGACCAGTCAGCTTGTCTAAACAAAACAGGTATTGTACTTCAGAAGGCGTGAAGCATTGCATTCTTATTGCCCATTATGTTGGCAAACTTCCTGTGCTGAGGTAGACTTCAGTGCTACATGGCTCACGCAGGTAGAAATGGATATCCAAGCCACTTTTATAGGAAACTCACCATAAAAAAGTTCTCTAAATATGAATGGTATATTAAGCAAACTATGACATCGCAAAATTACTTTAAGTAAAGACTTGTGAGTTCCTTAATACAATTTAACAAAAATGGAGTAGTTTTTTCAACTTCCCCTTTCCAAGAAAAGCTGAAGGCTCTCTTTGGTAGGTACTATTGTAGCAGGGAAAGCTCATATGAAACCTTGAACCAGTATTAACTGTCTGTATATATAGCATCTGCCCTTTCTGTTATGACCATTGGGAGACTAAGCTTTCTGTGAACTAAAACTGGATCAAGATAATTTCTGCACATTTAGCACTGAGGATTTGTCTGAAACCAACTATAACACTACCCATGGGTCCTCCTCAGTGGTTATGTCTTTCTACAACATTACCCTAAACCAGTGCCTCCATCTAGATCCGTCCCCCTTGGCTGTACAAATATACATCTTGACTTTAGTGACCTAGCCTGTCTCTCTCATATACACACAACTTGATCACACGTGGCTGTGAGGAAACAGAGTTAGGAGCTAAAAACAAAGTGATCTTCCTGCTGCACTGCTGTACTCGCAAGCCAACGGGGTCTGTTATGTTTTAGATTTGTATACATCTTAGCTCATTTCTGTGGAATTTGGGAAGCTTTTTTGCAAGTCTGACTTTTTTGGCCCCTGCTGAACATAGCTAATCCCTTATTAGGGTCATCAACAGCATCTTAGAGGAAAGACAAGTACCTGACTACATATTTGGTATTTCAGAAGATAGAACAAGAAAGTCAGATTTTCAGAAATACAACAAAGTTAGAAGAATCTGCAGTCCTATTTTATAGAGGCATTGATGTTGGTATGTGATTGTGTGCTTTGTTAACAGTACAGAGTAAGTGTATGAATATATGATCACATTTCAATTCCTACCTGTGTTTCTGAAGGTTGGACTAACAGTCCCCAACTCTCGAGCCGTGTGTCGTCTGCAATAAATAGATATGACATTTTCTAGTGTTTGTGCATAAAAGTCATTATTTCGAAAAAAAAAACCAAAATGATCAGTAAGTAGCCTTAAAATGGCATGCATGGGGAAATCAAAATCAGTAGCTTATTTTTCCAAGAAGAAGTAGAAGTTGAGATTCTCCAGCCTACCTGTGCCTAGATGTGAGATCTCTGTCGCTGTGCTCGGCAATGTCTCACCAGACTGGAGAGGGACGTTTCCTAGCTGAAGTCGTAAGGAACACTCTCCAACCTGCCTCTGAACCCCAGATTTTTATGTTTGCCCTCCTCCTCATTTGCATAAAACTAATGGTTGTCCTGCTCCATTGGTGACATCCATGTTTTGACCAATCAACATCCAGCTTGAAGGAAGTCATTAAGAGGTTGACCAATCAGTGGGTTGTTTGCGTAGAACCTGCTGGAGACAGAAATGTGGGGCCAATGCCCTTGGCACTGGCTCATCTCCAAAGGAATGCGATGTTCTACACACTTTTCCGTGCTTACAGAGTCTTTAGGGGATCTTGCTTCTTGAGATAGAGATCGAATCATTGTGTTGTTTCCAACCTTCAAGTGGCCCGTCGGCCATGTTTTACACTGCTGTTGAGTTTTCCTTTGTGCCTGGTATTTACCTAGTATCATTTCTGCTCTGTCTGGTTTTACAGGGAGAAACCTTAACCCTTTGATGGAAAATGGGGAGAAAGAAATTCTCCTCGAGAAGCTCTCATGAAGAAATAATACCCATGAATTATTGGCTATTTACTGATGATGAAAGATAGTGGCTTTTCAAGTGGACACATTATCGCTGTGATTGTTTGAAAGTTGGGCTTCCCAGGAGGTTTGGGTTCCCCCTGTGCCATTTGTTACCCAGTAGCCAACGGTGGCAGCCATTTCTTCTGCGCCTGTCAGCTTTTGTTGATGATTGTTTGGGCGACACAATGTCCAGCAGGTGCATGCAAAAGCTGGGAACGGTACGGTGTGCAGCACGACCCGTTGCCATGACGACATTATGCCAAAGCGAGTAGCGATAATGGCTGCCCCTTGACACATCTTCCGGGTCATTGCGAATGAAAGTCAGAGAAGATGTGAGTCCTTACAAGCTACACTTGTTCTCAAATGTCCTAAGTGCCACCTTTTATTGCGATTTCTGTACGCTCTTG
Source organism: Branchiostoma lanceolatum (assembly GCA_035149815.1). Lineage (NCBI taxonomy): Eukaryota > Metazoa > Chordata > Leptocardii > Amphioxiformes > Branchiostomatidae > Branchiostoma > Branchiostoma lanceolatum. The sequence continues at coordinate 23,396,241 of CM068868.1, forward strand.
TAGTTTTATCAATCCATCTCCATTGCGGTCCTCAAGAATCTGGCAGGGGCAAGAGTAAAACATGGTTGGACAGTTACTGTTTATTGTTTGGTAGTTTCTCTGGTAACATTGCTTGACATGGTCTATTCTGCCCCATGCAGAGCAACCTACCCATTTTTAGCTATTTCCCAATGTGCTACGTGATGGTATATTTGTTATTGTAACCTTACAATGAAGAGGTTATTGTAAGTTTCAATGGGGCACTGGTACGGAGAGGACCGGTAGATCAGCGATGACAGACATGAGCACAAAACAGGTCAGAACTGATACAGTATGCTTCCCAGAAGATGTCACCCTGAGGAAGGGTGTGGTCTCCTTGCCATTGGGATGGCTACTAGTGGACAAGTCACAACTGAAAAACTTGCATATTTGATAAAAGGAAATAATAAAAGAAAAAGATTAGACATCTGCCCGAGTGTCTGAGGAAATTTTTGTTTGATTATATAGGACCATCAAATTGAAGATTCTTTGTGATTGCTACAAGAGATGTTTCATGATTTCAATTCATCATGACAGGTTTCCCTCAAAGTCGTAGTGTTGGTGATAACCTATCCGTGGGCTTTATTGTGTGCATTGATTTCTATTAGATGGAGAGAAACAAATGTAGATGCAGTGTTGTTGCCTTAAATCTGTGCTTGCATTCCTCAATTGCGTTAATTGCATTTTTTAAACATTAAGTACTTTGTAATTAAATATCGCTCTTGAATTTTACATGATGCCAGAAAGAATGTCATATAAAATAATTTGAATACACATAGAAAAGTAGAATCCCCAAATTTAAGTGGAGAATGTGCAAGTAAAGATAAAAGGGAAAAAAAAATACTCAAAAGTCATCATGCAACTACCCCAAGACTTCTAGGAATCTGAGAATCTGCTTGCATGGCGTTAAGGTGGCCACGTGTTGGCCGCCAGCCAGTTGTCGCCAGCGAAAGTTTGTTTAGCCTTGCCCAGCTGCGCCTGGTGTTTTTGTTATGACAAGTCTATCCAGTCAACGTCCTGAGAAGTCAGTAATCCTTGATTGAATCTTCCAACGGACAGAAACTTTAACAGTATCCGCATGGCCAGATATGTGAGAGCGAAACTCAATACTGCAGGTATGAGAGGGAACGTGCACCCTAATGGGTCTACTGTATGAAGTTCAGGTCACGAAAAGTTCACCTCCATTTTGTTACACCAGCGGCTTTGAAAACATTAAAGGGGTAAAGGTGTCAGCAGGTGGCCATGGAGGAGAGTGCAGCCTTTTTCTTTCTTTTTGGGATGATATCAACAACAACAGTAAAGAACGTTCAGTCACTATAGGAGGTCTAAACAACTCTGGACGACGCTCGTATCAGGCACAGGCCTCGTGGCCAATACGTCTGTTTGAAAGTTTTGACAGTGCGGACGTCGTCACAATGCCTGTAGCAGGTTTTTGTGTGTATGTTTACGTAAGCGATGTTTGTGCCTACCGCAGTAGAGGGTCGGGTTACCCTCGGTATGACTCAAACACTGCCTACCTGTCAGGCAGACTGGTCCTTGCTCAATAGCCAGAAAATTACATATTTCCTCACATGTTTTTCTTCAGTATTTGCTACATGAAAAGTGTGCCAACAAGGCATTATGGTCACAATATTAGCTTGACATACTAGACATAAAAAAAGGAAGAAAGTGGGAAAAGGCTTTTATCTATCAATTAATCAACTCTATCTACAGGGAAGGAACTTTTTGATAGACAAAAAGCCTTTATTACTTTGATTTGAGTTTTTCATAAGTCCAAAGCATGTTGCAGTCTGTGTTTCTATCCTGAAATATAAAACTTCCTACCGGGGACAATTGCACAATTCAGGCTGTTAAGTACTTGCATGATGTCTTCCTGCCCTTCCCTAGTGCTCCGGATGTATTTTCATGTTGTACTTTGAACATTGTTGGCAGTGAGTCATGGGAGGAATAAGGTTTTGCTTTGTCTTCGTTCCAACCAAAACTAAACAGGAAGACGCCGCTTTCGTGTGCCGGACACGCGTTTGGTAAGAAAGCAAAACAGCAGCAGACAAAGCAAATATTATCTAAGGCAAGCAGATGTGCAATCAGCACTAGGACAAATATGCATATAACATTGTAAGCTTAATTCCTGCAAGGTGAAAAAATATTTTTGAAAGACCATAGGATTTTAGAAAGTGTTTTGCATGTCTTTGAACTTCACATCAAGAATATTGGCCATTTTTAGAAAAAATGCATGTTACTAGAAAACCCAGCTTTTTACGGTAACGCATTGTCCAAGGATGCATTTAAGTCAAGGATATCTTCTTACTAATACAGAAGAGTTGATGACCATAAAGTATGAAATCTAAGTGTCATCCATTGCCAAGCTTTTGTTGAGTCTTTAGGAACCAATAACCACCGTTAAGAAAATTCCTTGGAAACGAAGCGTAGAAAGAGCATCCTGGACTGTTCAAAGAAATGGCTTAGATGTGTACTTTAAGTCATACACACTCAGTCTGAAGTTCCAAGTTTCATACCATCCACTTCGCAAAACTCCAATGGAAACATGCAGGGATAGGTGTCAGTAGTTCTGTTATGTACATTATCGCCACTTCTCCTTTGGGAACCTTAGAAATATCTTACACAAGGCAACCTTTTTCTTTGACAGGTGCTCCTGCAACTAAGCAATAGTTAGTGAAATCCATCCTTCAGGCATATACTGTTCACCTGTTCTGAGAAATGCATGCTGGAGTAGCAAGTCACAGTCACTTAGGACCAGGTCCACCAACAGAGACGGGTGTCTGCATATCTGTCATGGACACCTCTGCCTCAAGTCTTAGAATCAGTCTCTCTGAACAGGATAGGATACTGAGTATAGTCTTCCACTCAAGAAATAAAAGTGCTCTCTAAACCTCCTGCAAAACAGCTGTAGGTGCATTTTGAATCAGGAAATATTCACCTCCACTCCATCTGATCTATGGAAAAGGTACAAGAAGACATGAGGAACAAGTTTTTCTAATCCCATATTGCCCCCTCCCAAGGTTACAGCAAGGAACACGACGGACCTGGGTGCGTACGCCCCCCTGTACGACAAGTTGGAACAGCCGCTGGACCTGGTGCAGGAGGCGCTAGTTGCGCTGGAGCTGCAGGCAGGGGAGGACGTGCACATGGCCATCAACTGTGCTGCTCACGAGATGTTTGAGTTGGTAAGATAACATTCTACACACATCTAGTCCAGTCCTTCCTGCTGACGTCTACTGCAAGCTGCAGAAATTGAGGTGCATTCATTGATCTACAGGTGGAAGAGGTTGAAATAGGGAGGGAGGGAGAAAAAAATGGCACCCCTTCCTTTTTCATTGTGATCACCAGTTCAGGCAGCTTTGTCTCTCTAACACCTCTGTCTAGTCAATTCAATTTTGTATGTTACATTAGGGTCCTCGTGGTAAATAGTGATGGACTGATATGATACAGTACAAATCTAAAGCAGATTAATGATAAGACTTGTAGATAATGAAAGGTTGCCTTCCACCATCACCACTGCCACCCAGGATACTAGGTTCCTGATGGTGGGGAGGGTAAGTGTATGTTGACTTATGGTGATATATGAAGCACTCTTAGATGGACAGGACAAAGTTGTGCACTATAAGGGTGAAAGTCTTCAGTTGTGATAGCAGTTTTTCTTGAGCCATAGGCATCAGATGTTTCATTGTTATTAATCTGCTAAACCTTCTTGGTGGGAGTCAAGAGTAGCCATATGTTTAAGATTCATGAATATCATTTGTTGTGCAAATTTGTAACATCTTCTTTGGCACATAGGAAAAGGGCAAATATGAGGTGATGACTGGAACACAGAAGACTCCTGACGACATGGTGGACTTCTACAACGACATCCTCACCCGCTACCCGGGGGTCATCGCACTCATCGACCCCCTCAGGAAACAGGTGTGTGTGTGATGACAGAGCTGCAAACTTGGGATGTTTTCCAGTTTTATGATTAGATAATCATTTATGCTTTGATAATCAAAACACATGCATTTTGCTGACTAGTTTTTTAGCGCTTGTAGCACTCTATTTGCAGCAAAACATTACTAGTCATTATCCATACTGTTTTACAGTTTTATGATTAGATAGTTATCTATGATTTCATAATCATTTTGCTGTAGTTTTTGAAGGCTTATGCTAGTTATAGCAACTCAATTCCCAGCAAGACATTACTAGGGAGCATTGTCCATACTATGGTAATAGACTAGTGCCTTGCACAGAGTACATGGAGGTTATCAGTGCTGTAATCTAACATCAGGGCTAATAGGCTGGTTATGTTACATGTCACTTGTCCCCATATGTTAACACCCTGCTTGTATTGTAACACTAGACATGGAAGGCTGGGCAGTTCTCAAAATGTTCCCAGCAATGTCCAACAATAACAAGGAAGGACCAGGTGCACAAAACCTACACTCCTCTGACCCATTTAGATTTTCTTTTCCCGTGGGAACTACCTGGGTCCTCCCACTTTAGGCGGAGGGGACAGTTGTCATCACATATTGTCATACGCTGTAAAGTGTCAGTAATAAGACACCCGTACACCCCCACACTGGACAATACCATTGGTTTATGGTAGTATTTGAGAGACTCTATTAGTGGAGGTCTCCTCCATGGCCCTTTATCTCCAAGTGCTTAATGGTGTTTAGGGTAGCATCCATCACTTGTTCAGATCTAGGCTTTTATTACTTGTGACGCAGACATTTTTTCAGCAATGCATGATGATAATTAACAGTTAAGATGTGACAATGTATTGACCTCATAAACTTACTGACAATGATTTTGATCAGTGCATATAGTAATGTGGTCTAGTGGTTAGTGACCCTGCTTCTGGATGTTGGAACCCCAGTCATTGCTCATCTTGGAAATTGTTTGTTTGTTTATTTATTTATTTGTACAGCAATAAAATACATAATATGATTTACAATAGGTAAAAACAGGTGCAGGAGGTGTGGAAAAGTGCATATAGCTAATACTAGGCCTTCTTTCTCTATACTAATCAGAATTAATTATAATGTATAAATAATATTGCAATATTAAATCCCTTTACACCCTCTTTCCGACCCAGGACAAGACTGCATGGGTGAAGCTGACCCAGGCCGTCAGTGAGAAGTGTTACCTGACGGGTGACGAGGTGTACCCACGGACGGAGAAGTTCCTGGTGCAAGGCATGGAGGAGACCAGGAGCAGCGCAGCAGTCTTCTCCCTGCACAGCCTCACTACTGTCAGTGATGTCATGGATGCTGCCAAACTTGTGGAAGGTCAGCATCTTACGTTTAGTTTTTCTTTGAAACTTTGCAATATCAAGAAGTAATAAGAGGAGCTTTGCAGTTACACACTCTTCTTCAGCTCATTGAGTCAGATCTTGTCTTGGAGTTCTCTTGTCACATGACTGATGATGTAGACTATTACGTGACAAGAAACAGTTGTAATAGAGGTTTTGTATGCCTATTTCAACCTGCAGATATTGAAGATGAAAGTAGCACAGATTGCTACCGATTGATATGTATTGCTACTGACCTATTGTATCTCCCTGTACAGACGGTGGTAGTGAGGTGGTGCTGGCTGCCTGTCAGGGTGACACAGCTGACACTACGCTGGCAGATCTGGTAAGCCTGGTCGTACTACAGAGTTCATGTGGCCACATGTTTTGCCAAAAGAATGTTTCCTGGCCAAAAAAGGCAAAAGAAAAGAATATCAGACTTTTATAGGCTTTGGTCAAAGTGAAAGCTTACGTTGTTACATTTTGATCTTTTGAAGTCATTTATAGAATTGAAATATGAAAGTTGAATATACTCAATCATGATTGTAGTGTTATGTCCTATTGCTAAGTTTCTTACTTTCTTTTCGTTGCAGGCTGTTGGTCTGGGGGTGAAGTTTGCCAAGTTTGGAGGGCTGGGGAGGGGGGAGAGAGTGGCCAAGTACAACCGACTGGCTCAGATCGAGGCTCAGCTGGCAGATCAGGACAAACTGGCACCTCATGAGGAGCACAGGTTCCCCAACATCCTCCCCCCTCCCCCTCCTGAGGAGCCTGAGGGGGAGGCTGCAACCTGAACAGTACTGTCATTTACTGTTACTCAACCTGAGTATTACTGTCATCTACTGTTACTCAACCTGAGTATTACTGTCATTCACTGTTACTGTGTATTCTTAAACATCCAAGTCAAGTTACAGTGACCAATATGCACATGTATATGAATGTCAAACTTGAATCGTGCTTCAGTTTGAAGTTACAACAGAAATGTGGGGTTCTGGATCAAAGTTGAACTGGAATTGCCAACACATTACTCAAAATAAATGAGGGATGCTGACTATACACATAGATTTATAGAGACACCAAAATTTGAAATTATATGGCCCTACATGTATGGGTGCATCCACTAGCTTGTCGAAAATTGTACATATACATGTACGTGGAACCTTTGAATTACATTACATAGTATTACTTATATCTTCATGGTGAACTTTGTAATATGGTAAGAGTATGTATATATGGCTTAGGTTGCAACTGTTTCAATGAAATTGTGAGATTTTATTGTCTGGAGTAAAACTGTCAGCTATGGAAACACAGATAAGGTATCAATCTTGTTTTGAGTAATTTTTACTTAAGAGTGACATATAATATATTCACTGCTTGTGTTTCCGGCACAATATGTCCTAATTAGGCCAAAGTCTAATGTAATCGTCCACAAGCAAAAACAACAAGATTGCCAACATAAAAAGATGTTGCCATGGCGACAGTGGTCTCTGTTAACGTTTTCGTTTTTAATCCACATGCAAATAAGGACCTCGCATAATTTATCGCATAAATCATATCAGTCGATCACCTTCTCTACCAAAATAATACAAGTTGTCCAATGTATGAAAATCTTGTTTTCACAAAAAAAGATATTGTACCATTTCCTCATCAATTATATAATTAACTTCCAAATGGTGCAAAAATGAAATCCCCATCATTTACCACTATGGATTTATAGTATTTTGTCATTAATTATGCAAATTAAGTATCAATTTGCATAATTGATATCTATCGATATTTATCTTTTTCTCAGTTACATATGTCATGTGTTTGAGAGTCCTATAATAGAATGCAGCTGATTTATTAACTGTCCTCATTAATTATGCAAATCAGATATTGATTAGCATAATTAGCATATGATTATGTAAATCATCACTTAAGCTATCTACACACCAAAAATTATGATGATCCGTCATCCCCTTCTTGCGTTATTCTCTTTCAAAGTTTGAGTCAAAATCAGCTCCTGCAATTAAAAAAAAAGCCACTAGGGGGTCCAAATCTACAGGACATATTTTCCTAACAAAGAGCTATCCACCACTTAAAAATCATGACTATAGCATGTTCAGAAGACGAGATTTGAAAAGTGAAAGTTCCCCTGCAGTACCATAGATAGTTGCTAGGGGGCCCAAAATCCAATCATTACAAGGTCTCCCACAGACCTACCCACCTACAAAATATGAAGACAATACATCCAGGCATTCTTGAGTTATCGTCCCATGGACTTTCACATTCCTGTACAATTCCTAGAATTCTTGCAATCTGCACACAATATAGTAGAAATTTGGCTCGCCCCTGAGGCGTCGCCAAAAAGTAAGAAAAAAATCCATAACTTCTTGCACTATCCTGACAGTTAATATGTCACTTAATACTGCACCAGGGGGAGGGAACTAGTCTGTGACCTATGCCCAAGGAAGGGCAGTAGGCCAAAGTAAGTAAGTAAGTAATATGTCACAAAATTGTCACTAATATCACAAACTAACATAAACACAATCACACACATTTCAAAGTCATTCTCCTTTATTGCAGCTCCAGACCATCTGGGCTCACAAAAGCCCACCCACACATCAATATATAGTATACATGTACTATAGTACATATTCAGACGTAGGTACCATAAACACTAATAGCTACAAAATATTGCCATGGGGTTCAGAATGCAATTTTATAACTTTGACCTCCCTTGGAAAGCCACATGACATATCCCAGGCCACACTGTTTTACGATTTCTAGAAGAAGAGACAAAAATATGAACAAATTTAATTTTTATTGCTGGAGTCCCAGATCACATACTGAAGACTTGGCTGAATAATGTTTGTAGATAGTATATTATGCTCTATATGCCTTATATTATAAGAGCACAAAGATTGCTCATTCTTTCTCTCTGCAAAGTATGGCACGCATGAAAAGATCTACCTCTGAGGACTAAACATCCCGTCGTCTCTTGATCTAATACGTCCAGGTTTATCTTTTTTATAAATCAGATCAGCTAGCAACATTGTCAATCGGCTACATCAGCTCAATGTAAACTTTACAGATCTATATATTTACAGAAAGGCAATGATCATCAAAATTGATCAAATCTTTGCCAAAGTTATTTTTGATCTGCATCATTCCAAATTTCAGTTTCCCCCTGAAGTAACTTAGTTACCGATAATCAATACTTTTGTACATAAGACACTTCTTTAAAAGTGTGATCATCATTCTTAGCACTGAGACATATCAAATCTATGGTATATTTACTCTTTGATTTTATACTACACCTTGGCTGTTTAAAAACAACCGGTAACCCTTCTTTTCGGTTTCTTTTCACAGAGAAAAGCTAATTAAAGAAACAACTCTACAGTAATTAACTCTTATACTGCTGACTTATGTTACAACCAGAAATATGATGTACTGGTATAGACATCTGAAACCTGCTTGGAACTCTTGATCATTGAGCACACTGCATACTCTTTACCATTATTTAACATCATCACTAGGTGACACCATTTCTAGGATTTTCTATAGGATAGAACTTGTAGGATTTTACATGTGGCCTTATACACAATGGGAAATCTACCAGAAAACAAGCACCTTAAAGCAACACTTTTTCACATCATACTCAATGTATTCTCTGAAATAATCTACATAGAAGCTATTGCACTAGGTCAATGATACACATGCTACACATTAATTTATTAAAAATTATACATATAATTTACAATTTTAGCAATCATAAACTTACAGCATTCAAACTAGCTAGGATTGGTACATCAACTTCTTAAAGTACCTGTGAAATGGAATTTCTGCCATCATTCACATAAAAATTTGGTCTTTTCTGTACACATAGAATGCAATATCTGAATCATTTGTCTACTGTGTGCCCTTTTGCAGGGCGTATTGGCAATGGGTTGTGACATCACAGAGCAAGGAGTCCTTTCTGTGACATCACAGCCCATTGCCTAATTGTCCTGCCAAAGGGCAATTGCTGGAAAAATAGTAGAAATCGGCCAAATAGAGTGAATAGTATGCCAGGGGTAGTCCGCTATACAGTGAAGCTCAATAGACGATTCACGGAGCTTCACTGTATAGCGGACTACCCCTGGCATATTATTCACTCTATTTGGCTGATACTATTTTCCCAGCGATCGAGCGGAGCCTGGTAGAGGCTAACACAGAAGACAATTGATTTAAATATTGATAGATACTATATGTTTTCAGAAAAGAACAAATTGTTATGTGAATGATAGAGGTAATTACATGTCACTGGTACTTTAAGGAATCCCCAATAAATCCTCATTCCACCCCACTCAATATTTCATGTTTCACCAGCAACCATTGGGGAACTGAAGCATTAGCATTTATTAGGGCTTAATCAAGAAGGACTTTGTTGATGGGAAGAATTTCACAAGAAGATTGACAGAAATCATTGAAGGACTGAGCAGAAAATTGGTAGAAATTATGGAAATAAAACTTTGCACTACACCGCCCCACTACCTGGCCCTAGATGATGGACTCTTTGCAAGTCAGAATTGGAAATGCTCTCCTTGTCTAAGCAGTGCATCATAGATGTTTTCCTGAATATTTGGTAACTTTAACAAAATACCATCCAAGATGCACAGATCTTGGCAGGACAAGTGTTGAAAAACCCAGATATGCCCAGCACAGTACAGTACTGTACTAAGCTTTGTTGAAGCAGCTTCATTGAGCCATTCTAGTTAGAACACAGTCATTGGCTGTTTCAAAGTCCCATTATCTAGGTTTGAAACTGTCTACAAAGTCATGCAGGTTGCCCCTGGTGTTTGTTGAATTCTTACGAGTCACTCCCTCACTGAAAGACAAAACCAGAAAATTAATCAAGCTACACAAAACACGACTAGAAGTATTGTTCGAAGCTTGAGGTAGCAAAGTCCAAGACACAGAAACTTCTATGTAATTCATCATATATTCAAGGGATAATCAAAAGCATTGTTAGCAACCGTACTGTGCAAATGATATAAGCAGTAAAGTGTTGGCTCACCATCTATAGTGCATACTTAGCATCAGAAGCGTGACTTGGCCCTAGCAGCTGAACTAAAATGTGCAAAAAACAACTGAGCAAGCAGCAAGCAAAGCAACAGAACACCAACTGATTGTGCAACTACTGTCATGGCATAGCTATGTCAAAGCAAATGGTTAAAACTTAATCATGATAGTGTATTCTACAAACTACAAACCTACAAAAGTAAGTGAAAGTGATAATGACATACATAAGCCTAAATGTCTTACAAGATCAGCTGATATGGGGGTGTTGGGGGTGTACCTTCTAACATCTAATAGGAACCAAAAGCACCAGAAGCATGCCAGAGTTAATGCATCTTGAAGAGCTGGGCCACTCATGATTGTGTGACACAGAATGTAATTTGTCGCTTACCTTGATCGTTTCTGGTCCTCACTCTGATCACCATTTTTCTGCTTCCCGCCTGATTTGTCTGTAACGGTAATAACATGTAAAACAATCAGGTTATCTTAATCATTTCCTTTGATTTTCTCCCTCATGAATGAAACACATTTTGCTATAGCAGAAATCAACATGGAGGGAGTTAGACTGAAATTTAAGTACCAATGTTACCCTGTAGCTGCAAAGGGGAAGTGTGAAAATGTTTGACATTTGATGTTGGTCATGAGTACAAACCTGTTAATGCCCGTCTCCTGCTCATAGTGTTCATGAACTGTTTAGTGGCTTCGTCCATATTTTCTTCTATCGTGAATAGTTTGCTTGGCCGTCTACGGGGTGCGGTCTTTTTCTGCTGAGAGAATAGACCGTTACTACATGTAGTTGCAGACTGATAAAAGTTGGATAACAGAATTTATCTTATCAATCATGCAGAAACAGACCTAACGATAAAAAAGAGCTATAATCAAACACATCTTTAGGCACATCCTGCTTACCAGCATGCCCTGCAGATCCACAATGGCTGTGGGCTTGTCCTTCTGGATGAGGCCAGTCTTGCGCAGAGCGATGTTGCCCTTCTTGATTCGCTCCATCATCTCTGCCATGGCCGCGTCACGCGGGTCGTCTGGAGGGTAAAGGTTTTGGATAGTTTGCTGTTAAATTCCCGTGGGTCAAAACCTTGTTAAACCTTAGATCATAACTGAGCTTTATTTTGACTGGATTGTCATGCAGACTACTGTTGCTGTAGTTAGTCCTCTCAGCGGTCCAGTAGAGTGTTAGTAGGGAGAAACCTCCATAGATATCCAGTGAGTTAATCATGAAAGAGCAAATCTAAGGTTACACAATGGACCAGATTCTCATACAACGTCTCCATGTCAGACCAACATGACACCAACCTTTCTTCGGGAGTCCTACTGGCCTCTTCTTGCCAAGGATGTTGCCAAACACCTTCATGGGGTTCGGAGGTGGAGGTGGAGGTGGCGGTGGGGGAGGAGGTGGTGGAGGTGGAGGTGCCGCCAGCTTCTTCTTCAACTCCTCCAGCTCCTTCTCCAGCTCCTTGACCTTGGACTCAGCTTCAGCCGCTCTTCTCTGCATCTGGCTGGATTCTTCTGTTGCCATGGTGATGCCAGACTGTACCCTGCCCACCTTCCCTGTGTCACCCGTTGCCATGGTGACACCAGACTGTACCCTGTCACCTGTTGCCATGGTCATGCCAGAGTGTACTCTGTCACCTGTTGCCATGGTGACACCAGACTGTACCCTGTCACCTGTTGCCATGAGGATACCGGACTGTACGCTGCCTCTGTCACCTGTTGCCATGGTGACGTTGGAGTGTACCCTGGCCCCCGTCCCAGTGTTGCCTGATGCCATGGTGACACCAGAGTGTACCCTGTCATCTGTTGGCATGGTGACACCGGACTGTGCTCTGCCCGCTGTCCCTTTGTGAACTGTTGCCATGGCAACGCCAGGCTGTACCCTGCCCACCGTCCCTTTGTGACCTGTTGCCATGGTGATGCCAGACTGTACCCTGGCCTCTGTCCCTGTGTCACCTGTTGCCATGCCGACGCTGGGCTGTAATCTGTCCACCCTCCCTGTGTCACCTGATGTCTCTAGTTGCTCCTCTAATGCATGGACCTATCACAGAAAAACACACATACAGTTGTCTATCAGCTACAATACCTGGATCAGAAAATTGAATCACATACCAATAGTGAGCAACAAAGACTTTTTTGGGGGGAATCACAGTTTAAGCCATGCATTAGTCCATTTTCTGTCCAAAACACAAAACATTCTAACCAATGTTTTATAAGCATACCTAGTCATGGCAGTTTTGGAAGCAATAACCAGCGGTTTTCAAAAGGCCGCACTTAAGCATTAACTTATAGGACTTTGGTACAAAGCACCCTTACACTGCCTTGTCCCTACCTTTTGAACACGTTCCACATCTGCAAGTTCATCCTCAAGGTGACGTATCTGAATTAGATGGTACAAGGTAACATGTTCATGTGGCTGAACAGTAACATAAAAAAATGTATTTAACACAAAGACAGGAAAGCTTTGCCAAAAAATGGCAATTGAAAAATGATACAGATTGCAAATAAGTGATGAGAAATATAGCATATCAAAAAGCCAATACTGCTAGGAGCCACTGCAGATGCGCACAGTGGTAAAGGGAAAACTTTTGAAAAAGTTGGCTTTCCATTTCTTGTTGTCTTTCCTACCTTCTGCTTGTGCTGGTGCCTTTCTTGCTCCAGTGTTTTACTCAGAGAGTCCACTCTGTCCAGCGCAGACATCAGACGGTCATCTATGGTCACATGGCCTTCCAAAATGGCGCTCTTGTGTCGCAGGGCATTCCGCTCCTTTCGAATCTGTGTAAGGCAGAAGTTTGCAACACATTAAAGTCATCTGGATATCACGTTCACTGTTTTGAATGGCGGCCCAAGACATACACCACAACATAATGTAAGAGTTTATATTTTCAATTCAATCTATACAATTGGACAACTTTTTTTTCATAGAAATAATAGACGCTTCAGATGCCCTAGGTCATCCTTCTTCAATGATCGAAAATGAATGTTTACATAAGACTTTTCGGAACACGGAAAGTCTTATGTAAACATCCACAGTGTTCATTTTCAGGGAAACACTTATGTAAACATTCATTTCCTGGGAAAGTCTTATGTAAACATTCATTTTCACGGAAAAAGTCTTATGTTTGCATTCATTTCCAGGGAAAGTCTGATGTTGACATTCATTTTCGAACACTGAAGAAAGGTGCCGTACGGCATCTAAAATATGTGTTATCTCTGACAAAACTTGTCTAGCTGTAACGTTATAGATTGAATTGAAAATATCAACTTGCATTCCTGGATGCCTTATCTTCACAAACAAATGAGAGAACTAAGAGAAAATGCCAAGTAGAATCATCTACATATCCAGTAATTCTTCCGTCCATAATTCGCCGGCCTCCATCTTCAACCTGCTGCTATTCCTCGAGTCTACTGTATCTAATCCAAACATCCTCATAATCTTCTTTCCCCATTCATTCATTCATTCATTTCTCTCTCTCTCTCTCTCTCTCTCTCTCTCTCTCTCTCTCTCTCTCTCTCTCTCTCTCTCACCTTGTAGGCATAGTCCTCTGCGTGGATCCTGCAGCCCTTCTCCACCTCCAGTGTCTGCTGCAGATCTTCGTACTCCTCCACAACCATGGTGGACACTGTGGACATCATGTTGAAAATCAAACTTGAAAAATTGTCTTAGGCCACGAAACTTCTCAAGGCTGCCGATTAATGAAGTAAAGAAAACGCCACCCTTTTGAACTATCACTAACCGAAGGTATAATGCTTCATTGAAATGAGGATTTTGTTAAGTTTCTGAAAGGAATTTGTTGCTTTCTTAGAGCAGAATACTTATTCAAAGATTTTCAGGATGACAGCAAAGTAGATGTTTCCAGATATTGAGCATCTACCGACAAAGAGAAACTGACGACTGAGCAAGAGCAAAGATCGCACTCACCCCGCTTGAATTTCTTGACTACCTCCTCCAAGGACGATACCCGTATTTTTGCCTCATCGTGCCCCCTCCGTTCTTCTTCATACTGTAAAGTGAAAAGGCTGCATCAAAATCAACTAAACTTACCGCACAGCCATGAGAAGTTCAAAGTGATAGGTTTTGTACTTGTATACAAGGTGGACGTTCAGGGGAAGACTTGTCCCGCACAAGAACTGAGCTTTATTTCAACCTTCTTCGAAGACTTCCAGGGGCGCTGGCCCTTTTGGAAGGGTAGCGGTGATTTGCAATTTCCAACATGGGCCAAGGTTCTCTAATGCCGGAAGAGGGAGTTTTGCCGCGCCAATAAGCCTGCTTTCTGTCCAGTCGATGTTGGCGCGGCGAAACTCCCTCTCTCGGCATTATATTTATCGCGAACCCCCCCCCCCCCCCGGAAATAAACGCGAACGCTCCAAGAACTCTGTGAAGGAGGCTAGCATTATGTACGGTTAGACACCTCCACCGCATGTTGGGAGAAAGTGTCCTGATATGTAGAAGTTTGAGACATGCGCTTATCGGGGTAGCTACACCAACCATAAGGCCAAAACAGAAGGTTGTTCGTAGCTAAGACATAAGATCTGAAAATATGCCATATGCATAAAGAAATTCTTTGGATCAATGAACGCCCCAACTGCTCAGGCTTTATTTCGGCCATGGTGATGTCCTTGGTGCTGAAACCGCGCGCGCCAACAGGACCAGTTTCGCTGCTTTCAAACAAACTCATCTCTGGGTCGATACAGGGGTGCCTAAGTGTTTATACGAAGTTTATAGAATTTATACGAGTTTTACTGTTGCCATGCGATAGTAAGGGTCGCATGTATTCCATTAAACTTGTATGAATTCCGTAAAATCCGTATATTTGGGCCTTACACATGCCGTAAAAATCATGTGAATTCCGTAGAATCCGTATGCATACTTAGGCACACCTGAAATAAACGGCAGAAACCGGCCCAAATCAGGTGGATAATGAGTCAGAAGATACATAGCATCATTCACATTATTGTCTTCAACCTGAATCTAGCGAAGTGCTAAATCGCTACTTTCCTCTAATCCGCTGCATTTTCCGTCGGTGTGTTTTGTCAGAAACAAATTTACCAAAAATTGCTCGCTACAAAAAAGTATGACGAAAAACATATCCGTACAAATCAGAAGACATCGGCTTGAACATATCAGTTTCTGTGTTCGTACTATTTTGCTGGAACAACACCATAATAGGACTCCTATAGAGCGATCGAATTCGATAAACAACTATACTGATGTATGATTTAATTGTCCACGCGATTTTTCATACTTCACGCTTTTAGGTAAAACTTACCAGGGTTGGGAAACGATGCTGAGAGCAGCGAAAAGGAAAATACGGGATAAAGCATGCATTATTCAAAGTGAAACATGCAGTGAAATTCGAATTGCTAGCCGTGCGTCAGCGGAAAGTGATGACGTGTAAAAAGCAAGGTGAAAATGTGGGGGCAGGCAACGGAAACAATAACATAAAAGAAACGTGCAAGGAAGGTATGCCATCTTTTAAAAGGAAATGTTCACGACATTGGTAACTTTTCTAAATACGATAATAGTTAGATATGATACAAAATAGGAACAGTCTGTGAAGATCTGGTTTTTGTACTGGTCACGTCATTTTCCTGTGCCTTTTGGGAAGGAAACTATCTCACAAACTTTGTTGCACGGAGAAAGTCTGGTCAGCTACTGATCCAACATCTATGATCAACTACAATCATTTCTGGAATCAGCTAAGACAACTCTATACTTCTAATAGCAGTAGACTTACCCAGATATCTAGCTCTAACAGACGAGAAGAAAGTCTATACTGCCAAATTTTCATTCTGGATAAGCTTCATATTAAGGTATGTTAAGATCATCAACATGTTAACACACTAGACGATATGATAATGAAATCTTTAACGATAGATATCTAAAACTCTTAATTCTCTAAAACTCTTAAATTCAAGTTCTATTTTACACGTCTTCAGTTATTTACCTTTTCTCTGAACTCACTGGCTTCCTTCTCGGCGCAGTGTGCGCGGTCGTTGGCCACCGTCAGGTCGCTGCGCAGCTTCCCTACTATAGCGGTTAGAGCTGCGAAATAAGACAATAAGCTTTTAATACACGAAGGTATTAATCTAGGCTTCCATTTGGTAGGTTCAACAGCGGGAAAAGTCAGTGAACTTTTCCAGCCGCGATCCAGAATGAAAAGACGTTCTTCGGTTATTTTGCCTCATGAGGGCTGACTATAAGATAGGCGGCTGCAAAACTTCGCAACATGTATGTAAGGTGAAGTAAGAAAGAACCGGATTTTATAAACCTCGAGATCAATAACACAATGTCTGAAAATCAAACTGTCATGGAACAAGCTCGTTTATGTTACCATAAAAAAACAAGCTCCAAAGGGATCTTCAAGAGAATCAAAAGAAAACGCAAAATCTTTTTTTTTATTTCTCTAGATTTCTGATCGTATCTTCTTTCCTGGTTACGGCTCTATGTGGCCAATTTGGATCAATGCGTGGGCGGGAACACGCTTAAGTCTTTAACAGAATTCCATTAACGTTTTAGTTCAGATCTGATAGACTTAAGAAGGTCTCACAACCTATGCAATATCTCTTCTAAGAACAGGCGATTCAGTTGCTATGCGAGATATCAAGGCCACACTGGCAAAACAGCCATCCGCTTCTTCCTACGTTGGCGTCAAGATTACAAAGTACAAGCTCACACATGGGTTCTACGGGAAGTCTGGCTTACAACCCTCAGTTTTCATGATTAAACAACAACAACAATCGTTGCACACCTATGTAAGCACCCGCGCAAACTTCATTTAATGTTTACATGTAACTGTTAGCACTGTCTTACACAAGCACAAAATAACCATTCCGTTGGAGAGAAATGCGACAATTTTATCTTGAAGTTATACCAAAATGGCGGCCGTGCTAAAGACTACTTGCATCCATATTGGGCTACAGCTAGCTGATGAAAATGTCAACTCGAAGCCGACTTTAAATGTTACCAAGGCATGCGCAATAATGCGGTGATTTCCCATGTTACAAATATTATTTTCTCTTACGATGGGGATATCCTTCACAGAATAACGTGTAATTTGTGCAACAGTTTGTTTTGTCAAGACAGTTCCATAATTTACTGCCTTTCCCTCAATTTTTCCTGCGTCGAATAGTTCCTATAGCTTGTAAGAAAACGCAAATCAAAGAACATGTATCGCTGGAAACGATGGACTTTTAGACTGCAGTAAAGAAACCAATATCTGGCTTTCTGACTGCTTGATCAGAGTCTTTTTCGAAAGGATATGTTAACATAGCCTATACAATTCTGCGGGAACGATGGCAACTGTAAGAATCATTGGTCTAACAGGGTGGGCTTTGGCTGGTATTCCTACAGTGTAACGTTAGTTCAAACATCACAATAAAAGCACGACGATCGATGTTGTTGGAGACAAATGTAACCAAGGTTACTTTTAAATCTGTCCATTTTCCTACGGCGAACACCATTAGGTAGCTGTCCTGATTATGCAACTTTTTTCCTACGTATATATTAGCAAAAGCAAGGACTCTACGAACCCATGTCTCCTGTACCTGTCACGTGAACCTCGTGATACTCCAGCTTCTGGATGGAAACGTACACCTCCGGCGTGCGAAACATAGACGTGAAGAACCACTTCGGGAACTCCTTGCCCTCCATTTTACTCCACAATATCGCTTAGTTCTATTTAGCCTACGCCCTTTCTTGTCCACGAAAATGGTGCAGAACACCAGACTGATTACTTCAGCATATTCATATCTTCCACATCCAAACCTGCGGCGTTATGCAGAACCGAGCTCTCTGATTGGCCCAGGAATAACATGGATGGTAGCAAAGAATGAGACTTGCGCGTTCGGCACGATTTAGGCTAGCACATGCACGTAGTTTGGAAAAATAGTCCTTTTCCGTTTTTTGCGTGTCCACAGCATTTTAAAAACCTGTCCCATGAGCTACATATATGTCAACTTATTTCTAAAGGGGAGGGTCTTGTAATCTCCAATCGGGCGAGTTGGATACTGCTTTGGCCCTTTTAATACTGTCTAACCACCGGTAAATCTGCTTACAGATTAGAGGTCTTGCTCGCAAACGCCCATAGCTATAATAGTCAATGGCCTTTAATAAACTGTAGTAGCCTCATACATACATACATCTATGTATATTTATATTATGTAGTAAAGTGATCTTTCTGTGGAGCGTTGATAGCATACTGAGGGCGCTGTGTGTGGTACAGTATCAATCTCCTCTAAGATGATGCCTAGGCCTGGAGATTATGATCTACAGTACGTAAGAAAGTCAAAACGTCGTTAAAGTATTGGCTGAATGTTAACTTAAGTTAAGTCTTTCCGTACTCAGGGATGGTTTGGTGAACAGTTTGTGATACTTAAAAACAAATATTAATACAGATGTTGTTGCCTCTAGACATTGGACGAGCATCATAGAAATAAACTGTCTGGAACAAATCAACTTTGCTACGATGATACTATAAAAGATCAGAGTCTAACGCAAACTATGGACACACAAGCAAAGACATAACCATCAACACAAACCAGAGTGAAAAAACACCATCTCTAGTAACAGACAACAAATCAGAAAGTTTCGGGACGGGTCTCACCAGATATCCGGCTGTTGAGTTCGCTGATTTCCGTGGGTTCGTGGCGGTTCTCGTTAATGGGCACCCTCCCTCCGTGCTCCAACAGGAAGCCTTGACTCACCCGCTTCAGCACCTTGTTCTCCTGCACCATCTGGAGCAGAAGTTATGGGAGGGTGTTTTAACAACCAAAGAGCCAGTTTTATCGGACAGATTTTCAGCATTTGTGAACGTGTATGTACGTAAGTAATCCAAAACTGGTAAAAATACGTCGAAGCGTCTCTCTTCAGGTGTTTTAACGCCATCTTGTAATGACGCCTGACGTCTTAGACCTTGCCCATCATTGAGTTTCTGTTGGCCCTACTGTTAACGTTTACAACCTGACCCCTGACCTTTGCAGCGTATCTCTCGGCTTCTATCCGGCAGCTCTCCTGCACATCCAGCTGCGTCTGTATCGTCTCGTAGTCGTCCACTAAGAACCGGGAGGCTGGGGCAGAACAAACAGCGATGGTCTGTTATTCAGGTATTCAATATCATGATTCAGATAACCGCTTTCACATGTATCACGCAAACTCTCGGGTGACCCATCCGCTAATAGTCTAACGCCGAGAGTCAAACTTTTTGGCCAAAAATGCGATGTGGACAGTCAGGACATTCGACCGGACTCTTCCTTCACCACAAGCTTGAAGCAAGTCCGATGCGGTACGCGGTATGGGTATTATAGGTACATGCAATCCATATGTAAGAACGACAACAACAAAGCAATTATAACAAAAACGTAACTTTACCTCTTTTCAACTTGCTCAGCTCCGCTTGAGTTTCCTGTAATTTTCCCACAACCTCCATATACTGGCGGTTTCGAAAGACACAGAAGACAAAGGAAATACATTCATTGTTATTAGTAAATATGCAAAACACGAGGAAAATGAGACAAAAATCCAGTCGCATCACATATTTCATGTCAATTTTCATTGTTGATGATCTTCATTTGTGCCATCTACTATTGGACACAGGTCCATTCTACAACTATTACAGTCTACAAACATATGTATAATGTCACATGTTGTTAAGTGTGTATTTAGGAACATTCTGTCGTTGCTTGTCACTGTTGAAGCAGATGATGAAGATGATAAGAAGGAAGATGAACCAGGTGACGAATATGATGATGTGGCTAATTTATAATAGCACAGAAGATGGAAATGAAGACTACATAACTACGAGAGGATAATGAGGACGATGAAACGCTTACGATGCTGGTAACCATGTTAATCATGCAACTAGCGATGACTTTATCTGGCGGTAACTTGTACTGTAATGTTTGGCTCTACATTATCTCTGTCGGCACGTGTTGTCCATCAGGCTAGTTCTTACCTGGCTCTGGTTTTGTTCGTAGCACCATCTCAGGGAGTCAAACTCCTTAACTGCTGCAAAAAAGACGCACTGGTAGTGAGGACAAACGAACATTTATCACGTCATAAGTAGTAATGATGTTGCTAGAATTGTGTTAAACTTTCATTGGATTGAACAGTAAAAACGTCACGGCATTTTCTCGCTACATTTGCTGTTAGTCGTTAGCCAAGTTAATTAAAAACTGTTTGTTTTTTCTGTCATCACCAAACCCAACATACACCACTAATTCTCCCCATCCCCAATCTCTCACCTTTAGCAATAAGCTCCATCGGGATGGGTCCGTTGTGGTAACCATCCGGGGATCTGTCTGTGGAAGAAAATATGATTTCAGTTCAGTTAAACCGCAAACTGCAATCTGTACTGTTATCTTTTTGTCTGGATTGTCCTCCCTCTTTGCTCTTGCTCAATGGTAATTTCTGCTATTCCTTAAAGTGTTCATTACACTATGTCGCTAATCAACCCTTTCTTCACTGACTCACTCCCTAACTGACTGACTGACTCACTCACTCAGCCGCATTCTCACTTACCTGCACGCCCTACCCATCAATCAATAGATTGATCATTGAATCCAACTTTCATGCATTACTTAGTTATTTATTGATCTATTGATTGATTAATTGATGAATTTATTCATTCATTCCTCTGTCCATGACCCCGTACCTCCCCAGCTGAAGGTGTTGTCTGCCATGGCGCTCCTTGGCCTGGGTCTGCGGGACCGTGTGAGGGTGTCCTGCGGGGAGGGCACGGGCGAGATGGAGGTTATGGACGTGACGCTGCCCGTGCTGTAGCCGGTGGACGCCGAGTCGGACTGGGTCCCGCTCTCACTCGGAAGTTTCTCGTCTGAGGGAAAGTTAAGAGACAATTAGGTTTTACAGATAGCACATTCCAGAAACATTCTAGTGTCGTTCTGAAGTAGTTCAAGTTTGTTCATACTTAATAGCTGGATCTTTATCTCTTAGCTGCAGGCATCAATAAATGCCAAACTGTATTATACAGCATATTGAATTAGTAAGTTTACTTCTGGTGTTTTGCCACACTATCAAGAGCCTCCATTGCTTCTGAAGAGAATAGACAACACCGCGCTTGAGCTGTATCACAGTATCATCTCATAATGACAGATAATGATCAGCGATTGCCCAACTCGCACCGTGTATGCGATTATGTCTCCACTGCTGCGGGAGTTTAAAGAGCCTGTCCGACCACAATACTGTGGGCTAAACGGACAAAACAGCCACCCAATCATCATTAGTGCCAATGACAGTCCTTTGCGACTCGTCTTATGTCGTGGAATTTTTCACAAAGGATTCTACACTTGGAATTTTAGTGAACCTTAATGCTATCTGGTGATTTCCTTCTCGATCTTGTTGGCATTTTGCATAGTGAGAATCCCTTTTGATTATGAACCGTAACATTCACATCGCCATTTGCGCTAATGTGTGTTCGTTCAAGGGATGACAATCAACTGTTTTCATCCAAATTTCTACCCCTATACAGAATCTGATACAAGATAGATAATAGGAAACGACTGACATTCAATATTCGCGAACATGAAATAAACCCCTACTTTCTAAACTTTAGATACTCCCCGAAGTTGGTGTGTACATGTGGATTAGATTCGGGCCGGGATGCCTGTGTCGTGTGCACATTCCGGTGCGACCAGGCAGACTAACATCGCCCCAAAGGGCAGGTTTATCCCTGCTTTGTTACCAATCAATGGGGAAGGGCAGTACTAGTGACGAAAAGGTCACGCACTATTTGCCAGCCATTGTAATCTTTACTTCTGACGGTCAAACCTTAAATCGATATGTGACTCTTTGAAACTTTGCTGAAACTTTCGAAACTATGTCTACATGTCAACCACGATGGTTGAAAGACACAGACAACAGTTCACATGTTTTCAAAACGAACATATAATGAATGCCTGACTTTTTGATAAATAGTTATGAATGATATAAATCTAGTGACCCTGCTAGCAACACCAATGCAAATAAAAACGGTCTTATTATATGACAAATATAATCCTTTCCCGGTAATGTTTGACAAATCCCAGTGAAGGAGTAAAGTCACAGGATTGCTTTGCTCCTTCTGACTGATTACGTCACCTCAAAGCGCTGCGCACACCTGCCCAACACATGAGTAATAGTAGGTCAAAAGTAGGTGTGGCTGTTGATATAAATCTTCGATATCACATCACATCATGTCATATCGCATCACATGACATATACATAACGTTTTATATAAATCTATATAGTCTACGTGAGGGAACGTCTGCTGGTACCACAACTGTAGAGAAAGAAGACAAAACACAAAGTCTTTGAAAACTTCATCAAACGGTAACGTTATACATGATATCAAAGAACTTCGATAGCCCCCCTCCCATCTTCGCCGTTCTGATACTAGGCGCGCGTAACAGTTGTGTAAACAGATATAACTTCCGTGTCAGTGCACACCGTGAATTATTCGTATTGGTAATTAGCAATTTAGATGCTTACAAGAAGCGTTCTTGTGGTTTGGACTCTACACATTTTTTGCCTGAAAGAAGGGGTATTTCAGACACAAAATTTGTAGAATACAGTCATTGTAGCAAGCATTCACATGATTTCGTCAGAGCTCCTCTGACCACTGACAATTGAAACAGGAATACATCTCCCTTTTTTAAAGAAGTTTAAAAAAACAGTCAATGAAACTTTTTTGAGTATGACAGGAGTTGGATTAATGATGCTGTCACGTATAATGAGATAATAGATATATCAATAAGCGGTATGACCCTGTAATTTGCTCAATCCCAAAGGAGACCAGATTGCGATTGGCTGTAGTTACAGGTTTCTGCGTGGATTCCAGATTCGACCTTTAATAAAGTATGACAGAACAGGTTCTATGTGAATAGGAAAGCTCAGTAGATAATACGAAATCCCCAAGAGGAAATCTTCCTGTTGTTGAAAAAAGACGTTCTGTTGTGGGAGTCTCTGAAGGTTCACTGAACCCGAACGACATTCACACGCAGTGACCTTTCTCTCCATGCTGAAGTGTGTTGTTGTGAACGCCATTCCCTTGTTATATAAGGAAAGCGGAATGGAAAGCGGCATAAACAGCAGCGTGTATAGTTCCTTGCGAGGTTTGATGGAGCATAACTCAAAGGTTCTTTTATTTACACCTTGAACAAACTGTGGACTAGTAGTCTAGTAGTACCCAAAACGATACCTCGTTAATATGTCAGCGCAATTAAATGTAGTATGTTAGAAACCAAAGGTAGTAAAAATTCGCTCATCTTTGAGAACAAATCTAGAGACCCCGAACAAAATAGCGATTCTTAACCGATCAGCACGGTATCGTTTAGAGTTGTTTAGTTGCATATTTCCTCATTGTCGTTTTGTTTACTGATACTAAAGCTTTGGGGTCCAGGTTCTAACTCACTAAACCGTGTTACGTTTTGCTAATGTATTGCTAGTGTTCAGTACGGGATATTTTGAAATTCCAATTTTGATATATAGTCCTGACGCTCCCGTATCATCGAATATCTTACGAATATAACTTTATACTTGCTAAATAGTAATACTTCTCTCATAATGACTTCTATCGATGGTTACGTTTAATGATCTTTAGTCCCGGTGCTATGGCTATATGTAACCATGTAATTTTAACGAGAAAACCCAGTAATCAGCATTAAGCTACTGGATAGCCTTTTCTTACACAAGCGCGATGTTGTTTACATCAGCTTCTAGCTCGGTGAGAGCGTTCAACTGTTGGATTGATGCTATTCATTTCCTCTTTTGTTGAATAGCCTTATCTACCTACATTTGTAGGATGTTCGGCATTACTTGTAAACCTAAGGCATGCCGACAAGCTTTTCCCTCACGATGATTCGGTCGAAGTAACCATGTATTAGACAGGTGATGCCCACATTGTCAGATAAACCATTACACATAAAAGACGAACAAAAGTAGCATTGAAAGACTGGTACAACAGCATGTGTTGAACAGATACTGATTCTGGGAAGTGATCATTGCGTGACGCGTGCCGAGATTGTGGCGTTGATGTCAGAGGGTCAAGGGGGCGTGTGGCTGAACAACTCACCATCGCTGCACCAATTTTACCCTAAAGTTCAAAGATGTTTTGGTAACAGTTGCATATTGGTTGTGGCTGTACCAAGTCTAGTTCAAAGGTTTGGGAATATCTTTAGATCGCCTGCCACTTGTCACATAGCGAAAAACAACCAGGCTGTATCAACAGTTAGTTGATAGCTTGTCCGCGACTGATCATCATGTACTGAAAATTTCGCTCATCACAACAGATGTCGGGGTGAAATATTCTAACAAATAACCCCACGTACTCTGTATATGGGAGGGCACAGACTGGCACGGCAGGGTCACAGCCATTTTATCATGGAGGCCGGGCAACAAATAAACGTCTCTGACAGATTTTAGTAACACACCTGGACGAACACCCATGATACATCAACATTGAAGAAGACCATGGTGATGTTAGCTCATCTGCAGATCTTACGTTCCTACGACTCTGTTAACTCTTCGTGGAGGAATGTGTGGTTTAGAAGGTTGGCCTAGCTATGTCACATGATGCTTGAAGCCAGCTAGACAAGGACACTTACATGAGCCGGTGATTCCGTTGAAGTTGTTGCTGTCATTGGGATGAAGGTACTCCCTACTGGAAGCCCTGCTGACCGTACTGGACACGAAGGTGTGTGTGAACATCGGGCGGCGGGCGTCCGAACCGCGGATACACGCCAAAAGGTGTGATGTCTTCCCGGGGTTTGGCTTTCAGTTCTTTACTGTTGTGTCATGCAGACGACTTCCTCTCCAGATTGTGAGGTGGAATTGTCCTGGGGGGAACGGCACATTGTGACGTCATACCTGTTCAACAACTTCGCCCTGCATAATTTAAGCTGGAGAATACCATAAAACGAACATAGGGGTGGTTTTGTCTGCGCGAGTTTTCAAGAACATATTTTCTTGCAGATCCTAAATTATGAATACTACATGAACGCTTTTTTGAAATATCTATTCTCAAATACAACATTAAAACTTTGTTAGGATCGACGCTTTGCGCCAACATGATGCAAAACGCGGAGTCGCCAACCGACACACCCCGTTGTCTCGACAGTTGTGGTATTTTAGAGGTCCGACGGGTCTTGATACCAAATGCGTCACCGTAATTTCAGGAGTATCACGTCGGTGCCGAAATCTCAAAAACTATTTTTGGCAGATGTTATTAACCATGACAACAAAAGGCATGAAGCAAGCAATTTTCTGAGTCATCCACAGTATCATTGTACTAAATCGGAAAATTGCTCCTAAACTTAATGCGACTTGTAAAAAATTCTTAAAACTCGCTTTAGTTTTACAGAGAAATATTGGTTTCAAAATATTTCGCGACAATTATACGTGAAAGTTAAAATAATACAGAAATGTATTTGATTACTATGACACCATTACTCATACCATGACTGAATTGCTCACGTTGCTTTTACCAACTGTTACGTTCCTTTGCTTTGATACAAAGAAAAATGGACGTTCGTTCCAACGGTCTTTGAGATCCTTTACAATGTTTCAAAAGCCATTTTCTTGATAAATATGTTGAGGAAATTATTGAAATTCAAATTTCATCTACAACTTCTCCTCAGTGCAGGAATCTTGTGCAAGAAATTGCAAAATATTCTTACCTATAATTCAAATACATGTAACGTTAGTAGTACGCAAGGACCAATGCTCAAATGTGCAAAAGAATCGACGGTGTAAGAAACGGATTGTAAGAAGTACAGACTCATAAAAAAATAGTAATCTATACATGTGATTCAAGAATCAAAAGCTAAGATGAAAATGATATAAAACTATGCAATTCAGCCTCCGGGTTATCGAAAGGGAGAACAACAAGATGGCTTTTCCTGATATCTTTATGTGTAATGAAGGCGAGTCCATCTGATGGAAGGGAGGTACATGTGTGCCGATTTCATTACATTTTTTTCTCATTTCAAGGCATCCTCATTTGAGGTGAAGGATGATGCTTTTTCAAGTAGCTAGTGGTAGTGCAATGCGGCTTTGCTTTGGCCAAGCACATCAGGTCATCCCTACTCTTCTGGATAAGTGTGTTGGGTTCTTTTAAGTGCAGAGGTTTGACGCTTGAGGCTAATGCCTGAAGCTCCCTCATACACGGTGCTGCCGGCTTTACGTCATCATCTGAAATGACCAATGCAATCCCTTACAACATGTCCGAGCTGTAGTCAACCCCTAAGGATCGAACTCGGGCCCTTGGATCCACGAATTTGTATCCAGATGGCGAAGCAGCGGGGTTGCGTTACCGCTTGCGCCATGGGGACACTTTGGTATATCTAAACACCTCCTTGATCTAAAATATCAAATAACATCACAAACTCAAGAAAGATGTATATAAAAACAACTTTATTCACCTAATATAAAAAGCAAAAAAGCAGCACACACTAAAACATATTTCCAAACAAATTGACACCATCTTACTACCGTCCTCTTTTAAACAATCAATCAATGTAGTTTTTCATTCTGATAACACACAACCCCCAAGAAAGGTTTGGCTTTAAGTAGTTGTGGTACAACTTTGGTACACAAAAGAAGGTAAGTAGCTATTGCATTACCCAATTGGCCAAGGATCAGTAGTATTTCATATTCATTGTTTCCCAATAATCTGAAAAAAAAAAACCCTCACCAATCACTGAGAACCAAAGCTGGCATTAATGTTGAACATGTTTACATATCTCTGATGAGTTCTCTGCATGGAAAGAGTTTGGAAGGCACACGGACTATTCTTGGTGGCAAGTTCTATGACATCTAAAATTGTGGCAAGTGATATTCCCTGAGCTACAGTCGCAGTGAATCAAATATTGTAACTGTGCTATGTTGGCTCTGCATCTAAAGAAGAACAAACAAATTTTATATCAATTTCTTGCAAAACTAATGATTCATTCATATTGATTATCTGTCTTAATATATTAAGTACCTTCAAATATGAATATTATGACATTTTCTAAACAATTAAGAAAATAATTTCATACTACATATTTAGTTAAAACGCATAGGCACACTCAATAAATTCTAAAGTGCTGTATACACTAAAGGCAGTTGCATTTTGCAGACACACTAAGGCTGTTCCTGTCTTGTAGTTGCCAACTAATGAACAGATATTATTATGATATGCTTAATTCACAAGAAAACATTCATAACTAGTTGTTCTACAGTTCAAAGAAATGTAGATGCAAAATTATGCTAAAGAAAGAACTGAGTCCTGTCTCAGACTAAACATGATCATGACAAAGGCACTGTCAAGATTCCACATTCACAGTTCATGATAGATATATTTCTAAAACATGTTCATGTAGTACCACAAGTATGTTTGTTATGATTGGTTAAAACCTGACCAATGACATGGCACTGCTACTTTCTTACTGTGATTATTAGTTAAAAGCTGGCCAATCGCAGGGCATGATTTCCACATCACTACAAAACAGTTAGGGCATGATTTCCACATCACTACAAAACAGTTGGACTACTCCATGCAGTTATACTACTGCAAATAAGTTTTTTTCAAGTACCTCCTTGTTTCAAGTTTTGGAGTTGTCAAAGATGATAACTGCACTTAAAAAGGTATTTTCAAATAGTTCTATGCCCTTTCAATTGTCAAAATTTTGTCTATCTTTGATGACCTTGTCTGCTTGGAATTTGGATGCTTCAGTGTCACCATGGAACTTAACAGACTGGCAAAAACATTTAATGTCTTTTGCTAATTCTACATAAAATTAGCTAACATCAATAATATAGTACAACTGATGCGTTACAGTGATGTCAGGTTCATATAATATTTTCAGTTCAGTTTCGGGAAGTAAGAAAATTGCTATATTTACATGTCAATGCAGATATGAAGCTGCATATTCATACAATTCTCACAAAATTGATATCGCTTTGAGACAACATTATGTCTCATCAGAGTGTATCTGATTCTCAACAGTGTGAAATGTTAATAGCTATCCATCCAATTTACATCCACCAGGTATTTCCAGATATTCCCATAGGGTGCCTACAACCTTTCTTTTCAAAATATATATATTGTGATTTCTCATTCCCCAACCAAGCCCAAAACACCCCACAGTTCCCAACATTTTTGCTGTGCTGTCCATCCCTCTTAATTTTCTAACACTTTGTAACAATGGAAATTGCATTTTTCTGCTCATTTCACAAAAATATGATCTTTACAGGTACAAATGTTTTCAAGTGGATATAAGAGAATATTGTAACAGTCGTGGCTGGAATTTTCGTCCCAAACCACAGGTTTACCATTGCATATTTTGAGCTTAATGATCATGATAATAGTTGTAGCTGACAGTGACCTAGCCGGCACATCAACAATATATGCCTTTGTAGTTTCTGTTTGCATTTGAAGTGCAAGGTAGAAAGGTGATAGAAGTGCCCACTTTTGGCATCTTTTTATATTCTAGTAATTTTGAAGAGACACTTTCCACCGGTGACTTAAAATTTGCAATGACGCTCGTAATTCGAAAAATCTAATTAACCTTAAGTGTCTGATCTCAACTTGTTGGTCACTGTAAAGCCTTACATGTCAACTGGAACATCATGCATCCCTCCACAACATGGTATCTTTATACCTCTTATTACTTTAATGCCCGGCTGTTGCAGTGATGTCTGACTTAAAAGTTAATTAGGTTTTCCAAACTGCCAGTGTCTGTCCAAATGTTAAGTGGCCAGTGTAACTGGAGATCTGTCAACACCATGCTAATGAGTTCAGAGTGCTGGACAGTGTTCCTGCTTCAGCAATGTCGTGGTTTGAATTCTAACAGATCTTCCAATTGATTCCATTCAAAATTTTCTACAGGATCTGAAATTGTCACAAAAATATTTTTCTGTGGGAAATGTTCCCAGCAGGCATGTTATGACGATATTCAGGAAGTTGGGATGACCTCTTCATCATGATCATGCGTTTGTCTCTCCAAACTCCACAGGCTCATACAGGCTGTCCTCTGCACCACCTTGGCCCTCTGCACCATTCGCTGCCTCCGCGCTCTCTTTAGCCCCACCCTTAGGTACATTGTATGTCTCCTGGGCTGTGCTGTCCCCACCCTGGGGAGTGTTTGTGGGGCTGGGAGGGTTGTCCACATCTTGCTCCTGGCAGGGCCACTCTTGACTTTTCTGTTTGATCTGGAAGGGTGCAATTTTTGATCAGGAAAGACAAACATCATGACTTACTTGAAAAATGTTTATTACAGAATTGGGGTGATAAAGTGATGAATTACTACAAATCTTAAACAAATATTTCAAATTGGTGTGCCCCAAATCTGGATATACGACAGGTGGACATCAATGGCTTCTGCAGTCTTTTGATTGATACCTTCGCCAATACAAATGTAAATGCATAGAAACGCTCACAGCAGAAAGTGCCAAAAAAATAGAATTTTCCATGCTATGATTGCAGATAATTGCATTATTTCCACGGTACTGAAAACCTTTCCACTCACAGTTTTGCTTTTGCGTGGAGACGGGATGGGCTTTGGTGATGGTTGGCCGGGAGAGACAGGACTTGGCAAGGCGCCGTCGGGTTTCGGTGTGACGGGCTCCTGTTCCTCTGCGATTGGTTCAGGTCTGATTGCAACAGAGCGCTGGGATGGAAGAACTGGCTCTGTAAGAGAGTGGAAAAGAGCAAAGACTTGATTTGCTTACAAAACACAAATGGAAAATATGCTAATAAGAGAACATATTTCAATCTGCAACTACAGTGGACTATAAAAGATTTCTCGTTTGTCAGGATCCTAACTGCTTTGCTTAAAGTTTAGACAGCATGCAAATGAAAGAGTGTGCACGGTTTAAAAGGTACCGGTACTATTGTTTAACTCATGAGAATTGTTTCTGTAATAGAACCTTTTACTGCATTTTAGGGTTCAATCACAATTTCATTGTTTTATGTGAGCATTTGTAAACATATATAGAACAACAAGGATGTTAAATTGAAACAAATTCTACATTATCTTTAAGTACACACTGGGCCCGATTGACTTTTGTAAGTTTTGAGTAAGTACCAGATATCTTCCTGAGCGACATTTCCTGCGTCCTGTCTGTGATTTGCCTCCTCTTCTGAAGAGTTTTCATCAGCTCATTCTCCTCATGGACAGACTGGGGCCTGCCTGCTTGCTTTATAGTCCTCTGCAAATTCAAACATCAAGTTTTGCAATTTGTAAGGGTTTGTAGTGATCTATTACTGTATGATAAACATTTTTAGGGTTAAAATGATGTAAGAGAAACAAATCATGAAACCATGGAAATCATATACATGTTGTAGCTGCAATCAACTTGATATCTATGTTAGTAGGTCTACATAAGTCTGTCATTTCTGCACATATTTGTACATTTCACAGGGACTGAAGTAGCACACCACTGGTAAAAAAGGAAGGAAATAGAGAAAAGGCAATAGAACTAAGAACTAAGAAAGTGCAACAAGGACTGTTTGAAAGATGACTGTAACATACCCTTTTCTGCTTGCAGGTACGCAGGAGAGCAAGTGGAGAAAATATTGTTAAGCCAAGTACTGTGGTAACTTAGAAAGATGGAATCATAATACCTTTAAAAAAGGTATACCGATTCCACGGTCCCAGTTGTTATGTGTTTACATGTACATCTGAACTGTTTTAAAGAAAAAAATGTAATTCTGTCACCAAATATAACATTAAAGGCCAAGAAAAAAGCTACATTTAAATCCCTACAAAGACACACAAGACTCACCAACAAACTTGTCATCTCCTTAATGGCTGAATCCTTGTTTTCCTTCTCTTCCTCTTCTTCATCCTGAAAAGAAAACAGACCTGTACTGTGAACATGCAATTTGCAAGTGATGTCAAGATCATAACGATAGACTGCAATGGCTATTGAATAAAATTACTCTTTGTATGACACTATATATGGGACCCATGGTGGCTGTTATGTTAAGTTTCACCCCAGAACATAAACAGTAGCTTCCAAACAGTCACAAAAGAAGTTGAAAATTTTTCTTAATGAAAAAAGCAGTTGTTATGGCTGCAGCAAAAAATTGTAATTTCAGCAATATTGGCCAAATGTGGGTCTATATCTTTGCCTTATTGTGCATAAATATTTGTAGTTGTTGTGAACATTCAACACACTACATGCCTCATCAGCCCTAAGACTCACCCCAGATGTTCCGGTCAGTCTGGTTGGTCGAAGTTGCACCTTCCCTGACCTGATCCTGTCCATCATCTCTCGCATGGCGAGTTCTCTTGGGTCCAGTTCTGGGATCAGACACAGGTGAGACTGGTGGTTAATAGCTCACAGATGTGTGTTGGACAGGGCTTTGAAATTCAAGCTAAATGCTAATCTGTTTCATGGAAATTTCGTTGATATGTTAGCCCTGTCAAATATTGCATCATGAGATGAGATGATCATGTTCTCTTACAGATTTCTTTGACTATCGTCTCTTGGATGGACTGAATCAAATCGAAAATAGCCAGCAGAATCAGAATTTAGCAGCAGAGCGCCTGATGTGTATCAAACCCATGATTCTAGGTGGAATTTGCCTAATGCCTGCAATATGTTAGCCCTAACAAATCTTGCAGCATGAGAAGAGACAATCATGTTCTCTTAGTTTCTTTTGCTATCATCTCTTGGATGGATTGAATCAAACAGAAAAAAATAGCAGAGTATGAGATACAGCAGCAGAATGGCTAATGGAGATCAAACCATGTGGTGCAGTTGACTAGTTGACTGCGTCAGCAGGTGACACACCTGCACCAGGTGTACATACCTTTCTTGACAGGTGATCCTGACAGGTAGCATGGGACAGGAGGAGAAGGAATTGTGGATAGTTGTGAATGAATTAGGGACTTACAGATCAGGTCTCTAAGAAATATGTCAAGAAGACAAGCACCCTCCAAAAACTCCCCCTTGCAGCTTTTCTTCAAACTACAGCTTCTTCCATAAACGAACTGCAAATCATTGCTGATTTGGCATAATCAGGGATTCATGGTTTTTGTATTTACCAGTATTACACAGTGGAATAGATCCTCATTTAATCTTTGGGTTCTTATCTACTTATCTCACTGGCATTTCAAGTGATGACACTGACGATGACTGCAGTTCAGATGCTCTATTCTGGCTTTATTCACAGCTAGCTGCAATCTGCCCAGCTGCAGGTCTCTATCTTTGAGGTGTTATGCAACAATGTTTGCAAGGCCACAGTAAGAGATGAAAAGAGACACACAGACATATATATATACACAAGCACTGAAGTTTGGACACAAACCTGTGCTGGTAGGGGTGGAGGATCCAGACCCAGACCCAGATCCTGGTGGAAGAGTAGGTCATGTGTACATGCATGTCAGGAAGGGATGTTAGTAGGTTCAGCAATGGGCAGACAAGGAATGAACTTCAGTGTACATCTGATACAAGCAGATGTACATGTCGGTCAGGGAAGAGCACCAAAAAAGATAAGACAAAGACAGATAGGATGGTAGATACAGATATCAGTTAGTAATAAATATTAAGACAACGACTTTCTCGTCTTGACACTAAGCAGTGTAAAATCTGTCTCTACGCTCCCACCTTCCATTTTACCAAAACTGACATAGCAAGGTTCTACTTTCTGCATTTCACTGCTTGTGTGACCTTTGCTCTTTTTGTCAGAGTAACCAAGACAGCACTGACTATCTTATGCTGAAACCTCTTCAAGTACCTGTAACCTTGTACTTATTCTCTGTGATTGTCCCATTACTGTTGAGTCTTTGCTGGTTGTCATGAGGAACCTATAAGTAGGTGACTTCCCCCTCTTACTGCTATCAAACACTGACCTTTTCCATCCTTTCCTTTGGCCTGAGGCTTCTTCTTGTTGCCTCTCTGTCCCAGGATGCTGATCAGACTGCGGATGGGGTTGACAGGTGGAGGAGGGGGCGGTGGGAGAGGGGGTGGGGGAGGGGGAGGGATCGGCTGCATCAGCTTATCCTCCAGTTCCTTTACTAGAAAAGGAAGGAAATGTTTTTTCAATTTGTGGAACTTTCAACCCAATATCATGTTTGATGTAGCAGGTGTTCCACCAGTCCCGCCACAATTTGGAGCCATTTCAAGCACAAATCCATGTCCACACATTTGACTGCAGCAGTCCAGGTAGGGTTACCATCACTAAATGTATTAAGCAACATGCAACCTGCCCTGCTGTGTGCTTCAACTAACACCTTTGACCTTCTCATATTCAACATCCTGAAAAACTTACCTTGTTTCTCCAAAACCTTGACCTTCTCCTCTGCCTCCTGTGCTCTTTTCTCTTGTGCCTCTGTCTCCTCCATCGCCAAGGTAACCTTCTTCTCCAGCTCCTCCACATCTGTTGCCGTGGTAACCTGCTCCTCCATCTCCTTTATCTGTGATGGAAAGAGATCTTGTATAATTTGCTGTCACAACCAGTGATTTAAGCCCCCCCCCGACTAGTTTTACTAGAACAGCCCTTAATGAAGTGAAAGTGATCTTGAACCAGTTTAGGTCACTGTAGAGCTAATCTTCCAATGGTTGTAATAAAGAAAACAGATGTTGTCTACAGTATTTACAGATGCATTGTACAGTGGACCACAACTTGACGTCCTGTCCTTGGACTGCAACCCTTTGCAGTACCGTGCATGTCAGGTGAGCGACAACAGCCAGAATTCAAACTATACTACCAACCTCTTGATCCAGAGGCAGGGTCAAGAATGAAGAACAAGGAATGAATGAAAGCTCTGAAAACCACAACATACCTTCTGTTCATGTTCAAACCTCTCCTTCTCCAGGGATGTTGTCAGCTCTTCTACATCCTGTAGAGACTTCATCAGTCGTTCGTCTGCTGCTACTGACTGCATGACGATGACGCTCTGTCTGGCCATGGCCTTCTGCTGACGCAACATCTGCAGACAAATTATTAACATGCATTGAGATTTAATCCTGGAGAAAGAACATAAGTCATTGGTTTGGGGAAGGAGTTGCAAGAAACGGGAAGGAAAATAGCTGTTTTAAGACACCCTTTTAACACCGGTACGATTTCATGATGCATGATCGATCTCTGTTTGGCATTTGGTTGTCAGGCAATAAATGATAAAAACTAACCTCTGCAGCATAGCTCTCTGCTCTTGTCCTGCAGCTCTTCTCCATGTCAAACTTAGACTTCAAGTCCTGGTACTCCCCCAGGGCTAGCACAGAAACTGCAAGGAAAAAACACTGAGTTAGCATGCCCCATGCTTATAATGTACATGCGTATATAGAAGAGAACATAAACAATTGTGAAAAGGCAATAAGAAATCGAGATGATAGGTAAGCCCCATTACCCATACTGCTTTACAGAAATACTATCACTGAGGATGTATAGTAATGCTGCATTGTGTATATTGGGAATCACCGAAATAACACACACACAGAAACACACACACACACACAATTTAAAAAAAATTGTAACTATCTTCCCTGGGTATTATCAAACTCACCTCTCTGAAACTTCTTGATGGTCTCCTCTAGAGCAACCAGTGCCTTCTTTGTCTCCTCATGCTGTGTGCACTCCTCTACATACTGTGGTGGAAAAAGCACAATTCACACACAGCCCATCTCTCACCAAATCTAACATTTACTAGGCTAAGCATAATTCTGCCAAGGTACATAATTATAATGCACTCCCGTATATCTTAACTGTGCATAGCTGGGGGGTGTTGCACTAGAGATCTCTCAAACCCACTGTTTTTCAAGGTGACAGATTTATGTAACCCGGCGGATTTGTTAATGGAGGCTATGATTATCACAAACATTACAATATATGATTCAGACTTTAACAGTCATCATTTAGTGGTATATCAAGTGTGGACTACTGTCATACAATTTTTGTTCATACAGAAGTATTATACAGTTTCATAGCAAAACATTTCACAAAACATGTTTAATAACAACAGCTTAACAAGGCAAGCAGCACATTGGCTACATTGTGAAGAAAATCACATCAGATTCTGAAACTGAAGAAGGTGAATGACCTGTTGGTTGATGACCCTGATGTCTTCTTCAGCCTTTTCCAGTTTCCTTTGAGTTCTGGACTGGAGCAGCTTCAGCTCAGACAACTCATCACTCAACTCTGCAGGGAAAATAACAAAGATGTCACATCTTCTTTTTCTTCATCTTCTTAAAAACGTTAGAGGAGTGATGACTCCAGTAACCACCTAGGTCCTCCTCCCTCAAACATGTCCAATAAAGTTTTCAGCACGTTAATTGTAATGACTCCCATTTTCAGCTGTGTCGCTATTCTTCTGCTCTTTCCTCAAAGGTATACTCTTCCTCCTTCTCCTCGGTTGACCCCCTTCTCTTGCAACCTTTCCATCGACCAAATAAACGGAACATTTTTGTGCCTAGGCAAAGAGTTTGTCATCTGATTCACTTCTGTACATTAGGGACTTCTCATTTCAATCAGCAACATCCAACAACAGGAAAGGATACTCAAGTTTTGATTTTAGCACAAGCCAACTTTTTCCACCTTTCTGCCCCATAATTTGTACCAAAGGCTCAGAGCATATTCACTTATGCATATAGTTAACCAACACAACTCAGAACTGACCTTTGTTCCTGGCATTGAGTCTTTCCACCTCGGAGTCGTCACCGTTCTCGAAGACAGGGATCTCCGGCAGCTGCCCGCCGTGCTGCTGAATGAACATCTGACTTGCTCTCTTCAGCTGCTTGTTCTGCTTCACAATCTGCAGGTGTTTCAAGGCAACCACATGGATTTGCTGATACCTGAACATGTCCGAATTTTTCTAAGGCCCGGTCTGTTCCAGTTACAAAGCAATACTTTCATTGGGAGTTTGCAAGTCCACAGACAGAACCAGCTTCTCTTTTAGACCTATGACATTAGTAAGAGCAGCATGGCATAATACAAGGAACCACTGTCCAATATTTTAACACCGTCAGTACCCCAGGTTCAACATAATACAATATAACATTACATAATCGACAGTGAGAAACCTAACTAGAACATTTGGTTATATCTCAGCGTCTATAGTATCTGATTATCCAGGTATGTAGAGACATACATTAGCAGCATATTTCTCTGCCTCTTCCCTGCAGTTCTTCTCCACATCAAGGGTGGTCGTCACGTCCATGTACTCATCGTACACAGCCTCCGATACTGTAACAAAAAAAATACTGAACTTAAAACGCTGTTTATGAAAGAAAGAAAAAAATTGAATTATCAATTATCACATGATACGTTAAGACCGTATTTAGACCACTGGTGTAGCAAAGAATGAAAACTTATACAGCATAAATCATGAAAGTCCAATAAACTTTTTTCAAGTGATCTACCTACCACCTGCACTTTCACAGAAAATGGCTAGGTGGCACTAATATCAATCTGAATTTCTCAATGACATGGTATGGGAGAAACCACCTTGACACTCTTGATCCACAGGGAGCCTTGAAAATGTTTCTATCTAAGCATATAACTTAACCGCTTTATATTACCTAGTTAAACAACTGTAGGTAATGATACATGATTTATGGAGCATTAAAAATCATCTTCTATTGATTTTATCTATTGATTTTACAAATCTAATGGTGAATCATGAAGAAGTGCAGCAATCTTGGGCAACACTTATAATAGTATTAATACTGGTAAACGTATCTAATAAGTATGTAAAGCTGGCAAACCAATTACCTGGTCCAGTTACTGTATCAGATGTTATTCAAGAAACTGGTAAACCTATTTGTTGACACAGAGTGACAATCAATGAATTAATATTATTTCTTAGAATATCCTGATGGGAGTATTACAGTATCTAAGTAGAGTACTCTTACTATTGACACAATCGTACAGATCATATGACCCAGCAAATATGTGACAGATTTACGTCGGTGATGGATGGAGATCCCGGTATCCATGGCGATAACAGCATAACTCTCCCTGCCCTCCCTATTTTCCAATTGAAACTTGACGATACATCACTTCCCTGTAAAAGTAGGTCAGCACTACCTGTCTGTTCTACCCTTACAGCAAGCAGCCTTGGAATTCCTTATCTACTGATTTATTTGGAAACAGACACCTACAGTGTGCACTTTAATGATATACGGAATGTATTCAAATTACAGGTGAGATATCAGGTTTTCTATATAATAATGAATCATCCGGAAAAAAAACTTGGCTATGCATCAACTCAAGTCAGAATACTCAGTAATCAGAATTACATGATCATTTCAAATACTGATATGGTAACTAACGTTACTTCTTCCCTCATTTTGTCTGGAATAACACTTAATGATAAATATTCTACACAAGCCTTACTGTTAATGATTTATCATAAGATTGGTATGTAATGATAGCATCATAACCATATCCATAGAATGTAGGAGAGTTGAAATAAAGGGAAAAACAGAGCCGCATATGCCCAGCTCATCGCAAACGTACACACAAAAATTTAAGGTTCCTCCTCAAATGTTGCTAAGATGACAAATGCTGGCCTAACACCAGCCGAAGGTTAAAATAGGGGAAATGAAGAGGGTCCGAGCTTGTTATAGACAAAATAGCAATCCCGAAAGTAGTGATACTCCCACAGCGTATTTTATGTCGTACAAGGGGCGGCCATTTCCACCCAATCGATTGCCACAAGGATGTTACTTCTTTGACGGATTGCTCATTTTCCGAGCGAAAGTACACATGATATTGCACTTTTCGTTCAGAAGTACGCCACGCAATAATGGAACCTATCTACACTCTGGCTAATAATGTACTTCCGCTGGGAGGGGGACAAATTTGTCAACACTTTGACAGAAAATTGCTTTGGATGTCACCAATAGATTTGCTGCTGTGGCAGCAGCCAATCAGAGGTCAGCAAACTAATGGGCAAGAAATATCAAATATACACGCATTTCTCCGCGGTGGTGCTGTTCTAATCTGCGTTATCTGTCACGGTTATTTAGCGGGGACACACATTTACCGTTCGCAGTAAGGGTCATTTGTTACACGGGATTTGCCAGGTAAGAAACGTGCATACAGCTTCCGTTGTCCATTACAACCTGGACAAATCCCAGGGTACTCATTGAACAACAGCACATCTTTGAACTGCTGCAAAACTACTTTCCAGTCAGCTCAGTAGCCACACAAGATGTTATTGGAACAGCCTTGCAAGCTTTCGATCCTCTAATTTCTTTTGATATTTTCAGATCACAGGTCCTTGCTTTAATGTTCAATACATGTCATTCTAGTTCATTTGGACGTATAATATAAAATTACATCCTCGCAGAGCAATGACAACTGCAGAAAAAACAAAGCTGTCATTTTTATGATGTCTATTGTGCTCAAATGTCAGGTACATGAACTTCCTTTTGAAGCATTTGTTCCTACATGAAAAAACGGACCATGGCTCTTTACACAGCCCCCGTGGCTTGCAGCACTTATGAAATAGATTTCATGTTATCGAAAAAAGGTAGCCAAAAGTTTCACCGCTTTTGTCCAATATGATATTTTTCACAATTGATTTAAGACAGTTCAGTTATTTCAACAATGCCCTCCCCTGAAGGCCCATCTCTTTTACAAATTTACCACTAGAACTGAAAATGATGTCCATCACACATTTGCTTGGTGACATGCATCCTCCTGAAGAAGCTACAAAGCAAAGATGGCAGAGGGCACTTCATTAGTGTACGTGTGACTAACTGCGAACCATACTGCAGGCATACTACCAGATGACATGTCACCTTTAAATTAAATGATCCTTCAGAAATGTTTCCAGTCGCTGCCTCGTCTTTGTGGTTCATTTCTACCACAGACAATTAGGGAAGCTGCTGGCACTTTGTCAAGGAGAAGCGAAATTGTCGTTCGGGTCCATGGGTCGCTTTTCCTGCTATTTGCCCCTGAAAGGCAAGGGGGAAGTACATCTGTCTTCGGCTTAAGGAACTTTTGTGTCACTAACATGTTTTGTGAAGTCATTTTTGTTGAGCTTGAGTGATTGCATGGTCCCAGTAAAAGTGGAACATTTGTCAAGTTTGATTGCGATGAGAAGCGTCCCAAAGTCCCATCTTGGATGCGACGGAGAAACACAATTATGGCCATAACCAATCCGTTTTCATCATTTCTGCTCACATTTGTTTATAGTTAGGCCACACTTGCATGATGGCTTCTGAAGGAATGATACATTTTGAATATCACATTTGCTCAAACATCTGCACCATACTATACGCATAAACAAAGATAGGAAATCAGACATGACAAACACACAATACAGTACTACCAGGATGTAAAACAATGGTGTTGTGTCTTTTTGCAGTTGAAAGTCTGCAAATAGAAAGGCGGCAAAGGATTGTCACTCATTAGATGCTATGCTCTTCCAACATTTTTGAAGGAACAAATATATAGCTTTGCTTTTAGATATCAATATCAAGCTGATATTTGGTGTGGCAGGTCTCATTACCGGTTTCATTTTTGATACTGCTTAGCCCACCATAGAGTGGATTATTAGAAGCTGCAAGGTCTCACAGGAATGTTTCAACAAACATTAACAATCTCATCATTCTAAAGAATCAAGTGAAACAAGCAATTACCTTCCCGAAGCCCTCTACCTCATTTCGTATCAATGAATATCAAAGCAGCCATCAACATTATCCATAACAAGGCAATAATGACACAGTATACGGTACTTAATAGACATGCAATACCGGGGCTTCAATATGTTAGGAAGCTCGCATCCATAATAACACCTGTTCAGACAAACATTGCCAGACTTGTACTTGTGGCAAATGTCCAGGCTCTAGCAGGAAAGTTAATCTGTGATGGTGAACCAAACAACTTGATGTATGAAACCTAACTTTTGTTCCAACACAGAGTGAGAAGCATGAAATTGTCTGCTTCAGCCTTTCTCCAGAAGGATGACCTGCCACTTCCAGGTCATGTGACTCCAGAAGTTCTAGGAACATCTTAGATGTTGATTGCTTCAGAGTTCAGACAGGCAGCTTTCAGGTAGATTTGAAATCTGAGATATTCTTAGAAAGTCATTAATAAGTATGTTTCCGGCATTTCATTTTCACATTTGGTTGTCAAAGTCATTGCAGGATACAGATTAGTTACCAGTTGTTTTTCATACATACATGTGCCCCTGCCAGGCATGGGGATTACGTTTTTCTATGGGCAAATACACACTACAACATTGCTGATTCCCTCCAAAAACATTTGTAATAGGGTAAGACCTTTTGCTATTGACTGCATATTCCTTTTTTTCGAAACTACTGCATTTATGCACCTGTTATAGATTTTTTAGTAACTTCAAGCATGAGACTTGCAAGTTCTTTTTCTGCAGAATAATTATATTTCTCCCTATAGATAGAATCTATATACAGTTGTAATTCATAGATTATGAAAACAGTATTTTCAAAACTCAAAATTAGAAGTTCTCTGAGTAATGTTAAGACTTAGTCTTGATATCAATGAAGTTGTAAACCAAAAGATGAACTTGTCTTTTGAATAAATGTTACATTTTTAAGACATCAATAAAATGCATGCCAGTATATGTCTCACTCCAGGCGGTGCTAATCAAAGCCACACAGTCATATCACTGCATAACTTTCACACAGATTCTGATTTCTAATTGCGTCTTGAGTGTGACGGGGGACCAGGTGAGCCTGTGTGATTACTGGTAACTTTGCGTGGGATTTAATCATTACCGCATTGTTACAACTCTGCAAATTCCTTATATCAGTTACAACAATTGACGGATAGGAATATTCATAAATGAGATCTAATCAGTACAAGACTTCTGCTGTGCTTCTTGTGAAGTGTGACTCCATCACTAGGTCTTGAGCTCGGAGGTAAACTAATCAAAGTATTGAGATCATCCATAAAGACAGTGCACAAGCTGCAAGTGAAGATAAGTCAAGAAAACAATATACCTCAAACATATAACATACATTATATGTAAATGGACTTAATGAATCTTTATCTTATTGATCTGTAATATGTGGGAACCTCACATTTTAAGGGCTGCTGGTAGGACAGTTATACATTATGTATTATATAACCAGTATTAAGGTGTTAAATCATCTCAACTCTGCAATGCTGGTTCAAGCTTTCATTCCTCTCTGGGACTCGATTATGATGTAAACTTTAAGGTTTGTTCAGCTGACTTTAACCTACTTCCTGCTAGAGATGCCCTTTGGACCAAATTCGTATTGGATTCTGGATCAGCAGTAGGGAAGAGGCTAACACCGAAGACTTGACAGTTTTCTCCTCTCCCTGACATTGGGCTTACATGTATGTAGGGTCGTAATCACTATTGATGATACTCCCACTGTACTACAACTGGACACACGGGGAGAGGGGATGGGAGCCTTGCTGGTCCAGGAGCTCTTACTGTCGTAGGCAAGAGTTTTCCCATACTAGTACAGAAACGTTGGTTGAATAAATCCCTTGGTTGTGAAAAAAGAGTATTTTTATTCAGTGACTTACCAACCTGATGAAACTATTCACGGATAGTACAGAACCCTTACGTAATACAGGGTGGTCTTCCTTGACAGTACGAAGGTTCTACAATGCCAAGTTGAATGACGCCCACACACAAAGGTTGGGACTTGGTATCAGCATAGGACGCACGGTGATAACGACATCTCAACAATCCCCCCTCCCTTCCCGTGCCTGATAGTGCTCGAAAGTGTAGCTGTGCCAGGTAAAACATTTAATCTTCCACTGCACCTTAAGACATGGCATCCCCAGGAACAAGACATGTTGATTGATTGTAGTATAAGCACTCATCATGTGTAGATAAGATTTGGGCTGGACCATTCATCAAAACACAGCCTGCGCCTCGGAGATAAATTTGGAGGCGAGAAACGATCTGACCATGACGATCCACTGATTTTCATCACTTATTGATCCCTTTGAGCAGAAACCAAGTAAATTCAATTATCACTTCCTTGGACGCCATCTTCACTGAGAATTAAGATGCCAACAAGAGGGATTCTAACTTAAGACACTTGGCATGGGCCGATGTAATGTATTTGCTTAGTACACAGACGATTCATGATATTGATAAAATAAGAGCAAATAAGAGCAAATAATAAAAACAATATGTATCTGCTTGTTAAAACCTAACTCTATACTTCATCTAATCTTGGCTTAATTGAGGTCAATGATTTAGGTCATTCATGTCTCTTAGACATATGCAGCATACAATGTACATGTAGCTGGAACTTTGGATATCTGAAAGTTATGCTTTCTTTTCTGTAATAAATCAAGTAATTCTGCCTACAGATCTATAGATCTATTAGAATTTGTAATAAGACCTATATGTAGTGCCCGAGTACCTCTGTACAATAGAGTTTAGTTATCACAAAGTGGCTATCATTAAATTCAACACATCATTTGAAAGGCCTAAAAGATGAAATGGAAGATATACATGTATGTACTATAATTTTCAAACAATTCCAAAACCTTCTGGATCGAAATGCAACCAACGAATGAAAGTTGTGTCTGAAAACCCATTTTTCATTGCTCTTGCCCTCGAGAGGCCGATCTTTGTGGGACCTCATCTAGATAATTAAAACTCCACTTTACAGTGCATTTCATGTTCAGAAGGTGATCAGTTGTAGCGTTGGGTTGAGATTGGGTTCACAAGTTCCACTCATTTCCGCTGGCAGAACACCCGGAGCAGCAGTAAAACCGCAGTGAAACACAACAGCACCGCCTCCAATCTCCGGCCTCGCCTCACTGACAGCACTGCGCCCGAACCGTTAATACTAAACTCCTCCAACTTTCCTAATTGATCCCATTTTTTTCTCATTTAAAATATTTCCAGGCCGCCCTGCATGAGCAGTTCAAGACCCAATCGAATCCGTCGGATTTTCTAATCATGCGGCGAAACATGCGACAGTAAATACCAATGAAACGGGAAGAATACTTTTTGCCACACATGTAATAAGCCAGCAGATTGAAAGGCTGCAGACCAGTTAGAGGCAGCTTTTAAAATGTCACACCACCGTTATAGCACCAGTTTTATGGTCGATAAAATAGCGTAATAGAAGGCAGAATGACCGTGGAGCCACTAAGCACCTTACTGAGGTGTAACTTAATCAGCGAACCAATTTGGGGAACACTGGAACCTCCTGTACACGATTCTTCATCTTTCCTGCAAGCAGTAATGTTAGAGGTTTACGTCTTAGATGGACGGAATTTACTTAACTGTTTCAGTTCATGATGGACTTACTTACTGGGAAGTAGAGGAAATCCATAGGTCCATATAGAAATCAGGAGGTGTGGTTTATAGTGCGTTTAATGCTCTGTGGTGTACTGACCATAAAGAAAGGTAACACAACATGGTTTCAAAACGTTAATGTGCCCATAGTTATGCCGTGTCAGATCACTAAAACAAAATATACTCCATCCACAAATAAAACCATTACTTGGTTGATGTGACTGTGTCATCTGCACCTTTTCACAAAGATTACTCAGAAAAGATAGGAAAAGAGAAAATTATATTTGAAAGGAAGACTGCAAAGTTATAAGACAAAGTTCACAGCAAAGCTTGCTGTACTCTACTATAGAATAAGAAAGAATTTTTTTGTCTATTTGTATGAGGGAAGAAAAAAAATTCCCCCTCTTTTGTTTTAGTTGGCAACTTCCAAGTCGTCAATTGTCCATTCTACAACAAGACAAATGCCGCTCCAGGGAAGTCATACAATAATATTCTATATGCTTCACCTTGCGTACTCCTGCGACCCTTCTGCTCGCAAAACAAGCCAGCATATCGGTAGCCCAGAAAGCACAGAATTATGAAATATGGCCTGATTTCATGCCACATAAAATCTGTCAATAGATGGTGGAATTATAAAAGAGCGTTGAAGGTGATTAACCCTGGAGTACTAGGTGTCGGGTAGGGGGTTGCCGGGAAAAAGTCGTCAGGCTGAAGATTTATGTGTCCTTTTGTGCGGTAATGCGGTGTGACGTTAAGTAGGTTTTACCCCGTTTCAAAGCAGGGGAAATTATCTGTGTGAAGAATTGTCCATAAAAAACTTTGTGCAAGCAATAGGTGGAAT
This sequence comes from Branchiostoma lanceolatum, assembly GCA_035149815.1. Taxonomy (NCBI): domain Eukaryota; kingdom Metazoa; phylum Chordata; class Leptocardii; order Amphioxiformes; family Branchiostomatidae; genus Branchiostoma; species Branchiostoma lanceolatum. The sequence goes on from CM068868.1 coordinate 23,440,634, forward strand.
GCCACGGTTGTGATATTCTTTTTATGACAGTTGGTTTAAAGCTCTCCAGGGCTTAGCATAAAGGTACACAAAATTGATGGCCTCCTTGGAGGGGTCAGAGGTCAATGGCTTGTTAAAATAGGCGATAAGAAACAGAATATCAAAATCCAAAAACTGAGCCAACTGGCAAACACTGTCTCAGGTGGATCAATTCAAGATGCTCTCCGAAAATGTCAACAGAAGACATTGCTGCAGAATCGAAGAAGAAAGTCGGAAAATGACATTGAAGAGTGGTTACGATAATATCGGAACAGATGCAATAAAAGCTCCCCTTTGCTATTTTTCTGCTTTACTGCAAATGGGGGTCAGCGTTGCTGCAGGGGAGATCAGTAAATATATTAGGCGCCTGTCATAAAAGATCATATTTGGCTTGCAAATTGCTGGTTTTACGTCCGACGTGGGCCCGCACCGGCCACCTGCCACATGGTATACATGTTCCTGTTCTGCTCTTAGCGTTGCCAGAAATGAATGACGACCACTCAATAAATGTTCACCTGCAATGAAGTAGTAATGCAGCAGTTTGTGAACATCCTAAAAACCAAGCTTTGAGTGAATCTGCAGTGCACCAAGGACCCAAAGTGAGGGGTACATGTATAAAAGGGTTTTTATGGGTCTTCCTTTGGTTCCTATATGGACAGCAGGGTGACCCACATGTTTGCGGCTTTTTGTTTCCTTTAGGGCTGTCTCATGAACGGGAATATAGTAGTGAGCATACTAAAACTTCGTATACCAGTATATTGTATCTTTCAATGAAAAATGCTAAATTTCAAAGGACACATGCAGCATCTTTATACCCAGGTAGTGACCATTATCATGTTTATGTGAAGTTTAATGACATCATTTCAATCTGAAGCATAAAAAGTACATAGAACAAGTTTTACCATCCTTGATTATTATCAGTTTTATGCAAATTTCTATACAAAAATTAAGGTTAATGCGCTCAATTAATCTTTCTGATCGTTGTTACGACCACTGGGTGCATCGTAAACACAAGATCCAATCAGTGACGCTAAAAAATAGCCTGCTGTCTGGTTTTACAGCTTCATTTATGTAATTTTTCTGATTTGCATGCAAATGAAATGAATATATCATCATATACCAGGTATCAAAAAAAGTTTCCGATGAGTCATCACAACAAGGGGCCCAACAAAGTCAATTTGAAGTATTGAATCAATTGAATAGTAAAAGCATGCTGTTTACAAAAACGAGGTTTCCCGTTGGTACCCTTTTTGTAATATTTTTTATGTCTGCTCAAACATAAGGACTGAAAATGTTCTTCCTTTTGTGTTTGGTACAACATTGACGAATCAATTGAGAATACACAAAAGAATGCCCTTAATCTGATTCTTGAAATAAAATCAAACTTAAAAATTCAGGACTGGTAAAATCTGTTCTTAGAATGCTAACATCACAACTAATCACGATTAACAACTCTACTGTTTGGTGTCACAATAAGTTGATTAAAAAGGCCTCAACATCAAACCTTTCCTGGACCAGTTGGCAGAGTTAGGCAGCCAAGGTGAGGCAGCACAACAGGACAAAAGTTTAAAGGAAACCAAAGATGACAAAATAAAAGTACAACAACAGATTCTATCAGACATGATATCAAAAACAACAACGGTGGAAAAGATTAAATTGAGTGGGACCTTTTTTCGTCCTAAGACATGTATTTAAAGAAAATTATACTAAATGCCTATGCAGCATGCTGTATTCACTGGTAACATCCAGTACCCTGCCAATCACTTAATGCTTGCTAGCAAGTTTGCATGACCCAATGCACAACCTATATTTTGTCAATATCTACTGATGGTAAATCGGAGTAAATTCAGGAAGAAAATCACATTACACTCCAAACTGTTTTCTTCCTTTTTTAAGATCTAGATGTACTAGGGGAGGTCTTGAATACTGCAGTCTTATGGCTATAGTGATATCCTTCTTCATGAGTGATGAATGAGGACGTTTCCAACGGCCTGATCACAGACCACATAACGACTGCCCAACAAGACGTGCTCCCTGCTCATTTATTGATACAGAGCTGTAACGACAGGCACAGCCGGTACGAGCACTTTCACTGACCTACTTTCCCTTTCAGGGCATCCGGTGTGCATGCATGCTGGGGATTTGGTAAACAGATGGAGGCCTTTACGACTGCTGAGTCACGAAAATACTCGCTTGGAACATTATCCCACTTAAGGCCAAATGGCACCGCTGAAGATAGAGACGTTGCCCTTCATTTGGATCATATGCGGCTATTTGCAGACTTCGTTACCGCACCAGCAAGATTCAATTATGCCGAGAAACAAGGAAGGACTATATTGCTATCATTCTAAAGCTATTTAGAAGAAGAGTAACTATGTTTCATGATGTATTGAGTGACATGTGGAGAGGTGATTTATGTAAATGTGGCTGCAAGCTATCAGCAGGAAAGTGTGTGCCAACGGCCATATTTGGCATGCTACAAAAGGAACTAGTATGTGCAGAAGAATCACATCAATACCACACAAGGCACTAGTGAAAATAAGTAATATGACCAAATGGAATTTTGAGTACTATCAAGAGTACCACTGAAAGCTGCATAATACCACAGAAGGTGCCACAGTAGCAACGTACCATGGAAGGACAGTTGAAGGCTGTATCAGTACCATGGAAAGTGCCACTAAGGGCTGTATTTGGACCATGGAAAGTGTCACTGAAGGCTGTATCAGCACCACGAAAAGAACCGATAAAAGCAGTACCAACACCATAGAAAGTGCCAATGAAGGCTGCATCAGTACCAAGGAAAGTGCCACTGAAATGCCACTGATTGCTGTATCAGCACCATGAAAAGTAAGAATGAAGGCTGCATTAGTACCATGGAAAGAGAAAATGAAGGCTGTATCAGTACTATGGAAAGTACCACTGAAATGCCACTGAAGGCTATTTCAGTACCATGGAAAGTACCAATGAAGGCTGCATCAGTACCACGGATAGTGCCAATGAAGGCTGTCTCAGTACCATGGAAGTACAACTAAAAGCTGTTTCAATATCATGGAACGTACAACTGTAGTCTGTTTTAGTACCATTAAACTTGCAACTGAAGGCTGTATCAGTACCATGGAAAGTGGCACTGAAGGCTATATCAGTACCAACGAATGTGAGACTGAAGCTTGTATTAACATGGAAAGTGCCTCTGAAGGCTGTAACATCAGTTGTCAAAACTTCCTTACAGTCACTAAGACTTCTTCATCCTTGCCTTCTTACCCTGCTATCTTGGAGGACCTTTGAGATGTTTATGAAATTTAGTTCCCGTCAAGCTGCCAGGAGCATGGATTAGCCAAAACACAGATGCAGAAAGAGATTGAAGTGAAGTATATACTTGTACAGGGGGAACTCGGAGGCACGCCGTTTTAGCAGAATTGGCAGAATAAAACCTGAGAGTGTGGTTCTGCTGTGCAGTACCTAGGGGGGCATTCTGCCCTCACCTTTGACCTAAAGGTGACCGTACATATGATGGCACCGGCCCAAGTAAGACTACACTCATGTCTGTAAAAGTGCAGTATTACTGCCAAAGTGGCACTGTTAGGTACTAGCATCAAAATGTGCTCTTAGTGTCGGGTGGGCGCCCATTTGTGGTGACCTTTGCCCCATCAGGCAGCTCCAGGGTCCAGCACACTTTCACTGATTTCTAACATCAAGGGTCAGATGATCATGGAAGAGTATAGGGGTGTTTTTAAACAATCACACCAGGTATACATCTTTTTCAAGTACTGTAACATATAACACAGACATTTTCACAAACAAATGCTGGGCAACCTAAGCACTGCAAACTTTTATATTTACAGATCCTCCCTGCTTTGTTAATGGTAGTATAAACAGACTAGCACTGGGTTCCTTATCAGTAAATCATGGTGAAAGTGGAACTCTAACACAGTTTATCCTGCTGAGCTCTGGGAACATCTGGACACACCTTTGACCCAAACCTTCCCCCTACAATCATTACACCACCCAACCGTCATGCAGATGGCAAAACCATTATGTCACAAGACCATTACACTTACTGCACAACAAGCAGTGCCCCCATTTTAAAATTATTTCATTATTCTCTGGGGTTACAGCAATATCTCAGAGTAAGTATAAAACAATTGTTTAGTATTGACAGTCCAGGGGAAGTTTCAGAGGAATATAGATCCAAAATTTATGGACCCAACCCACAAATACACATAGGAAAGCCATAACAACTTTATATTGACCCATGTTGATGTACATATTTCCTTTGACACATTCCCAAAGTGCACAGGTTAGCAATGTCGCCCCACTTTATTATGAGAAGTCAATATTGGTGTTCTTTCATCCCCAGTTGACCATCCAGAATGAAGAGCAGCATGGTAGTACAGCACTTCTCTCCACTCAGTCCGGGCATAACAAGAGATTTATATCTCACATGGAGACCACACAGCTTTCCTACACAGTACACAGTTTTCTTCTCTTTAGTTTCTGTTTCTCTCCACAGGAAAGGAAACAAGTAAATATGTGAGGCTCAGAACATTCACATTGTGAATTGGTTGGTACAATAGGCCAAGATGCAGCCACACCTGTTGACAAGTATGGATACAGATATAAACTAGACTGGCCGTCATTTGCTTTAAGAGCAAATTCAGGATGTTTCGCCCATAGTCCTCATGCAAGAAGTGGGCTGTCCCAAAATAACTCCTGGGCAAATCCAAGTTTCTGCATAATTTATGCAAATGAGGTCCTCATGACCATAAGTTATGTCCAGGTGCTTTCACCTTTCCTACATGTACCTACATGTTCAAGATGACATCCGCTGCTTTTACAGTAAGGGGAATACAACATGATGCATAAATTATGCAAGTGAGGTCCTCATTAGCATAATTTTTGGCCAGGTGCATTCACCTTTCCTAATGGTACCTACATCTTAAGGATGACATCCGCAGCTGTCACGGTAAGGGAAATACAAGTTAATGCAAGAATTATGCAAATGAGGTCCTCATTAGCATAATTCATGGCCAGGTGTGATCACCTTTGCTAACGGTACGTAAATGTCAAATCTGACATCTGCAGCTTTTCCGGTAAGGGAATTACAAGTTTAAGCATAAATCATGCAAATGAGGTCCTCATTAGCATAATTTATGGCCAGGTGTGTTCGCCTGTCCTAAAGGTACCTACATCTCAAAGATGACATCCGCAGCTTTTACGGTAAGGGACATACAATTTCATGCATCCATTATGCAAATTGGGTCCTCATTAGCATAATTTATGGCCTGGTGTGTTCGCCTTTCCTAAAGGTACCTACATGTCAAAGATGACATCCGCAGCATTTACGGTAAGGGACATACAACTTTATGCATACATTATGCGAATTAGGGCCTCATTAGCATAAGTAATTGTCAGGTGTAGTCACCTTTCCTATAGGTACCTACATCTCAAATATAACATCCGTACCATGTAACATAAGGTACATATAACTTTCTGTAATACCATTAGTCTCTGTACCCCCTGACATCTGCTTGGTTTTAAGTCCCAGATCTGGGGACGTGTAGGAGGGCTTATGTTACAGTATGACCTAGTTCTTGCTGGCCCCGACAGAAAATAACCAAAAATTGCATCAAAAATGTGCAAAATAAATCATTTTGAAGTAGTGTATGCCAAAAAAAATAATGGGGTCCTTTGGGTAAATATCCAATGCACAACTAAACCAAATTTCAGGTCCTCAGGTTTCAACACCACGGCACTGGAGGCCATCATGTGCGACTTTTGTCTGAAAATGACCAAAAAACCTCCATAAAATCATTTTAAAAACTTATATCAAAAAAATTTTAAAAGGATCTGGGGGTATACACGTACTCTACCTGCATACCAAATTTCAGCTAATTTGGTCGACGGACGACCGAGAAGAAGCGATTTGAAGATTCGACAGGAGAAGAAGGAGAAGGAGAAGGAGAAGGAGAAGAAGAAACCTGACAAAAACAATATGTTTCGTTGGCGAAACATAATCAGAATTCTGATATTACCTTTGATTGAAATATTCAGAACATAAGTTTTTTCATTTGTTGAATATAAACTGGATTCTGAGGAGGTTAATTGTTTTACCCAAGCAGGTGCGTAGAGGATCTATTGATGTCAGAGGGGCAGGGGGATTAGGGCCAGCAGGATTTATATGGTCGTACTCTTGATAGCATTTACATCAAAGGACTCTGTAAACTGATGTACAAAATACATGTACAAACCTTGTTTATCTACCCACTCATGTTATGAGTAAAATGTTTTAAACGCCTTTGAGGTATTTTAGGCACGTTACATTCTCAAAACTACCAAACAAAGTTAAACGATAATTATTGAGATGTAGATTGTTAGACCTCGTCGGGAGTAGTTACAGTTAAGTCAATGTGGAATTGATTTGAGTTAAATCAATTCCACATTGACTTAACAGTAACTACTCCAGACATGGTCTAACAATCTACATCTCGATATAGAACTGGACAGCATTACAGAATGCAAACCTCCACCCATACAGCATAGCTTCCAACATTGCATTGAATGGTAGCTACTGAAGCATTGCAGAGATACATATTTTTTGTGGAAGGCTGCATATTCTTTAGCCTGTACTGTCCCAGCAAGCTGCTCCAGTAAGGATGATTACTGGACATCCCTGAGGGACAGCCAGCAAACACCTTTGCTCCACATACAGTACATTCCCCCTAGAGTGACACATTTACAGTCTCAGATTATTGCAATGGTGAGGTATATAAATAATGTACCATATATGCTACTAGTAAAAGTTGAGCTTGACAGCTTTGGGAGAACCAAACATAAAATCACAGACTGTAGGTACAGATCAGAAAGTAACTCTGGTGGTAGCTTTAATTTGAACAAAAAAGTTATAAAAGTGGAACAAGTGGTTTAATGGGTTCAAACTCCAAGGTCTTATTTTTGTCGGGAACTCAATCCTCCTTATAGAGATTCATCAGATGCTGATTTCTAAAGGAGAACAACACAAGGCAAAAAAATATATTCCTTTACATTTCCCTTTTAAACCTAGGAAATATCCTGACTTTGATTCTGAAAACTTGTTCCAGAACTGCAAGTTAAACCATCTTGACCTCCAATTCAAACTCCACTTCCTGTTTAATAGTCTGCAGTGACACATTTTTCCTGTGACTCTTCTGTATTCAAATAACTAAAGACATACAAGCAAACAAACAAACAAACAAACACATGGAAAACAAAACCTCTGTACCCCGGTACCTCCTTACATGAAGATAAAATACGAAATTAATGCCCACAGCTTCACACTCTGGTGTACACAAAGCCATGGTTTGCATGGTGAGTTGTGATTTGATTGCCAGTATTTAATGTCGTAGGTATGTCAAGTGAAAATCAATGTGCGTTAAGAAAAATTAGCATCGCTATCTGAGACCTAAAAAGGGTTTAAAATTGAATTTGGAATCATAAGGACACAGAGGCATGTGTCTGTATTTCTGAAGGATTAATGTCTCAAGATTTGTGGTATGTTCATCAGTGCGAAAAACCGCCATTGCAATATATGTGCCTGGATGCTTTTATACATGTCGTCTCAATATAATAAGATAATGGGGTCATAAATTCTAAACAGTAAATGTCGTTTAGTTTAATGCTATAGACCAACGGCATTATTTTTGATGCATGCAAGAAAAGAGTTGAATGGAACAACTTGCCATGTACATGTAGCAACTGTGGCAGTCAGCAATGCTACAGTAATGTCCATCAAAATAATTAGAAGATTAACCAGTATTATTCTACCTAAGAAAGCTGTACAAAGTGTTCTGATTGGCCACAGACTGCCAAAAACGTATCTCATAATATGTCATTCCTGCTTCTTAGATACATTGAAACTTCGTCAGCATGGTAACGTTAATATCAAATCAACAAGACCAACATTATTCCTCCTTCTATATGCAAAAATGGCCTCATAAAAAAAAAAACTTCAAAAAGCTAAAAAAAAACTCCAGCAATATCACAGTTCACACTACTTCATACAGCATCTTTCACAGAATATTTGTTTCATGCAAAAGCAACAGCAGCAAAATAGTGTCAAGGAAAATACCTTTAGATCCTCTATAAGATAATGTGATTTGCTTGCAGCCAGCAATATGCAATTATACATTCACTCACTGCTTCCCATCTTAGAGAAGATCATAAAATTCTTCACAACAAGCTGAGAACTAATTGAGAAATCATCACAGGGCCCAATCTCATAAGATTTGGAGATAACTTAATTTGCTTCCTTGCCAGTAATAAGACTTCTTGTTTATAAGATTAAGAAGTCATGAAGGACTCCAGATGTGCCTAGAAATTGCTTCAAACAAAGAATGAACTGAGTATAAGCGAAATCCCCAAGGAAATGGGTTTTGAACATCTAGCAGTGCATGAAATAAAAGGTGTTTCAGGAAAGTGAAACCAGGAGAAGGAACTTTCATCCTTTTCCTCTTTCTTTGTTAAAAGATTTATCTTCCAATGAAATATGTTTTCGCTACCTTAACTTATTCAGGTAAAAATGTAATGAATATTGTCAATCAAGCCAAGAGATTAGTTCTTGCAATACACTCCTAAGATTGGCTAATATCCTTTAAAAGGTAATTTAGATGCCCTGCTGCTTGGTATGCTGGGGATGACAATGTTGTTTTGCAGTAATCACAAAACTTCCCTACCAAATAATTATCAATGTTCAGAGAGAAAATGAAAGAGTTAGATTGGGGAAGGAATGAATATTCAGTGATCAGGTAATTTTATGCAGGATAGCAGAAGTGAGATCATCGTGTTCAAAGAAAAGGTTGCCCATATTCATGTTTTTGCAGCCAAGATTTTAGACGTCCTTGATTCAGCAAAGCCAAGAGTATGAATACAGGTTACCTTATGCTTGCGACCAGCCTAAGTTTTAAATTTCTGATGAGAATTTTCAACAGTTTCACCAGTTTTAAGCTGGAGGTACATGCTTGAGGATGGCCTCACCTTCACCATCATATACCTGTCAATAAGAGTACTGTACCAGCCAGGGTCTAATGTATTTCATTCGTGTCCGGATTTTGCTCAACTGGTTAGTCAAAATTGTTACTGTACAATATGAAAGTGAATAGAACAAAATAGGAGACCGAAAATTGAGTCAGAGTGCTTAGGGTTAAGCTCCTGCATGTGTAAGCTGTAGGAAAAACAGCAGGACCTGCACAGATGTAACTAGAGTGCCTTGGGACAGAAAGGTCCTACCCAGAATGTAATAGTGTAGTTCGCTTCCCAGCGGGCACACAAAATGTCCACTTGCCTGATCGTTACACCTGGCACAAAAATGACACGAATAAATCTCCTGACAGGACGGCCCTTCTGGGACAAGTTTCTCCCAGTTCGATACTTCTCGGCGGAGATGTCAGTCATGTGTTGTTGTGGTAATCATCATTTGATATGCAAACAGCTGTTTTATTACCCACAAAACATAATAAACGACCACGAAATGTCTAACCATAAATAAAGGAACATCCTGATTAGGTGTGGGGTGTCAGAGCAGTGAACATCAAACATTGCTTATACTGGTCAAGGAGGAAACCTCCTTGCTTACACATGTATATATGGTGATCTGAGTTAGCAGCCCTGTTTCTGGATCACAAGGTTGAGGGTTTGATTCCAAACTTAACCCATCAGAGTTGTAGACCCTTACATGCATAGTACTTGTAGGAGTTACCATTCAATGTTGCAATGAATGAAACTTGCAAGAGTCCTGTATTTCAAAACCACCCCAAGAGAACCCTTGAGAACCCACTACCCTTCTAGATAAGCCCAAAGGTATGCTCTTATTTTATTGAGTAAAGAATCTACCTGTGGTATTAACATCAGCCAGGTACATTAAGTACTGAATGGCAACTATTGGTACAATCCGAACCCTTGCACAAGCTCTTACAAATTCTGCCTCTGGCTGCAATAAGAAGTAGTCGACCCTCAATACAACTCCCACAAAACAAATAAAGATGCCATCCCCTAGGATCACGTCTATTACCACTTTCACTGTTCAATAAAATGCCGGCCACAAAAGTTATCCCTGGAGCATAAAATGGCAGGAAGAACCAGAAAGACGGAAGTGACATTGATGATCTCCATACAGCCTCGGGAGAAACATAATTTAAAGCCGCAGCAGAAGAAGCAACTTTTGGGACAGCAATCAAAGTGTTGAGGCATCACTGCCACCATTCCATGTTTCCTGCTGAACACTGTGAAAGCTTTACCAATGGAATATTTGCAAAACAATGTATGTCTACTTTTTCTAAGGCTTTGGGACACAACATGATTATACACCCTTGCAGAAAGCCAGTACTGAACACAGTCTGTGAACTTGGTCTGCTGAAGTGTAATATTGTTTGAACTACAGAACTTCTCTCTGTTCATTACTGGGGTCAAAGTGATACAGAGTGAAGCAGTAGTGTATTTCAGGTGAGCTGTTCTTTCAGGACATTCTATGAAATAAGATGCCTGTTTGTGACCACAGGCTCCAGATCAGGCATGCAGATACATTAATCCCTCCAAGGTACAGCTTACTACCCATCATCATTATCAGTATCTATACCCACATGGCCTGAGCATGTAGGCAGGTAGGCAGGCATACCCACCTTTTCATTATCATATAATGCAAGTTCTCTGAGTGATTTTTAAATACATGGCTAAAAAGTCCCCATCCTTATCCAGGAATCCTATTCCAGGCCGCTACGGTATGTTTCTTGCCTACTGGGAAAAGTCAAAGACAAAGTTGGACAATTGAGTTGCTGCATTGGCCTGGCCCTCCCCTACACCAGCATGCTGCCATCCAGAATTGGTTGCTATGCCCTTATCAGCCACCCTCCCCGACATCTGCTCCTGTTCTGCTTTACTACAAGCCGTAAAACTTTCCATTAAGCGTATCTTCCTCCTTCGGGAGGGGAAAATGTGTGAATTTACCATCGTCAAGTTACTCCAAGGTAAGCCGTGGAGAGATTTTGAAAGATAAAGTCAAGGTTGGATGCCCCCTGGTCTCTATTTTCCACAATGACATGCTGTGCAAATAAAATGGCATCTTTCAATACTGTAAATTCATTAACTTTTGCTGTAGTTCAAGGTAAGGGAGGCTTTTGCAGTGATTTAGATTCGTGGTTGAAACAATTCTGCAGCACAGCGGTAATACATTGGAAAGGCATATTCACGGTTTCATGGATTCGTGGAGAGGTCACAGCAAAATTCTGGAAAATGAAACAACCATGAAAGTTACGTTGATGACAGTTGCAAGATTTACAGTATAATCTATGGCAGAATTACCAAATTCCGTCCTGTCATATCAAGTGCAGTTTATCTGTCCTCTTCAACCTAATAGGTGTTTCACGGCTTTCAGATGTCCGGAAAAAAATGAAATGGGGAAAAATAAAATATGATCTGGAAAGTAAGAATATGTTCCAGAAAGTGACCAAGCTAGAAGCAAAAATCAACGACAATGAATCTCTTCAATTAAACGTTTTTAACAGTGCTAATAAAGAATCCAAGGTGTCATCTTGTTCACTTGTCCCCCTGAACCTAATAATGGAAAAGCGTAAGCTGCCTGATCCATTGAAAGATTGACTGGTTTACCAGCAAATACGTAGAAACATTACATCTTAGAGTTCAAATCGTGCCCTAATATACTACGGTAACATGATATACATGTAGGGATGACTCTCCTTGCAAAGGTTCAAAGACAAGTTCATAACACCATATATTCAAGTGTGACGTGTGAAGAAAACGTTACAGTTCATCAAACTTGTCTTCAACCTGTGAAGGACCTACATGTATCAAGCACATTCTTGGTGTGTGTGGAAATGGAGAGGACAATTTTTTTTATCGGATCAATGGAAAAATTCACCCAAAAATCGAAAACAACAAAACAAATTTCCAAACACTATTTGCCAGAAAAAGAAACATTTACACACATTAATCCCACAAGAAATCTCCTTGTCCCCTCCAAGCCCAAGTCCAGTATGCCTATGAGTACACCTGTTCATCTTATACAGACTACACATATTTATAAGTTCTTCTTGACATATTCATCACCGCCTATAAAGTTTTCTGTTAGGAGCTGCGCGGCACCTTTCCGCTGGGAGATGTGACTTACAGGTCCTGGGGGTGATAAAGACACACCAATTACAGCTCCAAATCAAGATGTAATTTTGCAAGAGGCCACCGCCTCGAGCCACGCCAATATTTTTGTCTGTGACAGTTTGCCAGCAAATAAAAGGGTTCAGATAACCTGGGGAGATTTTCAATCCTGTATCCTTTTTTCAACACAGTGTAAAGCTATTTCTGGTATTACTTAGGCTTTATTTCTAATACGTAGGCTTTACAATTATCATGTTTGCTATGAAAAGCTCATAAAAATTACATGCAGCATACTTTGGCAGACATATTCCAGCTCATTCAGTCCATATTTTCATATTCTAAATCTGATAACATATTTTCTTATACTGTTAGAAAATATGATTCAAAACGTAAAACGGTACCAACCATTTCGGATATGTTTCGAATTGAAACGGTTTACATTTTGAACAGTTTAGATCGAATTTGCATATTATGCAAAGTATGTTGTGATCCCGCACCTTGACTTGTCGGCCGTAACAAGATTGAACTATTACAGCACGCCGCCCAAATGTCCTCTTGACAGCTAAAACTGTCACTTTTCCCAAGGACATTATATAGTGTCCTTGCTTTTCCGTGCACTAAAACCAAGAGTTGTACTTCAATTGGCACTGAACTGATGTCCTGTTGAAGCCGTGTTCCTTCAGGCCCTTGGCAATCTCTTCGTACACCTCCTGGTTCTGATGAATGCCATCAAGTTTCCTCTGGACCCTCCAACATAGATATTTGTTAGAACCCGACTTGGGGGCCATAGCAAGATGTTACCATTAAAAAACGCAGCCGAATATCGAATCGACAGCTAAAAACCTTCACTCTTTCCCGCGTAACCGGATGTACGACGCCAGAAACATCAATGTGAACCGGTTCCGTAACGCTTTTGCGTTCATAATGACAATTCCGCAAAACTGTTTTACTCTGAACCGTTTCAGACTACCTCGCGAGGAGGTTCAGAGTAAAACGGAACGAAACCGTTACGGAGTGTTCATGTTCACAAGTAAAACGGTTTACTTTGCTGAAACGGTTCAAACCGTTTTACATTTTCAATCATGAACGGGGCCTTAGACTTTCAGGATTTTTTTCTCCAAAATACTGTGTTCCGGTGCCTTTTCTAACTCAAGACAATCCTTTAACAACCTTTTACAAGTTCTGAGGACCATAAAACCTCCTTGTGAGGACTAAACCAAAAATGATCTTTCTCCAAGAACAGATATATGCACATGATTTAACATTATTTTTGTAACAGTTACATCTTTTTCCTTGCTTCGCAGCTTTATCACTTTGTTGCCTCAACATTACCATATGAAAGATGAACAAAATGACCAAAAAAGACAAAAGGCAAGCACAAACCACACACCTGCTTTGGGATTACTGTACTATAAAACCAAAGATGAAAAGTGACAGAGGTCAACAACAGAAACTTATTTCTCAATAGATAGAAGTTATAAGACTGTATGTCATGAATGTTATCATCTAATCCATCTTACCCAACTGTGTGACACTTTTATTATGTTTAGCCATACCTAGTATGGCTCAACATATTGTTTTTGTGCATGTTCTTCTTCTTCTTCTTCTCCTCCTGCCAAATCTTCAAATCGATTCAACTCCGCCATTTTTTAATCAACCGACCTGAAATTTGGCAAGGAGGTAAAGAAGGCAAATACCCTCAGGTGATTTTAAAATTGCTTTGAAACAGGCCTTAAAATCATTTTCATGGAGGTTTTTTGGGGCATTTTTAGGCAATTCTTATATTTTTGGCTCCTGTGCCCTGGTATTACAAGCAAATGACCTGAAATTCGCTACAAGGGTGCCTTGAACATGTCCCTACAAGACTACAATCACATTTCTGGTGTACATCACTTCAAAATGTTTCGTTTTGGGTACTTTTGGACCCATTTTCAGACCAAAAACGGGTCAAAAGTGCTGTCCCCGTTCCATGTTCTATCTTAGAATCCATGTTCTATCTAAGGTTCCGGGCGTTCCATTTGCTGCTGGCCAAAGAACCTGAGGTCACCTGGTTTCCTGAGGTCATGAGGTTTTCAGGTTACCTGAGGTCATGTTGCGGGTAAACACGCGAGCCATTGCAGTAAGAAGCTCATGGTGTCTCGCAGAACTTGTAGAGAGAATTGTTTTGCACGGGTGATTTTGGAACAGTCAATTTATGCATCGGGAGGGAGATTGGCAAAGTATGATGCTCTCGCAAATGGTCTACATGCAGTTAATATTTCGATTTGCCCAACCCACTTCTTGGAGGAGTGACCAAGCCCATGCTCAGGGGCACATTCTAGGGGCCTTTCTAGTCTTCTTCCAAATCTTCCAAATCTTCCAGATACTGCACAATAAACCGGATATTCCGGATATTCCGGATATTCCGGATATTCCGGATAATCCTGATATTCCGGATAATCCGGATAATCCCGATATTCCGGATATTCCGGATAATCCGGATATTCCGGATATTCCGGATAATCCGGATATTCCGGATATTCCGGATATTCCGGATAATCCGGATATTCCGGATATTCCGGATAATCCGGATAATCCGGATATTCCGGATAATCCGGATATTCCGGATAATCCGGATATTCCGGATATTCCGGATATTCCGGATAATCCGGATAATCCGGATAATCCGGATATTCCGGATATTCCAGATAATCCGGATAATCCGGATATTCCGGATAATCCGGATATTCCGGATATTCCGGATATTCCGGATAATCCGGATATTCCGGATATTCCGGATATTCCGGAAATTCCGGATATTCCAAATCTTCCAATTTTGGCATTTTTGGCAACCTGGATAAAAACCTTTTTTTTTCTTTTTTTTTGAAACAGCCCTTAAAACATTTTTATGGAGTTTTTAGGCAAAATTTACATTTTGGGCTCCTGTGACAAGCATTCGGTACAAGGGTACCTTGAACATACCCATTTTTGGTGTAATTCTCCTCCTGCCAAATCTTCAAATCGATTCAACTCCGCCATTTTTTAATCAACCGACCTGAAATTTGGCAAGAAGGCAAATGCCCTCAGGTGATTTTAAAATTGCTTTGAAACAGGCCTTAAAATCATTTTTATGGAGGTTTTTTTGGGCATTTTTAGGCAATTCTTATATTTTTGGCTCCTGTGCCCTGGTATTACAAGCAAATGACCTGAAATTCGCTACAAGGGTGCCTTGAACATGTCCCTACAAGACTACAATCACATTTCTGGTGTACATCACTTCAAAATGTTTCGTTTTGGGTACTTTTGGACCCATTTTCAGACCAAAAACGGGTCAAAAGTGCTGTCCCCGTTCCATGTTCTATCTTAGAATCCATGTTCTATCTAAGGTTCCGGGCGTTCCATTTGCTGCTGGCCAAAGAACCTGAGGTCACCTGGTTTCCTGAGGTCATGAGGTTTTCAGGTTACCTGAGGTCATGTTGCGGGTAAACACGCGAGCCATTGCAGCTCATGGTGTCTCGCAGAAGTCTAGAGAGAATTGTTTTGCACGGGTGATTTTGGAACAGTCAATTTATGCATCGGGAGGGAGATTGGCAAAGTATGATGCTCTCGCAAATGGTCTACATGCAGTTGATATTTCGATTTGCCCAGGGGTTATTTTGGGACAACCCACTTCTTGGAGGAGTGACCAAGCTCAAGCTAAGCATGCTCAGGGGCAAATTCTAGGGGCCTTTCTAGTCTTCTTCCAAATCTTCCAAATCTTCCAGATACTGCACAATAAACCGGATATTCCGGATATTCCGGATATTCCGGATATTCCGGATATTCCGGATATTCCGGATAATCCGGATATTCCGGATATTCCGGATAATCCGGATATTCCGGATATTCCGGATAATCCGGATATTCCGGATATTCCGGATAATCCGGATATTCCGGATATTCCGGATAATCCGGATATTCCGGATATTCCGGATAATCCGGATATTCCGGATATTCCGGATATTCCGGATAATCCGGATAATCCGGATATTCCGGATATTCCGGATATTCCGGATAATCCGGATATTCCGGATATTCCGGATAATCCGGATATTCCGGATAATCCGGATAATCCGGATATTCCGGATATTCCGGATAATCCGGATATTCCGGATAATCCGGATATTCCGGATAATCCGGATATTCCGGATATTCCGGATAATCCGGATATTCCGGATATTCCGGATATTCCGGATATTCCGGATATTCCGGATAATCCGGATAATCCGGATATTCCGGATATTCCGGATATTCCGGATATTCCGGATAATCCGGATAATCCGGATATTCCGGATATTCCGGATAATCCGGATATTCCGGATAATCCGGATATTCCGGATAATCCGGATATTCCGGATATTCCGGATAATCCGGATATTCCGGATATTCCGGATATTCCGGATATTCCGGATATTCCGGATATTCCGGATAATCCGGATAATCCGCATATTCCGGATATTCCGGATATTCCGGATATTCCGGATATTCCGGATATTCCGGATAATCCGGATATTCCGGAAATTCCGGATATTCCAAATCTTCCAAATCTTCCAATTTTGGCATTTTGGCATTCCAACCTGGATAAAAACCTTTTTTTTCATTTTTTTTGAAACAGCCCTTAAAACATTTTTATGGAGTTTTTAGGCAAAATTTACATTTTGGGCTCCTGTGTATTTGTATGTTGGGTACCTTGAACATACCCAATTTTGGTGTAAATCACTTCAAAATGGGGACCAAAAACTTCACGTTCTATCTAAGGTTCCATTTGCTGTTGGCCAAAGAACCTGTTTTCTATTCAGGTTACCTGAGGTCATGTTACAGGAAAACCTTTGCAGTAAGAAGTTGCTAAACTATGCGGAAGGCTCTTGGTGTCTCGTAGAGAGGATTTTTTTGCACAGGTGATTCTGGAACAGTCAATTTATGCATGGAGAGGGAGATGGGCAAAGTATGTTGCTCTCGCAAATGTTAGAAAGCTACATGTAGTTATATTTCGATTTGCCCAGGTGTTATTTTGGGACAGCCCACTTCTTGATTGGGGAGGAGTATGGGCGAAACATGCTGTATTTGCTCAGGGGCAAATGACGGCCTTTCTAGTTACACTTTGCCTTCATCACTGGAAATAAGGGGCCTTCATCATCATCATCATCTATTGACTGAGGCCTTATCATAACTTCTCCACAGGTTTTCTGGACAGAGAATGGTCCTAAAGGTCTCCCCTATGTCACATCCAGGATGGTGTTTATATGATGTGTCACCATTAATCAGCAGGACCGATCAGCAAGTACGGGGAAAAACATGAAATGTCAGCTGTTTAAATACTCTGCATGTGACAAGATATGGAGAGCATCTCTAGTACTACGTCCAGTTCTTCCTTGGAATTCCTGGTTGGAATTGAAAGTTCACTTACATCTTGGGTTGGATCTTCAAAAAAGCCATTCTGTACAAAAACAACATTTCAAGATTTTTGCTGGGTTCATCTTATTCTACTTCATGGAGATTACTCTATTCTTTAACTTAGGATTTCGAGTATGTGAAATTGGAGAAATGAGTCCTCTTTCATTTACATTTCCTTCACAAGTTGTCTCTCTTGATTGCAATTTTAATCCAAAATTTTTCCCTACATCCCTGATGACTATTTAAATAGAATGGCCCTTTTCCTAAAACACTTCTTATCTATCATTCATACTGATTCATCACACATCAGTGACGCATGTTTCTCTCGATTCTATGCATAAGTTCCTTCATTGATAATTAATTGGTGGTGCAAAAAAAAGTATTTCTATCTGTTTTGCTATGTCTCTAACAATATGAGGAGATACATGTTGGATTGCTCGACTGTTTACATCAGTCATGAATATGAAATAAAAGGAAATATCAGCTGTAGTGTCTAGGAAAAGTATATTGCATATTGTTCATCTTTTACCTTAAAATGGGCTAATGAACTTAAACCGACAGGAGCAGTACTGAGTGCCTCAGTTCTAAAGTTATGCTTTAATGCTTAGAGCTGAAATGCATGCCGTCTAAAAGTCTATGCACACGGACACACCTCAGCAAGAGTATGTACATGTATTACATTATATCTGCAGCTCATGTTTTATTCTGGGAGGCATCAATTTTCAAGTTGCTGGAGCTCTGATGGAGAGATGCCGCTTTCCTTGCATCACCATAATCCTTGTCACTGAGCGGCTAATAACATGATGGATCTGACATGTTCACAAAGTGCCACAGACCGGGGAGTTAGGCAGATCGCGTGATCAAGAAATCAGCATACTTATCAACTTGCGGTCAAAATAATCTGGTAGACACAGCCACACATACCACTTCATTTTGGGTTTTATACCCCATCAGTTTGGTACATAACCTCAGAAAACAGAATAATAAAAACAACTCATAAAATATATAACATCAGGTACATTCACTATAAAATTGGAAAGACACCGGAAGTCTGATTCATATTCAAAGTTGAGTAGCCTTAAAAGTTATAACAGCAATAAAGGTACTTCAATACCCCCGGTAGAATTATGTTCTTTAAAGTTTAAAATGTTTAACAACAGGCTTCAAAACATAATGCCCTTTAGATTTGGAAAATGATTTTTCAATTTCAAGTGACCAGTGGTTTATGCCGCCTATATACATGTATACGACCTCACCAGCTACACTTACAGTTTTACATGTATATGAAAAAATCTAAAAAGAATCTTTTGTAGACTTGAATCAATTGAGTCAAAAGACAACATTATTCTTTGGAAGACCATCTTGCAGCTGGTACCAAGTACACTTTACAATCATGGGCTTTGTATCATTCAACATATGGAACAAGAGTAAGTATTATTATGAAAACCATCAGCCAGCACCAACCTCCTACATATAAAAGTCGCTAGTTGATACATTCAGGTGTGATTAAATGGAAAATATACCCTTTGTATGAAGCATAAACGCAAGAAAATCACCTATTTTTGCAATAACGTGGGCAAGGTCATTACGTTCTGATTACGATAATGGTGCCTTTCAAAACGCCACGTCCATTATGGTAACTGAGCCAATTGAAACAGATGACAAGAGGTAACGAATGTGTCGCTTTAACGTTTGCAGGAAGATTTTGCTCCCGGCTGTTCATGAATTATAAATGGGAACAACCGGTGATAATTGGACTTGTGAGATTAGGTAACCGGCATGTCTTGTTAAATGTACAACATGTGTTTAGAAGCCTTCGGGTTTGTGGGTCAGGCATCATTTATACATGAGACAATGCCAATTCTGTTACTTGGTTTGCATCTGAACAGATTTTTGTCAGGTGACGTCATATTGATGCATATTTATATCTTTATCCGAAGGTAGATGTAACAAGATGGATTAGAATGTTATATAAAAAGAAATTTTGCAAAAAGAGGTTATGAAAATAGAGAGAATAGTAAAAGCCAAGATAAGCTGTCACCCAAACAAATTTTTGAGCATCATGTTTATCATTTCGTTCAGGTACCACTAAATATACTGAAAGCGCGCACTCGGAAGTTCTAGAACTTTTGTACACTTTGAATACTGCCTTAAGGCCTTAAGGAGGCTTTAAGAAAAAAACTAAGTCAGATGAATGGTTCTTCTTCTTCTGGAATCCAGCTCCAAATAGTGGGCATGGGGGTTATTCCTATCCGCAAAGTCCACCTCTGGAGGTTGATTCGGTAGATCTAATTGGGATTGATTTCATGACTGGGTGAATCCCGATTTACAAACCCTGTCATGACAAGTTCTTTATAACCTGTTAAGCTGCCTTGAAGCAATGTTCTTCTAAAATGATGTAAGGGTGCTAACTTAACACCATCCTGTTCCAATCTGCAGCACAAAGAACCTTGATTTGAATGATAAGAGAGATCAT
This sequence comes from Branchiostoma lanceolatum, assembly GCA_035149815.1. Classification (NCBI taxonomy): domain Eukaryota; kingdom Metazoa; phylum Chordata; class Leptocardii; order Amphioxiformes; family Branchiostomatidae; genus Branchiostoma; species Branchiostoma lanceolatum. The sequence goes on from CM068868.1 coordinate 23,460,678, forward strand.
TCTAAAGCAAAATGAATATACTATATAGAAATAGGCACTTGGAGTTGGATACCACTTTCATATCCCCCAAATCATCATGGCTGCTTAATGCATGTGCCACAGTATTGATTACCCTCGTGAAGAAACTCATGTTTTCGGGTCCGTGTGTTTTGATATCTCTTGGACATGCTATGGTCATGATTGTTCAAAGGTAGATTAATATATCAATGGATATCAATCATTTCCTTAGATAAGAATTTTACAGTTTGGACAACTTGTTGGGTAGAGAAGATCTGACATAATTTATGCAGATGAGGACTTTATTTCCATAATCTATGAAAAACCTATAAAATACAGTTGTCAGTTGTAAAGAATAACACCATTTGGCAAAGTATGAGATTGTGGAACATTTTCACTAGTGTGACCTTAAACAAACCATAGGAAATTGTGCGACCTTGACTAAACCATGGGAAGGTCACTGCTAAGAAAACTACTGTGTACTCGTAGTCACAGACATGGTACCTCCAGTAAAGTGAACTCTTGTTGGTGCATGAAGTGGTCATCACATTGCTTATTATATATATACATTTTGGTTCAGCTTGCTTTGTGTTGTACCATAGCCTGGAATCTAGACCTATTATAGCTCCCGAGTCTCTCTCCGCAAATAGAGACTCGGGAGCTATAATAGGTCTGGATTCCAGGCTAGTTGTACCACGCTCATCAATTAGCTGTTGCATTGAACAATGTCATTCCAATGTATTTCATATAACATTTAATATTCACACAGAGTGGACTTTATCAGACAAGCCCTGTCAATCCTTAGTGGTTGAACAGGACAATCATGCAATGTGATGTGAGCCTTCGGGCAAGACAGCCATTGGTAATTGTGTGTAATTGAACAACAAAGTCTTGAAGAAGTGCACTTTCTTCAATAAGAGAAAGACTGACTTTGGACCTTCTGTGCAATGCATTAATGACTCAATAAGGAAAGTAGATCTGTGTAACAGGCTGCAGTAGAAAATATACCTTTCTGGAGGCCACAAATGATTAGTTGTCTAAAGTGCAATTTTGACTTGCCAAGGAAGAGTATAATTAGCTTTAGTTTGGACATCTCTGTGCTGAGGTATCCTGCTAGTAAAGAATTGTATATTTCACTCAGTGTAGTTGGGTGGCAAGGAGGTAAATGTTTTCTATTGTTTTCAAACATTTGTTATTTGGTTGATGACTGACTAATCAATTGAATTGATAGTTGAACATTTTGAATTCTAAATTCAATCTTAAACAGATTACCTGATTGTAGTTTCTCCAGCTGGGCTTCTGTGACCTCCAACCTCTCTGCCAACTCAGCATACTGGATGGAGAAACAATGAAAATGTTGAGTTATTAACATGTGTTATAAACATGTTGTGCATGAATGCTCATCTTCATTGCAGGAAAACTTTGAACATCACGGAAAGCTAATAAGACAATAAAAAAATAGTACATGTATCATATATGTGAATTTCAAAACTTTTTGCGTTTCGGCGCATGCGCGCCAAAATGCTATGTCCTCGCTCTTACCTTGCAGGCAGGAACCAGGGAAGCTTGGTTCAACACTGTGTCGCACACAATAAGACCTTATATGGCAATACGTTCCCAAATCCTTGTATAGCCGTTGCCTTATATGGCAAGAGAGCACGAAAAGGCAGGCAGGCTAGATTTGCATGTGACACAGGAGGGCGACCGCATGTAACTGCTACAACTGTTCGGAAATATCATTGCATTGTGGTTTCGGACTTTGATATCCTGAAAAATGACCATATTACATCTATTCCACAAGATTGCAGAAGAAAAAAAATGATTTCGTCAAGAAAACGACCAAAAATCGGCATAAATGATAGCATATATTGAGGTTATAGCATTACGTACAGAGTGACGAGTTACGTACCGCAGCTTGGCCGATCTGGCAACGCGAAGCACTTCGGACCCAGAAGATCCGGGTTCGTGTCCGTGCATGGATTTTTTTTTTCTTTTTAGATATTGAATATCAAAAATATATATTGATATTATATTAATCTATCAATATCATATTTATGAATATCATTTTTTTCATTAATAAATAAAGAAATATTTTATATTTGTTATTTTTAAATATTCATTTAATATATACAAGGCCTTTGTCTTATGAACAGGACTTCATAGATTCCAAACCCGGCATTCGAATTTTTCTGCTCATTGTAATGGAAAATACCGTGCAGCGGCTCCTATGCGCGGTAAGATGATTCTTGCAAAACACTCGCCACTAAACTTCTATCCCCGATGTAAACAGAGGCTCTTGATGTTGTTTGCAAAACAGCGATTCTTTGTTACAGTAGCAAATGCTCCATTGTTCAGTATCGACTTCATTCAGACAACACGGACGTGGAAAGTGGCGCCCCTCGGCACAAAACTATGGGAATTTTCATGAATTTTAGCAAAATTACCCAGGAAAATAAGGAAGAAATGTTGTAAATGCGGAAACCAGAATAATACGGATGAGGTAGCTGTTGATTTGCTTGACATTTGGTAGTCATTTTAGATAGAACCTTAGCTGTTATGAACTTCTATTTCACTTAATTACCATAGTGCTGATGATTCAATGGTGCTTTTTCAAATTTTATGTTTTATTGCGTGCCATGTACATAATTACATTGATAGCTTTTATAATGAGCCTATTATACATTTTACAAATAAGTACAAGTTGTAGGCCAAGACCAGCTTTTTCAAAAGCACTTAAGTTAAGTGACGTAACTTCAAAATTGCTTTCCCCAATCTGCCTTTCTCTATTAAAACAGTACTCATTTCCCAAAATGACAATTTTTCTTATAGACTGAACAGCCCTTGAGTGACTTCCTCTGGCAGATTTTACTTCAAGTAAAGGGAAAAGACAATTCACACTCATAAACGTAGCCGAAACGCTAGCTTTTTTTAAAAGCTCTTGTTTCTAATGTTGTGTCCTAGATGTAGTTGAGCCTTTGTGGAGGGCTAGTCAAATATTGTATGATATTTGTTTGCTTTTGTAGATCTAAGACTTAGCAACTTTTATTTTAGAAAAAAAATCTAACATTTACCTTAACACTCTTACATGTGCAAAGGAAATTGTTTTATTTCACAGAAGATGATGATCATGGCAGAGGCCCAAAACCTAAAACCAGTACCCACTAGAGTATATGATATGGTAGTGTGGGCAAGTGTATGGGAGAGGACAAATGCCATTTAGTTTTGGGTGTTGATTGGTTTTTGAGCAACAATTTTTTAAAAGTCCAGAATCCTTTTTTTTCTAACCATACCTACACATCATTTTAAGCTTAAACATATTTTTATGATGATTAACCAAGACTTGACAGTTGTTGAAATCAATAATGAAAATTGGCGTCCTTGAATAAACCTGATAAAGTTGCATAGTATACTGGACCAAATGCACCAAATGCCAAGTTATCTACAAAGTATGAAAGACCAAAACGACAATTCTACACAGCTTCCTCAACTCAATTCCAACCGGTCCGAGGCATGATTCCAACCGGTCCGAGGCATGATTCCAACCGGTCCGAGGCATGATTCCAACCGGTTCGAGGTATGATTCCAACCGCTCCGCGCCAGGATTCCAACCGGTCCGCGATACAATTTCCTTACGTGCAGCGGTAGAATTCTAACCGCTCCACGGGCAGACCCCTACCCCCATGCCCATACAGTGGACGATCCCAGGTGGGTCAAGGGTCACAGTAGTACACCATCCTGTTGTGAATGGTTTTTAGTCCTTTCGGTATATCGCATGAGTTATTTGATGAAAGTTCAAACATGGACAACACAGACTTAGTAACAGATTGCTCCTCATCCTGTTTGGACATGATATCATTTCCATTTTATTCATGGCCGGGGCTATAACAGGATGTTCCCGTGAACAAGAATATCTTTTGTACTATCGACCGTATGTTTTTGTCAATGAGAATTTTTTTACCAATATCTAAATGTGCATATTTGATACATAACATTGTTTTGGGATGCTGAGTCAACGACAGGCAGATTTCTAGCGAGGTCAATGCCCACTATATCGTCCTCTCCGAGCACGGGAGGGGCAAGAAGGAATATTTAACGCCCATTGTCCGTCGATTGTTGTTGATAATGACAGTCAGGGCCTCCTTTTAGTTTGAAGCACGTGTTTTAGAGATGGTGAGAGTCAGAACGAAGTACTTAAAAAGATTTAAACATCGACATGACCTGACTAGCCATTCCATTCACAACAGGATGGTGTACTACTGTGACCCTTGACCCACCTGGGATCGTCCACTGTATGAGCGTGGGGGGTAGGGGTCTGCCCGTGGAGCGGTTAGAATTCTACCGCTGCACGTAAGGAAATTGTATCCCCGACCGGTTAGAATCCTGGCGCGGAGCGGAAGGAAATGCCTCGGACCGGTTGGAATCATGCCTCGGACCGGTTGGAATCATGCCTCGGACCGGTTGGAAATGCCTCGGACCGGTTGAAATCATGCCTTGGACCGGTAGGAATTGAGTTGAGGAAGCTGTGTAGAATGTCGTTTTGGTCTTTCATAACAAAGTACTGTATATAATCTGCTGGGTGCTGTGGAGGAGGAAAGGGTCTAGCATATTACATCACTGTTCAGGAATGCAGTCGACAAAATCAACAGTCTAAAGGTTGACAACTAGTACAAAGATCAATTCTGACCACAGCCCAGAGGCTCTATATCCAGGTGGTCAGGAAGAAAACAATCATGACGTTTCTAGGATGGGGACACCTGTCTTCTCATTCCAGGCAGCAGGAAACTTTCAGAAGTTGTTTAAACATTCTACTTTCACCACTGCCAAAAAGCTCATATATTCATCAGCTTGTGTTTGCTTATTGGCTATTTTTCTTTTTTTGCAGAGCTCACCTGTTGTTGGTTCTCATTGTACTTCAGCTGCAGCTCAGAAAACTCATGGATTGCTGTAAACAACAACAACAAAACAAATAAACAACAGCATAGTGGCAACAATTTGATTAAACCAACACCTAAACAAGTGCTATAAACTTTTTAAAGCAGTTTTGAAAGTTCATCATTTGAAGATTACAGACTGTGATTATCACCAAGACTTGATGAACAACATGAAAAGAAAAATAATATCTGTATAGCTGGCTTGTAAAAACAATCAGGACAAAGTGCCTAAGAAAAATGCTGGAATCTTGACTATGCTTGACACTTTCATATCTTGCTATAAAAGTGTAGAAAGTGAGACCAAAGAAACATTTTGGAAAGGTTAACATGTACACTTGTACTGTGCCATGAGTTCTACAGGTGTAACTGTTATGACTTTGCATTCACCATAATTGATTGATTGAGGCAGAAGTATACACAAATGTTTAAATCAATAGCTTGCCAAGGCAGTGGCTATACACTAATTCAATGATGAACCTGGAAAGCATACTGTGTGTGTTGTTTTATCTGTTCAAAGAAGAATGTAATTTGCTATGTATACAATATTGAAAAACTAGTCCAGTTCTTTTTTGCTTTGCTGGACTTCCTATACTGTACACCGCAAGAACACATGTCTTCTCATACCGGATACCTACAAATGTGATGATCCAGATTTACAAGAACAGGGGTGACAAAGTTTTTATTCAAATTTTACGGAATTCTTACGAGTTTAACAAAACACATACAAATTTCATGGAAGTTATACAATCCACTACTTAGAAAATACTAGTTTTACAGAATGCATACAATTTTTACTAATAATAATGATCATAATCCTATGTATTCCATAAAACTTACATGGATTCTGTAAAATTTGTATGTTTCTAGGTAGTGGATTCTATGAATTCCACAAAATCTGTACGTATTTCGTAAAACTCATAAGAGTTCCATAAAATCTGCATAAATACTTAGGCATCCCTGAAGAATGAATGGTTTTACCATGCCAGGAATTAACGCTTTTTCCAAATTTATTCTGCTGATGATCTGATGCGACAACCTTGAAATTGGTTTGTAAATGGGTTGAATGCTTGGCAGTTACACAAAGGTAAGGGGGCGTGTCATGATCAACAAAGAAAGCAGTCGTGTGTATGATAAATATCACCTTGCATCTAAATATTCCTGACTTTTATGATAACTGTACAGATACATAGAACTGAAATCATTTGTACTATTACCTTTTAAATGATGTTGCTTTGATATACTTGTAATAGACACAAGTTACTTGAAAAATTGTGCTCATGCTTTGTTGTTAATCTTGTAAAGGCTTCAAACTGACAACATGACTGAAGTAAGTAAACATTGTTGCCTCACAACACGACCACATACATTGTATGGATACCTCCCTGATCTTCCATTTGCAGCAGTATACACGGAAATCCCATTTTGGACGTATTACCCCTAATTAGTGCGCTGCCAGGCCTGCATAAATAAGTCAGGAGGACGGCTAATTGCATTTTAGGATATTAGAGATAGTAGGCAGACAAAATTAGGAGAAATGAAACGAGTCCTGCAAGCCAAATGTTCGGGTGTGTCTGGCGTACAATACAGAGAGAAATTTCTCGGATGTTTGAAGGTTTTGTCGGATTCTTGCCCGGAATCGTCGAGATTTTGTCATGTTTAATGCATAATACTTCCGCGTTTAATCCGCTGTGGCAAAACCGCGTCCACTGGGAATAGAACAAGGGCAAAGAACACATCATAGTCTATACATAGTATTCACTTCCGCCTTCGTATACCTGAATGTTACCGATGATTGCTGCGATCTGCACCTTAACCAAAGCATTACATAGCTAGTAAAAGGGTCTGCCGTCAAAATGACATTAAACAGAGCGAGTACGAATTGGTCACAAGGCAATTTACATAAGAAAAACACTCCATTTTCACGTACACATAAATCTCGGCATGACAATAACACAACCAGGAAGTAAATATTTGGAGGCTCACAGGACACGATCGAGCTGCGATCGCTTCACAACAGTTGGCATGGCATGTGACGAAAAGCTGACCTCACCTTTGATGCACAGCTTTTTTAGTGCTGAGAGGTTTTCCTCTGAATTTCGGAACTTTTTCTGCCACGAGTCCAGTTCCACCTGCAGTTCCTCCGCCATGTTGGCTTTCCTTTCCCGTTAGTCACCTTTGGGCGATACCAACTTGGGTAGCAAATGGGGGATCCATTCCAAATCTTAATATGTCGCGTCTTTTACATGAATTTTTCTGGGAAGCAAACCACAAATGACATAATAATCAATTTACCATATGTATTTTTGAGGTCAGTTGATACATTTTGTCGCTTTTTAAGTTTTATATGATACCTTTAAGATTGAATCAGACAAAAGCGGTCCCATCTCTTATAGTGGTCATTGTAAATGTGCTCAGTTGACCCATGTTGACCCGCACGGAGGGACAAAGCTTTGAGAGGAAATTTGGTACCCGCGTCCATTTCAGTTCCTCATCAGGTCTTCCTTTCCGGTCAAGATATAAATAGATATGCTACAGACTGTGACAATTCCTTAAACCGGTGCCGAAGGAAAGAGGATCATAGGAAGGAATTCGTCTCAGAAATTTGACTGCCCTTCTAATGATTTAGGGGTCTGCAAATGACCTCTGCAAAGGAAGCATGGTGTCCAGAAATCAGATCTTTTCAAGGAGTTCTCCTTGAGATTTGAAGCTAAGCAGATCGACATGTTGAACTGCGTGGACATGTGACTTCTCTGTATTTTGGGAAAGATGACTCAGTCTTGGAGGGAACACCAGAGGACAGCTCGTGGATTCTGCGCAATGCCGAATGAGCGGGAAATACAAAATTGATTGACAGCTCAGCGTAACACGTGCGTGACCAAGGCAGGCGGTGAGACAAACTTCTTACAAAAATGTTTTATCACATCAACATCATCAAATCCCCATGTCCCAAACGAGAATCGAGTACAAACATAATCACTTGTGTGCTGATGGTGTTTTCAGCACCAGGGACAGACCTCTCTGTGTGTGTTCTGCACCAGGGATTGGCCTGTTTGTTCCTGTGTATGGGGGCATCAATTACCAGGGACGAACCTGTTTCCTTGGGTGTCAGCACCAAGGACTGGTGTTTTTTTTTGTGTGTGTGTGTGTGGATGGTGCTAAGCACCAATGATAGCCCTGTTTACTTCTGTGTGGATAGTGTTCAGCACCAAGAGTAGCCCTTTTTACCTTAATATGTGTGGATAGTGTTCAGCACCAAGGACATGGCTGTTTACTTATTTGTGTATAGTGTTCAGCACCAGGGAGAGGCTGTTCTACTTGTGTGGATGGCATTCAGCACCAGGGACAGGTGTGCTAATTGTTTGTGTATAGGATAAAGGTGACTTGAGTACACCAGGAAAATGGACTTTCAAGTTTCTTCAGCTGCAATAAAAGCTAACTAGGATACTCCTCTGACCCATGTATACATCACCACCTGTTAGGATGTTTAAAGATGTAACTTGCAGTTTCCCTCAAGCTACTGCAAAATGATAGAAACTGTTATTATTTCTAAAATGTAACAAAAACTTAAGTTGTAAAGTGTCGAACTACAAAACGAAATGAGTTTTGCATGAAAATCTCACCTTTGTTGGTACATGTGGATTCCATTACAAGGTAAATATGCTTTATTTTTCTCGCTCTCTTTTTTTAAAAAGATTTTGGTCTCCAAATGATGTCATCTACACAATAATATTTGTATGGATGAATTCAACCACTATCACTATGACTGCATCATGCATTTTATGAAGAACATAACGTTAATAGTACCTGAAGTAAAAAACTAAGTGACTCAGAAACAAGAAAGGTTATAAAGGCCATAGCTATATAGCATGTTAAAGAAAATGCCTAACTTTCTATTTATAATGGAAATGTTCCAGCATTGCCTCAGTGTGTCTATGTATAGCTATGAGTGATCATACCCATTATCAGATATAGTCTCTGTTGATATGCTTATGGGGAATTTAGCTTGGAAAGATCTAATATACAAGAATTGATATTTCAGGAGTAACCCAGCCCAGGGAGTTCGGATCACGTGGAAGCTTGTGTCAATCCCCTGTTGTGGATAGATATTCCTAATGTACCTCATCAAGGCAGTAGAGATACTAGGTAATGCTCCTCAGGCTGTCTTCAATGAGTAACATGGGTTACCTTGAAGCTTCCAGATGGCATTGTCCTCGGAAAGGATTATACGAAAATATCGAGAATATTCGAGAAATACAAGAATAATAAGACACCAGTACAGTTGGGCCAACTGCCATAATATCAGGATCCAAAGGGGAGATCCAGTTCCTTCAATTCAGTACAGCCGAAATAGATATACTTATATTATATGTATTTCAGTTTTGGTAGGTTTCTTTTGAGAAAATGACTTCCATGTAACACATGTCTGATATAGAATATAAATTACAGCAGTTGCCCTAGCTGCATTATCAGTGATCTTTAAATGCATCCATGTAGTTTATTGCATTGATATCCTTAATGTGCTTTCATGCAACTTCCTGGTTTGGTGGTTAGCGATTCCAAATCTGGAATACAAGGTCAGAGGTTCCAAGGCTGGTTTGCCCACCAGATTTCTGAGCCCAGACTATTTGTTGGATACAGTCCTTTGGAGGGGACATTGTAAGCATCATGTCTTGAGTCTGAAGGGAAAAAACAACTTGGTATTCTATTGGTCCAAGGATGGTTTTTGAGAACTAGATTTTCCCTAAGAAATGGTAGAATTTTGCAACATCACAAAACAGGGACAGGAAATGTTATGAAGACATTATATCACTTTGAGAAGTCAGATACTTGAAAGTGGGTAACCTGAATATTTGCCCAGGTTACCCAGTCTGAAAGAGTGCTTTGAACCCCAAAATATCATAGAATATGAATTGGTGTAGCCTGAACATCACTTGGAACAATGCCAGCACAACCTCCATGACTATCCTGAGGGGTAAGAGTGGTTTGGACACATTTCAACACTTCCACTGCTCTTTGCTCAACACTGTCGTAAATTTGACGGAGCTTGAAAGCTTGACAGGGTCTAAAGGATTAGACCTAAACCCCTAGAAATGCACCTCACAGTGGTAAGTAGCTTTGATATACAGGTATCTACATGGTACGATTCAGATGGTTCCCTGTGATGGATTGTAATTGTTTTGTATTATTGCAATAACCTCTTTACTGATCAAATCTCTGTAAATTGTGTTCTTTTTCTCAAGGGGATATCATGTCAAGGGCAGTTCAGCTATTCACTGGGAAGTTAATGGTGGAGTTAAAAAGATTTTTACTCTTTGTCTATGTCGCAAGTTTTCAATTTTTTATTTGTGAAGGATAAGAGTCATAATCATGAAGTGAAAAATGTATTTTAATTGTGGTTTAGTAGAAGTGTATTTTAGAGTTAACTCTTTCGCAGGTCCAACAAAACAAGCAGCAAACATGGATTGTAGGTGGGGATGTTGGGATTTTCAATAGGTTTCCGAAACAACACGAAACAAACAAAACAACAAGAAGAAAATTTGATACCAGTGTTCTCTGTAGCATCCAAAATTGGCCTTAAATGGCTTGCCACATGTAATGATTGATTTTGATGATCATGTGTGAAAATATGATTTATTACTCTATCAAAGATGTAGGATAGCAAAGAACAATCTTGTATAAGGATAACATTCTGTACCAGTAACGTTATGAGACAGTTACAAAGTGTGGAGTGTGGACATGAAATTTGCACTGTAACCTTCTAGATTCAGAGTTGTATCCCTGGCTGTACATACAGATTGGGTCATTGTACAGCACAGCTCTCTCAGCAATCTTCAGTGCATCTCCCATACGTCACAGTTCTTTACACATGTCGGACTTCTGTAGTATCAAGTATTCTCGAAGTAAACCCACAAAATGGGTGCCAAATATTTTAACAGGTGAATATTTTGTCAAATGTATTGCAGACCATTAGAGTGGACAGGTAAAACAATCATAATGACTAAATCGTGACAACATATTATCAGAAAGCTCAATTTAACAATAAGTTTGGAACAATCATCAACAGGCTGCATAGTTTTTCTCAAACAGGTTAGCAGAGAAATTTGTGGTGCCACTATTTTCGTGGTTACGTGAACTGCTTCTAGGTGCAGAGACTGCTCTTAGCACAGAGACGGCTCCATTGACTTTTCTATAAAAACCCATTGGTGAAATTTTATAGCATGTTTGCCTCATTGTCTGGCTGTGCAGGCCATTTTCGCGTTATATAAAGTCGTATAAGCTGGGTAGACATGCACTTTAAGATATCAAGAAGTGGATTCCAGGATGCTCAAATTCCATTTCATTGTTTTTCATAATTTCGGAATTGCATTTTACGCTCATTTCAGAGGCTAATTCCCAGCGATTGCTCCGTGGCGGCGGCAGGAGTATCGTTAGACTGGAGTCATGGACTTGGGAGATAAGGGGATATGGAGAATAAAAGTGGCGAGACAGACCCCTGGGACACCTGGTGGTGCCAGTGGATTTAGAAATTCCACTTCTTCAGTGGCAGCAGCGGTGCAGTAGTGCTGCTAAATGGAAGCTGTCTGTCTGCTCTTCCACACAAATTTGTGATGGTATCAGCACTGGGCCCACATGGCTGGCCAAGCTGGCCTGGGGGTAGGGGGTAATTGCTCAGTTTACACTCGGAAGTTACAGCCTGGCTTGCTGTGGACAGACATCGTGGAGACATCCGTGATTTAGAGCTGTTTCCATGGTGATACCGGCAGCCTTTATTGCATTTTATTAGCTGTACAGGGGGCTTATTGCCCCTCTGACGGTACTGTATACGTGCGGCAAGGAAGCATTTGGAGGAAAATAAATTATCCAGTGAAAATTAGCGCATTCCCTGCCCAGCGATTTTCACATCTGATAATATTTGCTGTTTCTCTCGATTGCGGCTGGCGCCACGATGGCGACGGGCAAAACCCGTGATGGACTCCGAGATCAAAGAGGGGCCGAACCGATGTCCAGCTGATTTATCGAGCTGGTTCAGTGTGTGAACAAGAAATTGTCTGTACCAATTTGGAACCAGATTGGGGGGATTTCTCGTCATTGTTGGTGGAGTTCCGTGCTATAAATTGTCCAACTGTGAGATTACTGGGCGCCACAAGGGAATGGAAACATATGGAAACCTGGAATAAAGATGTCCCGCCAACAGCTTTTGTCTTATAGAAACTGCCATTTCCTTAGTAAAACATTTGTAGCCCTAGTGGAAGGAAATGTGAAGCGGAAGACATTGGCTCATACTGTTGTATAGATCATGGTTCTCTAAGCAGTGCTAAAAGTCAGTTTCTGTTGATTCGAAATGGCAGCATTATTGGGAAATATATCTTGTAGCGGACTAAAGCCTGAAATTAGTTTAAAGGGGGGGATTCTAGCTAAAGGTAACTTCTTCATAATGTAAAAAATGTGAAGTGCATATAAAGTAATGACAGGAATGGGGGAGTCAGAATTGACAGATTGAAAGCGAAAGGTATAGGAAGCAAGCAGACAGGAGAAGCTGGAGACCAGGTATGGACATGTAGAGTAATATAAACAACAAAACGTAACTAGACAGCACTTGCAGAGTGCAAACAACTGGTAATACAGCAGAAAAGTCAAAATTAAGAATGTGAAGTTGGTTCATGAATATGTGGCGTCGTGTGGCGCAACTGAAGAACACGCGGCTGGCAAACAATGGGTCCAGGGATCTAATCCCAGGTGTGCCCAGAGACATGTCCGAACTTGCGCCCCGACGTTGTGCCCTTGGGAAAGGCACTTAACACGACTTTCCTCACTTCACTCAGGTGTAAATGAGTACCTAGCTCATCTAGGGTTAGGGACGTCCCTCGGATAGGACGTTAAATGGAGGTCCCGTGTTTGGGGAGAGCAACACCCCGCGCACGTTAAAGAACCCACCACACCTTTCGAAAAAGAGTAGGGGCATGCCCCGGTGTGCGATGGTCCAAATCTTACAGTCTGGTCTGGGATGACATCTTGAAAAGGTGATAGTTCACCTGTTATGTCAATCCTTCCACAAAAATGTGGTAAATCAAAATAAATAAATAAATAAATAAATAAATAAATATGATACTGAGTGTAGCTGGCTTTATTTGAAGGAAAGGTGCATATTAACATACCTGGTCAAAAACCTTCAAGGAACTTCTTGATTCTCTGATCACTTATTTCTGTCCCACAGGCCTACACAAGAAAGGAAAATTGTTACACACCAGTCACATCATTTCAAATAATCATGTTCACAGGCTAACAAACTCTGCAAAAAACATAACCTTTCAGGAAGAAGAACTACATAAAAGTTGTAGCTACAAATCCTGCAAACAGCTCTGTTCAACCCCACAGCTCTGTAGAGCAGGTGCTTTGTAAAACTTCATGATGCCTCTGTGGTGTCATTATCATGAGAACCATCTCATAACTTCTTTCCTGTAAATGCCAATGAAAGCAAAGTCTGCTTTATGCTTTTATGTTACAGCTTTTACGACTGCCCATAACTAGTCACTTTAGAGCAGTAGAAAAAGAGTAGTAACTGTATTTAATTGTACTTGGTGGGAAAGCTATGAAACTCACAGTCCGTAGCGCCCTTACTAGTGACCCAAATAGTATGAAGTATCTGTAGCTTGAAGGTGATCTTGTTACATGTAAATGAGCGGTTTCTCCAAGGTATCTGGTTAATGAGCTTTGGTCGTGAAACTTGCGGGATGAGCCATGATGTCTACTCTATCGTCACTGGTCTGGCGGGAACTCCGAAGTGCAATTTGACTAAGTAGGAAGCTGTAAAGATAAGAGCACAAGCCGGCCATATCATCGTTGTTTTTGCCTACGGACCAATTTTGGTGCCATTCCCAATTTAAAGGGAGAGCCGCTGTGTCTAGCAGTCTGCCACAACTGTTGGGTTGAATAGAACTCAGGAGAAAGGAACAGGCTCACAAGTTTGCAGGACAAAGAGGCATGACGCAAGCACACTTTGTGTTAAAAAGAAACTTTTCAGAAAATCGTTCATGTGAACTACAGCTCATCTGATGAAAATGAAGGTGACAAAGTTCTTGGGGGAGGAGAAAGGATATCCTTTATCTTTTGAATGGACAGAAGAGAAAATGGAAAATTAGAGCATCTTGGTCAAGTTAGAATTTCCACATTTTTTTCCGATAATGTTTCCCAGGAAATGTAATGTTAGTGTCTGAATACATTGTCATTTTGACAACTTACTACACAACAGTCGAACTATTTAACACCAAGTACATTCAGAAATGTTGGGAAAAGCAGTATTCCTGCCATCAACTTACTCATCATCATCATCATATCGGGCAGCTTGCCCGGACTAGGGTTGCTCTTTCCCTCTAGGCAACACGGTCCGCCATAAGTTGGTCTAGATGTTCAGACCTCGCTCCTACATCCCCAGCAAGTTGGTCTATGTAGGTCCTTCGGGGTCGCCCGACAGAGGAATGCCCATGAGTTGGCACCCAGAGTAGGAGTTCGCTTACTAGCTCTTCTTTGTTTCTGTAGCTGTGTCCTGCAAACCGTACCCTTCTCTCTCGTATGGTTGACGATAGGGATGGTAATGTTACTTACTACCTTGCTTAAAGATTTACACATTTTGGAATATTCTCACAGAAATGTTAAGAAACTGACAGAAAATCTAGTGCCTTCTCATCAGATCCACCTACCAATAAACAATGGAGGCAAATGAGGGATTCTGTTAGCATGTTAGAGAGCTTCCTTGCTTGTAAATTTTGCGATACTCATGTGTCGCTTTAATGGATAACTCATCAAAATTTTGCCAGAAGGGGAGGCTGGAGCATCGTCATTACATGGTTGGAGAGAGACAAGAAGTCTACATTATAGACCCACCACCATTTGTGTTGTCGCACCAACAGCAAGTAAACTAGCCATCACTCATAAGTTACACCAGACAACAGGTTTTATAAAGACGTTGAGGATGATGAAGAGTTTACTGGCAAGCAGTCATCATGATCGTTAAGATGTAGTCAGAGTCAGACGGTCTCTTGTTTACTGTGTATGACTTCATTACCTGGCACCAAGTTGAAAGGGAAGTACATACTGGCCTGAAACCTTGACCCGCTGTTGGAGGATGGCAGTTGTTACTTAATCAGGTGGAGAGCCAAAATACCTGTGAAATGGAGGAACATATCTTTTACTCCTTAAGAGCATGCTTAGTGTGCAGTCTGGCAAAAAAATTTTCGCACTTAAATTTTCTCAACAAAAATTAATGGCACATTGCCAAGAACAGTGACACAGGATTGTGGTGACAATCATTTTGTTTTCACAGTTGGCATGGGTGCTGGGCAGGGATAGAACAAAGATTACTCCTACAAAGATATCCTAAAGATTTGAAGCTTTCATATGTTTCCCCAGACTTTCTCTGTATCAGGATTGATGCTCAGATAATAGTTGTTCCATTACAGTGATGCAGGGATCTCAAAACTGCACACACACACAAAAATTGCTCTGTCTATGGTGCTGAAGTTAAGGTGGTGAAACTTTCCATCACTTGCCACCCCGGTACTAATATTTTCTAAACAAAGAAAAAGGCACTTAGTGTGGCTGAAGAGGTTAAAGAGGCCAGGAAAGGAAATCAAGTGTCCGATACTCAAAGCTGATGTTTTATAATATCAAATGCTGTACTCTCCATGGGGGCAAGGGACACTTATCAAAAGTACAAACATTGATACATGTTATGCAAATTTCAGTGTATCACAGGTCCATAGGACTGCAATAAATTTTAGATTCCATGTTGTAAATCATGATTGGACGATTTTGTAGTTTTGATTGAATATTGATTTATTCTCTCCTGGGAATCTCTCATATGACATTTCACATCTTGTATGCAGTGTTATTATAATTGTATTAATGAACATTTCTCCAGGGCCACCAACAAAATTTAATGTATTTCTTATTTCCCCAGGATATTGCTCATTACAACAAGGCCAGTCCGTAGTTTGTGTAACTTCATAATTGTATTTTTCAATCCTAGAAGTTGAAAATAACCCCCAATACAATTCTTATCTACAAATCTAATTTTCTACAAATACTATCGTTGATGTTATATATGGTTTTGCTCTTGTTAGGAATCTTCAGCAGTTATCTTATATATCATGTGTTATATAATTATTAGAGAACACCTCTTGGTTACCATTGAGCTACGAGGATTGATACTTTTTTTGTTTATAAGGACTGCACACTGTAAGCTGTGATGCACTGCTCATTATAGTTTCCAGAAAGAGCAAATGACATTGTAAAGTAAGATTGAATCTTCATATGTCATATGTTGCATCTGTCCTTACAATCAGTGAAAGAGTTGCCAGAACACTTTTGGCTGCCAAGAAGTAAAGTATAGAATTGGTGTGGCCCAAGCTTCAAGCTCAACAGTGCATAAGAGTCAAATCATAGGTTGTAATTCATGAGGTGGTGATTACTGTGGTACAAAACAGACCTTACCATATTTCTCCTGGGTCCAGACCAGTGCAGGGAAGCGTAGATAATCGTGGGATGATTCGTCCGTCGATCTGTAGGGACTGCTTAGGATGTGGCAGGGACAAGATGAGTTTCTGCCTAATCCGTACAGGAAAAATGTGGTACTGGTAGATAAGAAGGAAAATTAAAATGTGTGAATCCAGCTCACTCGGGACCACCCCAACAGCTGGTCATTTCAGATGATGAAAAGAAATTAGCAATCTAGGCACAAAATATTACTAAGAAATAAAGTGTCACAGTATATTCAAGCAAACACTCCTTATTTTGTGGATATAAAAAACAAGGCATTTGCCAAAAAAACTCAATGTTAAATGACTGTAACCAAATGAAAACAAACCAATCTGTTTCTACATTTTCATATTTTCGAAAATGTGAGAAGAAGTTGATGCTGTTCATTGCTCTAGTTTGAAAGTCTAACTTGAACTTAGTCTATTGGGGCAGTACCTCAGTGCTGCAAAAAGACAGTGGGCATCATCTGGTGGTGTGATTTAGGAAGATAAGTTAGATACAGCTAATGGCTAGCTAAGGCATGTATAGTCTCGTGCACACATAATCAGTGTTTAGTGGACTCGGATGACCAGTTTGTCAAACAACTTACAGCCCAGAGCAACAAGTAGAAAAACGTTTCAAAACAAAATGTGCCCTGACCATTGTAACTCAGAGAGTTTGTGCGGGATAGTTTCAAAAGTGACATCATGATTCCAAACAATTATAAGCAGCATAGTAATGAATCGATTCCCTCACTTTGATAGTTCATACAATGCAAAAGGTTAAGACTTAATCTTTTCTGTGTTAAAAAAATTCTAAAGCCAGTTCTACCTGATAAAAGATAATAACATCCTCCTAATCCAACTGCCAGTTGGTTTAACTGTATTTTGGGGTCCTTATTTTTGCCTACCTTTCTGTAGATCATTTGTTGTCATGTTGTACACATAGGTACATGTATTGTGGGAAGGTCTACAAACAAACAAACCTACATTTGCAACAAGGCATGTAGAAACATCCCTTTTGGATTGGGTTTGAATTACCCCCTGAGTCATCAGCTACACAGCTCGAAAGTGTTTCTTCTGGAAACAGCTTACAAATTTGCAAGTCTGCCCCAAGATTTGTTAGGAATAGGATTAATCAAGACTGGGTGCCATCAGGGTGCTGATGTGATGGTTTCAATATGGTTTGGTGATTTCCCCTGTGTCAGCTGTGTTTCCATCATTACCAGTGCCGCATCTTTATCATGGTTAAGCTTGGGGCAGAAACTTGAAGAGGAACTCATGAAGTGTCTGTTGTTTGGGAGAGGGCCCGCAGAATGCATGGCATGGAGGAAAGGCTTGTGTGAAAATGTAGATGTTAATTTTCGATACAACAGGTGGTTAAGGCCTATTTTTTTCTCTCAAGTATTTTCAAGAAGGCTCAATGGTAAGAAAGGAAACTAATTTGGAACAGACTATATTTGTCTTGTCCATGGTGCTGAAATGTTTTCAGCCATGTGGCATGGTCAAAAGTTGTTAATTACAGGAGAGTTCATACATCTTTTCCTCAGGCCAAGACTGAAACAAAGTACAGGTACATTCATAATTTTTTGGGTGATTTCTATTACGGACATGTAACATGGGCAATGTACATTCATGGGTAGATAAAAACCTCCATACCCAGGGTTAAAAAATTGCCCTTAGCTTGTAAAAGACAAGGCATATGATAGAAGAGATGATAAAATCAAAAACATATACTGTAAACATAGGGGTATTCGTTCCCAGAGAGAGAGTTTGTGATGTTCAGAAAGGTAAATGCAAACTTGTAAGGGTTGGCAACTTGGCACAGGAAGTTTCTGTGCCCTCACACTGACTCAGGGAAATCGAGTAGGTGCCTCAAGCATGTTACAAAAGTCATTCAGATGGGTACCTACTGGCTGTAAAAATACAACAAGGTGAAGAAAAAACTCCCATTTGCTATGTCTTGGCTAACTTGAATGTGTGAACGTGAACCACATAATTGACTTGGATAGGCCTGACTCTCCCCCAAACCTTTCCCTGACATCTCAGACTGTTTTTCTGACCTCTGAATTTCATGCCACATAGCAGCAGGGTTCCCAATAGGCCCAAATTTAGGAGGGACTCAACTGTGGTGCCAACTCACCAAGTGGGAGTGAAACATAACAAGCAATGCCTTGGCCAGGCTAACTAGAGCTGGCTTTCCCCTCACGCCTTTGAACTTGAAAGGCTGGATGAGAACTTGCAGCTTCTAACTTAACCTCCTGGGAAGAGTGACATACCAAGAAGGCTAGAGTAGGGCCATACAACGGAGCATGTATAAAAGGAAGTGCTTTTCACTAAGTCTAAGTCTTTTCAATTAAACATACATGTAAGTTGGGGGGTTTACTGGCAGTGGGGCTGCACCTCTTGGATTATCACTAGGCCGGCATGTCAGAGTTTATCATCTCCAAGCAGATGTAAGGTCAAGGTCAGTGTTTTAAGTATGCTTTAGGTTTTTTATAACTCTTTCATTTTTTTCTATTTTCTTTTCCTGATCCATGCTTTCGTCTCATCTCTTCCGCAGTTTGCAATGGAGATATATGATCCTAAATTCCTAATATTAGAACTTCCCTGATGGAGACACTACAAACAGTTAGAATTACTGCCAAACAGACATCAAAATCTTAAAGGAAAAGGGCTGTTCGTAGGCAAATTGAGTACTGCTTTCAGCAGGCCTGTGGTTATTCCTGGGATGTTGAGTTCAGTCTTTTAATCTTTTGTTCTTGGATGACCTACTTGGGCAGGAATGTATTGGAGGAGTGCCAGGTCCAGTTGCTGTCTACTGCCTGCCAATATGAGGTTGGTGTTCTTGACACTGGGCCAAGTCTGGCTGGATGGGGAAAGGGAACAAGAGTGCCAAGTTGTTGTGGCTGACTGAAGCCAGGTGTTAAGGTCCCATGGGCCAAAGCAAACATATCTCTTGCTCTTCATTCTTTTGTTGTTATAACATAATTGTTTTATACAAGTAAGTTTTAGTATCCCACTTTTGAGCAAGGATCACAATGCAAAAGGGCCTTATAGTATACATGATACAGGTGCTATCGTACAGTTCCAACTTGGACAAGTCTAGGTAAAATTGAACAAGTATTATTATGGCTGTAAGCTGACTTATGAATAAAAGGTTACATAAAATGGATTGTCACACTACTAGGGTACAATGTAGTACAACAGCCAGGTAATCAGAAAATCTGAATCTGAAAGACCCCTTCACAACCCTCTAGCTAGCCATGTATGTTATTAATTAAAGAGGGAGCTACAATTTATCCAGTGTCAGAAGTATCAATGGCAGCTGTTGGTGGGATATGCTTTGTGGGTTTTGTGTTTCCTGTTTTCTACCCACAGGAAGGCTGGGAGGTGTTGTGAGGTCAGGAGAAAGTTTATCTGAAGATATAACTCTTGTAATTTGTTATGGGGGAGGGGGTGAGCTACTACAGTACAGGCCCAGAACTTGGTTTCCCTTTAAGTTCTATCCAGCTCCCATGTTATCAAAGATTATGTAGTTGAAAACTTCTATCATGTAAAGTGATGGGTGAACATTTGAAATGTACTATTCAGCATCCTAACTTTGCCTTGAACCTGACCAAGGAGGAAACTAGGCACAGCCTCATTACTCGAAAGGGTACCTACTGGTAGAACTTCAGGGTGAATATTATGATGTCTAGGAATGTGTGAACAAATACACAGATTTTAACCAAATAAAAACCTCATTGATCCTACCTGCCACACCATTGTCAAAATGATTCCAACAGTCCCTCAAGGAAAACAAACAAACTGTTTGATCTGATGACGAAAGTATTAGATAACATTACCTGTAGTTGTTTACCCACTCTTGTACTTGACATGTTCCTAACAGTGTATGCATTGCATGTAAACTTTCCCACGCAGTACAGGTATGAGCTACAAGACATTGCATTGGTACAGCCTGGAGTTAAATATTTCCATCTGTGTCTCATCATGCAGGAAGGAAGGAGATGTCAGGGATCATGGAGGTGTATCCATGTAGCTGTCATGTGGAACAGAGGGGCCTTGTTGTGTGTGGATGTCACCAAGCAGGGTGCACAATCAGAGCCAGATGGCAGGTATGTTGGTTCTGACTGTATGCAAGGAAAAGCCAGAAACATCAACAGTGTTGTGAGAGTCACTGAGACAAGTCCAGTGTTTTGCCTCCATTAGGTTATAAATGAGGGAAGGAAGGAAAAAATGGGAGGAGGGAGAAAGTAACAGATAAACTTGGGGTTTCTCAGGTCAATATAAAAGAAGAAAATAAAAGGGCTGACAATCTTTCATCCAATGATAGGTTCCTGTCAAAAAAGGGGTGAGTCAAAAGAAATTATGTATCCAAGTATCTCTCCATCCATTCTTCAATGGACGGTACCCAATAGGCAGCTTTCACTAGGCAGCTTTCACAACCTTGTATCTAATTTGAGGGACAAAAATAAAGGCACTGAGTAATAGTTAGGCCATGGCTGAGGCCTTTCTATGCGAAAATAGGGAAGCTCCTCCCACAAGGGGCTTTCTAGACTCCCGAGGCGAAGCCGAGGGAGTCTGGAAGCCCCGAGTGGGGGAGCTTCACTATTTTCGCATAGAAAGGCCGAGGCCATGGCCTAACTGTTTTAGAACATGGCCACATCCCCGAAGATTCTCTTTCTATCAATATGAATCTTACCCGAATCAAAGATATTGTTTTCAGCACATCATACTAACAAAAGGTAAAAAGTATTATATTGAGGCAGAATGACCTGTAAACAAGCTTCGTACATGTCCTATCTGTTTTCAGAACCTGGCCACTACCACGAAGTTTCTCTTTTACAATTCATCCCCGTGGTCTCAAAATATTACATGCAGATTTTGAACTGGGATTTTTTAACTGTGAGTTACTAAAATGTTCCTTTTCTTTTCATTGGAGTACTGGAACTGTTTGAGTTGAGAGCATTATGTGTGTACTTTTCAAAAATCAAAAAAATGTGATTCTGACTCCCAGTTTCCCAACTGTTTATAAACTTGACTTTCCATTTCATTGTAACGATTGCTTAACTTGAATTTGTGCCTGTTAGTCTTTAAAGATTTGATTCAGTTTGATACTTTTGTTCTTGTGTGGCTGTAAGATAACGATGCCCTTATGTGAATCAAATAATGAACCCTCCCTACCCCCTTGGCAGTTAGCTGACACTGTGACCCAGGTCTCATGTGGGCAGGCCTGAGCAGTGATGCGGAAAAAGTGTGGTACTAACAACAAAAGTGTGGTACTAAGTCATTTGCATAATATGCAAATGACTTAGTACGACACTTTTTTGTATGCAAATGACTTAGTACCACACTTTTTTGTTAGTACCACACTTTTTCTGCACTACTGAGATATAGTCACAGTAATTGAAGGGCTCTCATTGGCTGAGGGGTAGTGGCCATGTTCTAATAGGTTATTACTTATGACTGTTTGGCCTCTTGTGGCAGGAACTATCACTATAAGCGTATCTTTGATGAAAAATTCAATATCAGCACTAGGCTTAAGTATGTAAGATACATATTCATACCTCAATAAAGCAGGCCTGTTAGCACACTTTTATATGGCCATAAGTAATAGGTGAAGCAGAGTTAATCACAAGCTGCTAGACGTAATTTTGCAAATTGGAGAATGATTCCCAGCTAAACGGGCATGGAGCACCAGTTTGCCAAATTATTTCTGCCATTTGGTATGAAGATTTTGTGCGTAAATATGACAAGTGGGAAAGTAGGCCAAGGATGGGGTAATTGATAGTCTGATTGACAAGGTGAACTCATTATTCTGGGCCTCTTTGGGGTGTTTTAGATTCCAGATTAGATACACTGTAAGTGATATTTTCACAGTGCCAGATATACTGTACTGAGTAGAGTAGAGTAGAGTAGAGTAGAATTTTCGGTCAGGTAGGACTGTTCCAGTTTAGACCGCTGTAAATCAAGAAATTTTTTTGGTGGTCTTATGTTTGCAGTTTACACTATATCTTAGCTCATCACACTGAGAAGAAATGTTCTGTCTCCTATTGCACTGTTGTTTCCATATCAGAAATGGTGGGTGGGATAGGAGTACAGCATCTAAAGTGAAAGAGACCCCCCCAAGCTTTGGCATGAAAATGATGCTATACCCCCCCCCCCCCCAGCAACCTACCTGGCAATCTTTAGTACAATGCAAGGTTCAGCACCTGAGCATGTTGAAAGGTACCAGGCAAATTATCCTCTATCTGAGGATGAGCACTTGGTAAGTTTTGCCAAGGACATTGGTTTTGCTAGGTTTATGACTAAACATCTTGCCTATGTGACCTGTCCCACTCTGCAGTTATGATGAACTGTTCCTAGGTGTGTCATGGTTGTTCTGGCAGATTCATGAAGGACAACCTCCTGACAATGCATACTAGCAGTTCAGTATCCTTCAGTTGTCTGTTCTTTATTATGATATAACCAAACTTTGCCGTAACCATGAAGTCAGAGTCCTGGCAACCCCTAGAAGACCCTCATGCCCTGTTCAATGGCTGTGCCCCACTTCCTACAGGTCCTATAATGAAATGTGGACGTCCCCTGGGCAAGGAGGTTCCTTTTGCAAAAATGCGATTTGGTCCAACTCAGTATGATCAGGATGTAATTGGAAGGTTACCCATTACCATGTCATTGACCTATATTACATCTGGAATTGAATATTTTCTTTCTGATGGCTATTGGTAATGCTTACAGTTGAGTCATAATCCGCCTCTACTTCTGCAGTCTGTGCTGTTTACCTATATTAGGCTCAGCAGATCCAGTGGGGATTCGGGGCTTGAAATGTGTCCTGTTGTGTAACTACATGGTTAACAAAATATTTACTCTCCAGCTTAGTGGGCCTAATGCACTTCAAAGAAAGGGAAACTTCACATACTTTGGCAGATGGTGGTTGGTTATGATCTGGGGCCAAGGGGACCGGGGACTGTGTCATGTAGGCCAGCTGCAAGCTTGTGCGTGATCGTATCTCCAAGCAGATGTGGGGAGGAAAAGTAGTAATGCCTGACTGCTTCCTACAGGTAAAGGTAAAGGCTAAGCAGGTCGCACTGGAAGCACGATGCAATGCAGCTTTGCCGCAGCTTCAGCCAAACACAACAGGTCACTCTTACTCTTCATCATAAGTGTGTTGGGTTCTTTTACGTGCAGAGGCTCCCTCATACAGGAGTACAGGACCATTAGATTTACCTCCCCATCTGAAAGGATGAATGCTAGCCTGGAGTCCAGCCTTGTAAGCTTTGGCCTGCTCCTAACGGTTGCAACTCCACAGAGCAGTGACCGTTGGGAGTGGACCAAGGCTAACAAGACTGAACTCCAGGCTTGGGTTCTAACCTCCACCCTCTGGATCCATGGAATTCGATCCATGTGGTGAAGCAGAAGGTAGCCTGGATACCAGACCTTTCCGGCGATGCGATGATAACCCCTTTTGGGCGGGGAAGACCTAGTAGTAGGGATAGAGTTGGCACCCAGAGCGCTTGGCAGCCGAACTCTGATTTCTATCGTGCGAGAGCTAATGAATGGGCCGTGTGCTATGGTGACCGCCCTATGTTCCGAAATCCCTACGTTCCGAAATCCCTATGTTCCGAAATCCCTATGCTCCGAAATCTAACAGAATAAAATCGAAATTCAAGGTGAATATAAATGTATAGTATATGTAACTAAATGTTCCAACTCTGGGCCAAAATTCGGTAGAGAGTTGTGGCTTAACGAGGTTCATGGTGGCATTTAGATTTTGATCTTAGATCCTATACCTTCCTCTGATACTCTTCTCTTGTGCCATTTGGGAGATCCTGAACTCTGTTAAATTTGAACCAGAGGCCGATGAGTGAATATTTTTCATTTCCCTATATTTTTAAAAAGTATATATATATTTAATTGCATATCTAACTGGCGCGAGGTCATTAGATATCTCAATCTTTGAAATCTAAATTCTCCGAATACCAAGCAGCATTTGGACAGTTTGGACTATAGAATATCAAAATATGAAAGATTTTCGAGATTTTTATAAAAAATCTTGAAATTTTCTTTGAAAAGAGTTTTTGATAGCTAGTTCAAATAAATTGAATTTTTTTAAAGCTAATGCAAAAATCTCGAAATTTTCGAAAGCTGATATAGAAAAATCCAATCTTTTTTAAAAGATCAAACGGAGTTTTAAATGCGTCATGGACTCTAAGAAATATGGCTGTGTGTTGGAACATTTCGATATGGGTTTTTGAACTTATATGGCATAGGGATTTCGGAATAAACGGATTTCGGAATATAGGGATTTCGGAATATAGGGATTTCGGAACATAGGGATTTCGGAACATAGGGCTGTAACCGTGTGCTATCTGTGGCGGCGGCGCGAGTTGCTTCCCCAGCTGAAGGATTAGCACCAGGAGCGCGGTGGTCTGGCACCCAGGCTAAGCAGAAGGCTGCCTGAAATATAAAATTCTAGTCTTGATGTTCAGTTACAACTATTGTACTCAAGGTGTACGTGTATTTAGGTCTACAGTTGACGAAGGTTAGATATCCAGGTAATTAGATACGCCAAATGACAGATACTCAAGCAACTGGATGAAAAGATCTAAATTTACCTTTCACATTTTAGGCATGAATGGCTTTTTTAAAACCTACCTAGTTACTCTGCTTCCCTGAAAGAAATGACTATTCCCTCAAAAACCGTATAATCTAATTGGTGCATCCTTGCAGGAGTCACCTTGATGCGTTGTAATTCAAAATCAAGTCTTTCTCCCCATCCCAAATGGTCCTGATCCTCTCAGGGTGGGAACATGTATATCTAATAAATAAGTCTCACTGGAGGCAATTTGGATACGCAGGGTTACTCACCTCCATGGAGTTAATCTTGGTGGGATTTAATTTCCTACTTAAGGCTTTATCATCAATAGAAATCAATGGAGGGTGGATCAGAAAGTGGGAAAGTTGTAGTTGTGGGGGTGGAAGGAATGGTGATTACAGTAGAGACGGAAAATGTAGAGAAGCAAACTGAAATCCCAATGCAGCTTGGTGTCCTCAAGTTGCTTTAATTCAAAGTAGTACAATGTAGCAATCAACTTGCTGTATCAGATGAATGGTAAACTTTGAATAAGCATATTGTCTCATCTGGTAACCATGTCCATAGGCCGAAGTAGGGGTATTTCAATGGTGGTCCTACAAAGACATTGGCATAAGAGAATTCTGTCTGGAAATTCTGTTATTATATTTGTATACAAATATGATACTGAGGACATGTATGTTATAGTACGTACAAAAGTCATTGTTTTCACTTGAATGTACTTGTATTCTAACTTTCAGTATCATAGATAAAGCCTAGTCTAATCAGCCCTGGCTGACTTACTGACACTAGGAGAAGATTTAATCTGTATAAGCTAAATAGTGTTTACTAAGACACTTGCTTCATTGAACCCAGGAGGACTGCAGAGAATGTCATTATCTGATCTCCACATCTCTTGTGATCAAAGCACTTACCCTTCTGTAATAATGCTTTTTCTGATAAGGGTTTAGAGATTACTCTGCCACTTGGGACTGGGAACATGTTTGTGGAACTGATAGGATCTCAGGAAAAGCATATGTCATGTCAGCCCCTTCCTGATGAAGTGTTGTTTGTGGTGACCTTGATTATTGCCATGTGTGTGTGATGAAACAAGTTTGGGGCATAAATGCTCATCTTTGCCAGTAGATGTCATTTAGAACAGTATTTTTGCGCAAAATCAACACTGATATTAGTGATAACTCAGAATGCAGACTGTTGCCAGTGCTTACACAGGCCAATGCTACATGATAGCTAATGTATCCAAGGGTAACCGTATCCAAGCTCTTCAGCACTAGTAACCTGGTCACCAGTCTCTCCTATCTATTAATAAAGGGCTTTTGCTTGGCGTTCCTCAGGCACTGTAAGACCCGACAATGACGTATGTCAAATTTCCCTGGGTGTGTATCAGCCATGTGCGTCATGCGTCGGCATTTTTATGGCCTGTATGACTTCGTCGTACATTCACCTTGGAGGTAACATGTGACGAAGTTGTACGGGCCATAAAAATGCCTGACGTACGACGAGTGGAGCCGATACACACCCAGGAAAAAAGGCAACATATCCTGCGTCATTGGTGAACGTCCAGAAAATTTCCAAGTACAGTGTGTATCGGGTCGAAGCCTGGTGCCCAATAGATCTGTATTCCAGGTTATTATGGTTACAGCCCTATGTTCCGAAATCCCTATGTTCCGAAATCCCTATGTTCCGAAGTCCCTATGTTCCGAAATCCGTATGTTCCAAAGTCCCTATGTTCCGAAGTCCCTATGTTCCGAAATCCAATTAGTCATTATTTACTTACTAAGTACTTCTTACAACGAACGGTAAAAGAAAGAACACTTTAGTGACTTCAGTTACGATGGTATAGGAGAAAATCGCATTTTGTGTGTATCAAAATTATTAATACGCTGCGGGTGTCCTCCGTCAGAAAATCCAACTCCTTAGTTTTTTTGGTATTGTTATTCTTGAATACAATCGATGTCGGCACCTTTCGCATATATTGTTCACATCAAAAACTTGTTTGTCAAGATTCAAGTCGGTCTTTCTAAGTTTATACAAGCGTCATTCATGTCATACTTTTTCTGCAAACTATTCCTGCGACTAAAAGCCGAAAACCTCAAAAGAATTTGTATTGGAGGACCAGCCATCGATCAATTCCATTTCTATCGGGATACATAAAAGATAAACTTGAAAAATGAAACGTAATTCCACCGCTGTAATTTCCGTACACAGGCCGACTCAAGCAGCCGAGGACGCCATGTTGAAGTCATGAACATGCCCGCATGTTCTGAGCTCTGATTGGCTCAACAGCCTCAACTTATATAACCTGTGCTCTGATTGGTTGATTGAAAAAGCGTTAGTGTTTCACGTGATCAAGATGGCGCGAGTCTTTCACAACAGTTTGTAAGTTGTAGCAAAAGCTACCCAAAATTATCCGCGTTTTGGAACAATTAAAGCAGTTTTTCGCGGCCTTCGTTTCGATATCGATGAAAATGTATTCCAAGCCTCTTCTGCAGACAACATTCGCTTAATTTTCTCGGCATGGAAACAAAATTAAATGCATGTAAATATATCGTATATGCGTGGCAGGAAACTTCCGCAAGCTCTCCTCGGCGTAAATGTTGCCGCATAAAACATACCCTTACTCAACAATTTTGCCTCTCACAATGCGGAAATAGCGTTTAAGAGGGTTCAAAATATCAAAATTTTACCTTGTGCTACCGAAAAAAAAGGATAACACCCGTTTGCTCAAAAACCTCGCGAACTGCTGTCTTGCTAAGTTTCGCGAAATTAAGTGCTCGCGAACATAATAGACTTACAGTATACGAAGAAAAATTTTCAGCGCGGATTGAGGTAATGAATATGCGATGTATATGTGTGATGGAACATTCACTTGGATTTCGGAACATAGGGACTTCGGAACATAGGGACTTCGGAACATAGGGATTTCGGAACATAGGGATTTCGGAACATAGGGATTTCGGAACATAGGGCGGTCACCGTTATGATACCCCAGTCAACACTCTCTCCTTAATGGCCAGGTTACATAACTTACTTGCAGGTAACTTCCTACTAGTACATGTACATGTGGACTCAGTCCCTACACACATGTAACCTGTATCACAACCAAGGATATTCACCAGGAAAAAAAATTGGCCCTTATAGGCTCAGATCACACCTTTCTAATCAGCCATTTGTCTCCAGCTCTGTCCTTATCAGCCTTCTGTGTCCAAATTTACAGCCCCTGTCAGGAGCGGCAGAGATGACAGGGCCCCTCCCTGCCCCCCTGATTACCCCCACATGGTGCAGGTCCTCCCCTGACATGTGACTCCCAGGTGGAGCTGTGATCTATGGGACAACTTTATATTCACTGTAAAACTTCATCCGCCTGACATCCTGGAAGTAAGAAACTGGACCACACATGGGGGAAATGTCATATGTTTCATATTCATCATCATCATCTTCAATACTGCTGATGCTAGGGTTACATTTCCAATCCGGGGCCCGGCCGGGCAGTCTTTGGGAACGAGAAGTATGATACAAAAGACAACAAAAACAGAAAACGTACCCAAAATATTTTAAGAGCATAGCTTGGGCGGATCTATCGACATACACTTTGGTTTTTCGTTTCCGCAAACAGCCCGGCCGGGGCCCCGGCTAGGAAATGTGACCCTAGCATGAGCCTGCATTACAGTGAACTATTAGCAGTGCTGCGATGACCAATGTTAGTAAGTGCAAACAAAGGCTACAAATGAGGATGGATGAGGAGATGTGCAAAGAACAGGACAAGAGAAATTAGTGATTAGCTGCTTGTAATACTCATAGACTGATAGAGGTCTATTTACATACGTATTAAGGGTGGGTTTGATAAACTACTTTAAATTGGATTATTTCTTAAAAAAGACAGATGTGCGACTAGTACTGAAGAAAGTTATATCCAAGATACATTGAAAAAGTATGTAATTTGTACCCTTCACAAAACATCTAGCTCTGCCTTTGTTCTTAAGACCAGTGGGAGTATAGCTTTCTACAATCTGAATCAAGATTCATGTACTTTACTGTGCAGCAGAGATGTGTAATTTCTTTAAGCAGTTGTGATTATTATGACGCCAAATGTACATATAATGCTCAGGTAATAAAGGTAAATTGAGTCAAGTGGAAAGACTTATGGCATTTTGCCGGCTAATCTGGGTTAATTTTGGTGGGTCAGTGCCCCCAAACTGGACTGGTATCCTTTGGGATCTCTGGGGAAAAGAGCTATCTTCATCAATTATCATTAAATCTGATATAATCTAATTCAGCTCATATGGATGTTGCCCCTTCTTGTCCTGAGACCTCTTCTGATGGGCAAGACCCATGTAAATTGTGTCCATGTTATTTCTTGTGTTCCAAAATATGTTTGGGAAGGCATTAACCATTTGCAAAAAAAAATGTTAAAAATCAATGAATAAAAGATAGGGACAGACAGAAATGTGAGTCTTGTAATGATAAAACAGCCTAAAACATGAATAGGGGCCTGCATGCTCTTTTCTGTTCATTGTCCGAATATCTAAGCCTATTTCTTCAGCAAATTTCATCAGAGTTGGTAGAGAAGGACTGCTGCAGCGGTGTTGTTGCCTGAGTGCCATCAGATTACTACTTTTAGGGTAGTGGAGTGTAGGAGCCCCAGTAGTAATCGGATGGCACCTTTGGGTGGGTCAAACTTTTTTCTTGTGTTGGAAGTCCAGCTTCAAAACCCGAACTCTGGTCTTTAACATAATGATGGGCAGGGCTTAGTTCAGGTCATTGAGTTGGTAATGGTTTTTTGATGACTTTTTAATCTTGTCAAACTGTCAGATTGAGTGATCATGTACATCATCTGGTGTCTGGCTATAGAGAAGTATGTCATCCCCACACAGATTGGAGGTCCAGCATCCAGGCTAGTGCAAAGGTGAACTCTGGATTTCCTAGGACTCTCACAAACACAAAACATTCTACAGCAGTGTTTTGAAAGTTTTGGACCGAACTCAAGGGGTCGCTAAAAAGGAACAATTTAGGGCAGTTTGAATACTGTAACAGTAAGAAAGTATGTATAAAAGCTGACACAGCTCATGAATTGGTGGACAATGAAGATTGTAAGCCTTCATCTAAGTGAATGATTATCTCACAACATGCTGGTCTGGAAATTCCAGCACTATAACTGCATTAACCTCTGACCTGTGATGGCAGGATCTGTAATATTGCCAGAACTTCCAGGTAGTTTTTCACCTCCACTGAAAGTCAACAGATTCCCATGGGCAACTCCAAGTCATTTCTGTGGATTTCTTTTCCTACTAATGATTCTGTTGATATTTAATGTATTTTGTTAGACCCCCATTATACCCTGGGCTTTGAGAAACTGGATTCACTCAGGGACGGATTGATCCTGATTTGCCATGAAGTCCTCTCTGGACCTCCTGATCCCCCCAAATAGATATCAGGACTGCTATTTTCCCCAATCGACCAGTAAGACTTGGCGGCCATAACAAGATTTTACGATTAAAAAATGTGCTGGAGATATCCGATTAACAGCTAAAAACTTTCCCTTTCCCTCGTGACGCTGCTAACTGCAGCTAATTACAATCATCACAAACCTCATCACAAACCATCCCTGAGACTGAGAGCAGCCTTGGAACAAAACGGCTTGAACCCGACTTGGAGCGTTCATGTTCACAAATCAATACCAAAACGAACCAAACTAGTTTCATTTTTGCATCAAGAACGGGGCCTTATAGTTACGGGTCCCCTGAAAGTGCGAAATGGAACGAAATGGAACGAAATGGAACGAAATGGAACGAAATGGAACGAAATGGAACGAACTAAAACATATGTAACATTATGAAATGAAATACCAGTAGATAGCGAAATATAAGGAACGTTGTAACATTCACAGTAGACGGAAACAGGAAGCAAATACATAATATAACGTGTTTTATTTCTTGAATCTGTTTGATAATAGTAAATACAACTATTTTGCCGCGTTTGTGTGGCTAGATTCTTCCCTGAAAATGGGTGAAAAGTTATCCACCGCTCTTCCTTTGTGTTTACCAACGATCTGCAAATGAACTGCTGAAAATAGCAGGGAAAACAAGCAAACGGAACTGAGAATCGAAGTAAGGACTAGATTATACAGAAGTTGGTGGTAACATTGCATCTCGTAATTCAACAAGAGGGCATGAGGCAAGCGTAATTTTATTATCTATACAGCGTGTTTGCGTGTTGAAAATGGAGCCCCGCGTGTAAATGAACCGCCAATGTTGCCAGCGCATCGGAACTGTGCACGTGGGCGTGCTACCGACAGGTTGAATCAAACTCCGACTTCCAAGTTTTATTTACATACGGTTTAGTCCTTAGCTAGTACGTAGCATATGCATATCTCCGCAACAACGATTTTTATACAACCAATTGTTCGGCTGGTCGGCTGTCGGAGAATGGACCCCTCCTATAATGATATGCAAATGCAGCTCTGCGCTGCATCACCAATGTA
This sequence comes from Branchiostoma lanceolatum, assembly GCA_035149815.1. Classification (NCBI taxonomy): domain Eukaryota; kingdom Metazoa; phylum Chordata; class Leptocardii; order Amphioxiformes; family Branchiostomatidae; genus Branchiostoma; species Branchiostoma lanceolatum. The sequence continues at coordinate 23,492,196 of CM068868.1, forward strand.
AAATTTCATACTCCATTCAACCACGGACGTGGGCTGAGAACTACCTCTGGTGATTTCTGCTTCCTTGTTCACGACAAAACAAAGGGAGGGTGTGAGCGAGCAGGACATGTATTGCACAGTTCACACAACACGCAAACACGCTGTTTAAATAATGAAATTACGTTTGCCTCATGCCCTCTTGGTGAATTACGAGATGCAATGTTACCACCAACTTCTGTATAATCTAGTCCTAACTTAGATACTCACTTCCGTTTGCTGGTTTTCCCTGCTATTTGCAGTAGTTCATTTGCAGTAAAATCAAGGAAGAGCGGCCGAGCGCTTTGCACGCGGCGCTCCCATTTTCAGGGAAGAATCTAGCCACACAAACGCGGCAAAAACGTTGTATTTAATATTATCAAATAGATTCAAGAAATGAAACACGTTATATTTGCTTCCTGTTCCGGTCTACTGTGAATGTTACAACGTTCCTTATATTTCGCTATCTACTGGTATTTCATTTCATAATGTTCCATTGTGTTCCATTGTGTTCCATTGTGTTCCATTTCGTTCCATTTCGTTCCATTTCGCACTTTCGGGGGACCGATAGTTACCCTGCATGCCAGCATCAGCAAAGGTCGGCTCCTTCCCAACAACTGCCCCGCCCTGTTTACAACCCATCCGCTGCCAGCACCCAACACATACACTATCCCCTATTTTTTTGCAAGGGTGTCTAGTTGTTGCAAATTACAGGATCGAAAAAATGCACTAAGAACAATCATGGATGATTGGCTTATTCAAGAGTAACTTAGATATATCTCCTCTCCCTCATTTTATTCCAGAGGAAGTTTCTGCTAACCCATAAATCTGCTGCATGCTTTGATTGATGTGATCATTAGCTCATCATCCTAACTTAATAACTTTTGCCTCTTTTGCAATTTCTGGCTCGTTGGATGATTATTGGCTCATTGCTGATGTGGGCTGGCGACAAACAGTTGGCCCAACAACCATCAAAATTGACCCTTTGATCTCCAGGAATGACTTTTTGATGATATACAAAATTGTGGAAAACATTCTAAACTTGTTATAAGTGATGTATCTAGGTCAAACGTCTCTTTTATCCTTATGGGACAGACAAAAGTGGCGGCAACATCATCCCGGCTCAGGCCATTGTAATATCATATATTGGTTTTCAAACTTTGTCAGCAGAAGTCAAGCACTGGCTTTACTCTTTCTGTAAAACCATTTTATGGGTGACATTAGGCACATGCATTGATAACTGTCCTCTCCCAAAAATTGAAATCTTGGACTTTTGATAGATTAGCAACAATATATGACAGTGTGCATGGGACAAAACAAAAAAAGTCACATCTTCCCAAGCCAAAACCATAATAGATGGGATGAAACTGTAAAAAAAAAAGAGCAAGTGTTGTAAAACATCATGCTGCAAAAGAAGCCATTTTTTCACTCTTCCTTCAGATAGTGGTGGAACATGTCAGAAGATGTCATTTATAGAATCATACGTATGTGTGACAAACAATGCATTTTCATGCATTTACAGTGAAACCTACCCAAGCGACCGCCTCTTCAAGGGGACCACGACTAGGCCATGACAACCCACTTTTTACGAAACCAAACCTGAGACATTTCCTACATCCTCGTCAAAAAGGAGAGAGTAAATCCACACAAAAAACTAACATATTCCAACAGTGCCTTATCAGAGCTGTGTTACACCAAGGACCTCCTTGGTTACACCAGAGGGGAAATTTGCAGAGTGATCATAGACACTTCATCAGATAAAGGAACTCCTATTTAACAGGAGATTAGGATCCTGTCTGTGATACCACAAGATCTGGTACAAATCTCAGAACCCTTTCTCAAGAGAATTGTACAGGTTAAGCCTGTGGATTTATTAGTGATTTGCAGATTTAGATAAATCTTGCGAAGTACAGCAGCTGGGTTATCTCCTGACAACAGATACAACATGTCAAAACAAAGTGAACATAGCAATTCCCAATTGTAGTGTAACGAACATGTATGATACCACATACAGATTGAAGGTCTAGGGAGGGATACAACAGCCATGATGGTACCAGTCAAAACAAGGTATAATTGTATAAACCTTGCATGTACATGTATAAAGGTGCTATACTAGGTTTACTTTAGTTATATTCCCCTTCCAGTGGGAAGGGGGATATACTGTTTTTGCTTGCCTGTTCTTCTTCTTCTTTCTTCTTCTTCTTCTGCCAAAAACCAAGTAGATGTGCGGTGGTAGCCCTACTAATGGCATTGCAGAAAGTTATATGTACCTTATGTTACAATGTACGGATGTTATATTTGAGATGTAGGTACCTATAGGAAAGGTGAAAACACCTTGCAATAAATTATGCTAATGAGGACCTCATTTGCATAATTTATGCAAAAACTTGCATTTCCTTTACAGTAAAAGCTGCAGATGTCATATTTGAGATGTAGATAAATTTAGGAAAGTTAAACACACCTGGCCTTGAATTATGCTAATAATAATAATAATATCAGGTGTATTTGCAGCCAGTGCCACAGGCAGGTACCCAATGTGTAGGGTAATGAGGCTGTTTAACGTGTTCGAGGCACCTCCTCGAGCACGGGACCCCCGTTTTACGTCCCTCCCGGAAGACGATTTCGTGGAAAGCTTCGTGAGGCTACAGCAATCCGGACGTCCTTGGTTGGTCCCCCATCCAAGCACTGTCCGGACCGCGCGTTGCTTAACTTCCGAGATCGAGGGATCGGGTGTATCCAACGCGCCATAAGGACCTCATTTGCATAATTTATGCAGAAACTTGTATTTCCCTTACCGTAAAAGCTACAGATGTCATATTTGAGATGTAGGTACCTTTAGGAAAGGTGAACACACCTGGACATAAATTATGCTAACGAGGACCTCATTTGCATAATTTATGCATAAGTTGTATTTCCCTTACCGTAAAAGCTACAGATGTCATATTTGAGATGTAGGTACCTTTAGGAAAGGTGAACACACCTGGACATAAATTATGCTAACGAGGACCTCATTTGCATAATTTATGCAAAAACTTGCATTTCCTTTACAGTAAAAGCTGCAGATGTCATATTTGAGATGTAGATAAATTTAGGAAAGTTAAACACACCTGGCCTTGAATTATGCTAATGAGGACCTCATTTGCATAATCAATGCATAAACTCGTATTTCCCTTACCGTGAAAGCTACAGATGCTATATTTGAGATGTAGGTACCATTAGGAAGGGTCACAAAACCTGGCCATAAATTATGCTAATGAGGGCCTCGTTTGCATAATTTATCTATATCCCTTACCGTTAAGGCTACGGATGCCATATTTCAGATGTAAGTACCCTTAGGCGAGGTGAACACACCTGTATATAAATTATGCTAATGCGAACCTCATTTGCATAATTTATGCATAAACTTGTTTTTCCCTTACTGTAAAGGCTACGGATGAGATGCAGGTACCTTTAGGAAAGGTCAGAAAACCTGGCCATAAATTATGCTAATGAGTGCATTATGCATAATCTAGCATAATCTAGCAAACCTATGCTGCCCCGACGGCTGAATAAGCTATGGGAGAGAGTGAGTGAGAGTGAGAGCATATCCCTAACCATAAAAGCCACGGATGTCATGTTTGAGATGTAGGTACATTTAGGAAAGGTGAACACACCTGGCCATAAATTATGCTAATGCCGACCTCCTTTGCATAATTTATGCAGAAACTTCGTAATATCCTTACAGTCAAGGCTAAGGATGTCATATTTGAGGTGTAGGTAATGGGAGGGGAATATTCTGCATTTTCCCGAAAATGTTGCCATTCTAGTTTGACATGTAATTTCAAATAGCATTCTATACGTTTGTAAGTCAGTTTAAATGCTATTGTTCAATTTTCTAAATCCCCAGTGTCTTTCTAAAGTGACCTATTGGTATTTTACATCGTTATTTGATTGTGGTTAGGCTTTTATTGTAATGTTTTATTGATGAGCATGGCCACAGTACTTTTGACATACTTTAATAAAGCATTGCAATTTGCGTATAGACCCAGATGTAATTTCACAGGTTGCTACAGGGACGTACATGATGTTTTACAATTCTGCAGGACTTCTGCTCCATGACCATGTAAATCAAAAATCACTGAAAACCCAGGGGGCTTTGCATTGGCCTCGGCAGATAGAGTGCACCAAGTTTTACAAATTGGTTGGGTGAGCTTAAAAAGTTTGTATCACAAAAGCTCAGGCATGGAGAAAATGTCAGAAATCTGTTCTGTTGACAAACCAGAGTTATGATGGAGTAGGGCCTACAGAAGCAATCAATAGCGGGAGCAGCACTGCACTTGGAACAGGTTTGAGAGATGGATGCTTAGCTTGTGGACACAAATACCAATTCTCCATCCCAGCCTGCAGCTAAACATGTACCGGCCTAAATTAGATCTCCTGTGTACTGCCTGGGGTGCCTGGTACAGCACGCTTTCTCAAGTAGTCTTGACAGGCACCACGTGCAGGGACAAGCCAATGTGGTTTGGGGCAGAGGGCAGAGCTGGCAACGTACCTGGCTTTGTGGGGAGTACGAAATGATATATATTATATTATGTTTCAAGACACACCTTTTCAGGGAAAGGTAAATATACCGTCTTCTGTTATATCAATGCCTTTCTACTTGAAGACATTAGGCACGTGCACCTGCTATAGGCTGTCATATCTTTATTTCAAGGCTGATGGTCATGAACTATGGTAGGAATAATCGATACCTCCAATTTTTATCATTCTACACAGAAAAAGGGTAAGATATAGCATCTTGGCATGTGAGTCACAATTAGAAATGCGAGACTGGGCTTAAAGTCATGGGCAGGGTATCCTGATCATGAGTTTGGCTCCTTTGAGAACGAAATGATTCATTCATCAATGACAAACTATCTAAAGTTGTCTGTGTAATCTTTGAAACTTTCAAGGCACACGAAGCAGTCAACATTCAGAATAAATCACATCCTGAGGGGGAAAGCAAGCTGTGGCATGGTGAGCTGGGTCGTGATGAATGAAAATGTCTTTAGCCTGAGGTTTCCTTTCTGTAAGAGACTGCTAAAGTTGTTTTGAAATTTCTATCCCCATCATCACCCTGAGGAGAGGGAACATGTAGGCCAAAGTTCACCATTTAATGCCAGACAGAAACCGCATGTACATGCTATTTAAAAGTAGCTGCAGGAGGCCTCTTTGTTGGAAATGTTGGTGTTTTTGAGCTGGAATTGACAGGTAAGGGTTGTGGCTATTTCATTTAGTTAGAAAAACAGGGTTTTAGCTGTGTTTGAAGTGTCCGGTACACTTTGAAATAGGTGTAGTTTGGGTGTGATCAGGTCTTGTGAAGGGGGGTCAAAGGTCATCTCCTGATGTTTTGATATTATTTCACCACTTTGCGCCGGTGGAAAATCGGCGAAACTCAGTAGATTGACACTTTAGAGGTCAGACTACGCTGCCAATGTGAGTTTTCCATGACCTTAACTTCAGGTAGGTGACTTTTGACAGCCCTTTCCTTATATGTCTACCATTGAAAGTATAGGGGCCAGCAATTGGTAGTCTTTCCCCTTGATGAAGGGTTTTGATAGGGGATTCAAATTCAATATTGACAGCTGCTAGTCGCTTCACGTGATGTAGGGAAGAGTTGCAGGGCATCGTCACAACTTTTGAAGATTCTCCTAGGAATGGTCCCCTGGGAGTACTTCTTGAGACAGGTGCTATGAAGGCTATGGTAGTGGTTTGAGGGCCCATATGATTGATAAAAAAAGTGAAATATAGAGGGGAAAATGTTAAAAGCTGGTCACCCTGGCATATAGAGATAGCTCCCAATACATTCAGGGACCTGGAGTTGCATTTACAAGCTGAGAGATCAGACTTTGAAGCATTTAATGAGTGCATACTGTGCACAGACTTGGGGGGGGGGGGGGGGTGTCAGGTGGGGCTTAAGGGCTTATATTTGCCTTCGAATTGTTTTTTTGGGGGGGGGAAGAGATTGGCTTTGGCTTCAGCTAACTCACTTGAGTCAGATGTATTAGAAATGTTTCCATTTCTGAGTTATTTTGCCATTTTTAAAACTTTTTTGGAACTTTTAGTGACAGTGCTGACAATTGTTGTATGCACTGTCATTGAATGCTTCAAAGTGTATCCTGGCAGCTTTTGAATACAACTTTAGGTGGCCAAAGTGAGGAAGAGTAACCTACTTATGTCAGGGTGAGCAGCTTTTAACTTTTTCTCCTGCTTATGTCAGTTTTTCTTGCAAAATGACATGGGGCCTTTCAACTGCCACAGCCTGAGAAAAGCTCTCTGACACCTGTCTCCCAAAGTATTCCCAGGGGACCGTTCCAGGTCTGCTCATGAGATCTTTGAAACTTGAGTCAGTTCTTGACAACTCTTACCCGCAACATGTGAAGTGATTGAAATTTGTCAATCTTGAACCTGTAGGCTGTACATGTACACACAGGTTTTGAAACAGCAGTGCACCACATGAGTACTGCTGTTTTGTGTAGAACTCTTATGTTCTTCAGTCCAATGCAAAGAAAAGGAAAGAACAAGCCAAACATAAGAACATTGGCCCTAAGACAAACAACAATCTGAGATAATGACTCGAGATACATGGGTTACAAAGGAGTCAGAAGACATCTTGAATCTGTAAAATCATGGATTCAGATGCCCATTCAGTTTTTTTCTCCAGTTTTATTCTTTCATCATTTGATTTGAATTTATCACAGTGTGAAAGGGAGGGCAAAACAGGTGCATAATGCCCTCCAAGTTCTCCAAATGTTTTTCTTGGCTTACCTTTAGATATACAGAAACACATGTGTGGACTTGGCCCTGTGTCAACCACCCTTCCCTATTGTGTCCATAAAACCAATCATCAGCACTCGGTAGTTACCATTACCTCCCGTCCCTGACCTGATGTGGTCAGAGGTCGGCTGTAATACAGGTGTCCTGCCATTCCCAACAGATTGTGCAGATGGAATGGATGCTGGTCGTGTCCCCGAAACGACACCGGGATCATCCGTGGGAAATCAGCAGACGGATGGACCGTTTTGGGCCTGCTAAATGGCCATCAACAGTCCTACTGGACAAGTTGGCTGTGCTTTCGATGAATTGATGCGCTGGTCAAGCTTCATGTTCACATGTCAATGCTGTCAATTTGCCTTAAACGAGGACATTGCTCAAATGACCTGCTTCTTTCTGGCTTATGCCGATGGTTCAGTTATTTCTTTTGCAGCAGAAATAAGCAAGGGACAGCAATGAAGGCTCGGAGGGGGGCTTATGAGAATATGTGAAGACATTTTGCGGCTTATTCTTTCAACATGCATGTACGTGTGTACACCATACAAAATAGAAGAATCTATTATATATATAAGGGAGTCAAAGACCCCTGTATAATAGAAAAACTGTATGAAGAGGGTGCCAGAGACATATTGGTCGAATTCATCAGCAGTTGAAGTATCATAGAGAATGTTAGCAGCCACAAAGGATAATGCATTGGTACCGCAATACGCAATCTGACAGTGAAGCAGATTCAGTTTACATGATCCATCAGTTTTACCACCATGGACATTCCCTCCGGTGTTAGTTCTACTTGGTTTGCCATTTTCTTTCCATCATATTGTTCCAAAATGATTTTTTCTGGTGTAATTTTGGTGCTAGATTTTTACATTTTTACTCACATATATACGTATGACCCCTTAGCTTCCTTCACAATCCCTCCTGGACTGTCCCTACTGCTAATTTTACCTTGTACATTTACAGTATAATGAAATCATTAACTTACTGCTTAAACTTGGAGAGCTTGGCAGCTGTATGTCACATCTTTCACCAATTCAGAGATTGACCCCACGTGCCAACATAGTCCTCAGGTGATACTCAAATCGTGAAAATGAAGAATGAAATAGCACCTTTGCCGTGCGATATTTGCCTTGTAAAGTAGCTGGTGCCATTTAGCTTTGGCCAAAGTGTGTGGTAGATCTTAACCTCAAATTCTGCAAATTTATTTGTTTCTTCTGTTACCCAGTCAGTGTGTACTTACTTGTTCAGTCGTGTGCTTTGATGGTGTAGATGTGCTGTAGATAACCTCCGTTTTATAGCCGTAACCCACGATAGATGATAGCCTCTCCCATCATTTCTGCATGCCCATCTATAAGTGATTGCGCGAAAGTACCGTATTCAATACATTTCCCAGGCAACAGCTATATGCGCACACATTCACTTTAATGTCACTTCCACTCAATGATGGGAGTCTGAGCTATTATTGTCGTTCTGTTGGAAGCTGGTTGTAGAACACTGTAAGTAGAAGTTGCTGCTTGAAGTAGATTGCTTTGGGGTCTATTGAGCATTATTAGGAGATGATCAGATGAATCTCAACTCTCAAGTCTTTTCCGAGTTTTCGGTTATGTTGCATTGGTTTGAGTTCTGACATATAAATATACACACTCAGGAAGCAGCTTGTATTTTGTATTATCGGTGTATGGATTTTGTGTCTTGGGGGGATCGTTGCCTACCAGGGTGAAAGGCCATTTTTGGCTGTAAAAAACTATAAAAAGAAGTCAAGACAGTTTTATTTGGTAGTTTCAGTGTATGCAGGCGTAATGCCTGCATTGGGACTCGGTGTACGTGATGTAGAAACAATAAGAAATTCAGTAACTGTTAAAGCTTCATCTTGGGTAGAAAACATTAATAAAGGCGGCTGTCATTGTTGGTCGTGTTATGACTTGAATATGACAGAGAAATGCACCATATTCATTCCAAGTACTGCACACCTTCAATAGCTATGCATTTTGTTACATTAGAACTTACAGTTCTAATCTATAGCTCTTTTAGTAAAAACAACAGAGCTCCAACAAGATGGCCATTTCATGATTATCTACATGTACCTCCACCAAAGAGGTTGTGTTTTAGAGCCAAAATATCAATAGTTATGATTCAATAGATAATTCAAGAAGTTCTCAATAGACTGATTTCCAGTGTTAATTTACTTGAAGTCTTCGCCCAAGCCAAAAGAATTAATTTTTAAGAAAAAGATTTTAGGCCTCATAACTGTTTTTGGCGACGCCTCAGGGGCGAGCCAAATGATATAGTATTGTGTGCAGATTGCAAGAATTCTTGATATTGTACAGGCATTTGTCCAGGGGTATGCGGTATGTCGCCTGTAATGGTGTAGTATTGTGTGCAGTTTTGGAGAATTCTTGGAATTTTGAAGGCATTTGTCCAGAGGTATGTGTTAACAGGAATTTATAGCCAACAGGAATGTTGGTATGTTTGTGTCCTGGGACAGAAAGGTATTTCTGCCCATACACCTAATGTGATTTTAGTAGACTTGCATTGAGATCGTTCTTATTTATCTGTGTGGAGCACTGCGTCTTGAATTGGGATTGTTCTTATTGAGTTATTCGTCATGTGGAGCACTTCCAGTGGCACCTACCTCCATACAAAGCACTGAAGGACAAGGTAAAAGCCAATCCATGCCATATTGAGAAGTTTAAATACATTCTATATGCGTTTATTGATTTGATGACAATGTGCCGATATAGTTTTATCAACATTAGGTAGAGGTGCTTACAAAAATGGTAACGTTGTATGTTACTGTACCTTTATCTGCTTTCATTGCATGTTATATTTCTTGTCAGGCAAAAATTCAGTCTGAAGACTGGGATATAGTGTTGTCCACCCTCTCGGGGCGTACTCAAATCCTTCAACATACACCGGGCTTATATGTATTTGTGTTATGTAAGTTTTGAATATTTGTTTGAGTGTGGTAGTAGGGACTGGTCCACATGTATGTGTGTCATTACTAATGAGTTTTATGTTGTGAAATGTTAGTTCTAATGGATGTGGCTTTAGAGATGTGTAGGATCTATGATAACTGCAATACACGGAGGCTTGACCGGTAATGAACACAAGACACTGGTTCAACGCTGCCGAGGAGAGTGAGGTTAAAGAATCTTTTAGACATAAAGTCTGAACGTCACTGAAGACCCTACCCTACTCTACTCTACTCATGATTTCGCCCTGTTCTGGCCTTTGTTATTTACATGTTGTAGTTACAGGTTCATAACCCCATGGCCTATTTGGTGCTTAATATGTAGAACTGAAAAAAAGCTTAACAGAGTTGACCTGTTTCTGTTATCAGCTCCTGGTTTGAATATACAAGTCCACAGTTCCTTTGGTCCAATTGTTCTTCGCTTACACAGACCCACCGACTCCCATTCTACCATCCTGGAGGGCCTGCATGGGGGGGTAGCGATTACGAATTACGGAAAAGTTTAGCCGCCGATTACGAATTACGTTAAATTTTCAGAGCCGATTACGAATTACGTTAAATCATGAGGCTTCCCAACCAACTTAACGCATGATTCAACTACAGTATCTAGTTCTGCATCAAAACTGTTCATTTTTATATTTATTGTGGTGACAATGAATCTGTTGATGACCACACTAAACCGTATAACTATAATGAGTAGCCGTGACGGCGGCAGTGAATTTCGAATGGGAAGGGACAGCAAGATATTCCGGAACGTACGTTGACCACGTCGAGCGCCAAAGGCGCGAGACGTCCAGGAAAATTGTAAAAATCTTGACCCCCTGAAACGCTATAACCTTGGTTTTGAGTGCCACATTTTGCTGTTACACTAAGCTATGTTTGATGACATATCTATAAGTGAAAAGAATATTCAAGAGTTTAATAGTATGGTGCGCGATGCCCCGAGTCCCGACATATATCGGGCTGGAGCGACCCGGCGATTGTAGGTCGATCCGGGAGAATACCCGGGAAAATCTCAACCCGCTCAAATACATTTTGAGGGGCAATATCTGCACTCATAGTGAAAAGTACACAAGGTTTTCTGCTAGATTGTTTGCCCTCCCGACATATTTTCGCCGGAGGCGTACATGTAACAATCGCAGGTAGGCACGAGGGCATGCACCCCGAGAAGATTTTGAAATCTTTACCCTTTGAAACGCTATTTCTTGCATTTTTAGGGGCACATTAGGCTGGTAATCTAAGCTATGTTTTATGGTTTCTCTTTGATTGAAAAATACACAATGATTCCAGCTTGATATTTAGGGGCGACACCCTCAGAACGTATTTTTTACCAGAGGCGCGACAATACTAAGTGGGTCACATGTTTCATGGGAAAATTTTGAGATCTTTACCCTCTGAAATGCTATTTCCTGCATTGTGAGGGGCAACTTTGCCGGGAGACTTTGCTGGAAATAAGCCTACGTTTTGCTAGTAGATTACGTTTTACGTTGCATAAAGGTAACCGCCTACGTTTTACGTAGAATCAAAGTGACCAATTACGCGTTACGGCCAATGTACTGATTACGAATTACGTTGATTTTGGGTGGCTGATTACGGATTACGAAGTCTAAAACGGCCTGATTACGCCTTACGGAAAAGGGGCATGCAGGCCCTCATCCTGGCAACCGTGAAAGGGGAAATGTTCGCTGTGGTCTTAAAGTTTGCTTTTTTTGTGATGACCTCTTAAGTGTATTTAGCTTAAAACAACCACCAACATTTCTTCTTCCTGCATACCTCCTTGTACATAACGTTACTGCAAAATAAAACCTTTGCAAACATATCCAGTCTTACCGTACCTGATTTACGATGTACTCCTAGTTCGTGGGTCCTGTGTGTAGACTGTTTAGTGGAAACCTGACTCAACTTTTCTTTGTCAACAATCCCTGTTCCTCACATGGCTGTACAGTTGAAATGTCAAATCTGGTTATTTTGGTCCCTATGGTTTATTAAAATGTGGTTGCTTGGAAGGAATTATTATCAGATGGTTACCATCTGGATTCGTTGGAATGCGGATATAGAGATGTGTATCAATTGGAGACAGGAGTGTCTCTTGGGTCCATCGGAATGAGAATGTTAATCCCTTGCATACCTTGGATTGTGGATGTAGAGATCTGTATCAGTTGGAAGAAGAGAATGTCTCTTGGGACCATCGGAATGAGGAATGTTCTCAACCATTGGCATGTGGCTGGTATGTGGCATGTGGCATTGGCATGTCACAGGCAAGCAAATATGCGTTGCATTTCATGATGGGCAATGTTGAGCCTGGATCATATCTGCGCTGCTATGGCCTTTGTTTAAAGTGTTGTTATTTACATGTGCTTGTTAATTATGGGTGTGTATAAAGGTCATGTGGTGTATATGTTGGGCCACAGTTGGGGTTCATTGGACGGTTTGAAATATTTCATTCACAAGTTTACGTACAAGTTTGACTTAAAACCTTTGTTCTTTTCAATGTGTTTTATATGCTGTCAATCACTGTTTATGGTTTCATTCATTTTCAAGCAGATGTTGTGTGATTAGATTAGATTTCATCTATCTCCAAGCAGATGTGTGTTTCGATCCATTCACCTCCAAGCAGATATTGTTCAATTCGATTTCATTAAACTCCAAACAGATGTTATGCGAGTTGATGTCGTCCTTCTCCAAGCAGATGTTGTGTGATTAGATTTAATTCATCTCCATGCAGATATTGTGTGATCATCTTTCATTAAACTCCAAGCAGATGTTCTGTGGCTAGATGTCGTCCATCTCCAAGCAGATGTTGTTATAAGCTTTCATTCATCTCCAAGCAGATGTTGTGATTAGCTTTCATTGTGATTAGCTTTCATTTATCTCCAAGCAGTTGTTGTGATTAGCTTTCATTGTAACTAGCTTTCATTAATCTCCAAGCCGATGTTGTGATTAGCTTTCATTAATCTCCAAGCAGATGTTGTGTGATTAGGTTTCATTAATCTCCAAGCAGATGTTGTGTGATTAGGTTTCATTCATCTCCAAGCAGATATTGTGTGATCAGCTTTCATTAAACTCCTGTCATCAATGTGAAGGTAGGTGTTGGTTGAAAGATAGTTATGCCAAAAGTTACTCAAGTAACAGGTTCATGACCCCTAACCTATACTCATTTGGTGCTTATTAAGTGGAAACATGACTCAACTTGTCACTGCACGAAATGGCCTCGGATCCCGAGCAATTTACAGTACCACAGACATAATACATTAACTCATCACCCACAACAACAACCGTCGCCATGGCAATGTCATTTTTCCATTGCCAATCTTGTTATTCTTTTCATGACATAACATTATCATGATGTTTTGATCATGATGTTATGTAGCCTAGATATCAAACATTAGAGTCATGAAACTGTAGATGTAAGCATACTTTCATACTTGTGGAACAGTGTGTTCAGATGGTCTGTTTCCTGTTCTCCTAAAGATGTGGAAACATTTTTCAATTTGCAGTGAGGCGCAACTGTAATAAAGTGGGCAGAGTTATTGGTCCCACATGATTCATCTGCCAGCTCTGCTGTTAGTTGAATGGGGACATCGCGAAGTCGTTGGGATATGTTCCTGGGAAGACCTCAGTGTAATGATAATGGCTCCGCTATTAGGAATTATTGCAATCTCTGGAGAAACGGCGTGGAACACATTGCCACGGAAACGACCGACAGAAGACGTAATGTTGATAGGGTCAGTGGGTACCGTTACCGACCCATGATTTAGGAACACATCTATCAGAGTGGGAGAAGCCTTGTGCAGGAATGGTCAAGGTATTGTTTTACTTTAAAGGAGTTTTAAAAAATAATTTTCCTAGTGTCAAGGGAAAAATTAAGTCTTAAAAATTCAATCTGTATGTTTTCACCTCCTCAGGCATCTGGTAGAAAGCCAGACCGAGTTTTAGTCTAAACCTGGCATCCAGTCTATCATGGTTAGGCCAGGCTATCTTTGGGGCAGAAGGAGCTCTCTGCCGCCTAGGTAATCTTTTGCACCCGGTGGTTGTTGTACGCAGTAGGAGTTTAATTGGCCACCACGATAGTCTTACTGCTTAAACTCTTACCGGGTGCCAAAGATTACCCCGGCAGCAGAAAGCTTCCTCTGTGAAAATGAAACCGTCCCAAACGGCCGAACGCCGTCTGTGACGGGCGTCCACTGAAATTCGATGCGTCCTGAATTATGACTGCAGACCGACTTGGACGGGTTGTAAATCTCTTGATGACACGTCTTGGACGGTCTGAACGGCCTGAAAAACGCCGGACGCGTCTAGATTGGCTCATTTGACGGCGTCGTTGACGCCGTAGAAAACGTCCCAGACGTCTTGGACGGCGTCCGCACGGGCTCCCCGCCGGGTTCCAGGCGCCGCCCGGGGACGCTAGGGACGGGCGCCGAACGACGCCAGGGACGGGCGCAAACGGCGCTTCAGACGCGGACGCGTCTAGATTGGCTCATTTGACAGCGTCGTTGACGTCGTAGAAAACGTCCCAGACGTCCTGGACGGCGTCCGCGTGGGCCCCCCAGGGACGGGCTCAAACGGCGTCAATTTTCCGGTGCTAATGCGGGCTGCTGTCGCATGCTTGCTCCGTTTTGAGACGCGGTTTCTGACGGCGTCCGGACATGGTTTTGATTTTTATGGCCGCTTGGGGCAACAAAATATGCAGCCAGACTGGCGTAGTAGACCACCCACGGCCGCCATGGCCTCAGACTGGAAGCTTAGTTAAACGAATTTCTTCTCAACTTGTATATCTTATGACATTGCTCCGCGGTTAAAAAACATTGTTTAACACAGCGGCGCAGCTTTGTGAAATTCAATCCGGCCTTTGAAGTTTGACTGCGTGCGCCGGCTGAAAGTTTGATTGACGTGGACGGGCGCGCACAAGTCATCAAGGGTGGGTGCAAATTCTTTAAAAAAAATTTGATCTTCTCTATTGTCTTATGAATGTGCACAATCAGTCTCAAAATAAGATAGGAGATATTCTAAATATGTATTCTACAGTATCCTTATGTTATTTGTATTTCGTGGGGTCCAAACAAGATCCTCAGTTTGATAATTGCTACCCCGTAATCGGAGTCGGAAGGGCGGTAAGATTCTGCCAGACGTGCCGCGAGTTGGTGGGTTGAAATCATTTTCTGTTGTCTAGATATACATTTTCACAGCATCTTCATCGTTTATTAAAACAACAGATATTGTAAACAGGTATTCTACAATTCTTAAGTGCCTTTTTTTCCCGTGGTATTAAATAGCAACATCCTATTTTATCATTTCTTTCGTAAGTGGGGAGGGCACCGTGAGACCTCGTCGGTAACTCTATCAAAGATCTGCCTTTGTATCATTGTAACGAAACATCAACATGAAATACTTGTTCACTTACCAGTCTCCGCTAAAATAAACTCAGCCTGAGCTTGATAAAACTCAGCTTCTTTGGTGATATCCCTTTTTTCTGCCGACGGAAGTTTGTTGACTTTCGAACCACCTCCTTGTTCGAACCAAGATCGCAGCGGCGGGCCCGGCCACTGCAAATAATGTTCTTATCATGATTCTTCTCACAATCGACGTCTTGTTTGGCGATATAAACTCAGTCACCGGAATAAAACCAAACCCCGGATGTTGTAGAAAGACACAGCTGCTTTTAGAAGTAAATTCCATCCTCCTAAAGTGCGCGAAATCCAAGAAATGGGCCAAAAAATACAGCAAAACGAGCACTGACTGAACAAATGGTCTGTAACAGTTAACGGTCAAATCGAAACTACCGCTCAAATTTGCGCATGTGCAGAAGCTGAAAACGTGCTTTTCACAGGTTAGAAATGACGAGAGGCGGAAGCGTCGGGTGTATAATTATTTTATAGCCCCGTCCGACGCTGTTTCTGACGTTTCCAGCGGCCAGGAAGGCCGCCCCGGCGTCCAACTAACAGACGGGCAGGACGGCCTGAACGCGCGCGACGTATCCGCCGCCGTTTCTGACAGGACAGACGGCCTGGGATGGGCTCCGACGCACTAAAACGCTCTTAGACGGCGTCCAAACATTTTAGACGGCTTCTTTTTTCACAGAGGTTCTTCTACCCTGAAGAGAGCCTGACTAATGCACAGTAGTATTTAGTTTTTCCATCAACAGGTAACGTTATACTCCAGAGCCGGTCATTTATGCAGTCTATAAATAGTTTAACCAAGGAGGACTACTTCTATCTCCTCAAGGAGGTTACTGTAACACTATAGCGATCTACAACCTTCTTGATCTCCATGGCTTTTAATATCCTGATATGCTAGAAATTCATTGGCAAAGCAACAAGGGATAGAATTAGATGTTTTGGAGTAGAGCAAGATTTGCCATATGATATTACTGTATCAGTACTTTTCAGATGAATGAAATCAGAGAACCATATTATGACATTTGCACCAAGCTTTCCCAGCATTTGACATCTGATCAAATTTTGCTGCTTGTGTCAGACAAACATTTGGATATTCTGACCTACTTGGCAGGCGAAACCTGACACATTCATGCATAGAGAAGATTGAAATTTGATTAAACCACACCAAAGGATCATCCCTGGTATAATTTCTCTGCTTCTTGAAATTAGAATGCCAGAAAAAAATCAAGAGTCGGCAAAAAGCCCTGGCCTGGTGTCATCCTGTATTAGCAAGTTTTCCAACAATGTTCCAAAATGTGTCAGATGTTACTGACCCCTGGGTCAACCCACCACATTAGGTGATCAGGCCATCATTCCTCTTGCCTCCGCTAAATTACAGTCAAGAATTGACATAAGTTTTCAAATTGATCTTGTTTGGAGGTCATCCCTCAGAACATGTCTCATTTCGAGGTGTCGGACATGATTGGTCAAGCAGCAAGTTGATTGCAGGGTTCATATTATAAACAGTTTTTTTGTGTGATTTTTCATTTTGGGGAGAGAGCACTGATCCCTTTTGCCAGAGAGAAGATTCTCCTTGATGCTGAAAAAAAGGAGTTGCTGGAAATCAAGTCTTCGTTCTTGTGTTCACCTTAAGCATCACCACCAAAATCAGACAGCTACTTTTACCAGTAATTTTTGTAACAGTAGTAGATATTAGATATGCTTCCAACCAAAAGTTTTGTATGAAAGAATTGTTGTTTGAAAATTTTCTCAAATTGCAAACTTACAAGTTTGATTTTCTTGTTCCCCTTTCAGCTTGTCTTCTGCTAGCTTCTCCACTTGCCTGGTATATAAAGACCAAGATATTGTATTGTTTTGGCCTAGAATTGGCAAAAAGATCTATAGTCTCCCCTCTGAAGGTTCTAATGGAATAGCCCGTAAGGCACAACTCAAATGCAGTAAATGTCTCAGATTCAGAGTTGACTGTATGACTGTAGGGAAAGAACTGCCCGTCATTGCCGAGTGGAGTCCCCTGAATACAGTATTCCTCCAAGCTCAATAGATAGCTCTACCCAGTGCCCACATCTCTTTGCTTGCTGCAGAGTTTGCTCTATCAAAGAGACATTTATCCCAATATGCATCATTCGTCACCAGGTATTACCAATCCCTTCCGAACCCTCTTTATTTAACACTAGCCCAGAACTTAATTTGAACTTGTCATTGATCGATAAATTCCCAAGGCGATGAGGCAACCTTGAACCTGAGTTTGATTTTTGGGTTGGTTGAATGATGAGTTATTATCTCCATGAAAAATGGAGATATTGTTTTGGGTGTGTCTGTGTGTGTGTTTGTCTGTTTGTGTTTCCGCACTACTGTAGTCAGCATAACTCAAGAACCTCTTGTTTATGACGGTGCTACGCATCAGCTTTGCTACTGTGGGAGAATGTTCTCTCTGTCGGAGGCTGGAATAAAGTTAGCTGTGAAAGTGAAAGTGATCTCGATGAAGAGATGAGCTAATCTTCGACTGCTTGTGACAGACATAATAAACACTTTGTACAGTATTAAAAGGTCCTAAGGAATGCAACGATGAATCTTTTCCAATAGTGTGCTTGTCAGGTGAGCGACTAAGCCAGATTCGAAATCACCACTTCTTGGTTCAGAGGCAGCGTCACTAACTACTGGACTATATGCACGCTACTGTAACAGAAAAAATGAAGGCTACTTTCTATTTGTTACTGTGCCCCCATTGTAGATGCCATCAGGTTTTTGTACATGGCGTTTTAATAAAGTAATAAGTACTTGTAATGAATTTACCTGTCTTACTTTCTTTACCTGTTAGATTATAACAAGAGCTGGCAGAGAGGTGGTAGTCAAGAGGCAAGGCTGGGGCAGAGATGTGACCAACATCGCTGTCAATAAAGCATGGCACCTGTTCTGAAAAGTACATGTAAGTTTCTCTTTAGCTTATACATCTTAGCTTGAAGCTGAAGAAAGACTACTTTGTTTTCGTTAGCCTTGGCATGAAAACGAGCCAGGGGAACAAGGTGTCTTCTGAAAAAGTTTTCGCATTTATCATTATTTTGTAACCATCGCCCACTCAAAGCCACTGAAGGCTGTTTTGTATTTATGCCTTCATCTAGAATTGAATTCTGCTGTGGGGCAGGATTAAAACGGCACAACACACATATACACCCACAGAAAGCAGAAATCTTCTCTTCAATCATTTGGTATAGCAAGGAGGTTCTGTATAAACCTCATTGGGTATAGTATTGGTACACTGATGTGGTATGGTAGTCCATATGGGACGGTATGGTTTGAGGCACTCATGATCACCTGCAACTGGCAATTTGCACAAGGAAGTGCAGGGCTCCAGACTAACTTTTAGGTCTAGGAGCACTGTGCCCCTAACCCAAAAAAGTTAGGGGCACCAGCAAAAATCTAGGAGCACCACTACAAAAAGTTGGAAGAACAAGAAAAGTCTTGGCCATACCAAGTAATACTCCTATCGATCAATGTTAACAACCTGGAATAAAGTATTTGAATAGATCATAAAATATAAAGCCTACATTGATGGTGCAGAACAACTGGCAATGTGTGGTATATAATCTAGTTAGTTCTTGGGGAAGAATGATATCTGTGTAGAGGGATTTTAGAAAAATTGGGCATAGGTTCCCCGGCTGGCCCCTATCCGGGGGCCACGGTGCCTCAAGTTCAACAAGTTGAAAAATACACAATGGTATTTTCTTACTTGGAACAAGGCAAGTAATGATTCACATATCCTTGAATGATAAATAAATAGATAACTCTGTTACTTAGCTATTGGTTTCATGACCAACACAAATTAAGTCCCATTCCATGATTTTAAACTTCACTGCTGGCATTAAGTTCAACCCTAAAAACATTTTTACTGGCATTTTTTTTCACCCCCACCCTCTGTCTACAAACTATCAAAAATGCTTTAATATTCTAACGTTGAAATTCTTGCTCAATAGTATCAAAAATGATCTGTTTGTGCCAGCCCAGTCAAATATCTAGTCCAAATTTCGCGCGTCAGGACCGTGCGGCGCGACCATCCAATCACAGGGCCACCTCCATCGGGAAAAGGAGCGCCGCATCGCCGGTGTGCATGATATAAACATGTCGATCACATCAAAACGTAGCCCTGTTTCTTGCCGTCATTTTGACACCAAGAACAAGAAAAATTAAGTTGGTAATTTTTATCATCAAAGAGTTCGTTACAATCGAATTTTAATGCTCAAAAAATTAATTTTCCCTTTGTTCCAGGTACCAATTTAAAGCTCGTAATCGGCTCATTCTGCTGCGGTCTAAGACGCAGGCGGAAGTGAAATTGGCCATGTTTTGAATCACGGCCGCGCGCGCTACGCCGCGCCGTTTTCATCGGTAAATTTCTGGCGTTTGAAACATTTTACAAGATAAACAAACACATCACGAGAAAGAGAAAGTTATATTCTTTATTTTCATGGGTGACTTTGCCTGTAGAAACGAATAGTTTTTGTATCGCGGGTGTGGGAAGATGGTAGAAAATTTACCGATCGCCATGCGGTAGTTAGCCGATTTTCGCGGTAGCGTCGTTGGAATACATACTTGGAACGGACATTTTTTTGTACCGCGGGTGTGGGAACAAGATGGAAAATTCACCGGCGATTTTCGCGGTAGCTTTTGAATACCTAATGTTTATTTTTCAGCTTACCGCTTAGTTCTGCACCTATTATCTAGGTGCAGGTCTTAATTTTTGATAGTCGCACCGTGCGACCGTGATTTTAAATCTAGTCGCATTCTCAAAAAACTGGTCGCATACATATTGTGTGCGAGTCGCACTCACGAGCGCTGAAGTGGATCATTGCAGGTAAAAATAAAAACAATCTAATGCATTTTCTTCAGTACAAAAGAGAAAAGATGATTATGAGTCAAGTTATATCCTTCAAAAAGGCAGCGGCTTTTTTTCTAGCTTGTGGGAAGTCTTTGGCTTTAAATGCATTTGGAGAAATATTTCCAATTTTCAGAATTTTTCACCATTGCAATGTATGACCAATTTTGCCATAGGGAAGGTTTGCACTCTCTCAGTGCAAACCACAGATATCATAGAAAGTCCATTTTATTTTGTACCTGCGCTAGGTTTGCTTCTAAAGACCAAGCAACTGTAATGCATCATCTCTGCCCCTTACAGAGTGTCCTTTGCCGCTTTGATAAAAAGTTTGGAATCAATCTCAGTGGGGCCCATCAGTCATACCTGACACTCTCTGACAGGGAATAAGGTGTCTACAAGATAAATTTTCTAGCCTACTAAACCTAATACATCATCAAGCAGGGTCAAAGGCCAGGTCATGTAGCTGTTGCTGGGCAAAAAAAGAAGAGGGATCTCCAGGCTGGTGTGCTGCTTTGGTCTTTTCACACATCCTTTCGGGAGTACAAGTCTTTGATGTGACTGACAGAATTATGTGCAAGTTTACCTACAACTGTACTTGAAAGTTTACCTACAACTGTAGAACTGTAGAATTAGGGATAGACAGAAATTCAAATGTGAAGTCAATTTTCTTCCTATGTGTATAGATCTACTGTCAATGTCCTAATCTCCAACAACGGTTACTAATGTAAGAAACGTAACAATTGTGTTCGATGCAAAAGAGTCAAACATACAGCAGTGAAAGAAAACTCTTGGTGATTTCATGTACCTAAAAAGTTTTCGCCTCAAATCAAGAAATAACAGTCATGCTTGAAGGTATAGGCTATCTGCTCAAACTGTCTTTGTACTTGTATATCAGAGAGAAATACTGTCCAATCAAAGCTCTGTAGACATGAAGACAGAACAACTGAAAGGCTGTGGTGTTTGAAGATGCATAAGCTGCCTGTGGTGTTTATAAAAGGTTATTCTACATTTCAATAAGCAGTGCTGTAAATTAGATGTATTTTGTGATAGTTTTGAAACATAAATCGATGGATGAAAACCACAGGGCCTGCCTGCAGCTACCCAGCAAGACTTTGAAAACATAAAACATCGTCTGTGTTGATGAGCTTACAGGACCTACGGGGCTGCAAAATCTAGTTTTTCTGCCACCTACTTTATGGGCGTAAATCAACAGAAGAAATGCTTCAAATAATCCAGTCATCTATATCTTGTAAGACAAGAAATGTGATCAAATAAGGCCTACAGACTTTTTTGTTTCCTTTATCCAGGGCATATTTTAAGTCAAAGTCAAAGAAGTAGATCTATTGCCTAATTAGACAAATGTTTGCCAATGTAAATCAGGAAAATCACAGTGCCTGTAACTAGTCCTGAGCTGTGCGCCCAGTAGCCTGTATCTATGATTGTAAATCAATCAGGCGCATCTTCAGGCAAAAACTTATAATTACGACTTGCAGGGAGGCCAATGATGACAACAGTAATGTAAAAGCTACTACAGAAAAGAAAAGTATTAAAACATGTAAAGATATATTGCCTCATCAGAGGAAACTTTTGTCAGCATCAATCAAGGTTTGCCTGCAACATTTCATGCTGGAGAGATTTAATGAAGCTGATGTTACAAGGACATCCTCTGGAGACCCATTGTCTGAGAATGTAAACATGGGAGCTCATTTTGTGTAGGCTCATTTTCAATTTCACGACAACTTTCACAAAACTTATTCAGGCTTAGAATTAAAGCTCATTTGTGTAGGTACATGTACTTAGCATAATACCTTCAGAAAGAAAAATCTTACCTGACCAATTTTTTCATACACTCACTGGTAGCTGACCACTCACTACTTACGTATTTCTCCAGAAAAGAGACATTGTGAGTGGCTCAACCGTGCCTGGATGTTGAGCCCACCTGTTGTCCTGGTTTAGAGAGGGTTGATACATGTGTTGAGCAGTAGTTCAAAGGTATAAAGTGACTACAGGATTTGTCCAGCAAGGTTGCAAGTACACTTCTATCATTGTCTATTTCAGAAAATGGGACAATATCAATGCATGTGAAATAAAGCTGTTGTGATGGCCTATACTCCAGACCTTTGTTCTTTATTGGCTGAACAGTGAATTTGTCCAGAGGCCAGGAACACTGGCTATAAGTTGTAAGCCTGTAAGTTACTGCACTTGAACGTTGAACATCAGTCATTTCTTTTCTAATCAAACAATGACGTTTTTGCTGAGTTGAATCAGTAAGAATCATTACTACTGCCTGCAACTGTGCAAGGTTAGCAAAAGCCAGTTTCCATACAAATGATTCAACTGGTAGGAAAGTTTGCAATGTCGTGAATCAGTGAAATAAATTCTTGTTGAAAAAGTGTGCTAGATCTCAACGACATTATATAATGTCCTTGTAGATCTATATGCAACTTTGTTCACAGTTATCCATCCATTAGATAATCTATGGTGCCGGCCTATTGTGGAATACCTGGATCTCCTTGGTACTTGGAACATTATCCCTTGTTTAGTTATCTAACAATAATGGCACAATGGAAATGTATTCACCAACCATCCAACCAATCATCCATCCATCCAACCAACCAACCAACCAACCAACCAATCGACTTAGCAACCAACCAACCAACCAACCAACCAACCAATTGACTTAGCAACAACCACTTTGTACTTTCTATAGCAGGGAACAAAGTCTCGTCAAGCATTTCTCAATTTATCATTGCATCATCTTAATTTTATTTAAATATACACATTCTATTGTCTGACTGTTGTCTTCCAGGATTGATACAAAAGATGTTCACAAAAACTGCCTATCAACAAATGACGAGTATGGTAGATTTATCACCTAATCATGCAAAAGTTTCGAGGAGATGAATCGATCGACGACTACTGCAGGGAGGCATGATGAGGAGACGAAGTAATTAGGATTCATGGATGGACAGAGCCTGCATGTCCTCAGGAGAGTCGGAGAAATAAGGATGACATTTGTCACTGTGTTTCTCACAGTTAACTGGGGTTCCTCTTACACATGGAGAAGGTGTGCAAGGATGAAGGATGGATTGAGAAAAATGAGTTTATCTATAAGTTAATTCTTTTGAGAGAAGGTTTATCGTAAGGCTTGTTTTGATGATGAAGAATGTCAAGCACTTTTAGTAGAAAGTCTCCTTTGGTTGGTAGGAAAATATTGTTTCATGCATTTATTCTAATGGCAAGAGCATCTCTGTTTCCCTCTGGGTTTATCTTTAAAAGTAAAAGAAAGAAACTTCAGTCAGACCATTTTTTTAGCATGGGTACCATCCTAGTTAGTTTACATCTGCTCTGGACAAATATTAAATGATGGATAGAAAAAGTAATGAGAATCTGAATCAATGGATATATGGATGGATAGATGGAAGAAACACAAGGTACATGGTAAACATCTGTCCATTGATTTCTACCAACAAAATTTCCTCCAGCAAAAATCCATTTTGAGTACAGGTATAGGATATGTATGTATGTGGACCTGGCAGTTGTGTTGAGGTTATGTCACTCAGCTGTGGGGTCCAGTCACTGCTCACCTATACACAGGTGCCTGAAACAACCTGATGTGACCAGCATTTACTTGTGTAAAATGTTCCCTACCATGAATGCTAAGTCTTGGGAGAATGGGACAGCTTTGGTCACCTCGAGCACAAAGTTAAAAAAAGGTGGAGCTTAGAGAGGCCGATGTTATAAAATGTCAATACTGCGGACTCCCAGAGAGTCTTAGGCACACTTTAGACAGAGCGTGATTTAAGTGAACTAGTTCGCTTTAAGCGATATCTGCCGCTTACCGTTCCCGGTCTAAAGAGGATAGTCCGTTTTTTCCACCAACCGAACCAGACCACATCCCAACCCCGGTCCGGGTCGCTTCAGCGCGGGGCGGAGACGGTTATTCTCTGTGTGTAAAGAGGAAACCGGCTCCGGAAGCGCTTTCGCCCGTAGGTCTTAAGACAACCGAAACGGTTTCGAACCGGTTCGGAATATTTAAAGCGCCAAGTGTAAAGCGAGCCTTAGGTTCCTGTTCCTGACAGCAATCATTTTCTGACAGTGTAGGTTACTCTTAAGACGAATACTACTTTTAGCAAGTTGAGGAAAAACACAGGAGGCCAGCCTACAAGAAACACCTGTGTTCTCAATGTTTCCTTGCTGCTTAACCATGTTGCTGTATAGCATTTCTAGCCCTCACACAATGGTGAAAAAATGGATACTGAGTGAGTGAGTGAGTGAGTAAGTGAGTGAGTGAGTGAGTGAGTGAGCGAGCGAGCGAGTGAGCAAACTCACTCTCTCTCTCACTCACTCACACTCACTCACTCACTCACTGAGCTGCTGCCCTGTTCGCTTCGCTTTCCTGGAACAGCCATTTGCTTTTGCTGTTTGCTAACGTCCTTCACAAAGCCTCACTCTTCCCGACGAGGTTAAAATAAGCCTTTTTAACCTCCTTGCTCTGCCAAGGGCTTTTAGCTCTGAGAAAATGATGAGACAAAATAAGTGTGGTGAAACTCCCAAATTAAGGTGGCACATATTTAGAGCTTTCAACAGCTTAAAGCTTATGTAAGAAACAGAAAAGTCATTTCAGCTGCCACAAGCACAATTTGATGGTCTTGAAAAAAATCAAGTTTGTGTGTTTTGTGCTCACAGGTTTCACAAAAGCACAAAGAATGATTAGTTTGTAGCTTTGGAAGGCACTGTCACAGACAAAAAATGCAGGTTTTATATGTCAAGTGAGCCTTTTCCGTCACAAGTGTAAGAATAAAGAAAACAGTAATATAACAGTGCAGCCTCATCATGATCGTGAACTGTGTGATGCAGAAGACAGATTTTGCTGTAGGCTCATGAGCTGACTCAAGAATCACAGGCAGCTTCTCAGAAGATTGGAAGGACGCAAAAATCACTTTGTGTTAGCCTGGAATCCAGACCTATTATAGCTCCCGAGTCTCTCTCCGCAAATAGAGAGAGAGACTCGGGAGCTATAATAGGTCTGGATTCCAGGCTAACTTTGTGTTGGTGTTTAATGTATCAGGTGGAGGCAAACAGGTGGAGATGCCCAAACTATGTTGAACAGATACATATACAGATGCAAATAAAGAACAACAAGACTGTTCAAGAATAAATTGACCCATTCTACAGACATCCAGACAGCACTTGTTCGACCCCTGGTTTGAAGGAATGCGACTCAGGGCGATTTGCGCGATTTAGTATGAACGGGGTCTATGACCCCGTTCATACTAAATCGCGCAAATCGCGTAATCGCCCTGAGTCGCATTCCTTCAAACCAGGGGTCGAACAAGTGCGGCATTACTTCCATGTTTTCGCGTATTTGGCCAACTCAGGCAGTCGCCACTTCAGCGTACACGCTATGGTTTCGGTTATATTTCACAAGAATGCCCTCTGTGATATTCAAAGCCCAAAATCCATACTGATGAGTTTTCTTGTGAAAGTGAATGTACAAGATGAGGTGGATCTGTTGAGGGCTTGAGAGCATACCGTCGGGAGCTCCCCGGTTTCTCTGTGGCGCTGGGAGTGATGCCTGCCCGCCCGGACAGATTAGCCCGCCCGTGGGTAGTTAGCCCCCTCCCGAAAACTACGGTGGCTGCAAAACTACAGTGGCTGCAAAACTACAGTGGCTGCGAAACTCTATATGGCAGCTAAGAAGACAGACTGACAGAAACGGATCAATTTAGCAGACTGGGCCGGTAAAACACACCCAAGCCGAACCTAGAGACTGGGACCAGGCTAGTTGAGGGCCTGCCTCTATGTAAAAACACACACACACAAAACATGTTAAAAACCACTTTATCAACCACATTGCTTTTTACCACAGGTACTTGGTGCAAGGTCAGCCCCTGATTCATAGATAATGAACCCTGAATGATAAGGACTGGCAATGGTTCCCCTTTATTGGCACACCTGAACAACCATGACTGGTGGCTAAATATAGCTACCGGTATGTTTACCTTTGTCTTTCTCCCCTTGCATTGGGCGATATTTCTGTTTGTACAACCAAGGAGGTTAAATATGGTACAACCAAGGACATTATATTCATATTATGTCCATGCCAGGAGGTCCATGGTACAACCAAGGAGGTATTGAAACCACTTTGGTACAACCCAGGACAGGAACTTGGAAAAGGTGCACAGAACATTGGTACTTTCCTGTTTGGCCACCCCAGTTCATTTTATTGGTTCTCTGACATTTCAAGCATTTCAAGTCAGACAAAAAATGAGGTAAAAGCTGCCACAGGCCCGAGAGAAAAAACGTTGAATGATGTTTACATTTATGATTTTGCATGTCAGCCTGTGAACAACTTATCTGATGGAAGCAGATTGGGTTTGCCACCAATAAACATCAGTACTTCAGACTATTATAAACTCTCTTGTGTGCAGAGATTCATTAATGATGAGCCTCACACTTCTTAGAACATGACCCTCTTTCCTCAGCCAATCAGGAGCGTGTATTTCTTGTGATTATATCCACATAGTAAGGTCCCTTAGGTACCAGAGGCACTTCTTGTCTAATCTTATAATCCGTGGATGATGGTCGACCGGAGCCGACTCATGGGTGGTATCATGACCACTAGTGAAAAGGGGGGCAATAAAACTTCAGGGGAACAAAATGCAGTAAAGACAGGAGGAGCCGATGTCCCACCAGGAGGCAACTTGCAGTCATAAACTCAGACTTTTCCCACGAAAATAAATGTTTTCTTCTGCTGCTACTTTGTAGCCTTCTGTGCCAATGCCTCTGTTGAAGTCTTTGACCCTCTAGCACCTTGCAAAAAAATCATGTCTCATCATCATTCTCCAGGTATACATGTACATGTAATAGATAAAGAGCTGCACAGGTAACTTGTAAGTAGAGCCACAGCTAATACTGTGCCCCTCTTTCAGATAATCTGGTGGAAACCTACTTCAATACAGACAAGGGGACATCATGAGGATTCAAGTCCTGCCAAGCCTTTGGACTTCTGAACCCCAAAATGGTTGGGGTTAGTCATTTCATCAGAGAGGCTAGGAGATTGTAAGTCTTCAGGAAGAGTTTCCTAATGGAGAAACTGATGTTTCCAATGGACCAATGAGAACATGCACCAACCTCAGAAACTAGTCAATGGGAGCAGCAGAGATGTGACCATGTAGTTCAGGGTTGACAACATGATTTCAGAAAAACATAAAATCTTGTATCTTTACCTAGATGATTAAAAAAAAAAACACACTCGAAAAGCCTTACCTTCACTTCTACTGGTGCACCCTGCCCCACATTGCTCATTTGACACCTTGTTCCTGTAGTATTAGTTCAAGGATGGGCGGGCCAGTTTGTGGGGATATATCAGAGCCCCGCCCCCAAGGAGCTTGTTAGCATCCCGAGGGCGTAGCCCGAGGATGCTAACAAGCTCCGCGGGAGGCGGGGCTCTGATATATCCCCACAAACGAGCCCGTCCATCCTTGAACTGATTTAGAGCACGTCCATCTGTCCGAAGCAAAGCTAAGCAACATATTGGGAAATAGTTTGACATATACTCTGAAACAAGCACAATATGCGTAGGAATGTTTGGGTTTGTGATTCTTCCTAGGGAAAGTTGTCTTGAGCCTTTCAGTTGATTGCACTCTGTCTAGGTCTTCATTCATTCTTTCAAATTATGCGTCTGCCTGTACTGATATACAAGACAATTGGACCGGCTGGATTCATTATGATACCGTTTTACACTTGCACATGAGATTTTGCAAGTCTGGTCGATTAATAAGAATAGAATATGCGTAGCTGATTTGTGGCTTTCAATTGACCGACTGTAGCTCTAGAGTGAAGTCATGTCTGGATTATGTGGGAATCGATGTGAACGAGTTTGCAACCCAGCCTGATCCCTTTCCTGATCCCTGATTTGTGTAAGAGGACACGGTTTATTGTCCGTTTTTCTGTTTTTTTAATGCTTTTTTTACGATTTGTGTAAGAGGACATATATTGTCCATTTTTGTGGGTTTTTTTTGTTGTTTTTTTGTACCATTTGTGTAAGAGGACACTGTTCATTGTCCGTTTTTCCGTTTTTTAAATGCTTTTTGTACGATTTGTGTAATTGGACACTGTTTATTGTCTGTTTTTCTGCTTTTTAATGCTTTTTGTACAATTTGGGTAAGAGGACACTGTTTATGATCCGTTTTCCGTTTTTTTAATGCTTTTTGTACGATTTGCTGCAATAGTTTATTGTCCGTTTTTCCGTTCCTGTAGCCGTTGCTGTAGTTGCATTGTACCAAACAATATTCTGAATACATGAATGTACCTATATTTGATCTTGTTCGGCTTTATTGTATGTCTGGATTCTTCTTGTTGTTGTACTTCACACCCTGCCGAAAATTAGCATAATTGTACAGAACCAGACTTTCTGCCCTCTCAAGGGACAGCCGTGCTGTAAAACATGTTGGTTATAGCACGGCTGTCCCTTGAGAGGTCAGAAAGCCTGGCTCCCCATTGGCTGAGACCAGATCCCAGGTTGGTTCGCGCACCTCTGCCTCAAGGGACAGAGGTGCTCGAACTAACTTTGGCCCTGTATGTGGATTTCGAACAGCAAAATACTCGCTCCTGATTGGCTAAGGACAGATGGCCGTGCTCTAACTCAAGTTAGAACCCGGCCGTCTTTCCTCAGCCAATCAGGAGCGTGCATTTCTTGTGACTAAATCCACATAGTGTGGCCTCCCAAGGAGTAGGGGTGTACTAAGTAACGAATAAATTGACTAAGTTGGAGACGCCCACCAGTAGGTAACGTTCCATCAACCTGATTGGATAAAATTGTGGGCGTCTCCAACTTAGTCAATTTATTCGTTACTTAGTACACCTCTACCCCTCGGGAGGCCACCAGGGCCTGACCCAGAAAGGTGCCAGTTTTTGTTTTCTTATAATTACCAGTAACACACAACACTGGGTCCCACCGGGTCAGAGGTGGCAGATAATTTGTCATGGTCTGGTCAAGAAGGCTCTGCATTTCAATTTCTTCCTCATGTATTTCACCTCAAACACCTTCAAGTCAACAAAAATGCATGTCCTTTTTAATATATGTATTTATATTATTTGCTTCGGAATGACAGTCGGGTTCTAAAATAGTTAGATCCCGAGATCTGGGTTTCTTAGTGGATTTGGTACTGCTCCGCCCACCCTCGGGAGTTTGTTGGCATCCCTCGGGCTTCGCCCTCGGGAACCAACAACTCCTCGGGTGGGCGGAGCAGTACCAAATCCACTAAGAAACCCAGATCTCGGGATCTAACTATTACTTTGCACTTCCTGTGATTTATGACTGTGTGGGGGCTAATTGTTTTTGGCACCAGGGAGCAAGAATTGACACAATGGCAGCCATAAAACAGTCTGCTGAGGAGGAGCGTCTGATGTGCAAATTTTTAGTGCCTTGTCAACATTTCACACAGACCTGCCGGACACTAGCCAGGCTTTCCCAGAAGACACCAACACTTTACACAACAATGGAAACAGAAGCCTACCATCTTTGGTGTCTTTTGACTTTGATAATTTTGCGACAGCAATATTGTCTTTGATCCAGACCAACTTTTGAATGTGTGTTTATGTGTCACCCAACTTTTAGAATTCCTACCCGAATTCCCCCTTCCCTCCTATATTACATGTATCTCAAGGTCCTCAACTCAAGAAATGACAGAAAGTAGAAAGTTGATGGGGGTCTAAATAACTCTAATGCCCAAGCTGATGTTGACAGGGAAGATTGATCAACCATTTCCAAGGTTGATCAGTCACAAAAAACAGAGAGGTTCTAACACCTCCTTGCAAAAATCTCCTTGAAAGTTGAAGTCCTTTTTTGAGCCTCCTTGTTAGAAAACAATACTGCTTCTGCTTGGAAGTTCATTCTAAAGCAAAAGGCGCAGGTTGGCAAGGCAAGAAGGTTTGCTGGTGCCCAATGAGGAAGTTCTTGTTGATCATGTTTGGTTACAGAAGAACTGGAGAATGACAGAGTGAGTCACTGAACAAACAAAACCTACCAGGGAATCTGATTCACAGCAAGGGCTATAACCTTGTTTGTTTACATTGATAATGGTATTTTGAAATCCAATAGTATGCTATGATAGGTCTAAGTAAACATTATGATGCCAAAAGCAAGCTTGTACAGTTTTCTTGAGAGGTTTCAAACAGTAGATCTATTCTCCTCACATGTTGTTTCAAGGCTTGGTTGCTTTGAGATCAAGTGTAAACAAGAGAGCTTTAAAACTGCCTTATAGCAGTTTGAAACAATTTAAAAGGAGTACAAACAAACAATAAGTTCCAATGTCAGCATCCACCACACAGCAGCTTTGAAGAATTATCAAAGATATTTTATGAATCAAGAGCAAGGCGATAAAACCTCCTTGATAAGGCTAAGGTGGAAAAAGACATGAAGGTCACAGTGAACGTCATCATTTTTCCGAGTACCAAGTCATGCTTTCTAGGCTACAGCATATGTATATACACACAGTATCATGCAGCTGGTATATGTCTGGGTTTGTCAGTAATAATGACTTGTGCAAAAGAGACCCCGAAAGAACAAAAAGCCGTGTAAAAGACTTTCAGCGAAGGATGAAGGATAGATGTGTACTCTCTGACCAAGGAGGTTTAACCTCTTTGCTCTAACCTCCTTGATCCAACAGATGAGCACTGGATTGAAGACTCTGCTTCTTCTGATGGCAGTATTGAAATTTGAATCCATAGTCATCTACATGTACCAGTACCGGCAGATCTAGAGCTGTCTCTACGACCCGTCCCTTCGTCCCAGGACGGAAATTTGCTTGGGATGGAAAAAATGTCACCCTGTCCATCCCCAAATTGGGAACTTCATGACATTAAAGTGATGCAAATGCATTTTTGTAGGCTTAAAGGGACAGATTTGACAACGAAAATTAAAAGATTGGATCTCAAAGAATGAGTGGGACGGAAAATAATCTAAAGCTATAGAGAGCCCTGAGTACCAGGTATGTCAAAATATTTCACCATAGAGAACAGGGATTCATACTCTTTACACACACAGACGCTGTTGAGCCTTGCGTGAGTGTAGTAGAGTTAGGGAGATCGTACGTCGTCTGCGCCAGCCTCACCAACCTGTAAATCTCCCCATCTCCTCCAGGCTGGCTCACTCAATATACATCTCTGCATTGTACAATGGTTAGTCCCTGGAATGAGGGCTGGTACATTTCAGTTGTGAGGGGTGGAGGTTATTGGCCAGAAGGTCTCAAGAAAAGATAAAAAAGATGTCTTTCTTATCTTCAGATATTTCTGTGAACATCAAGGTTTTGCTTAAGGGCTGTTACTGTATTGCACACAATACCATTGAAGTTCAATATTTGATAGAGTAATTCATGATACATCATATTAACTTTATAGTTATACTGTGTGATAGCTTTCAAGAACTTGTGAATGCCAAATATTGCTTTATTCTATTCTGTATCAGACATCTAGGTGTCTGTCTTCGAGTCCCATGTTTAGGCCATAATATGACTTTGTTGGGGGTGGTTGGCTTCAGGAGGATCATGTCAAGTACTTTATCTAGTCAAGTAGTGATCTGATATGCAACTTTTGGGTCTTCTTTCATAAGACTATGTGTTATCTATTATGGAATAGTCTCCACCAGATGTAATGACTGTATGAAACTTTGAGGGGAGATGACACACAACAATACATAAAGGAGAGGAAATATAAATTCATCTGATAATTTTCCCAATGGAGCCTGAATGTAGGAGTCAGACTAGTTTATTCAAAATCTCAAAGGGAAGAAGTGAAGAATTGAAGTAGACTCTAAACTGCAAAGTTTAAAATTGATATTGTATTTATTTGGTGTAGAAATCCGAAGAAACCCTCACAATATCCACTCTTTCCTTGTTTCATTTGCTTAGTTGCTATTACCTGTAGAAGATTTCTCTAACTAGAAGGTTGTTTAGAACTCTTTGATTTTTCTTTTCTACAAATTATGTAATGTGACCGTCGGTGTTTTTCCTTGCCCTGGCACCAACGGGGTTTAGACGAATGGCCCAGTTTGGCGGTTGGGAGTAACGCCGCGCTGATTGTGGCCCAATTTTCCAGCCGGTGCACACAGAGTGGCAAACAGTGTACAGAAGAATTGACTTGTGGCCGCGGGGTTATCGCATAATGAGCCCTCCGTAAATACACTGACGTCACGCGAGGTGAAAGCCCTTTGGTAGTGGGGGCTGCGGCAAGGAAACTCGAGTTATAATGCAGCTAGAAGCCTTCAAAGATCTAGGCAGGTTTATACATTTGTTGGTCACTCGCTGTGGACAGTCGTCAATTTATTCACGGGAATTTTACTGTGTTTTGAAGCAGCTTTTATGTTTGTGAAATTATTCCTATTCTGTATTGATGTCATTGTGGGAGGAGGTGCGAGTTTTAGCTTGATGTGAGAAATGGCTGGAAATAAAAGAGATGTCCGGAGGGTGAAATTAGCGGTGGAAAGTGTCACAAACAATATCTGGGCCATCAAAGCCTATTTCTAATCTCTGTGCGGCTGTTTTCCATATCAATAAGTTGCGGTTTGATTAGAGATGTCGTGCTAACGAGTGAAACCAATTCGGCATGTGTACCGACGGTCCCACTTGTTTGTGACGGGGTATCTCTCGTCAGGAAGGGGCGGAGAACTTGTTTGATGAGAGCGATAAACAACAATGGCCCCTTATCCTGACCCGCGTTTGTAGTGCTAAACAGGGCGAGGTGCGATACTGAGCTGGGGGAAGAAACGCCGGCGAGAGCGCGGGAAATAAGAACGAATTTCGCATCGGTGCGAAGCCGCGAAAGTGGAGCCTGGCATGCGGTGTGTACTGGCTTCCCTGCCGCAACATTCCAGAAAACCCCAGCGGCCCCTCTTCTTGGCCCATGCGGTTTGTGGTTTGCATGCTTCTCTACCGTTCCGCCGACTGCAAATCGACTCCTGAACAACGGGGTGCTTGTTCTGCGTTGACGGCATTGGTCCGATGCGTCCATGTGATAGTGTTTGGCGCCAGCGTGTCTGGCTTGGTCGCTGCTCCTGACAGCTCACGTGAGCGATAGGAGAGGGCCGAGAATATTAATTACGTACACAACAGGTGTGCGCATGCCCAGACCGATTACGCAGGCGCACTAGGCCCGGAATGCGATAAAAACAAGCCTTGAGGTCAACGAAACTCCGCCTCTTTCCTTTGTCAAACAGGGCCTATGTTTTCTTACAACTTTTCCAACATCAGAGTTTATTCGGAGCGTAGGCAGCAGACGAGAAGGGGTGGGGAGCTGCTCCAACGGACTTATACCACGGCAGGGAGAGAAGAGAGGGAGCAGTTCGGACTGTCGTACCGAAGGAGTAACGGCACGAGACGCGGTACGATACGAGTGAGCGGTGTGTTTACGTTCGGCGCGCTGCAGAACCAGCATGTTGCGAGCGATGTACCTGGCGGAGGACTTGCTCGAGCCGCTGCCGCTGACAAGCAGTTTAAATGAACTGAACAGAAGTCAGCTCCGATCCTACACCAAGCCCGTTCCCGTTCGCTCGGACTTTTCCGTCTGGGGGGACTATCTAGGCCTCGTGGACTTGGTCAAGAACGTGCAGATAGCTCAGGGCATCCATGAGTCGTTCGCGGGGTTGGACATGTCAGTTCGGAGGCCCGCCCCCTCCCTACCCCTCTCCGACCCCCTAGGCAGTGGCAGTACGGGGCTCAGTCCGTCGCTCAGCCCGACAAGCGACGAAGAAGTTGACAGGCTGTTCGCGCCCATCAGCCGAGAGCGTTTCGACAGTCTGGGCAGTTCAGGCTCTTCTTCTTCAGCGAGCAGCGACTTTTACCTCAACGGCAGAGAGAGCGACCTGGAGCTGGGCTTCGCCACATTGTTCGGCGATTTGCGGCTGGACTCTCCGCCCAACAGCCTAGACGGGTACGACTTCAGCAGGCAGCGGCGCCGAGAGCCTCCCAGTGCCTCTCTCAGCTCCCGCGACCGGGACATCCTCTTCTCGGTGGCCGCCCGACGACGGGCTAGCAGAATGGCAAGCGGCGGTGTGGGCAGCAAAAGTCAGGTGTGTGTGTTCTGTCGTAATAACGGGGAGTCGGAGACCGTGTACGCTTCGCACATGTTAAAGGACTGTACGGGGAAGGTAACGTGTCCTGTCCTAATGGCCTACACGTGTCCGCTGTGCCATGCGACGGGAGACGAGGCGCACACCATCAAGTACTGCCCGCAGAACACCAACCAGCTACCCAACGTCAAAAGCCTGAAGACCGCGCGCACCTCCACGGGAAAAAAGCGGCCTGTTTAGAGAGAGCGCCTCGCCTGGATTGGTGTAATGACTCGGAGCAAATCTGTGCTGCACTCATTCTTCATTCAGGACCTTTGCATATGCGAAGAATCGGACTTGCCATGCATGCAAACTCCAAGCATAGGACTTGATTCTGCCGAACCGTACCCAGGGACTGTATGTATAAATAGCCTTCTCATTCCGTCAATTTCAATGGATGCAGAATTGATAACGAATTGCGTTTTGTTGTTGTATCGCTCGCTCTGATGGAGGGATGCTTGCTTAGGTAATCCTTGATCGTGTCTTGCCTAGACTTGAGACGTTGTCAACAGTCCGAATCGTGACCATTAATTGATTGATAACTGTACCACTGTTGTTTTGGTGTGAGCGGTATG
Source organism: Branchiostoma lanceolatum (assembly GCA_035149815.1). Classification (NCBI taxonomy): domain Eukaryota; kingdom Metazoa; phylum Chordata; class Leptocardii; order Amphioxiformes; family Branchiostomatidae; genus Branchiostoma; species Branchiostoma lanceolatum. Next base: position 23,526,919 of record CM068868.1, read on the forward strand.
AAAAAGTGAAGCATTTTTGCAAAACTCCGTGGTTTAAGTAGCTTTCGTGGTCTAATGATACAAACCTACGTGGCTCTAGAGCGGACAGTTGCTGCCTCAGTGGTGAAGAAAATACGGGCACGTTTAAATGCATTCTAGGTTCCATGACATGTTGAGAAAACAGTTGCGCATGTATTTCAGTATTGTGTAATAAGTTCGGCGGTGAAAAATGCCATTTCGCCGTCGGTGTGCGAATTACTTCCAAATCTCTTGTCGCATTCTCGCACCAGAGCAAAAAGCTTCTATATTTTTTGGATATCAATGAAACTTTTGTGAAGATAGGGCAGTGAATGTTTTGTATACAAATATGAGAATTGTGTGTGCGTGTGCGATGATCAATTCTTGACAGGCTGTATCGTTCACAGACGTCACTTCCCGGGGCCAATCTCAGCTAGATGTAACGAATATTCGCAGTCAGAAATTAGAGATTTTATATATAAATTTATCTCTAATGATCAGAGGTGATTTACGAAGATGATGGCTTGATTATTATACTGATTCTCATGGAGATTACGTTCTAGCAATACAGCGATATTGTTGACAATGCGGAAAATCAAGTTTTATATGTATTTGAAATTGTTGACATTTTTGTAACGCAGCTCTTGTATTGTCAGCCTAGATTTGGCCTTACAGAGAACCAAATCGCTCTATTCACATTCAATTCGCGCCATCATCCCATTTTCACCTGTTCAGATTCACTGCGTTCGTTTAGTTCAGTTGTCACTACCACCTCGAGACCGAGGTGTTTTTATTACGTTGTTGCAAAGTTGTAGATGTAGCGCTCTATTGTCAATATTTGTGTTTAAAGGTTTAACTGTGTTTACCAGCCAATGGAGTTGAGCTGAAAATATATTGTTTGCTCAGATGTTACGTCGTTCAGCTGCGCTGACGGTTTTTGATAACTATTCGCCGGTTCTATAAGAGAGCTCTATATTGTATTTACTGCAGAAAAGCGGCAACATATTTGTTATGACGTATCATTTTCCTTGTTATTTGTTATATTGACAAGTTTTGTAAAAGTTATTCATGACTTTGTTCTTATTGAAAAGAAGACACTACAAAGTGTTTACACTGTTCATATTTAGTACATTTGTTCTGTTCGACCATAGGAATAAATCGAGTTCTGCTCGTTCCATGGACACACGGCTTTTTCTCTTCACTTTCGATACATTGAATGATATTCTAGAAGCGTGAGAATCATAAAAAGTAGCGAGTTATTACGTGAGAATACAGTCTACATGGCGGTGTGGGTCCCTGCAGCCAGACTACTGTGCAAATGTGGGAGGTAAATCGAGGTGTAGTGTGCATTCGGACCGTAGGCTAATTTCGGGGTCAGCTGGGCGCCAGTTATAGCGGGGATGTACAGTTAGGCAATTGGAAATGTTCACATGCCATGTGTGGTTACGTTGTTTCAGTGAAGGGCAGTAGGTCCTATCAGGAAACTATTTTCATTTTAAATGTTAGAAGTACATCTTGCCTAATAAGGCAGTCCCGGACAACAAGCAGTAGTCCAAGTACACTGTATATAGAATACACAACTGTCATTGATTCGGTCCATATTCCAGTGACAATTAAATAGTCCATAGGATTCTGGAAATAGTGGACATCGGCCAAATAAACTAAATAATAGGTCGACAGGAGAAGCCGGTTATGAGTACAGTTTTCTAGGTCGGAAACTGCACTCCTAACATGATCGGCAAACTTTTTTGACTTATTCATTCAGTCTGTTTGAGTATATATAGCTATGGCCAATTTGTACTATTGCCAGCAACTCATGGAGTCCGGCAGAGTATTGTAAGTAATGGTGGTTTGCACATTACAGTAAGCTGGATAGACTAACAATCAATATAAACAGTCAATCACTGGAAGTATTCCTATGAGATATTGATCAAATTTTGTTAGACACTGAAGACCGAAAAGTAAAGTTGTGAGATCGTACTGCAGCTTAATGTGCATTGAATTATTCCCATCGATCGTGCACATCCTACATACACACTGTTGGCTAAAATTGAGGAACTCCGGGTATTCGAGCGCGTTTGATCTAGTAGATGTGTAAACATTGCACAGGGCAACAATTGTACAGCATGTAGGGTGATTTTGGGAGATCTCCCTGGTCTTGTATTCTAATTGGAAGGGTGAACTATGGCATTGGCGTTGCTGAAACTGACGACCAAACAAGGTTGAAACCTAAGCCGGCGTGTCGGCGGCCTACCAAGAGGCGTGTGGTGTTCGCATACTTGAAAGGTTGTCGTGTATTGTCGTGGAAATAATGGACGGGTAAGGGAACCCGGGTAAAGCCCTGGACAAGTATGTGGTTACTGAGCCTTCTGTGTACGCAGAAATTACCGCTAAGTGCTTGCGGATTGCGGTCAAACGCGAACCGAAGCCTAGCTTCCTGAGCATAACAGCCTGCCACTTACCGTACTGTACACAGACCTGTTCAACAAGAACTGCACAGAAACGTGTTGATATAAATAACCCGGGAATCAGCAGGCAAGCTAGAACGTTTGGAATTTTATTTTCCAAGCTACAGCGGTGCTGTGAAATCGTGTCAGGACATAGGGACCAGGTAAAGACTTCTATAACACATTTCTCTCAATATTCAGTTATGAATTTCTCCCTTCACCCCCCCCCCCCCCTAAAACGCTGCACATAAATACGACTGTTTTCAGTGACAGTAGACAAAAATAGGAACTGTACATGAAAGACTTACGTTAGGCTCGCGATGTAACTACTGGCGGGGAACAATCTTTAAACGATGTGGAATAAAGAAAATAACTGCATGTGCGGCGAAGTCTCAAGTGTAGGCTACTAGTACTACTCTCCAAGCAGAGGTTCGGGTCCGGCTTGTTTGTGACGTGTAGGCGTTTTTGCCCGACTTTTTATTTTGTCCCATCGCCAAGCCAAACGCCTGCTTGGAGAATACAGGCGACACGGCTCGACGAAATACAGTAACATCTTGAAGGTTTACTAGCTCTAGAGTCTTTTAGTGTGGCGTGCAAGTTTAGCTCTTGTACATGGAACAGATGCCGTCCAGCCACAGACTAGGCCGGAATAAGTATCGGCCAGCGATTATACCGTCTGACAATGAGACGGTGGAATGATGCCAGAGCACTGAAATACAGAAACACACATGAACGGTTCCGCCATGGGCTTCCGTTTCACAGATGTGAGGCATTGTGCGGCAGTGAAAGCCGTAGTTTCCCGCCGTGTTGTTTGTAAACACGCATACGCCACGCCCCCTTTGCTTCCTATCTAAATTTTCAAAATTGGCGCGCTTTTCGGAGCCATCAGACGAACCACTTCCCCGGGCGAGACGTTCGAAGTCGTCATCCTGTGCGGCGGATGCCGGGGTAGGAGGGAACCGTTGTGTTGCTCGCTCTTTCTTGGATGTCTCGCACAATCTCATGTGGAACGTACAGACTTGGGTTCCCCAAGAGAAGAATCTTCTTACGGGATGCGAGGCCCAATTAGCCAGGGTCTCCAGGGCGCGCCTCTCCGCTATCAATTGACCATGCTGGCGCCAAAGTTCCGCGGGCCTTGACAGATCGTTCGGGTGATCAAATTACAGGCGAGCTCCCCGATCGTGGCCTACATCGGCGATGTGGCCGGGCCGGAGCCAGGTTGGCCCCGAACCTAAAACCGCCAGATTTGTCTTCAACACGATGACCCGAAGGATGGGGATATTAATTATTAGCCTGCAAGGGCGTGCGACGTTACACCATGTTAAATCACTGCTTCTCTCTGTCCAAGTCGCTCAGGCCGTGTCATGGGGAATTCCGTGGCGCCGCTGAAAAGTGAAAGTGATGACGTAATCAGGGCACGTCAATCACCTGTCCACTCAGGCCACCGCGGATGGCGGTAATTTATAAACAGTAGCAGAAACGTGGTTCCTCTCGGCGGTAAACACGTTGACAGGGAAAACTCTGTATTCACTACTTTGGACTCTGAATAGGTAAACATTGTTGCCACCGTCGCTGTAGAAGGTAGCAAGTACGGGCTAGGGCGAGGCTACAGTACACACTCGCGGGGGACGGGAGAGCTCCAAGTAGATGCTGGGAGGCAAAAACGTTTTCCTAGTTGCCCGTTTCTGTCATAAACCAAGGAGGTAACCTCCTTGCATAAACCGCCTTTTTACAGGCACATAAAAACACTTCTTGGACCGGAGACTAGGGGACGGGTGTTATGTAATCACACACACACACACTCGATCCGAACTACATGTACTAAAATCCAACCTGTACCTGCAAAGAGAGGATAAAACTTACTCCAAGTCTTATTTTACCGTATTACAATTATTACAGCACGCGCCCTCCTCTATCTAGTGTGTGTGTGCGCGCGCGTGTGTGTGTGAGAGAGAGAGAGAGAGAGAGAGAGAGAGAGAGCAGCCGCAAGCGGCAAGAGAAGTGAGTAGGTTTCGTTGTGGCAAGGAGGTGGTTGTAGCCTTGTGAGTGACGGGTCACCAGGATTTGGACAGCAGTGGCCTTGGCTTCTTCGTGTGTACTTCTTCGTGTGGTCATCATTCCGATGACTCCTCACTGGATAGAGTGAATCCTGACCCAGGCTCACGAGAATCCAGAACACAGATGTAGGTCAGTAGGCAAATGTTTTCGTGGCGATTTTGTTTGCATTTGTCTATTTTTATCAACAACTCTAATTGAGGCCTCGATGTAAATCATAAGTGATTTCATGGAAGAAAGGTTTAGATTCGAAAGCTTTTATATTTCAATAGATTTTAGGACTTCCGTTGTCAGGGAGGTCAGCCATTTCGTCGGGACCCAGGCCCTGTGTGATGTAGGTCAGGCATGTCCGGAATGAACTACGTATTGGGGGACAAATAATTTGAAATATCAACACGGATGATGAACGCTGAGAACTGTGTGTCTAGATTCGTGCTGATCGGAGTTTCTGTATGATAAACTAGAGTTTGCGTCACTTGAAGTCCATGTTCCAGCTCAAACATCTGAGCTCTGCCAACCACTGTTAGGGTTGCGGTGAACATATAGGATGTTGGAGATTCTTTTAACACAACCAGAAACATCAGCCGGTGAGAGTTAAGAACATCCAAAAAATATATAGCAGAAGCCATAACATTAGATGATTGACGCCAAAATATCTCCCGAATGATATGGCAGATCTTCACGTGTTTAATGTAAAAAGTGCACAACCTGGAAGGCGTCGCAAAGAAACCAAAGCCCGAAACCGAAGGCATCCTGGCCGCACTAGCCTGGTTACCATCCACCTTTGTAAATGCTGGCTCAATCTTTTCACGTGTACTACGGGGGGCAGAGTTAGAAGAACCCATCTGGCCCCATCCTCGTGCCTCTCATGTTTGGACTGCCCGTAAAAACAGACGTGTCATCTCGTCTGCCTGTCCGCTTTTACTCCGACAGAACAACAAGCTAGGCAAATGTGCGGCGCCATACTGGACTGAATTTACGACGAGAGGGGGGAAAGTCTCCATAAATCTGCAGCGAGCCCGGTGGTCCACAATACGCGTTATTGTCTGGGATTCCGGGGTGTAAAAGGCACCAACTCGACTCCACATGTGGGAGACGCACGGCAAATTTCCTGGGTCCCCCCAGGCGAACCTCGGTGGGCAGGGCTAGGGGGCAGAACATCGTGATTTTCAAAACATGACAAGATGTACATGTATGTGTCTGAAAATATTTTTTTCTGAGGCTTATAACATTTTCAGGGGCTGAGGTCCAACAACGAGTGATAGCAAGGGTTCTGAATTGTTTCAGAATAATTGGTGCCGTTCGGAGTTGGGAGGCTATCCGGTGAACAACTTCCGGCTGATACAACATTTGCTTCCGGTATTGTCGTGAAAAACTTGTAAATCTTTTCATAAAATGATATGAAACTATAATCGCACGTAAAAGATTTTGTTTGAGGGATGCTCACTAATATAGATTCTAGAAGTCTGTTCGAGTGTAAGAAGTAAACGTAAGTCCAGGAGGCGCTACAGGAAAAACGCCGCCGCGCGTCGCGAGGCCTGTTGACACTGGTAAAAAATATCTGTCCTGCGACACTTGTCCTAGGACATCTGTGCTAGAAGGAAGAGAATAGTAAGTACAAGAAGTTGTCATTTTACGCCAACCAAGTTGCTCTACCAATGCGGTTATATAGGCCACTTGGTTCAACTTTAGCATACTGTAAATCCAGAAATGTTCGCTGTGGTTTTATGTTCGCGGTTTTCGCGACGACCGTTTCACCGCGAACTTAAAACCACCGCGAATACTTTTATTCAATACTGAAGCAGTATGTCACTATAGCACTGCGGCGAACTTAAAACACTCTGCTTTCGCCTTAGCGCGAAATAAAAACCACGGGAACTGAAATGCATTTACAGTACTCTGACCCTAGTGGACCCAGTAAACTGTTGGGCAGTTCCTCAGCGGCAGTGATGACGTCGTTCTTGTTTGGACCAAGCAGAGTGACCTTGGACATGTGTGAATCTGACCTTCGCGGCCCAGACATATATACGAGTGGGAAGCATGTTAGCAGACGCACAAAAATGTGCTGTTGACGTCGTGGGCAGCCTTGATGTAGCCCGCATGGGCACTGCTGCAGTAACGTTTGCCAACATGTAAACAAACAGTCCGACATACATACATACCGACCTATACGCATATGCACCCACACAACAAGTTCTTCAGACGACCGTTTAAGGTGTTGTTTTTACTCTGGATGTTCAGATGAGTGAGCCAGCCAATAGAAAACGGAAGCCACTAAAACTTTATAATAACCAGAAAACAGACAACCATAGTACCAAATGGATATGGAATCCTCGAGAGGAGAGGGACGTTAGAAATCCCGGACAAAACTACCCCTCTCGATCGAAGCCTCTGCTTGGAGAAAATGGAATATGACCAAGTGTTAAAACGAGAATAGCGTTTAAAACATGATGTTGCAACGTTAGCGAGTAGATCTACTAGCCAGGATGTAGCCCTATACGGAGCATGTTTCCAACATACGCCTGTGACGTATCCACTCTCGTTTGCGCCCCATTAGGCAAAGTTCGCTTCAAGTCCTTCTGTCAGGCGAACAGAAGAGGAGGAGGAAGTCAAATTTGAAGAAACAGTCACATCTGCTCGGACATGTAGGACTAATGGCCAATTAGCGTATCAAGGCTACCACTCCTGTTTTCAAGTACTGAGCACTTCTCGACATGTCGCCCAGGCCATCACGCGAACTATGGGGGTTCACCAAGTCGGTTGGGCGTCAGAAGGATGACGGCTGAGACAACGATTATGGAGCTAGAAAACTCGTCATTTGTCCTTTCGTGATGGGTAGGCTGGCCAACAATAACATAACAGGTACCTCTGCTACAGCAGACAAACTAGTTAACTTGTATTTCAATGTTCTGATGACGGCTTTGACCAGTTTTGTACCTTTACGCCTGCATTTGAGGCTGATATGTGATCTGAGTTGTACTGCAATTCATATCCGTTATAGAATCGAGACTTCCGACATTTTTACCAAATCTTAGGTTGATCTTGAAATCAGAACGTTTAGCTCTGGGTCTCCTTCCTACCCATGGGTTTGCGTTGACGAGTGATGCAAACGAGAATATACAGTAGTTTGTGTGTGGCCGTTCAGACGACTTCCCAGAATACCCTACTCTCCAAGCAGAGCTAGGGTTTCGGCTGGTTTTTAACGTGTTTTTAGGCGTTTTTGTCATGCCTTCTACTTTGTCATCGTTTTTGTTGTGTCGCAAAACTTGGGTTTGCGACACAACAAAAACGATGACGAAGTAGAAGGCATGACAAAAACGCCTAAAAACACGTTAAAAACCAGCCGAAACCCTAGCTCTGCTTGGAGAGTAAGAATACCCAAGCCACAGGTCGGGGGGAATTTTGCATTTATGAGTCGGCACCATCGCCATTGGTGGCATAGCCTGCAGTCCGATGTGACATCCGTTGCTAGGGAACGCGCGACTGGACTACCCGATGGAGATGGGAACTGTTTTTAGGGTTTGGATGGTCACGCCCCTAACGGGACAAACCGGTACGGCAGGTATGGCTACCTGTAATACGCACGTGCTGTGTGTGCACATGTTCACGCCTGGAGCGAAAAGTTGTTTTTCTGTAGCACTCCAGACTTATTACTACTTGTAACTACTGTAGTGTTTTGGCTAATGAATGAGTCTACTGCGCTATTTGGAGCGACTGGAATCAAAAAGTGTATGTGTTTGTCTTCAGTATTGACGGCATAAGAAATACAAAATGGTTTGTATGGTCTACAATATAGATCAGCAGCTACTGGTATCCGTATTGTGGCTTGATATTTTGCGATGTTATGAAATAAGAGGAGTGAGGTTACGCTTGTGTGAAACAATCTGTTTTCAGGCGTTTCTGATTCATAACGACGACCATTGCATGTAAAACGTACCAGAAACTAAGATTTTGCAGAAACCAAGCACCTCCTTGCAGAAACATAATAGTGCGAAATGGTCTGATGAGCAGTACAAGTATTCAAGTTAAGTTCCACCACTTCGAGAGCAGTAATATTATGTTTTGGTACATTAAAACTCATGTGTTACAAGACTTGTCTTTGTTCATCACTCTCCAGTTTACCTGTACCGAGGCGGTTGTATTCAAACCTCCTTGCCTGTATTGTGAGAGCATATCGATCCTATACACAGACTTACAATCGATCCAGCGGTATGTTAATTTGCTCTGGAAGAACGGTACAGCAGGCTCGAGCTCTCGGCTAGTGTGTCGGTAATTCTGATAAGAACTCCTGCTCTCCGAGTGCTAGCATGTCCTTCTATTTTGTACAGCATCGGTCACCGCAGCAGAGACCACGCGTATTTGGCTGGACAACATTTCTGTTGAATATTGATATTGTTACATCTGACCTCCTTTTTTTGTATGTATTTTTTTACAAGCGGGCTAGAAATAGCACCGTGCTTCATCCTTATGCAGCCTCGCGGCCAGGAAAACAAGAAGAGGTCATGCGCCACGACTCACCAGGCGTGTGTGGCGCGTCTGAATATGTTTTATTGTTGCCATGACAACAGGGAATCTTGTCAAACATGCCTGTTGGGCAGCATAGAAGGAAAGGCCTAGTCTCTACCAGGTAGCTCCAGAGCGGCTGGAAAGAGTTATATTGGCCAAAAAATGATAATACGCAAGAGGAGTTAGCCGGCCAGGGAACTACAGATTCCCACATCTCTAGTCTAATCTTCAGCTCATTCGCACTTCACGATTTGTGATTATATCTTCAAGTTTTGTAATAATATCTTCAAGATTTGCGATGATCTCATCTTCTAGCAGATTTTTAGTTGTTATTTGTTGGAGTAGAAATGAAACTACTAGGCCCGTTTGTTTACCATGGTGATAGTTGATCTCATTCCACGTGGCTTTTCCGCGTCAGAAAAACGTGATAGTTATGGAAGCTGCGCTGTTATAGCAGGAATGGGGCGGGCCCGCCTCATCCGAACTGCTCCGTGACTTCGGTGGTGCAGATTTTTCACTCCTCGTCTCAACACGTGTTCTGCGACGGTTCCGCGCTTAGCGGCGGATGTACGTTGAAAGTGAAGTTCCTCTCGACCCCTCCAAGAACAGCGTTTGCCTTGGCAACGAGAGTCCTTTACGGTAAGGATTGGCCTGGGTACCATCCTCCGAAGTAACCGCTAGCTCAATATTTTCGCCTGTTATAAACCTGGGTACCATCCTCTGTATATATAGTAACCTCTAGCTCAATGTTTTCGCTTTCTCACCACGAAAATATTGAGCCACTGCTTACTACGGAGGATGGTACCCAGGCTAGGTAAGGATGTTTTATGAATAGATGACAAGATCCTTGACCCTCACGTCCCCTAGACCATACATCAGTCGTTTATTTACTCTCATCGGCGTGCACCTCAGTACGAGGGAATAACAATAAAATGTCTTTCTCTGACAGAGTCCCATGCACGTTTATAACGTTTGTATGTTATCTTAATTTTAATCGAGCTTGAAGATCCTCCCTCTCTGTAGTCAGGTTCGTTGGAACGTGACCTGTCGCTTGTCGTCCAACGCTGTCAGGTCGCTTCCGGAGGACGCTGTTTTTGATCACATGTTTCTCTAATTTGGAGCGCACGTGACAGTCTTCAGGTAAAGATTTTCTCATGTCAAACATGTTATCGTTGTGTTCGTGTGAAATATCTCCAACTTTATCAATCTATCAATCAATCAATCAATCAATCAATCAATCAAGCCATCACCTTTATTTAGACTGGAAAAAAATGCCCTGTCGGCCTTAGCCGTTCTTCCCAGAGGTCCAGTTTATTTTTATTGTCGCTGAAACCCTATAGGTCGCTGGAAAAAGTAGAAATATTGGGCAAATGATACGCCAGGAGGAGTAAGCCCACCAGAGTTACAGGAACCAAGTCGGTACGGAGTCCTGGGAGGTCTTTTATTTTCCTCACAGAAATCAACAGCAAATAGATCATGCACCCCTGTTGGCCACCTGCGGTGAAGATACTTTCACTTAGCGATAAGACTGAAAGTAGGTCAATGTCCTCGCCATCAACACGAATTTCCCGCCTTCTCGGAACATAAAGAAGCTCATCTTTCCAGAAACTCTTCTCTAGAAATCGCAAACACGTCACCGCTGATATGCGCTGGAGGTAAAACGAATTTCATTCCGTTTTTCTCTCCGTAATTCTGTTACCCTAAATCCAATTTAGCGGCGTCCTAATGCTTTTTTTCCTCTTCTAATCTTCCCCGAGCCTTATCACACCTGAAGCAGAAGCGACATCAAAGGGCGAAAAGTGCTTTAGATTTGAGTATCAGCTAGTCAGTAACGGTAATGCTGCCAGGGTTCTCTCCACTACGTGTAGTTACTGACAGTTTTCAGATCGATGGTGAGATCGGCGCTGTTCCCCAGCGGCACGGCTCGGGCTAATTCCATCCCTTTTATGTCCTTCTTGCGAAGAGCGTCTTCCTTCCACTGTCTTGGTCAGGGCGCTCCTCTCTGAGCACCTTGGCATATGCGGCTCCTTTTCTTTTCACCGACTCAGATAAGACTCCTTCCGTTTTTCTGCTGATTTTCCGCCGGATGACGCTGTCGTGTGGGAATAACTTGTTCACTCGGAGATGCACGATTCCCTCCTTAGTGCCGTCTTTTGTCGCCAGATCCACTCTTTCCTCGCCTCAGTTCTCGGATATTCAATGCTTTCTTGGAAATCCCTCAACACTGACGATGGTACCTCCCAATATCATTCGCTTGTGGAGTCAAAGCGGGTGGCAGATATTTTCAGATATTTGCTATCTTTACATGGCAAAACGTTGAAGCAACGTTCCACGCAGCATGCTCTGTGAGACCATGAATGTGAAAGACATTCATTGCAGCTTGGTCAGTTTGTGCCACATTGGGCCAAGTACAGATCGTTAGGTCGGCGTACATACAAAGACATGGAATTCTATCAGGACTACTCTAATTTTATAAATAAACAAGATCGACTTCTTGTGTCTTGATACAGGTTACGTTATATACGTTAGGTAGTATCAGAAATCATTACTTTTCTGATACATGTACATGCCTGGTGTTGACATATATATTGGAATATAGAGTTTCCCTTGCTGTTCATGTATTTAGCATAGGCGAGTAGTGAAGTTTGCTTTTGTATAAGTAAAAAGGGCACTTCGATATGATATTGTAGAATGAAGTGAACAGGAGCTAGGGCCTTTGGACATGTTTGTCGGATTTTTCAGTGCCATGGGCGGCCCAGTGTCGTCCGCATGAAGTAGCGCGCGCCCATTGGTCGGCCAAATTGATGATATTATGAGGGTAGAAGCCGCGCCAGGTGTGCGAACAGTGCGACCAAGGATTGCTTTATTTTCGAGCTTGAAGCTGTTTATGACACGTCATCGCGCTACGTGACAGACTCTCGCGGTCTCAACATATTGCTACAAGATGGTCTACAAATTTCTTCTACCTAATTTTACGAGTGGGTTTCCTTATCTTATTGATTTCTCTTCCTACGTGTAGAAAGGAAAGTCTGATGTTCGTTCAGAAATCCTCTTTACGCTCGTTTTCTCAGCAACATAGTTTTAATAAGAGCAATTAAAACTTCATACTCCACAGCAGTGTGACGCAACATGGAGATAATTTCCTGTGCTCGATACCGGAAGGAGGGAAGGAAAGAAATAATGTGCACAAAACTATTGCATCAGCGTTCATACGGTTGAGTGGATCACATCTCAAGCTGCCAATCCAATTTCTGGACGGTGAGTGAAGCAGAGGTGTGCGTACGTGCCTCACGCCGGCGCGTAATCGACTCGCAATTACTGTCACTTATCAGTGCCACGTGCTGCCTCGTGTGAGCGCTGTACTGCCATCATCTCCAAGCAGATGCAGCTGGGTGCGTCGTTTATATAGCGACGAAGACATGGCGAAGATGTACCCCATAACAAGGCCGTGGCGGTTAAAACGGAGTGAAAAAAATATTGTTGTTGGGGCATTCTCAGGTTTCTTCACGTACTTCCATTCTGCGTATGCATCTGTGCCTTTTAGGTTGGGTTTGCACACGCATAGAAATCTGTGAAGGCACTTGGCGCAAAGTTGGAATTTATTTCTTACTCTTTATGCAATTATTTGTAGGTATCTATTTTATACTTTGTGCACTCTGTGGTGCAAGTTGGTCATGATTCAAAGCGAGAAAATAATGCGGTCGTCACAACGCCGGCGCAGCTTAGCTGGCACCTGGGCGTTCCAAGTCACTTCGCGGCCCCGTGTGTAAACAGATCGCTCTTGAATCGGAGTTCGGCTGAGTGTGCTCCGAGTGTACTCGGAAACGCGTGTGTAAACCCAGTCGCATGTGTGATCTTCAACTAATGAAAATTAAAACGCAACTGTACTGCATTACAACTGTCACTTTAGAAATTACATTCAAAAGGTAAATATGCAGTTTTATTACAACACGATGCCACAGAAGCAAGGTGTAAATGAGGCGTCTTTATCACCCTTCATCACAAAGGGGCGGCCATTGACAGGTATGGCTCTTCACGATGTTTATTGCATCTGCCAGTGGACCAGGAGAACATAGCTAAACATACCACCGCCATGAGTCTATGTTCGGTGTGCCTCGCGATAAAGGAAGAGGTGGTGAGTCGTTACTCGAACGACTCTACTTCCGTGACTGTGTGCACGTGTGCGTATGTGTGTGTGTGTGTGTGTGTGTGTGTGTGTGTGTGTGTGTGTGTGTGTGTGTTTACGCGCGCGCGCGTTTGGATGGCAATCAGCACTAGGGACAGGTATGTTTGCCTGTGCGTGGATGACATTCAGCACTAGGGACAGGTCTGTTAGCATGTGAAGATCGCCTGTGATATCAAGGAGAAAACTTATCACGTAAATGTGTCTCGAATACGTAGCAGCTGAATAACTTGCTTGAGAAGACGGAATAGAGACAGATAGAATAAAGAAAAAGCTCAAGGCTTCATCAAAGCAATGATTTTTCGACGAAATATGGCGCCCTGCCCGTTACTGCCTTTCACAAGTTAAAGAGCAACTGCTAGCTCGTGACCAGCTGTGTAGACACGAGTGGTCCTCGGGGCGCGGAAGTGCGGCAGTTTGTAGTATTTTGTAGATGCTGTAGCAGTACGCTGGCGCCAGCCGCGTCGTTTTCACCCATAGAAACGACCTGTAAAACTTTATGGACATAGCTGGTGACGTCACGGACTGTGCCACTGTTGCCTATGGGGGCGCTGGATTTTGGTCGGCGGAAATTAAGGTGGACTGACGTGGTGGAAGGAAGGACGTCTTGCACATTAGATGAAGAAGAGGCATAAAGATTTCAGAAGCTCTAAGGGATTGATCTTGATCAGAGGAAAACCAGCGTGTGTGTGTGTGAGGGTAGATTTTAAAGAGCTCTTGAGCCTCCTTGCTCAGGCGAAGTCCCCTCGATATGAACACTATGCCACGGTGACTCACACAGATCTCATGTTAATCTGCTGTTTCTCAACAAACTGACGTTCATGGGATTTCCTGTGAGTGGTGTATTTCGCATTAAATCAGATGTTGTCTTGTCTACTGTCTTCTCCCGTCCGCGAATAGCTTTATCAGGTGGGTAGGTCAATCTTGGGATTCTTCTCACACAAAAGGGACTTCAACTGACATTTCAGCAGCCGCTCTGCTGACTTCATCAATGCCTAAATACATCTACTGAAGCTTCCTGTCTTAATTCTGTCGTGTTTTTCATAAATCTTGGCCGCGCAAAGTTACAACGCACCAAGCGCGCCTGCTTCTCAACATCGCTACGCGATCGACCTTGACATAGTTAACTAATTCATTTGAGCTGGCCAGAACAGATATGGGGTGTTTATTGTACATTTTTGCTTAACTGTGCTGCTAGCTAGTAAGTACAGATCATAACAATGACATGTTAACAAACATACACTTGTTGGTGCGAGTCAGTCTAATATGTATAGGATCGGCTTCTTCTTGCTTCTTGGTAATTTTGCAAACTTGCATAATAATGACAATGCTACATTACTGTAACCTTGCCTGCAGACGGTTGTCCTGCGCTCTTCGAAATGAAATAAAGCCGTTACAGACCAGTGCAGAACCACGTGATTTGTCGCTCAATGAATCGCCTCTGCTGTATATCAATATCAATAAATTGAAAAAGCAATTGATCAATAGATTATTAACCTATTTGGAGGGAGTCCAAGCTGTCCAGGTTACACCTGCATAGTGTGCATGTACGGAACTCGCTTCTTAATGTCAGAATGACTATTCAGAGGTTTATCGGATCGCAGGTAACATATACAGTAAGTAGGGAGGCGGCATGTCCTTTGAAATATTCAACTGAAGGGCGGAGGAGGCTTGAGGGTGAAAACTGTCGTTTAGAAATCATCGACATCATATTTCCTCGATTATGGCTGTAGCGCTAATCTATGGGCTTTTGAAATTTTGCATTAAACTACCGGGCACAGATTCAAGAAAGTGACTGGAGTTATGAGGTTGCCCAGTGATCAGTGTAATTCTGCACCTTGGCGTTGTACGTGCAGTGTACGTGGTCTCCGGTATGTGCCCAATGAGTCCAAAATAAGTGTTATTACTCCCATCGAATAGGTCATATTAGAGTCTAGGAGTCTGAACACGATAGCACCCGATGTCAATGGGTAACGCGTTTTATAAGCTCCTTAGGGGTCGGGATGTGTTTTGATGGATGCTATGATCCCTGTAGTTTCCTCGCACTTAGTGACATAGATTTCATCTCTCTATAATTGTTTTTCTAGACATCATCTTCTAGCTGTTCCGCCAAAAAAGTACAGCTTCTACTAGTCAAGCTATCTTCCTCTTCTTTTCCTCCCATTATCGATGTGGTGATGCAGCGTTTGCCGACCTCCTCTGGTTCCGATGCCCTGGTTTTACCGGTCCAAATTTCTCGCGTTTTTGAGGGATTCCAGGGGCCTGTGGAGGTCACAAGCCCTGCCCTCGTCGACCGATACATTTGCGAGTTCTTTTGATGCGGAATATGACACGCCTTTCACCGAAATTACTGTAAAATGATGAGTTTCACAAACGGCAATTGCCAAGTAATTCTGAGGCGCCAGCCAGGCGGGGGAGATTTGTGCTGTGCGCTCCGCATTCGAATGAGAGACGTAACATTACGTACAAGGTACCGACGTACATGCCAAACGGGGCTTTTAAAAGAGTGTAAAACTGTAAGCTGTTGTAGGAGAATTGTGCGATTAACGTTGGGCTTATTGCCAGAGAAAAGGAAATAGGGGATAACGATAACGCCACTACTGTCCGGATTTGGAGCAGGTAAATAGTAACAACAGAAATACATGATTAGACAGCGCGACCAACATATGCTTTGAAGTACGTTTGTTCGAGTGCCGCACAAGTCACACGTATCTTCTAGTTTTGAAAATGGCAGATGAAAGTTAACCTGTGTTAGCTACATACCATTATGGAGAAGAATTTAAATTTTCGACCAGTCGTCTTTCGGGTAACCGAAAACGCCTTTGTAACTCCTGCTTTTTTTAAAAAGACACCGTTCATTCACTTTTAAGATCGCTGCAGATGTCCCTTTCCCTTTATGACTCGTCCAGGACCCAAGTTAACGTTAACAGTTTCGTTTCGAGCTTTAGACATTTAACTGCCAGTATATAAAGTTCCATGGCTACAATTAACGGAACGCCGTAGATTTTGACGTTCTTTTTAACTGCAGCAGTTAGTGGAAGACATCGATGTAATCATAGTTCCAGGTTTCGCAATAATTGTCTGCATTTGCAACGACAATTTTTAGCGTTACAGTTGCTCCAGTTATCAACTCTCATTTTGGACGCAACCACCTCTTTGGTATTTTGTGTCTCTGAAAATTATGCATAAACGAGTTTTATATTAAAGCTACAACGTAGACAACATCAAAGTTACGCTACCCCGGCCCAGCAATTTGAGATGGTAGTTTTTGCGGTGTATTTTAGAACAATTTCAGCATTTAGGAAGTTGTCATTTTATGGGCATCTGCCAATGGTTGAGTCCTGTCTTCACACTTAGTTCAACATGGCGGGACTCTGAGGTGGAAGTCATCAGACGATAGTCTGGTCAGATCGGCGCCTTCTTGACGCAGATTTCTGGCACCAGATTCAAAGGTTGGTCTCCAGTTCTTGTTGCAAATGTACGAGGGAACGTTTACAAGACACGGTGTTGAGTTTCTCAGAGATGTCACAGTGAGACTAGCGGACGACCGTCTGTCTGGAAAGTCTGGGACGATTGTATCGATGGGAATTGGCGGAAAGCAACTTTCTCAGAAGTATCACTTTTCCCACGCCTGATACTTTAAAACCCATCAAATTCGACGTCTTCTGAGAAAAAAAAGTAAGCCAGGGAACAGGAATCAGAGCCATAATGTCTGGCGGAGAGCGTCGTTTTCATGCATTTTTGTAACGCCGTCTTCATCAACTCATCTGTTGTCGGCAGCTCGCGCCGTTTCCATGAATTTTTTGGCGGGAAAATCAGGGCTGACAGACGGGAGTCGGCCGCGCGCCCCAAGCGTGTCGTTTGCTTCTTGTTAATAAGTCGCCAGCTTCAGCGCAGAAATATTATCACTCACCTAAACACCGCAAGCCAACAGTCACTCCTTAAACCTGAATTTCATGCCTGTCTTTTACCCCCAAGACACGCCATGTTTCACTCAAGAAATCTGCTCCTACTCCTATTGCCCAAATTACCCGACAGCTGTCACTTTTATCTCTCAGATAACAACTCCGCGTGAGAGATAAGTTCACGTGAAATTACAGACACGAAGAAGATTTCCCACTTGTTACAGCATAATTAACTGAGCAATGATAGACTGTCTATCATACCAACAGCATTAGACCAAAACCACAGGGGTGCACCAAATGCCAGCAGATCAGATTTTGGCGCCAAGCTTTGCTTGTGACATTACAAGACTGGGGAGGAAAAGGGCTCTTGGGAGTCATTTGAGTTATCTTTAATTTCCCACTCAAACAACCTGACAATTAGGGGGAAACACGATGATATGAAGCATGCCCAACTAAGGATAGGTACTGAATTTTTAATTAAGCTGTTAGAGATAAATGTATGTGACAGATGAGCTATCAAGTTAGTGACATAATTTTCACATGTTAGTTCTATGAAAAAGTTATGAACATACAGGGTGAGAAATATTAATCAGTTGCTAATGAGAGATTGTAAAATCGTAGGTAATCGGCACAAATGATCCTCAAGTGTTGGTATCTAGACTGTATGATGTTCTGAGCTCTCAAGGTATGCTATGTGTATAGTCTGCTTATGAATTTTAGAGTCTATGATGGGACAAAATTACAATATTTTAATCTGGGATCCTGGGTATTGTCTAAAGTTTAATCACCAGACTATGGTAAAACCCCAAAAAAAAGTAATCATAGTTCGTAACTTGATCACCAACTGATGCTATGAAAATCATGGTCAATGACAGAGTTGAAATGAGAAAAAAAGGTGGAATTAAATACTATGCCAGTGTCTGTGTTTCACACATGGTGGAAGATTTCGCAGGGAAGGAAAAAAAAGATGAAAATGAATGAAATCAGACATGGGAAATAGAGCAGAAAAATAGTTACCCTCATCCCTATTCAGTAATTAAGCAAACTTATGCAATTTCATCTGCAGTAGACTCCTTTAAGAATGTTCGAAAACATTGATTTAGCAACACATTCTGGCATTACCCACACAGTGGGGAGTGTTCAATGAAGTCTCATGAGGCATCGCTTAAGTACCTGTGTGGCGTTTAACTAGGAGGAATGGTAGCATCTTGGTTTATGTTGCCACAATTTTTTTCCCCTTTACAGGGCCACTCCTTAGAGGAAGTAAATAAAAACATGTTCACTTTGAGGATGTAGTTCATATTTGTTCACCATGTTTCCCCAATTCTGTTTTGCCATGCAGGAGCATACTGCTGTGATGGGTGTTTGCAAGCTGTCTCCCTAACTCATTCATCCCAAATCATGTCTCCAAGTGGCATCAGCGGAGGGCTGTGCCACTCCAGCAGTGGGGAGGGTAAGGTCCTAAATAAGAGGAGCAGACATGAGTAGTTTTGTTTCTTTCTCGTCATTTATGATGTATAAACAGATCTTTGAGGAACTGTAATCATTTGATTAGACTAAATGTCGATAGCACTGAGTTTTGTGCCATTTGGTATCAATCACAAAAGAATATCTTCAATTTGTGACATAACTGTGCATGTAGACTTAAGTCAGTTTCATCCACATTTTTTTGGCCAGGAGCTTGCTGATAATCAGGTTAGGCATTAGCGGTCTAATTATTGGCCAAACAGTCTTGCTTGGGGATCACAAGATAGAATTTAGGTAACTTATTCATTGTAATTTCAGCAATTATAGGTAATCTGTGAAAGTACCTGTCAAATCCAGCTTATAAAAAGCTCCACCTTCAATGATATAAAGGAAAAGAGTAGGTGCATTACACCAGCTACATACCAATTCATCTGAAAGTGCTTGTGTGTTATATTCAGAAAAATAATGCAAACATGAAATTCAGATTCAGACTCCAGCCTCAGTGGACTGGCCTTTATGACAATATGTGCCAAAGAAGTGTGACCCTTGCTGCAGCCATGTAATTGTTTAAGTAAAGGTCAGGGAAGGGGGCAAGGGAGAAATGTGAAGGGTTAATAAGGGCAAGTGATGCAAATTAGGGATGTAGTGGCAGGAAACCAACCCTTATTTTTCAGTAGCCATGGCTGGCCAAAATTCTGCATTGTATTAAAGTAACTGATATCCCCATAATAATAACAGCTTAGATTTTGAGATGGAATTGCTCAACCCACGTTGGTTGTTTTGAGAGTTGCATCTAATTTCCTTGGGTGTTGTTTTCACAAACAACACCTGGCGGCTCTTCAGCTTTTGATACCCGGTAATTGCCACTTGATGTATTGCGAAAGTAAGGCCTACATATGATTAGTTTTCAACGTAAAGATATCATCCTAACAACTTACAACTACTCATGTTCAGGTATACCAAGGTTAATTTTGATGTATCAGGCATTATTAGGTTCAACTTTGTTTCAGGTTCAATCTCGCATATAGAAACATTGACATTTAGTAATGTTGACAATGTATTGCATGCATGGGTGGTTATAGATACGTACGTTCCTAACATATGTTCTCTTGTACAGACATTCATTTTTGAGCCCTACTAGTGAATATCGAGTGCGCGTTAAAAGGTATATTCACAAAAGTATAACAGAATTTCCTCCTAGCATGAAATGTATCAATAGAAAGTGGTTGCAAACAAGATTTTAGTACTACATGAACATGTGAGCTGAGCTGTACATGTTTATGTACTGATACAAAAACTGTGGCATACAACAGGATAAATAGACTTAAGCTGACAGAACTGCTGAGCTGTATTTTTCCTCTCCTTTCAGTCTGTGAATCCAGGAGTTTTCCATTAATGTTTGTAAGTCTGCTGTCTTATTTCCGGGCTCAGCACAGCATGCAGAAAGGTCGCCTGAAGCTCGGCACCCACAAGAGATTTTCTGGGTCATTGATCTGTTGATCTGGTGGGGGTGATTGCATTCCTTCCGCAGGTAATGCCACACCTGGACGAGGTGTTTATCTGCATCAGGCAACTCGGTGTGTATCAAAGGGATCAGACATGGTAAACAATAGTCTAGCTTGGTGTATACTTCAGTTCATCTATACTGAAAGTAGATAGAAATAGAGGGCAAGTAGATGTACTTGCTTCCATCTACTGTAAATGCATTTAAGAGCGCATGGTTTTTATTTCGCGCTAAGGCAAAAATGGAGTGTTTTGGGTGGTTTTTAAGTTTGCGGCAGCATTATAGTCATATACTGCTACAGTATTGGACAAAAATGTTTGCGTTGGTTTTAAGTTCGCAGTGAAACGGTCACCGCGAAAACCGCGAATATAAAACCACCGCGAACATTTCTGCATTTACAGTACTTAGAGGATTAGACAAATGCTTTGGGAGCAAATCTCTCATGTGTAATTTTAAAGAAGTTTAGAATGAAGGATGGCTAGTTTATGGGCAGCATGGAGACCCTACCACAGTTGTCGATAAGAGTGGATGTAATGATATTGTCCTGGTATGCATTGGACAAAACTTCTATGCAGGTGGGATCATTGCACTTGCAGCCAGAACAACAACAACAACAACAACACAGTGATATATGATGGCTGATTTTATATATTTCAAGGGATAGACGTTGCCTGCCATGGTACCCCTTTTCCTTACACTAGTATAATATAACGTAACATGACCTATTTACGTGCAGGAGTAGTTAACGTCCAGATTGGGTCATGTCCACATGTCGCGGGGTATTATGCCAAAGCCTGTTCTCATAAGAAACAAAGAACGTCATAAGTATGATCCTCAGGCATCTCTGTCTTTTATACAAAACATTTAAAAGGGTTTACGTCCAGCGACATAACAGAATAAACTCCTGAACCAGTAACAACAAGTTGCACGGAGGTGTCATGCATGACGCATTTCATATGTAATTCGACACAGCATATTTCATCATGTTTTCCTAACTTACACGATAGCTAGTATATTTTAAAAGTAGCTGACGTTAAACATTTCTTTGATATGCAGACTATCCATGGTGATTCGAGGTCTGAAACTCTTGCCAGTTTTAGGAAGGTTTGATACAACATAGCGACCCCCGCTCAGATAACACGGCATAACATCATGGCCATGCGTTTATCACGTGAACGCCACGTGCTGCTGATTTCGGGGAAATTCACAATACAAAAATTGTTTTCTTCCATCGCGTGAGCGGGCAAGCGGAGGGACAAACATAGTGACTTACTGTCATTTGTCTGTAGACTACTTTCGACAGTTACTGTGCATTTTTTTCCGGTCTATGTTCTTCAACCATAGCGCTAGAAGGGAAAATACTGAGGTGGACGATAAAGGGTAAGCCTAGCACAATTGTACACCATATACCCCAGTATAAATACATGCTCGCACGGCGTTAAACAGGCGGAGAAAAACTTACAGACCATGCATTTTCTTGTTAGAAGAGCTGATATTTCTACCCATGGGTTAAACATTTGACTCTGTCCGTGCGGTTTTAGGGTAAATAACGTTTTGAATAAATCGGACGTAAACTGGTCATGTTACGTTATTAGTACAGGGCTCGAAATTCAGTTTTGGGAATAGGTGCACTGGTGCACCCAACCTAAAAAATTGGGTGCACCAAAAGATTTTTGGGTGCACCACATAAAATAAAGTAGAATGTAACTACAATATTGTAAGCAAAACCTAATGAAACACCTTACTGTTCCTCTTCATGCGCGTTTGGCACGGGATCTCGGCACGCAGTTTTGAAGCTTTCAAAATGGAAATTAACTCAAATTCTAACATCAAAATCTTAAAGAAGTACTACAACAAAGATTTTATTATTTTCCTACACTTAGATGTCAAGAATATGCTGTCTACTAGTGTGCAGTGATACCTTTACACATTATACCGTACAAAAATATTTGGGTGCACCAGTGCACCCACAGTAAAAAATTAGGTGCACAGCTCCAAAATTGGGTGCACTGGGTGCACATGCACCCAGTATTTCGAGCCCTGTAGTAAAAATAGTGTGTCATCGAGAATGTAGACTATTAATGAATACTATGCGGAAGTAGCAGCATTTTATGCCTTCTTGATATGACAGCTAAAGGGAATTGGTCTGGCTGAAAGCATGTCAGAAATCTTCAAAACAAAAATCCAGCTATTACGCTATGTAATAATCATAACGCAGCATGCATGCCTTGTCATGTGTTCTCCTGGGGGACCTGACTAACTTGACAGCTGAGGTCTTGAGAGCTTTCAAGGAACCTTTCTCCTGAGAACAAAGAGCAAAAACTGTCAATACCCTTACCATGCCAAAGGGAACTTCTTGACAGGACTTTGGGTGGAGCACCTGGAGGTTAGCATCGATTTTAGATGTGACGCGTGCAACTTTGACAGCAAATTGTTAGAGGGAATATTATGGTATCTGCTGTAAGAGATAGCAGAGACAACTCCACCAAGTCCCATGTAACTTTTAATCCATGGATCATAGGCCAGGCAAATTCAACTAGGTGCTTTTGTTGTACCTCGGTTATTTGATCTTTCTAGCCATATTTTTCTCTTTTCTTACCATCCTATATTGACCCGGAACTTCCTTACAATGATATTGTTCTTTTTGCAGAGTATGTGCAGTGTGAATAAATGTGGCCAAATGATTAAAAATAACTTTGCCCAGCAAGTTTGTCTTAATCCTCTGTCTTGTGTGTCATGATGTTTTGGGATGAAGAATTACTTTTTAGCTAAGCTGAGCACTTGTTGGTGCCCGGGCAGAAAAAATTCCCATCCTCTTTTTTTCACCTTCATCAATTTACCAAATCTACGCTATATACCCAAAAGCCAAATGTGTGCCGCCCTAGTAACTTCTGATCTCTCATCACTTCACATCTAAAATAGATACATCACATCTCCCGACAAGGTGGGTGGGGGGAACATGGACTGAAATTGGGTCATCTTTCGGCCACATCAATTTCCAGGTGCTGTCAACTTATGTGGACAGATTAACCGTGCATAATTTTTTTGCATCAGAAATTCCCCAGCGTGCATCTGCCTTAGGAGATAATAACATTTCCTGTTTATGAAGAGCGGGTCTACGCTGCATGTCACAGCTTGTGGTCAGCATTTCCAGGTCACCGACCAACCAGAAAGGTAGATAATGCATCGTTCATGTTTGAGGAGGGCAGGTAGCAGGATTAGGTAAAGCAGCCAGAAGAGGTGATAAGAGCAGAGCAACACAGTTGGTATCATCACAGCAGCTTAGTCTGGACATGTGAGATAGAATGAACTGGACCTCTGATTCATTTATCATGGGAGTCCGTCCAATATACAGGCAGCAAAATTCTATTGTTTGGGGGAAATATCACCTGAAAGATATAGAGAGGATGTAGGAAAAAGTCTTGTCAGATCCGTGCTGTGACTTGAGACTCTTTCTTCCATTTACTGCAACAAAAATCGAAGTCACATCTCTCAGGAAAATGTCTTCATAAAGATGCATGTGGGTCAAGTGTTATGGGGAAATTCTTCATAGACTGGTGCTCTATTGTCACTTCAAGATGAATAAAAATCATATCCTTGAGTATCCCTTGGGAAATTTCATGTGGGAGATGCTAGATTTAAGTGGGTTAAGGATTTGTAAAAAGTGTAAGTGCAGTCTTGTTACCAGCCTTGTTCTGCATTAGTCTGCTCCCAAGTTGCCAAGACTGCAGTGGTGGGCTAGATTGTAAGCTGTTGTCAAGTTACTGAAGAGGCATTAAGTCTCACTGCACTGGGCACTGATACAAGCTGTAATGTATGGATATAGGGCTTTTCAAAACTTGAAGATGTGATAGGAAAAAAATGCCAGACAAATTACCAAATCCCTTCATTGCTGACAATTTACATTTGGCTGATTTAGAAGTCACAGATGTACATAGCATCCTCATCAAGGAGTTTTAACTGAGAAAGCATTGCTTCAGGAAGTGATAGATTCACTTTCCTAATTTCCTCAGGCCACAGAATCACAGCCCCCCCCCCCCCACAAACATGCATATTTCACCTTTTGATCAGAGTGGAAATAAGTGAAACTGATGGATGACAAATGGGTTGTCCTGCTCATAAATCAATTTTGAAGTGTTGCTATGACAACTACAAAGGGAAATGAGTGAGCAGTGGCAGGTCCTTATTTTGGAGAAGAAACTTTAAGCATAGCTAAGAAAGGTATGAATATGGTTATAAAATACAGTAAACATCATATGCGGTGCTCACTGGGGGGCTACTCATATGTGTTTCAGAAGTGTGATGGTTCTTTTAATGTTAGAAAAGTTAGTGAAAAGGGGTCATTATTTTCCCCTCAATTGCATCTTTTTACCAGTGTAAAAATTTAAGAACCAAACAAGTAACATGGTCCTGCCTACACTTGATTTTTCATTACTGCTGGTCTACTGGTCTTAAGTTTCCTAGGGAGTCTTAAGGTGGATTTAGGATGGCTGAGTTCCCTACACAGGTCACTAAGCATTGTACAGAGGATTAAGACTCCAATTAAGTTTTTTCCTCCGGATCAACAGTTTGTCAAGAGTTATTCTCTCTTGAAATTACTTAGGTCAGGTCAGAAAATAGTGCCACTGTACAGTCATGTACATGTAATAAGTTCACCAGTGCATGCTGATTAACGATTGCCCAGTTATTAGTATCATGAAACTCAAGCATGGTGGTTTTCCCTGATAAATGCAGACCTTAGGATAAAACACTGGTGCTAAAAAGTTAAGTCACCCCTACTTAGAAGAAATCATAGAAATAGGTCAACGTTGCTCTAAGTCCATGGATTAAATGTTTTATAGCAGGATGAGAAAAGTTTTTAACACTTATCAAAGCATTCTAAAGATTTCTGTCCCTGCTGGTGCAGTGTAGTGAGATATGGTGGCTCATAGCTCCACTTTTATCATTTTCCATGCAATGTTTTAGTGGAACCCTCAGAGTCAGAGAAACTGAACTGCGAGAAGACAGCCTGGTAAATCAATGTAAATCACTGCCAGCAGCTACTTCCAACTGACAAACGCTTATTGTGTGCAGTGTATTGTGTTTTTTCTGGCTGGCAGGTCGTATAGTAACCTGTCAACTGTAACAGTGAGTTCTCTCATTACCAGTGATCGTCTGGTATGTGGGACGTGCACACCTGAATAGTGGGTCAAGGTGTTAAGTGGGAAGCCATCATAAGGGTGTATTGTATTTCTCAGTCTATTTCTAACTTTTCTACCGACTGGAAAAGGGTACATAAAAGGTTCAAATCCATGCCATTGTTCAGCTACCATTACAAGAAGGTTCAATGTACTGTACTTAAGGTAAACAGAAGGGAGGGACTCCAGAAGCAGAGTCTGAGTTACTCTCCACATAACCACATAATTCTACACGTGCAATCAACTGTACCATAAAGATTAATACGCTCTAATACCTGTAATAATTAGATTGGTGTTTGAAGATGTCTTAGGGTGATTTGTCTATTGTTTATGTTTTGCCATCTGTTAAAAGCTTCACACTAATAACGTTAGTCAGCTGGCATGTGAAACATGTACACCTGTGGCTTAGGTGTCAGGTTGGGTTTAGTAATGAAGGTGTCTGTGGGCTGCTCTAGCATACTTTATTTATCCCTCCTGCCAATCACTGTTTAAACTACAGGTTGACCTAACACCTTTGATCGCTGTGGTATGTCTGTATAAAAAGTATTAGCCAAGTTGTAATGTGATTATGGTGTATTTGGAGTATCAGTGGAGTCAACAATGAAAACTAGTCAGCCTGAATTTGCCAAGGCGGCATAGTTTCCTTAGGCCACACCAATTTATTTTGTTGCCTCTCGGAATAGCCTCTCCTTTTTTTCCCATTTTGAAAAAAAAAAGATTTGGTCGCTATTCCCATTCACAAATTTTTACTCAAGATTTTACTATTTGTTCAGTTGTAAAACTCAATAGCCATCAAAATAGATTATAAAGGCCTGCACATACCTAAAAAGTGTGGTCACATTTTATCAAAGCTATTTCTCAATATCAATCAATATATTACATGGCAAAAGGTAATTTTGTTACTGAAATTATAGCACTAGATCAAAGAAAAGGGCGCATTGCATAAAATGAGCCATACAAAGCTGAAACGTGAATAATCCTCTTATACTTTAAGTTATGCAAACCCTTATCTTCACCCCAGACTATTTGCAAAAAATTTTATTTGAATTTTTTTTCTGCCTGTCGCTCCAATTTTTCTCTGAAAAAATCTGAGACTCAACAAATGAAATTGGTGTGGCCTTAGTAGGATTTAAATGCAGTGATTATAATATACGAATCGTAAGCTTATAAAATTCCTGAATCCAGGTCTAGATTTTTGGTTTTACTTAACCACTTCTTTCATTGATAAAACTTACATGAAATGATGAAAGTCCATTGATGGTGTTTCTAGTTTCTGGCTATTCATGATCAGACACAAACACTGGTACAATAGTGCCCTCCATGGCAGATTTAATGGTTTGCCAGTCTGTCCCCGCACTTCAGCGGCATACACATACCCAGTACTTAGCCCCGCGGGTAGTGGTGCCATGCCTGACAGCTTCCCTCATCTCGCGGGCCCAAATTACAGTAATAATGGAACCTTGATCGCCGCGATCAGACAGGCTGCAAAGATAAGGATGATTGGAACTGAACAATTGCTGCTAATCGTGTCCTTAAAGGCTTTAATCGTGCTTGATCTAGAACTGTGCCCTGCTATCTTTGCAGCATTAGGGTACCTGAACAGATTGCTGTGAATGCCATCTGTATGCACGTTGATTGTTGCATATCAGTGCTTATAGAAAAAGAGCAAACATACTCGTACTAAACAGTGAAATATATGACACTTCTGGAACTACTGTAATGAGGATTAAAACATGCTTGTGAGACGATATAGGGGTGGCTGGCCCACAGTCTATAGTCAAATCAAGATGGTTGGGGAACAGGTTAACCAATCTTCAGCTCTGAGCCGGTTTCAAATTGAAACAGACAATGCCCTATTACTATAGCAGGATTTGTATAAAATTTCTGTTGCTTGATTTTGTTGTTCTTTGTGTCCTTTGCCTAGAACATGTCGTCCAGTGTTACCTGGGTGGAGAAGATGATCAGCTGCTAGAATTTATGCTGACGAGTACCTTATTTCCGTAATCAATGAGAAACATTTGAAATATGTCACTTTGAAAGGTTAACATCATTTCGTGAAGGTGTGAGGTTGTGGAACTCTAGTTACTGGTCATGCCCCAAAATACAGAGAACCCAGTATCGATGCGAGAAAAAAATTGTCCCCCAGAGACTAATTTTCCAGAATCTGGATTAAGCAGATCTGGTCCCAACCTAGCTAAACAGGATGTAAAATTTACATACTAGTCAATCCTTAAAGTGCATGAAAGTTATGACGTCCATGCTAGGTAAAGGCTAATGTTGTCTCTCTGAGTTATTGTTCTCACAGCCTGAGCATTTGATCCTTCTTAATACAAGTATGGCTTTTCCTTGAAAGATATTCATGCTTAAGGTTAGATTTCTGTCTGATTACATCATGGTGAAAGCTGTGCTACAGGGCTTCAGCCCTACTGACCTAAAAAAGTCACCAAAGAGATGGATCCACCAGATAATCTTGTCTCTTATCCTACCTGGATTTGTATGTGAGCTGTTTTACATATGTTATCTTTCACAAGATCTCCATGTTATGAGCCATGTCCTTACAGGCTTGATAGCATCACAACGTGGAAAAATACCCGATGATGAAACGCAGAATGTTTTGATGTTTTCAATTTTTGCAAATTTTAGTACACACTTCATTTTGGGTTAATGTCAACTGGATTGATCTTAAGCACAGATTTTTCCCAGCATTCTATCAAAGAACAGTAGTGTGGCACAGACCAACAAAAATGGTGCCTTTATCAGCTTAACCATTGAAAGACATCAAACCAAAAACATTCAAATGTTTGAAGTGATACAACATAATCAAAAATAGTCCATTCCAAGTCACCACAAAGGTTTTGTTGCCAAACAGAGGCACACATGAAATCAACATGCTAAAGGTATAGCTACTTTTTGCTGCACTCACTAAAAGCAGTTATCAAGGGCAGGTTGCTTTAATGGACTGAGTTTGTCCAGGCGCTATACTAGTTTTGTAGTGAGTTTACTGTTAACATTATCTTCTCAAAAAACAAGGTCTGGGGTTTCAGTTCTTTGATAACCGAATTCTGATCTCAGATTTGTATGCAACTGGAAGTTTGCAGTCCCTCTAAGGGAAGCTTCGAAGAGCTTTGCCTTGAGGACATGAAGAAAACCCACTGCATTTCTTGATAAGAGTTAGGTTATGTCCCAATGTGCACCGGCCCAAAGTTATCAATTCCCATACTAGCCCTATGTAATGGCCTTTGGCTAGGCCGCCTTGGCTGTGTGCTTTGCTACATTCCAAACAAACCATTGGCCTGAAGTTTGGGTAGCACAAGCCTTGGTAACTTCAATCAAAATTTGACCTTGTTCTGTCAGAACAAATCTGTCCAGTGGTCACTTTAACCATTCCAGGAGATTGCCAGATAAATGTTTTATCATGTAACATTGTTTAGATCCCTCTAGGACCAAGGTTAGCAAAAAGCGATTTGCACCTTGTGACCGGATGTCCACTTTCGTTATCTAACTTGTTAATGACAGATGTTCAAGTGCTGTCTGGGGTTGTACGACTTTTATCACATTTGCATCAAATGTTCAATCTTAGGGCCAATTTACACACAGCTTGTCTAGATATCTGGACTGCAGATATCTGCCAGGCGACAGCTTTTTTCTGTGTCTAAACAGGAATTTTATGGTCTTAATGAGGGTTTTTTTAGATGTTGGGAAAATTTCAGCCGACCACTCTGAAGCATTCGCCCGACAACTCAGCGGGAGTCCCCGACCGCTCCAGCCGGACGTCTAAACAGAATGTGTCGCGTAGTAGACATCTGGAGGTCGGGGTTCACGCTAGTTTGCATATTTGGCGGGCGATAAAGCGGGAAAACTTCTTAGCATCAAGGATCATTTGTTCCCAAACGGACGACGGACTTCTTTCGTGATGCCAGATCGTTCGGTGGATCGGCCCTCCCCCCGTCCGCCACGACAAGGGCAGCGAGTAGGAACGCAGCGTTGATTCTGACCGGTCGCTGTCGTCTTCCCCGGTACCTCAAACGCCTCTTACGCTCAACCCTTGCTTGCTGCCTCATGTTTAGCCACACGCGAGTCAGATAAAGAAAGAATACCATATTCATCATGACGAAAAACACAGGCGGTTCTCCCGCCATTTTGAAACGCGCGCAAAAGGTTAAATAGGGTCACGAGGGCAATTAGCGCGCTGCGTGAGTCCTGCGGTACTTCCTGTCGGTGTGTATAAATGCGTCCAGATATCTAAGGCTCAGATGTCGGCGGATTTTTAGATATCTGAAAAAACTCTGTATAAATTGGGCCTTACTTACTCTGCAAGAGTTAGCCAACTTGGACCTTTTTGATATGCACGGTATAAGCAAGTGATAAACTTAAGGAGCAGATCATTTGCACATGTTTGATGTTAACAAGAAGAGGAATTTTCTGTGGATGTCAAAATCTTTACTTGTGGTTACAATCAGGGCTATCTCCAGCTTTAAACTGTTTTCTGTCCCACCCATGTTGTTGAATTTTGTGGTCGGATGGGCGTTTGAAACGTCTGAGATTACAATTCAGTTATCCAGTAGTAAAGACTCTTCCATCATTGCAACGTTTATACGAAAATACATTTTAATCAGTTTCATCTCATGATGTTCAGATTTTTGGGACGGAAGGGGTGAAATTTTTATCCATCCCAACAAGCCAATTTCTGTCTGGGGACAACCCTGGATGTAATCTCCATATCTCAAAAGTATACAGTAGTGTTCCATTATCCAATTATAGCAAGCTATACAAAGAATTCTCATACTAGTAGTAAAGTGCTCACTCCTCCCTACATATGACTGTTATGAGAAGTTGGCACATGGTGCAGCATTTTGCAGAAATTGACTGTCCAAGGTGCTGAAATACTGGTGTTTTTGTTGGCTATGCCATCTTTTTGATTATTCTGTGAAGTTAGGAGAAATTGAACTAGTACAGTTTGTACCCAGCTACGTATGGCAGTAGAGTGCCACATGGGGTATCACAACATTTCTGTCCTGGAATTTGGTCAGTACAAGCTGTGTTGTGAGTTGTGAGCTGATAGGTTTGGTGTTTGTGTCATCACTCACTGGAGTGTACTCCTACACTTTCTCTAAAATAGGAGTGCTTCTTGATGAGACACATTTATCCCAAATCCACTCTGGACACTTGAAAAAAATCCCCAAATAACTGTTGTGTAAGGAATATTCTATTCTCAATGTCAAAGGGTGCTGTGAGGAATAAAAGCCTGTAGTCCTAGCTTTTTTTTCTTGACCAATCTTTATCAATCTTTGTCAATGTTTTTGAACACATCTTAACCATTAGTACAACCATTAGAAGTAGCTGTTTGGCACCCCATTCTCTATTGGTTGCAGAGTTAGGCAGCAGGAAGAAGGTTAAAGGAAATTTTCCAAGCCAATGGTAAACCTGGTAAATTTTGATTACTGTAAATCTTGAAATGTTCTGTGTTTTTTTGTCACCAGTGCGAATCAATGACACTACGAATGTGTGTTTCCAATGTATAACTACTGTCCTACAAAATTGTTTCAGCCATGCACTGCGAAAGCCACCTTTCCCCTTATACGGTATAATTAAGTCCTTGCGAAAATAATTGAATTTACAGTAGGGTGTCCCAGGTAGATTTTCTAGAATCTCCCTGGCTGAAATATTTGTTGTTAGAAGGTCCAGAATGTTTGATAGTTCCGCTGACAGCTAATTGCCACGTGCAAGGCTTCGTTCCCTTTGATGATTAGCAATCCTAAGAGGATGTCAAATGGGTATGTGAATAAGGGCTTGATGCAGCAGGCTTTGAGTCAGGCTTTTGATTTCTTGAAGCAGAGGTTGAGTGGATATGTTAAATTATCTAACTTTTAAAGAGATCCATATGAATGCAGCTGTTAGCTCCATATGGTATGTCAATTGCAGGATGTAGGCCTTTCAAGTAAGGTCACATGTCCTCATGTAAATGTCATGGGGTCCTTATACACATGCAGGAAGTAGACTTCTGAAGAAAGATCTGTACGATGTGAGCAAACTCAGAAGATAGCCAGGAAACATGGATTGATTCTTATTTTGATATCAAACTTTGATTTTATGTGAAGAGCACTCCTCTTTGGGTATCATTAACAAAGACCTTTGGTTGTCCGGTGGGTATGAACACTACTTCCGGACCAGATGGTGAAGAGTTTGAACCTTGGCATGTTGTACCTGTCCTGTAAAGCCCATGCATCAAGTAGTATTGTTGCTATACGTTTGTTGCTATTCTGTAAGCATTTGACTTCCTGCAAAGGTTATTCTCACATGCTGCTCTCCCCGCATCTGATTATGCATGTTGAACAATTTGGCCAACACACACAGGGGCGTACCCTTGCTCTTTTCAATTAGTACAGTGTACAGTTTGACATGCACAGAATGTGAATCTCACCAACACAGGACTACAAGATATGGCTAAGCTTAATTGATTAGTGCCTGCAATCAGTTGGCTGTAGTGGTCTGGCATTTTGCAATCCCCTTGGATCACAAGGTGGGGTTTCTGAATCCCAGCTTACAATTCTATGATATCTTTATAGATACATCTTTTTTTAAGTATTAGTGGATTTATGGAAAACGCCCTTCTGTACCCATGTTGTTACTGCATAACACAAAGTTAACACATTCTTATCATGTCAATCCAAATTTTAAAAAACAAACGCACATGAAGATGAATCTGTGTGGCTTTACTGTTCAAACAAAGTAACATGATGATAATTGTCTTTGACACCCAGATCCCTCCAGGAAGCCAAAGGCAAGGTGTGAGGAGAGAGATGAGGGCGTCCTTATCCCAGAGCTCTGTGGTGCATAACGGATGATGCTGCCATAGCTGCTTGCCTGGCGGGCTCTTGGCCACCAAGTCACACGCTATGGCCCACGGGACCCTCAGGTTTGCAATCTCAGGAACTGGAACACTGTGGTAAGGAAAGGTACTTCAAACTTCAGGAAACTTACAAACTTGATTCACTTTGGGATTCCACTTTTTCTGTTTTGTCTACTGCTCTCTTCTCAATGTTAGACAGGTTTGTACAACAAAAGTGAAAGTTTTTACAATGTAGCAAGGGATTTGATAGAAAAAGTAGTTTCCAAAGTAAAGGGGACTATGTTGTAGACCTTCCATGGTTTGTAACTAATGTAAGTATAGAAAATAGATAGAAAGGCAGTATTTTTTTTCTCTTTGATTTAAGGAAGTTAAAAAATGCATGTAGTATGTATTTTGATATATATGTTCTTTTTGATTCCATTTCAAATGCTCATTACCTTATACTCTGTGTGCTTAGGTAGGAACCCTTGTATTTCAACTTGCTACAAAGTATATATTAATAAAATACAATTTGTACATATAATGTCTTTACTTTTTACTTATGTACACATGTACTTGTAGGATGAAGAGGTTGTTGGCTGACTGTACACAGAGGCCGTAAGACAGGAATGCTGGAGGCAGCTGGTGCTTCTGTGGTCCCGACCCTCAAACTGAGGATGGGACTACATGTAGGTGAAGGTGATGGACTGCCTGTTCTTGTAAGTCAAACAAAAATTTCTTTCCAAAACAACCATCAAAACCCTAAATTCCCATAAAGGTTACAATACTTGCTTTGGATTGGATTGTAGTTTAAAAAACTCCTTACACATGTATTTCGGCCAGACATTCACAATTTGGATCATACTTATTTATAGAGTTGTTTCCTTTGGTGTGTCCAGAGCTGACTGGAAATGCCCATATTTGGATGTGTGATCCAGGATGTGTAGAGCCTTGAGTTGTGTCGCAAGCCTTACATCCCTCTCCGCTGGCAGCGGAGGTGACGTGGACAGGATGTGGGATTGCGGTGGGTTTGCTTTCCGTCCTCTCACAAATGCCCACCAGCCACGTGTCTACATGTATGTCGTGCCTGTATATATAGAGCAGGCGGCAAAGGGCTGGCATTTGAAGACTAATGCTACATTCATTAATTTCCAAGCAGATGTAGGTATGGAAAATTTTGCTCAGCCCTGTTGTCAGGCGTGGAGAAAAAGATGGTATTTTCCCCTGTATAAATGAATAAAAATGGTCAGAAAAAGTTGTAATTTTTTGCCCCAACATCTACTTGGGGATGAATAATGTTTATCATATTCATCCCCATAACTCTAAGACCATACTATTTCCTCTGCGAAGGAGGTTATGTGTGTTGGTTTTTGTGAGCAGGATATCTCAAAACATTGCAAATTGATATTTCTGACTTTCACTATTGGTATACCTTAGGAAGAGGTGATATGTTGTATATGTAGGCTATAAAGATTGCAACTCTATCCTTTGTTCTGTTGTCAATGATTAACTTTATTGGTTATTGTTAAGAAACTGAAACTGTTCTCTCATTTTAGTTCCTATGCATACATTCTGTCATTGCGTCAGTTTCCAACTTTTGGCATCAGCATGTCAGCCACATGCACAATCAGTCCATGAGTTTTTCTGTCACACTATCATACTTATTATGTTACAAGGCAGATGTAGTTTTTAGTACAGAAGCCAAGTCCTGATAGAGGCCTAGAAATGGGATGTCTTTGCTCCCATCTTATAGAAAAAGCTTTACCTAAATTTGTGGTAGAGGGGCCTTTGGTCCATCATGCAGCATTACTAGTATTTTTAAAGAATAATTACCCGATTTTCTAAAATAAACACTTCTTTTTTTTTAACCAAAATTACTTAAAATCCAACTTTTAATACATATAACTTTTGACAAAACCAGAATTTTGGAAAAAAAAGATCATTTTAGCAGAGTCTAATTCCCATGAAAAGTTTTATCTGCCTACCAATTTTGATTGAAAAAAACAGTGATGTTTATTTTTTTGCCCCTCCCATTGAAAAACTGAATTTTTCACCTGCAAGTGCAGAATAAGTGTTCTACCTATATGCTTTGCCAGCAAAAAAGCGATACAATAATTTGAGCATAAAGATCATGCTGCATGGTGGACCAAAGGTCCCTCTGCCACAAAATTAGGTCAAATCTATTCTGTAAGATTCCGGTGCAACGAAATCAATTTTTTCAGGACCTGACTCCTGTACTGTATGCACTTCTTTGTCATTCTTACAAAATCATCCAACCACTTGGTTTGCAACTTATGTATATATATATAAAATAGCAATAAAACAGTTCACATTGAGAGGGTTGATTATATGAAGCCACTATATTGGGTCTGTTGTCCTTGGCAAGTTCAAAAATATTACACATGAAATGTCATCATGAAATCTAAATGTAAATTTGTTTGGTCTACATTTTATTGACCTATTTTTTGTGTCCCATGAGAGAACAAACTTCAAAAGAGAAAGAAATGATATCAAAAAAGCTGTGTCCCTTTGTCCTTGGCCAGTCAAAAGGTCAATTTGTGGATCAAATGGTGGGAATGAAGGAAATGGAGGCTGTTGACTCCCCTATGGCTACTCCTGGCATGGGGTCACCTTCTTAGCATGGCGGAAAAATTGAGTTTGCTCTCCT
Organism: Branchiostoma lanceolatum; assembly: GCA_035149815.1. Taxonomy (NCBI): domain Eukaryota; kingdom Metazoa; phylum Chordata; class Leptocardii; order Amphioxiformes; family Branchiostomatidae; genus Branchiostoma; species Branchiostoma lanceolatum. Next base: position 23,561,657 of record CM068868.1, read on the forward strand.
GCCTCTTTTGATCAGAGGCATTCTACATGAAATTTCAGTAGTCACCTTTTTTCCGGATCGGTTGGCATCAGGATTAGGGATGGTCCCAAAACTGCTCATGTTTTTGTGAAATAAAAGAATTTTGGTTAGTGTCAAGGAAAGAAATCTAACATGTTTATTTCTTTTCCACACAGACACACAAACACACACACACACAGATTTTTTAAGAAATTGAGTTGGAACACTCAATGGGAAGAGAAGAAACTTAAGGCTTTGCAGCCTAACAGATCTGTGCTTTGTTTGGAGGTTGTAATTGAAGTTTTGACACCAGCCCTGGGTGCACCTGACAGGAACATAAATGTATACACAATATTCCATCTGCTGAAAGGTTATGAATAAGGAGTCCATCATGAATATATCTGGGTAATTGCTTCCTTCCTATTATCTTAACTACCACTAAATATGCTGTGTATCATTATGATAACCTGTCAGTGAGTTCTCCAGAGGTAGAATCTTAAATACATATTCCAATGTGATTGTAGCTTTCTTTTTATTCAAGACAATCATCGTTGACCCCCAAGTAGTTATTTTATGACCAGAAAAAGTCAAAGGCCAGCCAAAAGCAAGAGAAGTAGACATAGGGGGATATACATGTAACACTACTCAATAATAGCCATGCTTAAGCCAATCAATGTCACTACCACAGCAATGCTAGACAATCTATGGGAATATGTGGTGGATGGAAAGATTATATTATATGTAGGAAAGTTTATTATAAATGAGTCATTTATTTGTTTTGCTCATTTACATTTAAGAGAACAACTCTTTGTACTATTGGTGCATAGCACCAAGGTATCTAATTCATGTATTTTGATTGAGAAGTCTACGGGTTTCCTAAACTCTTTCTAGTCTGTTAAACAAGGAGATTTGTTTGTTTGTTTGTTCATCTCTAGTAGTGGCAAAATACAACTTTTGCTTTATGATGTTAATGATGGATGGACTTAGTCAGTTAAGCTGTAAACCTAGTAGCTGTTCCATATGGCATTGCCTACTTTGCAGCACATGTTTTCACAAACCACTCAAAGTGTGGACCTTTGAGACCATTTCTAGCTACCCCAGGTTTAAGGTTGGGAAGGCCAACTGTAGTACTAAAAGCAGCTCAAGAAAAAGTGGTTTCAAAATTGTTCAAAGAACCTTAAGGGCATACTATTTCTCTTGCCTAATGTAGCCATTATATGATAGATCTGTTGCATTCAATATCTTGTGATGACAAGTAACAAAAGAGGGGGCAGGCAGATGAGAGGAGGAATTTTCAAAAGATATACTCAGATGTAAATCCAGCACCCGGGCCACCCTTTGGCATCTATGAATATAATCTCTTTGAAAGGGAGATGGACTGCAGGGTGCCTCTGGCTGAGTTGGTGTTTGAGGTGGGAATTAGGGGCAGCCGAGTCACCGGGAGCACTTCAGAAAAGGCAGGCCAACTCAATTGTTCAGAGAAGAGCGAAGTTTGGAGCATTCACCCTGGAGTTGAAAAGGCTGTCCCAGATGAGAAGAGGTGGCTTCAGAGATAGACTCTTCTCGACCCAGGATGGGGGTCAATTCAAGTGTGAAAGGCGAAGAAAATCGTATTCCTTTTCTGCTGTAAATGCATTACTTTCCTCCTACATAGGCTTAATCCAGGAAATAAGTGATGGATTTGGCTCAGTCTACATTTGATGGACGTGCAAAGGAATATTTGGGTAATCTTTTAATATATTTCTTGCAAGTGAAGTGGCTGAGGTCAGTCACCTTCACATGTTCTGTGTCAGGAGAAGCTAGCTGGAATCCTATTAATATTGATGGATCGTTACGGATTGAATCCAACATTTTGTAGTTGATGTGACTAATGTACTTTCCAATTTTCCTAAGGGATTTATTAGAGCATTACACCAACATTAAGCGATTGTAGGTGGCCAAACCTGGTAATGGAAGAAGTCTAAACAGGGAAAATTGCTCACTTTCCCAGCCTCTTATGAGTTGCAGTCCTCCTGGTGTTACAAGAGGGCAATGACAGCTTGCAGAAATCATCTCTAAATGTAATTACTGTCCCACTTTCAGTCACACTATGACGAGCAGGTACATTTAGTCAATGGTAGTGGCTTACAAATCATCATTACCGGTTTTGCTTTAATTGTTTCTAGCAGAATCAGATGTGTACTCTCTTGCCTCATTTGGTCAAACAATGCGATTAATTGAAGCTTTCAACCTAAAGTAGCTATCTGTATAACTGTATCAAGCATATCAATTTGTAAGGGAAACTTGTGGCTACTAATGTACAATGTAGTGCACTGCAGCAACCATATGTCCATTGAGTTTCAGTACATTTTACCAATTTCACAATTCCAATATTCTTGAAGACCAAGTCTCTCCAAATTCAAAGACAATGAGTACTCTATTTCCACCTTTTGTGAGAGATATCATAAGATAGCTGCAAGTTTATTTAAAGCTGGTGTGTTGGGCCGAAGGGCGGTTATACCGGGCATACAGATACAGACAGAAGTAACCCCAAAACGTTTTTCAAATGGAAAAAAAAAATTAATAGCAAAGGACTGTACAGGGTGTCTGAAGTTAAATTGATTTGGCCAATAGGGGGCAGTGCTTTTGTATTAGAAAATAAATAGGGCTAATAGGTTTGAAATGTGAATAGTATGGACACAAGATAGATAATGATAGTGATCACGGTACTGACCAACGACGACCCTTTTTTTCTTTGGAGACAGCTGTCAATAAAACGGAAATGTGCCTTGAGCCATTTAACTAATTACCTCATAAATGTGTAGATAGATGATGTGATAATATGAGCCAATGAGCACCAGATGAGCGTGCTTCATGTCTTGATGGTTTTTCAGATATCATTGGGGGCATTTTCTCAGTAAGGAACCCCCTCGGGCAAACTGAAATGTTTTCTTGCAAGTGTTTTGTCAGCCAATTTATGATGGATGGAAATGGTGATTTTGGCCTCTGTATAAGATTTATTGCATCATAACCAGGATGTTCTACAAATGCAGTTAGGTCAAGAAACGTTTTTGGCTGTTCCATTTAAGGACTGGAGGGAACTGGTATGATAATGTTAATGGCCATGTGTAAGATATTAATTGGAATAGCCCCATGGCCATACATGTAAGAAGATTTTGGGGCTTAAAAGCATTTACCGCTGTGCTCAGATAAAGTGTCACAATAGCTGTAAATGAGCTGAGCAGGGGCATCAGGGCATTTTTGAGGCTTCAGGCAAGATCTAAGGAAAATGTAGACACTTTTTTAGTATACTGCAGCATGTTTTTTCTGTTCTTCAACTTTTTGAATATGCTATTCTGAAACAATTAAATGAATTGCTGTGGCCTAAGTGAGACATATTTTGCATTTTAGAGATCAGTAAATGGATTCAAGGCTGCAATACTTTCCATCCAATGACAACCCTTAAATGTACTGTGAAATTGATGTGCATTGTCAAAAGTGCTGCTAGCCTTCTACACTGCATACTGCATTGCTGAGCTGTCTGATGATGGAGATAGCACTACTGTATTCCAAACTTGACATCACAACATACCAGATATGTAATTTCATCTGACTGCAATACTTAGTGCATTTGTCCAAGACACAGTCCCAAGAAAACATCAAATGATACAGAGATCTATGAAATATGTTTTAAGTTCCCTTCTTTTTTTTCACAGATAAACAATCCTAGTTTAAATTGCAGGAAAAGTGTGTGATGATATGTTGAAACATTTTGCATCTTTCACAACTGAGGACCTCTATAACGTTCCCTAAAGGTGCAAATGTATGTATAAGTCTTCCTTTGAATGTGCATGAGGACCAAAACTAATAATTTTCCTTTCGTGTCTCTTCCCCCTTTGGAGAAAATTCTCTTCGGAAATTAAACCTTTATCTGTTTTTGAGGTTCATACATCAATGAACAGGCTTTTATTATTTTGTCCCGAAGATAATAGGTACTTTGCATATCGAGTTACCCTGCGATTCACCTTATAAGCTGCTTGTAGGCTGCCAAGGTGTATTATGTGATCTGAATAATCCATCAATATATTGCAACAGCATTGAGTCAAAATGTAAGAAAATAAGATAGAATCTAGTGTCAGGCAACCTAGAAGCAATTATTCTTAAAACTGTTTTATATGAAAATATAAGATACTGTCAAAACAAATACTTATTAGGATGCAATCATAGTTGTGTCTTTTTCGAAAAACTTTCTGGCATTGAGGGTCTTTAATAGTTTCACCTTTTGTCCTTGCACCATCAGTCTTGTACAATCCCTATAAGTGGTTCCCTACTGAGATAAAGTAATCAGCAAATGCAAACCCGTCAACAGTCGGGTCCAAAGACAGTGCCACTGACTGATGTATTTCTCTTGTGGTTCCATGTTTGATATGAAAATGACCAGAGGGACGCTTCCTCCAACACATGACATCAGCGGCGTGCAGTAATTGCACTACCACAGCAACGCGTCCCTCCCGGGGCGCTGCAAACCTGGCTAATTATAGATTGTAGTGGTTGATAATGGTGCTTTTGAAGTGAGTTTAGACAGGAGCGATCCTGTGGTTTGATTTGATATGACAGCATTTCAAATGAAATGGAGCGAAAAATGCATTGAGTTTTTTTTTCCTGCATGCTCTGTTGTTATCCAGGCATAAGGTATCATTTAGTTGAACAAGCCCACGTAATTACCTACAGTGTACATATCTTTTTCCGAAAGACGCTTTCTGGTGATAATGGTTTCTGTGTATGTGGTCTCAGCTCTGCATATTTCCCTACTGTATAATCTGTACCCCTATATTTTGACTCCTCAAAACAAATTATCGTGAAAGTTCATGTTACTTCAAAGTCATACGATAGTACATAATATACCCGTCCTTTTATATCAGTTGCTTTTTCAGCAGTTTGCGAATATTGTATAACACTGTTCTGTAAAATCAGTTGCTGCGGGTCTTGAGAAAGACAGGTTCAAATCTACCTACTGTATCCCAAATACCTCACTCAGTCAACCTGCTGATAGAAACTGTTTTACATGTAACTGATCACAGCCACACTAAAGCTTTACTTAAGCTTACAGGATTAAGCAGTTATTTCTTCAAGGTTAGAGTGATAGGTAAAATGCATGCACACCAATAATCTCTCACACATGTGCAGGGTTTCTTTGAGACTGACTTGTTGAAACATTTGGTTAGCAATTGTTCTGATTCATTTACTGAATAGTATGCTCAGATTTTAGGGTACCAGTATATACCCAAACCAGTTACAAAAGAGGTTTTCACTATCTCAGACTGATGTCATGGTCTGTAAAGGTTTGATATGTTAGCCTTTACTGATTTTCTCTTACATCGATTAGACTGTTTTGTTCTCCAACGAAGACTAACAGTACAGAGACATTTCTGTGCAATTTCACCAACAGCAAACTGAACTTGCAAGGCAATGTTTGTAAGCAAATGAAGAATGTCTCACACTCTTTTCAAATTTACAATAGATCAGTTTCTTTAACCTTTTTCTGGAAGAATTTGTTTGCATTTCATGTATGATGATATTTGAGCAATTGTTCGAGGATTCTCTCGCTGGTGTCAAATATTCATGTGGAATTTTTTTGAAAGATCCCTAATTTTCCAGGGTTGTTTCATTCATTTCAATTAGTATTCCTCATACTTATTAGTAATTTAGCAAGAAAATCAATTTTTCATCAACAAGCATCAACAGCCACATATACCAACATAAGTCATGGGTCCTATGTGGGATTAGATACTTGATAACATGTTTATAATGATGACAGGGGGTCTGGAAGGGCATGTTCTGTAATATTTCTCAATGTTGTCTGTCATGTATTGATCGTTACTCATGGTTGGGTAAGGGAGTTCATGACAATGCAGAATAAATGTCATTCTTAAGCTTTCAAGGTAGATAAGTAAGTGGAGGTCCACTTACTTATCTGATTGCTAAAAAAGGTGAATATGAATAGGATCTAACCAGGCTACAATTAATTGATAATTATTGTTCTGCTGTTGAAAGGCTGTTTAGGGCATGGTACAGTTTGGGCTCAATATTGATAATTCACAGCAAAAGCAAGTAGTTTAAAAGCTTAGATGTTAATTGTTGATAGATTTCTAAATGGTTAATGTAGAAAGGAATTAATCAAAGATGTGCCATGTAAGCATTCCTTTTTTAATGTCTGAATTATCTTAATGAATATGTTGATTTTATCAAAAGCTGTTACAATTTACATCAGGCTGCTGCTTGGTTCTGGAACAGAAAGCAAAAACAAGTGTGTGTAAGTCATTTACACAACTTTTACATGTTTATCTGTTAAAAAGCATTTTGTATCACTGCTGTTAAAGGTGGCCAATCAATTAAAGGGTCCCTAGAAGCATACTTAAACCAGGTTATTGTTGCATTTTTGTACATTTTGTTGCACACTGATATTGTATTCAATTAAGCTGATTGTTGGGTCTTGTATCTCCTGTCACTGGATAATGGTTGGTGACAAATATGGGTCATGTCAATTTTCTTGATTCAAAAACTTTCTTACGATAGATTTTATAATGATGAGGTGGGCATCAGAGTCCAAAGTTTGAACAGTTTACAAGTAACAATGGAACAGTCTTAAAATTTACATTGTCACCAAATTGAGGTTTTTTATCTTCATCTAGAGGCTTCATTAACTCACTTGCTTCGAGTAAGAGCTATGTATCATGACACTACCAGGATATCTCACTTTGTAAAAGAAAAAAAAAAACAAGACCTTCAGATTGTTGCCTGCTTTAATTGTTCTGTGAAGTGTGACATGATTGTGTTTGTAGATGTCACCTGTGTCCAGTTATATTGAAGTAGTCAACACACCTACAGATGCTCGATACTAATTACTCCCCTGGGAGGCCCTTGATGCGTTGGGTATTGACTAATTGTACAAGGAAACAGAAAGATTGAGTGTTACTGTGCTGCGTAACCCCCCTAAGGATAGTGTCCAACTCCTGTGAGTGGTGTGGATGGTCGATAGAGTGTTGATGATGTGCACAGTTTATTGGATGGTACGTGGATAGACGAGGGACTACGTAATGTCAGCCACCTCGCATTAACGGGCATTTCCTTCACTGGTAGAAGTTTCACCTGCGGACGTTGTGGTATCATACTTTCCCTAGGTGACCTGTCAGATTTGTTCAGAAGACAGATTTCTTTGTATGTAAGTGGTCTGCTGGTTAGTAATCCAGCTTCTGGATCACAAGGTTGTGGGTTTTAAGCCCAGCTTACCCATGGTCCTCTGATAGGGATTTTTGTATATCTGATAGGGATGATGTTGGAAGATATTTGCAACATCAAACTTGGAGAGAACAGACTATTTGATGACACTGACTTATCTGCACAGCCTGATCACAAGACAGAATCCATTATCTAAAGAAAGGCTTGGTCCAGAGGCAAAAGAGAGGCTTGGGCAAGATGCTTACTCAAAATTGGCCACGCACCCCCTTTTTTGTTTCAGAATCAGTACATTTGGTTGGATTGTTGCATGACTCCAGGCACTGCCCTTAGCTTCATTTTCATGAGCCGATCTTTTAGAAAGAATAGGTAACATCTCCTCTTGTGAAACAAAGCCAAGAAAGAAGAATGATGACCGACAGTAAACATAAGAAAATTGCTACCAGAGACGTATGTAAATGCTCCAGGGGAGATCTCAAGTTATTGAAAGTTTATGGAGTGGGACGGGAAGGTAGCAGCAGAGGTTAAGAGTGTCGGTGGTGTGGGACAGGGAGGACGTGATCAATCACGGAAAGCTTTCTGTTCTAAGATGGAGTATACCTCTGGGAAGGCGACTGCTGTTAACAGTGTGCTGCGCAGTAGGAGAGGTCCGGGTCACTCCCTGCCTGTCAGGATGCTTTATAGATGGGGTTAATCTCAAGTGATGGATAAGTGGATGTTTCCTGACATAAGATCTCAGTTTGAGAAATGAGAAAGAAGTTATGTGTCCTCCTGCTCATGATTACTGTGCTACATTGTATGTTATCAAAAATGTAATCTGTTTTTCCAAGCCATCCATAGTTTTTGGTGAATCTTTGATTAAAAAGAATTGTATTGAATGCTACTGATACTGAACTATGATCTCAACCTACCACCCCTGCTACAGCACATGGTTGTGTCCATGGTACTGAAATATGATCTCAACCTACCACCCTTGCCACAGTACATAGGTATGTCCATGGTACTGAAATGTGATCCTACCTACCACCCTTGCTACAGTACATAAATAGGTATGTCCATGGTACTGAAATGTGATCCCAGCCTACCACCACTGCTACAGCACATGGTTGTATCCATGGTACTGAAATGTGATCCCAGTCTACCACCACTGCTACAGCACATGGTTGTGTCCATGGTGCTGAAATATGATCTCAACCTACCACCCTTACGACAGTACATGGTTGTGTCCAATATGCATTTAAACATGGTTGTATACACAATGTTGAAATGTACCAGGTAATGTGTGGTTTTCCCTAATGACAATTTATAGGGTATTTTCTATTTGTGTGAAACAAAAACTTACCCACATGGCTTTCATTTGACGCAGAAAAAGTCACAACAATCTATAGCTTTTTCAAGCATCCAATACACAAACCAACCGATCAGCAAAGAAACACAGATAAAAACACTTAGTAAATGGCCTTAGTGATTATCTGTGCAGCAATGGCAATTCATAAATCTTGCTGAAGGTTCAGTCTAGGCCCAAAAATCCAACAACCGCATTATCCATTTAATGCAGCTTCTTCACAAAACATAATGTCTCCATGGGCTGAACATTGATGTTTCCTATAGGCCTGCCATCTGCTCAAGGACATTACTTTCATGTCTACCCAGGCAGTAAATCGTTATAGAAAACTTGTTTGCGCTGAAATATAACTCGAGATTCCGTATTTGTGTCCTTGATGAAAAAGCCTGATCCAATATCTCTTTGTTCTCAGTACATATAGTGTAAGTATAATTGATGACTAATGTTTCTTCTGATTAATGTTTCTTGTCATTAGAAGAAACGTCTATTCGATATTCATGGAAAAACAGCCAACTGTGCACATTTTCGAGTGGGACTTTGTGAATAGTCTTCATCAGGAAACACCAAATTTTGCCATCAAATTGATAGTGGCACCTTTAAAAAGAATATGATGTATATTTCAAAAATTAATTTCAATAATTTTCTCATGCAATGGTAAAAAGGCTAATGTCTTTTGCTTGTTTCATATGCAGTTTGATATAAACTAAATGTATAATGAAAAATTCACACTTTTCCTGACCTCAAATCCCTGATTTATTTTGGCAACCATTATATCATTAATCCCCGAAACAAAACATTACACACAGTCATTTATTCCAGCAGACATTAAAAACCTGCAGACCTGCTTCATATAATTCCTCTTTGGTCATTATTGGTTTGCCCCATATTGCCTCTATCTGCACTTCATGAAGATGTTGAGGAACTCTTCATTTCCAGTTAAAATCTGTCCCCTCCACTACGACACGGTTACCTTCAAGTTGTTTTTCCTCAATGTCGAACCATGCGTCCTGAAAACACTCTCAATTTCCTGTCCATAAATACTTTTACAGGCTTTCCGGGGATACATTATGCAATTACGAGCAAACAACCACTATTTATGAGTGCCGTAAAGTAACTTTTTACAGGCACATCATGAATGTTTGTGGCAGTTTTGTTTTGCCCATGGCTCCCTTTAGTAGTAAACTTGCAAATCTGCCAAATGTTTCATTATAGAAAAAGCATTACATCTGTATCAAGGCGGGCATATCGATGAAACTTCTTTCACATCAGTTTTTCCTCTAGAGAAATAACGGAGAGGTTGCATCTTGTAAACGTTATACGAGTTCTTGTAACTCAGTTGTCTGTCTGTGTGAGTCCCATCGGTTGTGTGGGTTACATTAGGAGATAGTCAAAGTAAAGTTCATCCCAGGCAGAAATGGTCCAGATATTTGAATCCGAACCACATGCTCAGTAGCATGGTACTGATATCACTACAGTAACAACACTTGCAAACTTATAAATCTGATGTAACTGCTGTCAAAGTGATTTAAGACAAGGACAAATGAGCTGAATACATGCTCTTTACTTGACACCTATTATCACAAAATTTCTTTCATGTTAGCAGGCAGCCTAAACCTTTGATCAAGCCCAAGTACAAACCCTCAGGATTAAGCTGCACAAAGACAACTGGTAATGCAACCTTCAAATGTTCCATGACGACCTGTAGAGATCTCATTCTTAAAGGTCACATGTGCTACTGAGGACTCAGGTATTCCATTCTGAAATGTCAGGTGCTCTTCTCACCTTTGTTTGATAGAAAGCTATTGCTTCATGCTCAGCACCCAGATGCTCTACTGTACACAAACTTTCGTTGAGGCAAATTTCTTATGAAAACATTTATTATCAAACCTATTCTATGGCTAAGTTACATTGCCTGCACTTAGCCCAGTGTGGCAAAAAGTACAATAAAGGTTTTCATTCATTCATTCAAAATACTTACCCTGCTTTAAATGACTTGGATCTATTTTCCTCTACATCTATTAAAAACTTTTGTCACAGTTTCACAAGAACATCCATGGTTACTTGGTAAGAATTGATCAATACTAAATGCAGGTGTTGAAAGCCCATACCATCTGAACTAGACTTCTTGCCCATCTATCTTTCTTGTTCTGTTTTAATTACACAAATGCTTGTATGATAATATAGTACTTTGTGTTCTCTAGTACTCTCTAGTTTTCTCATCCTACCGACCAGCGGACATGTCATAAAGCTCACAGTCATTTTGTAGAATTTTCAATATAAAAGAAACATTAAGTGACCCCATGGTCTTGTCTGCAGAACCCCTTGGCATGAAGTTTGGTAAATCTAAATCTGGTTGTAGACAGAATTTAGCCTACCCGGTCTTAATTCTTCATCTAGCTATTTTTATGTAGAGTGTTATTGCAGGTGATTTTAATGCCATGGGTACAATCACAGCTGTAACTATCATTGATTGCATGGTGCTTAAACTGTCAGGGATCTAGGCAGCAGCATATAGTGGTCTAGCGACAGTAATTTGAATCCCAGCCAAGTCATTTTGAGCCCTGATGTAGGGGCTGCAGTTGCATTGAAAGAACCTTGCTCTGTTGGTTTTAGGAGACGTGTCCTTTGGGGAATCCTCAAGCTCCACATTTCCACAAACAGAGGAAGGGTATACGCTGGTGTTTTTGATTGCTCTGATTAATCACATCCTGACACAGCATGTTGTGTTGTGCCAGGTGGTGGTGTTTCAGGCTGTATTGTGGGAATATAGGCATTTTCAAACTTTAAAAGAAAATGGAAGCTAATCGTGGATCCTAAGAAAGTCAAGTCAGGAAGTTGATGGAAACTAATTACAAAAAAACATTCTTACTAAAATGTAAGATCACATTTCTATTTGTTTGCCAAAAAATGGAGAAAAAATCAATAAACCTGTGATTGAATTTGTTAGGCCCAAATCATGATACATGTAGAGAGGAAACTTAATGAGAGGGTGGGTAGGATTATGCTGGGTAACTTGGCAGTTTAACAGTGTCATAAAAAAGTACTGTATCTCAGTCCAGTTGTAGCTGGCAAGAATTAGGGCATTTTCCTAGTGATTGTTGCAAGAAAATCAGATGACAGTTTTTGAGATTAGAGGAAATGCCCCCAAATGATTAAGGATCCTAATGACATGCAAAGGAATGCAAGTATGCAACTTTTTCCAGTATCTTGGGTTTCTGTTGAAGATTGCTAACCACACCGATGATAGCCATAATTCCCAATTGTCACTGCTGTGAAATTCCATGGATTGTGATTTTCTTGTGGCTGCCCACTGTTAGAACTGAGGGATTAGTATCATCGTGGGCCATCCTCTGTCAATTACAGAAGTGGACCTTAGGAATAGTAGTGTCAATCTTGTACTTCATCATGGAGTCATCACCACTAGTAGACTACCTGCAAAGTAGCAAAGGAGTGACTCAATAGTGTGCATTTTATGTTTGAAAAGTTGTGGTTTTTGTAAGGTTTTAGTTTTTTAGTTTTTTTTTTCAGTCAGAAGCTTGTACAAATTTCCTTTCAGCCTTTTTTCTGTTTGCAGTAATTTTTTTCACTATCTCCATGTTACAAGGTTAATTTTTCAGATTCATACATGAAACTTCCCTTCCACTGGAAAAGTCTGTAAACAGAAAAACCTATGAACAGAATATTACCTTGATGCTGCCATCTAGAAACCTCTAATGGAACCTGGCATTGATGCCCAACCACTCCCTTATGCCACATTCTCTATTCACCACACTTACATTTTTATAAAGCCATGATAATCAAATTTCACCCGGGAGGCATATTGCTGCATTCCCAATCTCAGCTTTACAGCCTCATCCATTTCCGCTCAGAAGCGAAACTTCTCTCGGGGCTTCAGCAACATACGCGAGATAATCTTGTTAATTGGTTCATGTAGCCAGAGGGGGCATGACGCTCTTTTTCTGCTGAACTTTATGAAAAGAAGTGCAGCATTATCTTTTTTTTTGCAAGTGAATTGGGCCAGGGAACTGTGAAAGCCAGTTGAAAGTATGTAAGGGGGTGAAAATTGGATGTGTGTGGCACAAAGTCCTTGAGGCACTTGACATTCACCTGAGTATGTGAGAAGCTTCAATACTGCAGTATGTAGAAATGATGCATTCATAGAGCAATGCCTGGGTTTTCCCATTTATGTTAAAAACAAAATGCCTCAAACCAGAAAAATGAATTGATGTTGCCTATGTAAGTGTTCATAAGTGCTGTACAAAACATCTTCATAGTCTTATGCTTTGCTTGATATAATTCCACAGCCGCAGCCAGCCTGGAATGTCTTTATGGATTGAATGCACTTGCATGGTTACATATCAATTGAAAAGTCCAGGTGCCGCTTCATTGCCATTGATCCTGGCATAAAGTGGAGCATGATGCCTTCCTTGGATGCCCGTGAAGTGGGAGTAATGGTTGATTAGATCTGTTGGGGCTGTAAAGCTAGTTATGGCCTTGTCTGTTGCACGTTCTGCTCTGAAAGGGCCTATTTTTCTTTCAGTTCTTCCACTTGGAAAGCTGGATGGAGTGTGTACACTGTACAGCACAAATTTCTATGAATGCCGAAAGGCAAATTGTGGAGGAGAAGCTAGAGTATTCTACAATGTATCAAAAACATCAGTGGTTGCCCATAGTCTTCTGTTTTTCTTCCTGGAAGAATGAAATCAGAAGAAAACCTTGTACACTTCAAGGCAGTATAATGCAGGCGATGGGTGCAAAAATTGCTCAGATTATGATAAAACCATGAAACTTGGCACAAATGTTGTATACAACATTAGAAACTGTTTCAGGGGGCAAGGCATAACAAACTGTCCTTTACATAGCAACTGTTGCTAGGCAACTTGTCTTCCTTAGCAACCAATACCTTAGGATGCCAGTGGTTGCTATTTGTACCTAAAAACAAATTATGATACACCAAAGATCATGTCTTCTAACTGTATCGGACATTACTTCTTGTATCAAAATCATGTTTGAGCCTTTAAAAGATATACAACGCATCATTCAAGTCTAGTTCGTAGACCTGTGAACAGAAAATGCAAAAAGTACTTTTAAAAATTATGCATATTTTACCTAATGAGGCCTATTTTAGTCAAGTCAGAATCTGTCTGGACAGAATCCAGCCGGCCGGAATGCCAAGATCTGACTGAGCAATTGTAGCTATATTTTTCATTAACCACCAGGACTTGGGCATTTTCACCCTAGACAATCAACATGCCTGTAACCCGCAGTCTATAGCAATTAAGTGATAAAAAATGTGAAGCTTTATAAATCAAGGCATGTAGGTTCTTCATTTTCTGAACATGTTTACATGTGAAGGATGAGAGATATCATCTGTCACTTTAACCACACCCAAGCCGTTCAGATGGAACAGGCCTCTGCAATGTTCATAATGTTCAAATGACGAGGAATAGATTCGATACGCCCTATTCCCAGTTTTAAGGGGCCATTATGGATGGTGACATTTACAGCTTTGATGGTGTCCTCAACAAAACATCATGGCCATCTTTACCCTAAATTGGTGATAAATTCCCTTCTGAGTGTTGAAGATTGTGGTGTCTCTCCATATGTCCAAGTAAGGATTACATAGGATGACAGGAAAGCTTGTGGAAAGTGCAGAACAGTTAATGTCAATGTTCTGCCCATACAGATAAAATACAGATGGTCTGACTCTTCCCTACTTAGGCATGCATAGTCTGTCCTCGCTCCAGCTGTGACGAGATAGGACCACAAGTCTTGAATACATTTATGATTGTTGTTCAAATCTTGATTTTCTTTGAAATGCAAGTAGCAATTCTTGCAAGATGGTAATAAGTCTTTTTTCCGGAGAAATCCATCAAAATATATTGAAAAGGTGATTCAAAAGTGGTTTGAGAAACGATTGTTGTTTCAACCTCAACAGCTTCAGCACCAAGGCTAGCTACTGATATGTCCCACTTGGCGAGAGTGTCCTTCCCATTTTAGAGACTCTGAATATCTCCATTTACATGTCATGATATACTAATTCTGCTCTTAGAGGCAGGGCTTGAAATTCATTTTTTGCACCGATGCACCTGACCTAAGATATTAGGTGCCCCAAAAGAATCTTGGGTGCACACCATGAAATAAAGTGGAATGTCATCAAAACTGCATTTACAAACTGTACTGCCCATCTTAAGAACTTTAATCTGAAATTCCATAGCTAGCTTCAGCTAATTTTCAACAAGTAATACATCAGAAGAGAGTAGAAGGAAAGTTATATTGCTTTTTCAGCTACTTAAATTTCAAGAATATTCTGTATCTCTACACTATAGCCTGCAGAAATATCTGGGTGCACTGGTACACCCACAGTTAAAAATTAGGTGCACAGCTCCAATTTGGGTTGCACAAAAGTGCACATGCACCCAGTATTTTGAGCCCTGTAGAGTTGATCAATACACCAGGCTCTGTTGAGGGATGATAGGTTTTGGATGTCAAAGCATATCCTAAGTCCTTCTTAGAAGCATGGCAGGTTCTTCTATGTGCTTTCTGTGTGACTCATCCTCAAACAGGAAGCCTGCACCTTGCAAAGTCACCTTCAAAGGACTGCAGGATATGCCACCTGTATGCATATCTGGTTTTAAGACTGACGGTCGACACACAGAAACTGTGGTGTTAATCACAGGACCACTGCATGTTGGATTGGTGTGCTTTTCTGCTGGAAGTTCTATCATTTTTGGTTGTTCTGTTCTGCTTATGTTGGGATTTACCAGTTTTGTATTCACCAACCCAGAAAAAAAAACTATATATTCATCCCTGTAACAGTCTTACTTATATCAAGTACCACTTCCAGATTTTGTGAAGCGCAGTATATGGTCACTCAAAATGCATCATGCTTAAGCAACTAACTCTCCTCTAATCCAGGTTTATCTATAATTCTGCATGATTGGTGACCCTGATAAGCTACTTTGCTCAACATACCAAAAGATGCCTTTCAGAGTTCTCATCTAACTCTCAACTTTCACTTACAGCTAATATTACATTTCCCATTTTCAGTTGCCTCAAATATTTCCCCTAAATTTCCCTATAGGATCTGTGCCTCAACAGGTAGTGGTGCAGTACCCTATACTTTTCTCCCTCAGTGCATTTTTGCTGAAGAAAATGTTAGCCTTCATTTCCAACCTTTGTGGAGGTTAGAACCTGTCGGGCATCCCTCTGTGATGTTATTGCCTAAAAGGTACTAGTTATCTCCATTGGATTGGGGTTAAAAGACCTCCCATTCTCCGCACTGAAAGGCCTTCCCTGCATGGGAGGTAGTGATTATCCTGAAGTTGGTGTGGTATGATGGAAAGGTGTGGTCCATGACCCACTCTGTAAAGGTTTGTGTTGTGGGGAGGCTGCACTAATATCTGCAGTGGTGATTAGCCTTCACTTGTCTGATTGAATCCTCACATTGATAGGTCAGTAGTGGAGGAATAAATGCTGGATTTGTCCTTCAAAGGCTGGAGGACAGTATACCAAGGTGGTTTAATTAAGAGCCTCTTGATAAAACCTCCTTATAGGGGAGGGGGCATCTTATATCAAGTGGGATTTGAAAATGAGTTACTTTTTTGTCCACTATTTATCAGTTTCAAAACTGACATCCCAAAGCATAAGGGTCGTGGAAATGAGATATATAGTGGCCATTATAACTGTCCTTGGCAACTGTGTTTGAAAGTGGCCTTCCTCATAGAACAATTGATCTACATCCAAAGGACCAGAACTACTACCTAACCGTGCATAACTCACAGTTTTCCACGGATTTGAAGCCACAAAATCGTGATGCAAAAGTAGCATTGCATACTCACTTTTCACATACCTCAATATAAACATTTCCCCTCACAGCATGATGAACAACTGGGCCACCCTTTCATGGACAGGAAGTTTGATTATGTATTTCCTAATATGGTCACCTTGGCTTAAACACATAGCCGGTGTATAATGAGCATAAAGGCCGACTGTGATATTATTAGGCCTATACAAATGTCAGCAGGAAGGATATGTTGCCCACGGCTCCTCCCACGCCACCCACACATAGTACAGGAACACAACAACAGGAAATGCCAGTTTGTACCGTTTGTGGCTGCACTTTGAAATTTAAGACGACAGTTTAAAGGGCTTTTTATTTCCTAGGTTTCCTTGAATGTATGATGTGGTGTCTTATCCCTTTAAAACACCAGCTTAGAGCCAAAGAAATTCACTTTGTGGATTGCATCTCTGTGTTGGTTTTTACCTGTGTGTTTTTATTTTATTTTTTTCAAACAGAATTCTTGTTTAATTCAACAGATGGGTGCATATGATTATGTTCCTGCTGACATATAATTCAAATGAAGAGTAATTGTGAGGTCTTGTTCAAACTACTGAAAATTTTGATGTGTGACATTTGCTTTGTGCATGACACTTAAAAAATGAACAAATATTTTGTGAATGGCAAATTACAAAATGCATCAAATTGTTTTCCTTGCACTGCAGCATTAGACTTAAGGTCTCTAAGAGACGTCAGCCATTGGATAATCAGTATGCTATCTTACGGGCTTTAAGTCTTAGGTCAAAGCGATTCCTTCCATGTATGCCTCCTCACATGACTATCTCTGTTTCTACAGATGCAGTTCTGTTCAACAGTTCCAATAGATATTCTACCACGCAGTCTGAAACCTTCCTCATGTGTATTTTCATCACACTGAAGTTATTTGTACATGTATACAAATTTTAATGGGGGTTGTTTTGTTTGCCATTTTATTATTCTCAGGGCAATACTGTCCTCTCTTTACAACCATTCCCAGGGAGGTTTGAAGAAAGCTGGTCAATAAAGATACTCTCTCTCCGGGTACATTTGTCAGAGGGATATTTCCTATTAAGCCTACCCCTTAAGGGTTCGTTCTCAGATTCTCCTATTTTTTCTCAGGTAACAGCCAGCATCGTAAAGATGTCAGTTGGGAGAGTTTGAAACATATAACACAGTTGTGTGCTCGTGCCTCAAGGGGGTTCAAGACAAAATGTGGTGTTGTGTCATTCTTAAAGTAAATAGGTTCAAGGTCAGCTACTTGCAGTATATCATATTGTACATCAAGAAGTTAAAAGACATTCCATTAGAAGATGGGATCTCCAAACTTCTTTTCTTGTGAAATTGAAGGACTGTTTTTGTAATGGTGTACATTAATGCCCTTAAATATCTGATGCTCCTACATTTGAATATCATTTTTACCAAATGTTGTTTTCCTTCATTCTTTCCTGAAACAACATACTAAGCTGTGGTAACAAAAACAGGAAATTGGAGTCAAACATAGTTTTTTTAGAGGTTATCTCTGAATAAGTGAAAAAGTGAATTGTCCTACACTAAACACATGGTATTTAGGACAGAAAAGAAGGATGGGTAGCGCACCTTAGTAAGCTACAGGCTACGGAAGGATCTCAATTGGTATTTCTTATTTTGCTACGCTGACTTTCTCACCATTTTACTAGACCATAAGACACAGATAAGCACGCAGAGTTGGAAAATAACCCATAAAATAATACAATAACACAAGATTGAATTCTGCCTGAGTGGAGAAGATGCTGCTGCTGGCCACCTGGACAGTAAAGATACCCCCGGTAGTTTCTTCCTTCAATGCCATTGCCTTGTGGCAGCAAGAAAATCCTGGCTTGCAGGCACATTTTAGTGCTGATACTGTCAGCTTTACACACCTGCAAACTGTTTTAATGGAAATTTTATTTCCATTTCTGGGTAAAATATGACAAGTATAAAAAGACTTCTGTCATTTTGTATATGATAGGGTGGTTATTTATGGGACTGCAAGGCATAATTAGGCACCCACCAAATAAATGCTTCCCCTTGACATTATGAAAAAAATGCTTTATTTATAAATCCTGTCACAATGCCATAAAGTTCAACTGACAGTATCAGAAGGATTAACTATTAGGAGTAAGAAAAGTGAGAAGAGACCCCTTTGAGATGATCCACAATAATTCTCTATTTATACCAGTTGTTGCTGGTTTATTACACTTTAAATTAGATCCCATGCCATTTGGTACGTTCCACTGGGACAACAAAAGTAGATATGAAAGCCAAGTGATATATTGATACAGGCTTGATATTGCAAGAACCGGAGCAAGAACAACAACAAACTACAAAACACTCAGTGGGTGCAAATAGATGTACCTGTAGAGCATTTTGGCATACAGATTTAACAGCCTCAAAACGAAGTTTTGCAGTTCATCATTTTGGTCTGCTTTTTTGTCTTAAAATGTAACTTTGTTTGTGCAACTTTCAACTTTGTAAAGTCTAGTTCTATTATAATTGCTGATACATGTATTGCACAATGCTGAGTCTATCAGGTGACACAACCTTGATTTTATGGTCGCCCCAGATAAGATTTCCAGATAAGATTGTCCTATCAAAGACAAGACGTCAAGAATTTAAGAATGAAAAATTGAACAGAAAGAACATGGTTTATGAACTGTTTAATCTTTCCCCCCCAAAATAGCTTCAATTATTACTGACAAAACATTAAGGAAAATGCAACAAATAGATAAAGGATCTTATACTTGCTCTGAACTTCTCTTAAGAGGTAGCTTGTTATCAGAATGTAGCTGACAATATAGCTTAATGGACACTAAAACCCATGTTAAGACCCTGCTTAGGCCACAGGACAGTGCTGGATAGAGGGAGCTAGTTTGACCAGCTGCAAAGCATCCCACATCCATCCCTGGATAAGGGATCAGAAAGCCTCTGACTAACTTAAAGGTGCACGTTGCCAGCTTGCCAGCATGTTTTTTTTTATTTTACCATCATTGGAGAGGAATGGATCTTTATTTTCTACATCATCTTATGATTAAAATCAAAAACTAATGAGCACACAGATGCCATCCATAAATCCATGTTAAGAAATCTCAAGATGTACAACATGCATGTCATTTCAAAAGTGAGGTGACTTATGTCTTCAATGGCTGTTTGACACATTACACACCCTCTGTATATATAACTTTTTATGTTGTAAGTGTAATCTATGACTTGCTTTTGAACTTGGAATGCAATTTCTATCTATCTTCTTGGTTCCGAATATTAAGCACCCTTCAAACCATCGTATTGTGTTATTTACCAGATTTATACTTGAAAGTGAGTACTTAGCTGCTGATCTGGTTGCTGGGCATGCTACTTCTATTTTCAGGAAGTATGGTATGTTCTTTGAAGCTGAAGGATCAATGGCTTACAATATTCCTTTTCTTGTACTTTACCCCCACCAGTTACATACATAAGCAGGCCTTTGAACCTCCAACTTTTGAGCCCCCTACTGTGTGGTCCAGAGGCGGGATTACTTGTCACTAAATCGCCACTATGATGACATGCTTTTCACCATTTGGGAGTGATGTGGTGTGCCGTCGTGTTGAAAAATGCTTTCTAATTTCCACGGGTAACAAAACTGTCACCAAAGAGAGCTGGTTTATGACACACATCTGCAAATTTATGTAAAGGATTTATTTTATTTGTGCCATTTGTTAGTAACATCAGTTGGGTGACATAAATACATGATTTGTGGCTTGCAGCACCCATACTTGGGAGATATTTACAAACCCAGGCCAAGGTGTGCATCTAGTTTATGGCAGGAATATAAAACAAGGATTAGCATTTTGGTGGAAGCATTCAAGCTGTGTTAGTCATGGTTGTAAACAGAGAAGCTGTGCTGGTGCCGATACAGCCCCCTGTGTGCTACAAGGCACTTGTTAAAGCACCTCTCTTCGGTAGAGTCTGTACCTTCTATGTCAGTCAAGTGCAGTTACAGTAATCCTCACGATCTTGATCTGTAGCAGATTCAGTATCAGTATTAAATCAACTGGTATTACAGTCCTTCGGAGTAATACACCGGTTTACAGGCACATGATGTTGGCTGATGATATCAAACAACTTGATCAATGTGATTGTTGTGTGAGTGTTGTCACACCTTAAACCCTGCCTGTCTGACTCTCGTGGGTATTGTTCGAAAATCCTGAATTTCCAAAACTGTATGTTCATTGCACAAACAGACAAATAAACAAATTTTAAAAGTTAGCCTTCTTGGTAGAGACCAAGATGTAATTCTGGCTATGATATTTCAATGAATAAATGAATTGGATTACTACATGTAAGGGAGCTGTGAGCAAGTTGAAGGTGATCTGTTGTCACACAGCACAATAAAGTCTAGAGGTGTGGGTAGTATAATGTGGCAAATCTCTTCCAGTACCTTATTCATTCTGCCACTTTATCATGTATCCTACATGTATTAAAGTCTTCTCCTCAATGGATGATCAGTACACTTCATAAGGTGTCAAAGCTGTAAGAGGCAAAATCAAACATCCCCGCGGTTTGACATTTTCCAAAGGTGCAGAAATCTAATCCATCTTTATAAAGGTGCCAAAGAAAGCTGATTTAGTTGGTGTTGGGTTCAATAACAGCAGGACAGATGAAGCAGAGCCAAACTAGATTAATCTCCAGTGTGATTAATTTTCAACCAACCAGATCCTTTCTTTTTTGGAACTTGAGAGACAATTGAAAAGTATTGAAAATAGTTATTTAAAAAAACAAACTTGACTTGAATTTCACAAAAGTTAAGGAACAAGTTCCAATTTTAAAAATCATTCTATAATTAAATGCTCCAAATTGGTGAAAAAATCTGTTTATTGCTGTTTGCAATAAATCAGAAGAAACATATAATGGTAGAAACTGCTATTTTCAGTATGAAATACTATAAATTTCATGGTAGCCAAACTAGATTAATCTCCAGTGTGATTAATTTTCAACCAACCAGATCCTTTCTTTTTTGGAACTTGAGAGACAATTGAAAAGTATTGAAAATAGTTATTTAAAAAAACAAACTTGACTTGAATTTCACAAAAGTTAAGGAACAAGTTCCAATTTTAAAAATCATTCTATAATTAAATGCTCCAAATTGGTGAAAAAATCTGTTTATTGCTGTTTGCAATAAATCAGAAGAAACATATAATGGTAGAAACTGCTATTTTCAGTATGAAATACTATAAATTTCATGGTTAACGAGTGTGGTGACTTGTGGAATGTTTCTCTACACGTTGGTTGTGAACAAAGCTTGTTACAAGTTGCGTTTAATTAAAATCTCCAACATTAATCACTTGAGTGAAGATTAACACATCGTTTGAGCTCATTGTCTTCTGTGTCTAATTAATTCCACTTGATTTATGTGAATTCTATGGCACAGCTGTTCATAGATGAAGAAGTTGATCACAAGTAGCATTTGTTGTTCTTGTTATTTATTTGATATTTAGATTTTATATGCTGCTCAGAAATCTTTTTTGATTGTGAGTCTGCCAGGGTGGTACATTTGCATCTTAAGATAGATTTATGATATGCACTACATAGGGTTTATTGATTCACACACCAATGCGGTAATACCCATTAAAAAGAGTGCCAGAAAAGGGCTTTTTGCCTTAATTTCAGCAAACAAAATGTGATATTTCCCAATTCAAACAGAGCAGATTTAATTTAATATTGTGGGCGAATATATGATAACTTACAAAAGAAAAAGTACAAATGTACCTCCTTTTTAATGACAATGTACAAATGGAACAGGTCAAAATTAATGTTCGGAATGAATGATGTACAACTTGAAAGAAAGATGAGCAACCATTCGTGAATTCTACATATTTGTGAAGCATGATGAACTTCCAAAATGTGGATAGAATTATTGTTTCCTTTGATATATCACAAATTGCTATCATTGTAATAAGTATTTAAGAGCGAGTGAGTCATACTTGCATGATCAACAGCTTTAAGATGACTCTGCTTCACTTTCTGCCATTCTTAACATACATAGCGTCAGGTGCTTGGAGGAGATAATACAGCAAATCCAGTCTGAAATCTTTGATTCATCACTAAACCATGGAAAGGAACCCATTTATGGGAAGGACTCATAAGAAGTAGACTGAAAATTTATTGATAGACACATCATCATCATCATAAAACTGTTCATAATGTTTTATCGATAATTGGTGTAATTGAAGTGAGTTTATGATGTAGCTGACAGTGCAATGTGTGGTGCAGAGAAGATAGCGGGATTAGCGCTGATTGCTTGGTGGGGGAATCTTTATCGACAACTTAGGTGAGGTTGTTTTGTGAAGAAAGTTCTCTCCCCCATCCATCAAGACCAGTGGGATGACAGGTAGTGCTCTAAACTTCACTCAAGTCCATTCGGGTGATGTAGGCTTAAAGGGTGAAATACATCTGATCTTGGCTCGTAGCCAAATAATAAGATAAAACTTGACTGAAGCTAAACTGGCTAAACAAGGGCACAACCCAAAAAGAAACAAAGATTATCACAGAAGAACTGTTTTGGAAAGACAATGAAAATTATGGCAACGATGTATGATCATTTTACTACTGTCTTGCCCCCAATTTCATTTTATGAGCCTGAATGTGATTGACAAAAGGCTTTCATAATCCTGGACAAAATAGAAGATACCTGCCTGCCTGTCTAAGTGCTCAGGCTGCTATATTGGTCAGCACATTTTTCTATGAAAACAAAGTACATACTTGTGTCAACTTGCTAATGCAGATCTATGTACATTTTCCTCACAAGCCCACAGGAATCTACCTGGGGTGAATGAAAGCTAACATTTCAGACACACCTTGGTGTTTTTATCACTACCTCATTGAATTAGTTTTAGGTTTGCAGAAAAACAACTTAGTTTTATGCCACAAAACATGATATGGTTTTGTTTCTGCTTCATCACGGATGCATTAAGATTCTGGCAATTTGTTGAAAGAAGTAGGTCATAACAGAAAGGATGAAAAAAAAACTATTAATCTTGTACAGTTATCTTTCTCTGACTGCATAGATGCATCTGCCATTGCATCCCCTGGTGACATATTTTATTCATATGACAGAAGCACTGACAGCATATAAGAGGAGAGCACAATACGGGTATGATTGCCAATCATAGCAAAGGCATTTGTCATGACCCCAGGGGATCTTGTCATGGATATGTGGTATAGACCACCAAGATATCAAAAATTCATTTTTTTTCACTGTATCATGAAAGACACATGGCATTAAACTAAACATAGTGTTTGTTATAGGACAATAATACTTCTGTACTTGAGCCACCTTAATCTTATCTCTCTTTCTTTCTCTCCCTTTCTTTTCTTCTCTCTTTCGAATTCCTTCCTTCTCTCTTTCCTTCTTTCCTCCTTTTCTCTTTCCTTACTTTTCTCCTTCATTCATTCATTCATTTCTTCATTTATTCCTTTCTGCCTTTTTTACTTTCTTTTTTTTTGTTACTGATGCATTAATTTGAACATCAGGAAAATATACCCAGGAACACAAGGGAAAAGGGAAGGTAATCTAGGGTTTGTCCGGGACCTTCCCCCAACCATGGTTGGGAGTGTTTCGGGAGCTAGGTTGGCTGTGTTTGGCTGCTTGCTTACTTGCTTATGTCGAGACCTTCCAGTCACGAGTCGAGATGAGAGCCCAAGTCTTTCGGTCCTTCATCGCCTGGAGCATACTATCCACTTCAAGTCCAGTGTCTTTCTTAAGTGTGTCTATAAAGGTTGCTGCAGGTCTTCCTGGTCTCCTCGTTTCGTTCCCATGCTTGGGAATCCAGAGTACCAGGTCAGCTACTTCTTCCTTGCTCCTGATGAGGCAGTGTTTGTCGAACTTCAACCAAACGGTGTTTGGCTGGGCCAGCCAAATGTTTTGAAATGTATTTAGCTGTGGATGGGAGGTCTGGAATGGGTTGGCTGGTGGTTAGCTGGTGGTTGGGGGTAAGTCAGCAGTGGTCGGGGGTGTGTTTGGGAGTCAAATTTGAGTAAGTATAAAATAATTCTGCTTCAGTGTACAAAAGAATAATGCCTGACTTCATTAGATCAGATATACTGGGATTAGGAGTAACACATTGTTTGGTGTGCCTGCAAGGCTGGTACATGTGTTTTAATGACGGGAGATTACCCTAATAGATTTTTTCAAAATAAAAATATAACAGACAAACATTCTGTTTGATAAGACAGGCCAAAGCTGTTTCACGTCATTTGTCACATGACCAGTTCAATAGGATCTGAAATAACCAGTCAGCATCAGACCCTACCTGAGAATGGCATTTATTTAGTTGTTGCTGCCAGGAATATAAGTACTCAATCCTTTAAAAGCAGAGTTTGATTTTCCCCCTTCAACTCTAAGCCTGGAGTCTTTCCAGCGTTACAGAATTGCTCAGAAATCTTGATTGCCCCCAGCAGCAGGAGCCCTGCTTTCGTGAAGTAACGAAGTTTGTCTAGCTTCAAGCTTGTGATATGTCATTCCTTCATGCTATAAGCCACACCATGCCAAAACCAGGAGTAGCTTCGTTTTGGAAAAGGCTGGCATAAGACTCTTAAGAGGAAGGAATAGCAGGGCTGTAACTTCAATGGCCACCCCCAGAGCACTGAAGTGTTAGATACAGTTGTATTTGAGCATTCCACTTGATTTATTTTCACCCTTGCTATTTATCAATACTTATGCTTTAACTTAAGACCATTGCTACATGTAGACTCTTTAACTATGAATGATTTAATGATACTGGTTATGAAAGAGGAGTTGGTGACTGGTGTTTAAAGAAAAACTTCAACAAACGAAAGAAAAAAATATTAACAAGACGTTGCCATGGCGACAGTGGTCTCTGTTAATGTTTTCGTTTTTAGCCCACATGCAAATAAGGAGCTCACTTGCATAAATCATATCAGTTGATCACCTTTACCCAAATAACACAATTTGTCCAATGTATGAAAGTCTTGTCTTTACAAAAAAGGATATTGTACCATTCCCTCAAAAATTATGTAAATGAGGCCCTCATATGCAAATTTTATGTCTAATAATGGCCACATTTACTTAACTTCCAAATGTTGCAGGAATGAAATACCCATCATTAACCACAGTGACTGGATTTATAGCATTTTGTCAGTAATTATGCAAATTAGGTATTAATTTTCATAATTGATATCTATAGATATTCATTTCTTTCTCAGTTACATATGTCATGTGTTTGAGAGTCCTATGGAGTTCTATCACAGAGACCTACCCACCTACCAAATATGAAGACAATCCATCCAGGTATTCTTGAGTTATCTTTCCGTGGACTTTCACATTCTTCTAGAATTCTTGCAAACTGCACACAATATATATACCATTAGGCTTGGCCCTGAGGCGTCGCCAAAAACACCAGGTTCTATATCTTTTTTCCCCTTTAGAACAGGTAAGATATTGCCATGAGTGGATCTAGGAAGCATCTAATGACTTTAGAGTGGGCTAACCATGAAGAGGATGGGTCAGCTGACTGATGAGGCGTGTTGTGGAGCTGTTCCACTTGGGACAGGTACCAATATTCATGCCATAAATCATAGCAAGAAAGATTATCAGCACTGTTATATGTATGACAGCATCCACCGTGCATGTCCTTAACATTTTTTTTGTGAGAACATCAACAGATCATCTCTATTTATTTCTCCCATTTCTAACAGAAAGATATCAAGCCATGAAAATTTTCTGCAAATGGCATTTTAATCATAATTTCTTATTTCATAGTCAACCAACTTACAAATACTTGTAAATGATTTGGTATAATTTTACCATTACTGTGTATTTTATATATATTATATGTATCTGTAGTCACATTTCTATGATTTGTATGTGCTTTTTAATGTTATGATATGGGCCATGTGCCTGAAATAAACAATAAATAAAAAGGAATCATGCTTGCAAATTGTTTTGTTCATTTTATTTTCATATATGCACACAGAGACAGACATATATAAAGATCTATGGGGGGAAAGTGCTACCACATATATTTCCTCCTTGCTTAATTCTATCACCCTTTCACAAGCTTAATTTCAATTGGTTAGAAATACAGTTAATCATTATAGAGACAAATTGTTAACAGCCTGCAATCTTTGAAGAATGTTTGGAATAATTACAGATGTGCTTGTACTGTGCATATAGGTAAGCATCTTTTGGATGAAAATCTTTCAACACTAATGGATATTCTGCTTTGAGCAACTAAATATCTGATTTGTTTGCATGTTAAAGTATTAATAGATCACTTTTGTAAACTGTTGATATTCGAAAAGAAACACGATGGAACATTCCCATCATCTTACAAGAGGAGCCTTTGATAAGTGAATTCTTTTTGATTCAGTGTATCCCTTTTAACATGGAAAGTACTATTTGCTGTCATCACATCTTGTCATATATGTTAAAACATGCCTCTGTTTTTCTTTAGTTTACATATAATGACATTTTACCTTATTTGTCTATTACTCAGGAATTGTTGATCTACATGTGTGTTTTTTTCAGTATGATTTGGAAATATCCTCTTGGGGACCCCCAGGATGTCTTTAGTTTGGAACTTAAATGCATGGACTAATGAGCATCTTCTTTTCCCCACTCTTGAAAATTTACTGCTGCACTCAAAGCATGGCAAGATTTATAGTGAGATAGTTTTGCTTATTAGTCTACCATTAATCTTGTGTTCATCCACAAAATGGAATATGGAAAGTATTTATCAATCTGACATGACAATCCGCCCTGAAGAAAATGGCATCAGTCTGAGAGGGTATTCTTTTGCAACGTCTTCATACAAATCTTCTTAAAATCTGCTTCAAAAAAGCATGTAACTGTTATTTATTACTTCTCTCCTCTGCCAATGAAAAAGATGGTTAGATTGGAGATAACGGGGTTTTGGGACCCTGATATATACAGACTAGTCCTACCCTTTGGATATGTTACCTTTTCGGAAAGGATTGTTCTATCAAGGAAATGTAAGTTTGCTCCAAAATTTGATCAAGACATGTATGAAAAGTATTTACAAACTTTTAAGGCAAAGGATCCATGGAATGTATTTATTCACCAATCCTTTCCCCCATTTTACATCATATGTTTTGTTACACAGTCGTTTCTCTGTTTCTGTCTCAGTCAGTACAAAATTTATTTCATTGATGTTGGGTGCCACAAATATGGGTGAAAAAACAACAACAGAAAATTGAAGCTTGTTTTGCAATTGGATATTCTTCTAGATGTAACAGTTATGTTCATTTTATTAAAAAAGTTAACGCTTAGTTAAAAGGAGTCACTATGATGTAATTTATTGTACTTGTGAAATGAAACAAAAAGACAGGCAGGTTGCCTTGGTCAAGATGGTGTTTCAACAAGCATGTGCTGGAAATGTCACCATTCCTGAGCCAATTGCACTTGACAAAATGGAAATGCTGCTCACTGTGGTGTTTATGCTCTTTAAATGTGAAACCAGCTTAATTGATTAGGGGGAGCTTGCATGGGCAGTTTTGATGTGCCATCCGTAACCAAACCTGATCCTCCTCAGCATCAAAAAGCTACAGTTAGATTTGATTGGATGTTTTTGGACTGTCTTTCATAAAGGTTTTACATTCTGAAGAAGAAAGCTTTATGACTAGAAGAAATTGAGTAAATTTTGTTCTCTTGAAGGAATGGAATCTACTGCAATTCTACAATTGTCTTAATATTTGTCTGCGAAAATGTCAGAAAACTTATTTTAGCCAGAGGAGTCAATGACATTTCACAATTTAACTAATTCAAAAGTAAAATCTAAGTGAGTAGCCAATGCAGTCACGTCGTGTTTAAAAGCCATGCAGCATACCGTGCATCAGTGGTAAACTTTTATTCCTGTTCATTTCAGGTACCGGAGTCTACAGGTTATTTGCAAAACAGCTCTCCATGGCTAAAAAAATGCCAGCATTTATACATATGATCTTTAAAAAGGCGTGGTAGCTAATCTGCATCAATGTTCCAGTCCAATGCTGACACCACAAGTCCTGTAAATATCAAATGTCAGTCTCAGCAGGAGACATCTTGTGGAAAGCGTGATGGCTGCATGGATGGATCCCTCATCCCTGTGACATCCCACACACCATATCAATGTCACCCTATTGTCCAGCAGTGAAGCTCGAAGAGAAGCTGATAGGAAAGGAATGGAAAAAGAAAAGAGGGATTGAAGGATGAAAGCAACACACCTCAAGCAAGCTACCAAGTCCCCCATGAAGGACTGTAATGCTGAACCCGTACTGTAGTGTGTATATCACTGGGCAGAGGCATGAGAAAGAACATGCAAAAATAAAATAACATCAACATTACCAGACAACCAGTAGCGACAGAGTTCAAGATGCTGTCAGAAAAAAAAAGAGAAAGACAACTTCCTTTCAATTTTCCGCGCTACATGTAGTTTGCCCCATCTAAACATCCAAGCCTTCGAATAGTGCTGTCATGTTTTTGTATACTTTGACAAGTGTCTAAGGCTGCTGAGAGAGCTGCATGGCCCTTAGAACTAACCTCATTACCTGCTGCCAGGTTCTTCAAGGCTTCTTGTCAAAAGCAGATGTCTTCCTATCCGACCCTTTTAGAAGGAATGAAACATGAATGGCTGAATGGACTGAATAGACGTATCTTTTAGATGAAGCATAAGTTTGTCTCTTTGATACATTTCAAGGCTCAAAGAAATTATCAATGTGGTTTCAAAGATGATAAGCTAGAGTACAAAATGAAAGGACTTATTAAATGAAAAACAGAAAAGAAAAACATGATGTCCATATGGGTTGGACATATTTTTTGTACCTAGAGAAGAATTGGATTGGATTCTGACTGAAACTCAAAGTCAGATTACGCAGATGAATACCTACATTTAGTAAAAGGAAAATCATTATGATAAAAATAAATGCAAGATGGCATTGATGATGATCACCGTACAAGTGTCAATATTGTAGAGTAGAGTAGAGTCGAGTAGATCTATTGTAGATCTATTGTAGATCTATTGTAGATGAATATGCTCATGATGTGTGTCAGGATGCCACCCTCCAGTGGCTATCAGTATGTTTGAGCCAAAACTACTCTATGATAACAGCATTCAATTACTCTGCAAAAAGGGTTGGCAAAATATTTGAACCAGGTAAAAACTTGCAGTGGCCTAATGATCCCATGGTAGGTCATAAGGTGAGCGCTTAAGTCCACTGGTTAATGATGTAACTTCTAAAGCATCCACGGTGGGGAGTATCCCTCTTCACCAGAGTGGAAAGTATGGAGACGTAGAGAAATGGTGGAATTGATTGGAGCTGAGACTCCTGACGAATAGCAGGGGTGAGCACAACATTGGATTACATTCAAATCTGATGATCAAGCAGTGCTGGGAGAGCTCGGTAGATGCACTTGAATAAACAACGACAAACCTGAATGCTTCAGTGGGTTCCGCTCATCACAGCCTTTACTTCAGCACCGTGGACAGGTAGAAGGGCTTGTGTGTGTGTGCCAATAATCCTGGAAAATCGAGGGGAAAAGGCAGGTAATCAGCAGGAAATGGAATGACTTACCTTTCTGAGGTAAGTCTATTTGTGTGGGGGTTGCCTTATTTCTGGTGGTTTTTCAGAATAAAGCAGGAAATCATACATCCACTGTGTATTTCAAGTCTCACTTTATTCAATGTGGAGTTTGATCATTTCATCTCTGATCTTTTGAAATATGAATAACTTGAAAAGTGTTCTCTATCAGTAATGACTTCAGATCATTTCACACTTTTATGAATTCATAGTGATGAACATAACTGGCCGGTCTCATACAATTTGATGCTTTACCAGCAAGTAATTCTATGGGGGCACACCAGCAAACTAAAAACACTGAGCTACCTACTATACCACAACGTCTAAAAGATATCTATATAAGGAACATATAGCTGTCTTTTTGTCCCCGCCAGGCACTGAAAAGTGCCGACCCACCCATTAAAGCCTTGTCTTTGTCATCATAATGTACTGCCCTACAAGCTCTGCTGGCATTTATTGGGCCGGCATCAGTATCATTCCAACCTCTTACCTGTTTGATTCACAAAACATTTGTTAACTTTATTAAACGTCTATCTCTGCCGCACTAACTTGGCATGGGCCATGCAGGGACGTGATGTCATTTCAATTTTGGCACGGCTTCTAATGACTCGTCCCCATCTTACCCTTGAGGTTGCATGTTTCCAGCTGCAGTCAAGTTAGATTCTGAGCCTTTTTGATCAAAGGTGTCATTGAGAGATGGTGGCACTGCCAAGTGAGAATTGAGTGTGTGATTCAGCAGTCTAAAGGCCACAAAGTCCCATAATGGTATCGAGCACTACTGTTAGCATGTTTTATGAGCTGTTCTGTGCCCCAAGATTGTACACAAATCTTGCATTGTGTCACATGTCGGTAGGCATGACCAGAAAAGTGACCGACAATATAAAGTCAGACAGAATTGCCTGGAGAGAGGGAAACGTTTTGTCCCCCTGCCATAAATTGGAGTCAATGACCTAAATCATGAACAAAGGCTGCCAAATTTAATCCCATCTCCTTAGGTGAAAATGTTGGGGAAAAGTTATGCTGTCTTTTGTCTGCCCTGTCGATACCTGTAATGGCAAATGTTAAGTTGTCAAATCCACAATACTTACTAGTACTTTTAAAAAGACATACTGCATGGGCAATTGGCATATTATTGAACAAGCTGTCAGAGATGAAGTAAATCTGAAAGTGGACAACTTCATTCCAGGCTCTTAAGTCACTGATGTAGTCATAAAGAAAACCATGAAAGCCACCTACATCAAGCCAAAATGACCGGAGACAAAAGTTTTGCTCAGAAATGTATAAAGCATCACGTTGCATTGTTTAGCATGAAAGTTCATTACATCAGCAGATCAAGCCATGCAGACAAAGCATGTTGAACTTCATAGTCTTGATTTAGGCATTGTACATTTTTCTTCTGAAGATTACAGGCAACATGCAAACCATCTTTACTGCAATCTGTAAGCAGTAGTCCTGGTGACAAACAATCAGACAAACCTGTAACAAACATTGCCGTCTCTTTGGAGATGATGAATTTTGAATCCTTATTTGTAGAATGATACTTTTTTTCTGTTTTAACTAAGAAAGTCTTCATATTGGGTGACATTTAAAGAGGCACCTAGACTGTTTGAAAAGGAATTGTCATGCTTCAGCTGAAAGCAGACTTACAAAAGAATTGGAGATGTCAGCCTATTG
Organism: Branchiostoma lanceolatum; assembly: GCA_035149815.1. NCBI lineage: Eukaryota > Metazoa > Chordata > Leptocardii > Amphioxiformes > Branchiostomatidae > Branchiostoma > Branchiostoma lanceolatum. The sequence continues at coordinate 23,593,291 of CM068868.1, forward strand.
GTTTTAATGAATCGATGTAGAGACCTTTATATGGCCTTGCTGTTGCTGCTGTGACTAATCCTCAGAAAGGTTAGGTTTGTCAAATCAATGCCTTTGTCAGCAGCAACAACCTGCATTTCCACACTTCTGGGCTATTCCATTTCAAAAGGTCTTGGAGGCAATCAATTTTTTTCTGAAATAATAGTGGGGAGGATTCAGCAACATTTTCTCTCATAGAGTGATCATCAGTTAATGAAAGTGATAAGGCAGATGAAAGTATCTTGATGAATACCCTCTAAACAGCGATGGTACAGAAATTGCAAACCCCCTCCTGAAAGTTCTTCTGTCCTGGAAATATTGCTCCTCCTCTTTTAACACATCACTCTTTATCGTGTTGAATCGGGACCTGATGTTGACTTCATGTTTTACAGCAAAGTTGAACAGCTCAATTTTTATCAAGCCAAGTCAATGAGATGTAACAGTTGGATGACAAGATAACAGGAGTTTTCACTGTCTGTCTGAATGCTGTTCCTAGCATGACAGTATGTAGGAGTTACTGACATAAGTTTGCCATGGTGTTTTGTGCAAGCTGAAACCAAATAACTGAAGTGGCCCAGCCTGCACTATGTCTATGTTTTCAGTTCCCGGCACCTTCATCTGTTTCCTTCCACGTGGTCTTTTCTTTTACTATCCTGTGATTGCCTTGACAAGTTAAACTGCCAAATGCCAATGTTAATACTCACCATCAGATACGCCAACTCCCATGGAACTTTCCTCTATAACTGTCTTAGCCCTCAGGCTACGATCTGTCAGAATCATTATGGCAGCCCTGAAGAATGCATGCCCTCCTTTGTCAACAGGTGTCAGGGTCTGCTCTTGAAAAAAGAGCCGTGAAAAAGTTCCTCAAAGGCAACGTGTCATCGAATTTACCACCACAGATGCAGTGCAAGATTCTTGGGAATTTGTGTCATATTCTGCTGTGGTTTTATAAATGTAAGATGGTATCTCAGCATATTGATAATGTTGTCGAAGGCACTGTAAAATGCAGGAACATTTGTAATACCAACCCTAACATATACATAATGCTGAAATCAGTTTATGACTCAGTAAGCATCATCCAAAGAAGACACTGGGTACATTATCCTCACACCAGTGTGAACCAGTCCATGTAATTCCAATTGATACATTATAGGGCGACACTGATTTGGTTAGCTGTTTCTGGTAACTTTTCAGGGAAAAGAGTAATAGAGCAAAAGAAAAAAAAAAGAATGAAAAGGCTCTACAGAATTTTTTTTTTTCAAAATTTTTAAAAGGAGTAGGTGCTTTTGCAAATTTCAACTTTCACAGTCTGCCATCTCTTTAAGTAGTATTTACTTTCTTTTCTTGCTGTTGTCAAAAAAGGAGTTGACTTTCTCAACATTTTCATTTCTCAACAATTCAAGAAACAGGCACACCGCATCCACTTTTTAACCAAATATGCATCCCATTTGACACATCGGTGAGGCATTCACATTTTCACTCTGGCATCTTTCCATTCTCCTGCCCAAGAGCCATGTCTTTTAACTAGTTTAGCCCACGGTTCTTCAGTATGCCATGTATGACGCTTTCCTGACTTGTATGCCCTTGCAGGGATTGGGACTGTTGACTCAGTATTGCTGAGGATTTTCAATTGAGCTGGAGCATTCATTCCTTATCACTGTATAATGCAGCATTGATGATGGGTTGATGCTGATGATCATGGCCCTAATGCCGATCCCCGCTCCGTGAATGGTGGCTCATGGATCATTCTGTGCCAGGGGAACTGTCCAAGCATTTCTGCCTGGTGCCTATCTGTCTTGTCTTCCTCATCTTCTATAGGAATCTGACATGTGTGTCTTTGATGTGTAGGGAGGAGGGTCCCCAGGGAGTCACACTGTGGACATCCTTCCTTAGCGAAATGCGTGCAGACAAACGGCGCATCTTTCTTTTCTTGCTCTGGTTAATCCATGCCATTAATATTTCTACGCTTTGCTGCAAATCGAAGGACAGTAAATCCATCAATGGCTTTGGAGAAGCTGTGCTCATTGATGACATGTGCTTTATATATATGAATAGTGCTCCAATAAGAAAACACTTTAACAGATGGAAACCATTATGGCCCATCAGCATGGATTACTGCATCACTGTCAGTAGTTTTTATGTAACCCTAATGTTATACGACTACATTGAAAGGTAGATGGTAATACTCAGCAGAACATGTTTTACCGGATCTGCTTGTTTGTGAACAGGATAAGTTATGAAGTTTTAATGTATTTTCATGATTTATTCTGTGTTTGGGTAGATCTGGGCTGAAAAGAGTGATTTGATTTAGGAAACATTTTTCTAAATAAGATTTGACCCAGGAATGTCTTGGAAGATTTTTATCCCAGGTCCTGTATGGTATAAAGTGTTGCGCTCAGTGATTAGAGGATGGAAGGAGCTGGGTACAGTCCTGGAGCACAGGTGCAATGAAGCAAGGGTGGGTGGGCCAGTCCAATGAATGTACTTGTTTCTCAGACTTTTAAGTAAAATAACAATTCAAGATGAAGACTTGTGAGAGCTTATAGTGTCAAGATACTGTTGGTGGCTGTGAAATCTGTAATGCTAAGATGCTAGACGTTTTCCTGAAGTTAATTGGCAAAGTTTTCAGCTCTTTTTGAGTGCTTTTCCGGCTATTACTTAATTCATTAAACTACAATGGTTCCTAATTCCATCATACTTCATAGATGTGATATAATTCCAAACATGTTTTCAGCACAATTTGATAAGTGACTGTTTGTATGGCCAGAATCACATTGAATGTTTCTCACATTTGGCCTGTCAATATTCATGTATATTTGACTTTTGACGAGCTTTTTTATGACAGAATTGATGCATTTTATCTGCATGCCTCCTGTAACAAATATGCACAGGATCTGATGTTTTTTGTAATTAAATTTGATGGCACAAAGCATGTGAATGAGCATGGGCAGGACTTATTCAGTTCTTTGCTTCATAAAACTGGGAATGTGTGAAGTTTATTTTCTAAGTCGTCTTTTGAATTTTCAACAAATGTCAAAGCCTTTGGTTCTCTCAGATCTTTGGTAATTATATGTTGGGCAATTATTAAATGTTTTTCAGATTTACAAAGTCCAACACGTAGCGAAGGGTCAGGACTTGGTGAGGGTCTGAGACCACACTCCGGGTAAGACATACAGGTACTGTGTTGTAGTCTAGAGATTCTGAATAAACTTGATCTCACACCATACTCTTGTCTGTCTTGACTAAGTCACAGCACCGTTCATTCAACATATATTCAAGTAGAACGTTTCTATTAGGCCTAAGGAAAATATGCTGTGTTTTACATAAGAACTTTCTATTTTGGATTCTCATCACTCACAAAAATTTCATCTTTATGTTATGTCCCTTGCTAGCGGTCGACCGAATAAAGGCTCGGCTCGGCATATTTTTCCTAGGGTCGATCAGATAATTGAAAACACAATTGTTCCTAGGCTTCAGGAATTGCAGTTTTCACTGTATGCAAGAATAAGTAGAGAAATGATTCAGTCCACTATGACTGAAACCATTAGCTCAAGGAGAGAGAGAGAGCTGTTCATCTCCCAAATGCTCACCACCTTCATGAACTCAAATTACAAGATACTTGCAACAATAATAAATGCTCATAAGATGACAATCATATGATATTAAGAAAGAGTTAGTAAATAAAGCAAAACGGTATTGTAATACTGTGTGTCAAAAATCACAAGATGACACCTTGTGAAACATAGTTATCTGTTCACAGTGAATGAGTGATGTAGATATTGAGTTTGAAAGCAGAGCAAGGAAATTAGTATGATGTTCTCTATGTGCATGTTGTCATTGACATTGTGTTGCACTTACCATTGATGAAATTCTCTGGTAATCATATTCATGTCTATTATGCACAAAAATCCATGAAAACTACTCCAGAAATCATCAATAAAGTAGTTTTTTTTACTATCATTTCATTTGAAAATACGATAGATCTATCTTTTGATAATTTTCAAGATATGTTGTTACAACAAGGAATGTGTTTTCTAGCTTTCATTTTCTAGAAAAAAAAGGACATGATTCATAGAAAGGTCACATAATTTCAAAGCAACACGCACTGTTGTTGTACCAACGTTATATCAACTGTACGTAGAACTTCATAATCTGTATCGTATCACCTGTCCCTTTCTCAGCTAGTACAGGTGAATATATAGTGTAACTTTTGAATTGAAAGACCAAGGACCAAACAATGGCATTGACAAGGCACAAATCAAGGCATCAGTTTTGGTGCTTAGGGAGAGAAGTTATGATCACTTTTACAAGCTCTTCAATTGGAAAGCAAGGCATTAGAGACATTTCAGCCTCACATAAAATTTATGTGTGCTGATTTGCATGCTACAGAACTATGAATAATTATACCAGGGAGATATATTTCCTTGAAAGCTGTCTCCATGGGTAGTCCTTACAGCTGTGACTGAATAAACTCCTACCTGTCCTTGGTGCTGATTGGCCCTGTATTTCACTTTTTGTTGCTCCAGTTATCTTTTTGGTTATTGGCAGCTTCAGATTCTGTCCTTGGTTCTTTCTTTGCCACTCTGACTTGGTTATATGGATGACATCCGCACGTCCATCAATTTTTGTCCCTCCCCAAAACAAGTTTGCAACCATACTGTAAAGCGTACAATGAAACTGCAAAACTTACCCTTTCACAAAATGCATTTCGATGTATGAATTTTCCAGAGTCTTCCAAGAAAATGTGAAAGAACAAAGATATAGAATTCATTGTTTGTCTGGTATTGTTTGGTATACCATGTTCTGTAAGTTCAGTCATTTGTTAAACCTTCCCTGCCACATAATGAAGGCAATTTCTTTTGGGCCCAACTTTGTCTTTTCACACTCGCATCAGTTTTGCAGTTCCCAGATATCATCCATGTAGTCAAATCAGTCTGGCCTAATAGTATGGAAGAGATGTCTTGTCGGTTTCTTCCCTTTCATACATGTTACAAGAATATTAAAAAAAGAAAAGATCTGTGATTATCAGTAGATTCAAATTGTCAATAATCTTTTTCAAACCCTCGCTTAGAGACCTCCTCTGTGTATATTTGGCTACCACTAATGGGTGTGTATGTAAGCCAGTGTCTGTAGCCAAGAGTGAAACCACTGTTCTAATGCAGTATGCTTCAAACTGCCAGGTGGCACTGCTGAATGGTTGAGACCAACATTGATGGGGGACAAAGGAACATGAACACTCAAAGGATGATGATGTTTACTGAGGAAGCCAGCCCTCACAGAGGTTTTATGAGGTAGATTTAAACTACTTACAACTTACGTTTACAGGGCCATGATAGCCTTGCTGTGTGATGTGTATACTTTAAGGTGGTAATTCACTAGTTTACAGCTATCATGGCTATTCAGCAGTTGAATCAATGCGTGTGTGTTTGTATGTTTGCGTGGGGGAAGGGATGGTGTATTTATTTTTGTATGTTAATGTGTGTGGAGCAACAAGTCATATCTCATCCAATTAGGTATCTTATCTTGTCTGTCTCACTGCATGAAATCCTTTATCACAAAAGAACAGCAGATATCTTTATCCAAGCCCAAACCTTATTACTTTATGTGTTTTGGAGATAACACTAGTCTAATTATGTGTGACAACAAGGTGGTTATCATACTGTTTTCTTTCCAATTCAAATTAACTCTTCCAGCTGTGATAGCTTTATTTTCTGTGGTAATTTGTTCTCCATGCGCCATACTGTGAACCATACATTTGTATGAGAAAGTCAAATTACCTTATTTGGATCATTGCTTACATAATAGATTTCCTGCTTTCCTTTTTCATTCTTTGATATTCATGATTAGATTGGAAGATATAATAGGTGAAGGGGAAGAACTACAGAATGCCTTAATTGGGGATAAAGGTTTTCAGTTTTATATTAATATTATTTGTTTTGAAAAAGCAAATTGAAAATAAAATCTAGCTTGAAGGGAAATACAGGTTCTATTGATGTCTTTCCAACCAGAAGTTAGCCTCTGTTTCCCAATAGCTTGAGACAACAATTGGGAAAAGGCGTTAAAAAGTTCCAGAAAAAAAGTCCCCAAGCCTTTATGAGCACAAAACTGTTTATAGCCTCCCACGGAGCAGCGGCAACCATGACAGTCATACATCTTGCCATTCCTGTCATGGATTAAGGCCAGATGGTGAAGTCACCCGAGTGAAGGTCACAGTGACATTGGGATTAGATGCTTTCAGCACCATTAAGTGTGCCCTGCGTGATATCGTACATTATGTCAGCTTTTGCAGTTGCCAGGCTAAAGAAAGGGTTGAACTTGTGACTTGCACATCTTTGTGAGAAATGTTGACATCCTTAAATGTCACAAAGAGTCATAAGCAAATGTACTCTCTTCGGAGCTTTGGAACTGTTACTGCTGAAGGGCAGGAAGGGAAAGTGAACTGAGGTTTTGTACTAGATCTTCTGAAACAGGACCACTAAATAGTGGAAATGACAAGAGTGACGATGAGTACTTAAGGATGTCTGATGATTGTATCCTATGCAGGTGCGGCAAACAATGGAGGATTTGATTTTCAGACAGTTTTGAAACAGACAATAAGCTGAATGCTTTGTTAATTTTCCTTGATTCAGCAAACAGGAAAGTACTTAGGAAAAGCAATGAAACATGTACTGTGATGTCATGAAAGAGAGTTTTGAAAAGGGCTCCTTGTATTGAAAAAACTTATAGAGACCAAATGAAATAAGTTGGTAGAATTGCCAATTTAGACCAGAGCATGCTTTAAGTAGCCCCATGGGAAAATGAGTGTTAACATTGAATCTCCTGTAATGTTTTGCTGAAATTAAGCATCCTTCTGCTGACTTATAATGTAACCAATAAATATGGGGTAAATAGCCTGGCTTACTGCAACAAGGTTAACAGTGCCTATCCCTTATGCCATTCTATTGAAATCGTTGATAAAATCCTGAATAGCTGTCAACCTAAAATCCGACAATTAATGAAAACTGCTGGGTTTTTCCATCACCTGAGAACACTTAACACCACTAGGATCATTCCCCACATTTATTTCCTCCCACAGGATTACTTAAGAGATTAAGGAAATGGGAGTTTAAGTAGTGAAATTGAGGCAAAAATAAAGGTCAGACACATTTCCGTGTGAAAAATGTGGTTTGAAAGCTGTCATGTCATTGGAACATGTCCCTTGGTAGCTGTTACACTTCCTCCACAAGAGCCATAAAGGGATGAACACAAACTTTGTTTTGTCGGCTGTTCATGTATACAAAACACAGTGGGTTTCAGGTAATATTTGCAAATAGACTCTCAGTATTCTGTTTTCTTACCTCATTACATTTGTAATACTTGTAGGCAGACAACAATGTCATGAGGAAATTTTTTTAAATGATGTTAAATGTTGAAGAACAACTTTCAGTCCATCACGTTCCTTTTAAATCATATGGCTTGCAAAGTAAACCGATGGATATTCATTGAAAAATATCCCAGTTAACATTTACACCCTGCTCACCTCTAAAAGTTTTTGGAGCAGGCATGTTGTCCTCCTCCCTGGCAGCTCTGCCCCTGACCCCCATTTAGAATGGATTGGAGATGGTTTTTATGATGAGAACTTGACATAAAATGGTCCCCCTCTGTTCTGCCTGACAGACGACCGTGTTTGATTGACCTTGAGGATGCCTTGGGTTTGTGACCTGTTCCAGCTTAGTCCATTTGTGTTGCAGGTATGGTCTGGTTGGTGTGGTTAGGGTTGACAAGGATACAAAGCACTCACACCATACTGTCATCACGGCATATCATTCAGTAGGCATACAATTTTGAGGTTTTGAAAAGTTGTAAACAATGAATATTTATTGGGCATGTAACAACAATCTTTCCAACCTTTCTTGAGTTATGCTCTTTCAATTTGTTTTTTTACAAAAGGCCCCTGCAGTACCAACAAGTTGCTAGGGGGCTCAAACTTATGTCACTTCTTACTGTGCACACTCCAATTCGGTGACAGAAAATACGAAAACCGAAAGTTATGCTACAGTGCCATAATAAGGGTTCCCAAAATCTTGTCATTTTGAGGTCTCATCAAGACTACCCACATACCAAATAACAAGGCAATCCATCAAGGCCTTCTCAAGCTAGTGTGTGGACAGACACACACACACCACACACACACACACACACACACACACACACACAGAAACGCTACTGAAAACATAACGGTCTGGCAAAGATGATAATCAAAAAGTGCAATCATTTGGATACTTATCCACAATGAGAGGAAGACCATTACTGCACAATAGATTACATAAAGGCAGTCTTATGTATTGACTTTTCTAACAGAAAGGTCAATATGAAAAGGTAAGTGTTGGGCTCTTATCTATGAATTCCACTAGATTAGTGTCACCAAGGAACATGTTAAAGGGCTAATTAACAGGGAGGAATGAATATCCCCTAATTTGCTTAAGTTGGTTTCATCAAAACTCAGAGCGAACGTAATCCTGACTCTTAGGCACAAACCTGCTGTGCAAATTGGTTGTTACATGAATAATCATCAAGCTTTTCCAAAAGTTCTCTGTTTCTGTAAGTGTGGGCACCGACCTCAGCAACACGGCTGGCGAGACAAGAAGACTCAAACTGAGACAGGTCGCCAGCCTCACAGTTTGCTTTGTAGGCCTCCCATGATGTCCTGCATCTTCCAAATGCTGTAGAAAGAGGCGCCAGGGTTCTTTATCAAAAGCACATTTCAGGCTTGTTCATGCAGTAAACAGTGTTTGATCAAGACTGGCAATGCAGCTTCACACGGATATTGTCTCTAATGAAATGTTACTTTGGCCGCAGCCCTTGGAAATAGGCACAAAGTGGGGAAACCCTGAGACGACTACTCTGAACCGAAGGCAGCTAACTGGAGAGGCTCCTAGCTGTCTGGCTCCTGATCAAGTCTTATTCCACCAACTCTGTGTGAGTGAAACAAGGTCTTGGGCAGGAAGAGCTGTGGGCTGACCTATCTTTTACCAGCCATATATATACTGTTGGAGTATTGTTCATAGAAATCATAAACTTATCAGTGGTATGACAATATTACTGGTAGAAAGGATGACAATATGCTGTTGTAGCTTTCAAAGTTGATATGACATCATTCTAACTGTGTATTGATGAATGTATATGACAACATTAGGAGGCCAATTATAGAACTTGACCTTTGTTTTCCCGAGACATACCTACCCACCAAATATCATTAAGTTCCATCCACTACTTCTCCAGTCTACAAACAGACAGAAAAATGGCATTCAAAATATAACCCTCTTGGCAAAGGCAATAATTGGAAAGAAAAAGAGTCAATCATTACTTAAATCTATGGTCATTGGGGTGAAATATCGCGTTTGTGGTCAAACTAACTGAGCATACTTGAAAACTGGCTGCCCATAACTACACAATAGGAACACATAAGGATGATAGACATGCAATGGCTTGCATGGTTAATCACAGCCTGTTACAATGATAGGTAATTCTGCAAAAGGACCGTTGGACAAGATGGACTAGTAGCCTCTAGTAACAGTTGTACATTTGTACCTACAAATAGCAACACAAGCTTTGAGATGAAAGCAAGAAACATGCTGAAACAACTTTTATTTCAGGTCTGACTTCACTTGTCATTTTCTATCTGCTACTGTGGTGTGCCATATTATCAAGTCCGTGTATAAAACACTCGTGGCAGCCAATCACCAAAGATCAAGAGGTGGCATTGCCTCCTTCATACCGCTGATGTCCCTCTCTGCCCAAGTTAGTTGGCATCTGAATGGCATAGCTGGCAAACTGCCAAGTTGTAGAATGCACCAGTTCTGTACTTTGAGGAAGCCAAGTTCAAGCTGCTGTGGGATTTGACAGACTTTGGCCATGGGCACAGCCCTATGTTCTGACGTCACCATGTTCCGATGTCTCTATGTTCCAACACCCCTATGTTTGGGTCAGGGTAATGGTTAGGGTTTGGGGGTGTTGGGATGTCAGAACAAAGTGGTGTTGGAACATAGGGACGAGGGAACATAGGGGTGTCAGAATATAGGGGTGTCAATGGGGTGTAACTTTCTGACCATTTCGCTTCAGGGCTTCTCCCTTCTTTTTTTGTGTGTTGGTTTTCTAATCAGTGCATGGTGTCTAAAAAAAAGTATGTTTTTAGACAATTTACCAACAGCCTATATTGTGCATATTTGAGGTGCAAAAACTAGATAGTTTGTTAACTTTCTGGTACATACAGGGCACTTTTCTTTGTTGTTTCTGTGGCAAGATTTTCAAGGTGATAAGTTGACTGGAATTGAGATCCTGTGATCAAGAAATTTAATTGCTGACCACTGGCAGACCATACAACTGTCAGACCATACATGTACTGTGTGTTTTTACCAAAAATATGTATATACATTGTCATGAGTATAATGTCAGTGTTTGGCAAAGTGCCCTAGGCAATCATTGCAAAAAGATTTAAAAAAAAACAAAATGAAAGTTAATCTCTCATACTAGAGTGGAGCAACTTTAAGTTGATTTCACACAAGTTTCATTAACTTTTTTGACCTCTGCTACCCTCTGGACATGCTTACTTGGTGTGCCTGCACCCCCACCCCATTCCTCAGAGTGAGCCGTTCCAAAGGCACTGTACTGACAACTGCTCGACCCTCACACAGAGGTCAGCCGGCTCCTGCCTGTCTGTCTACAAATGAAACGGTTTCACGCCCACCAAAGCCCCCGCCATTTATCATGATCTATTACTCTTCCGTGTGGCTCTGCGGGTTGGTGAGATGTCTGAGCTAGTGGTGCCACAGAGCCTGCCACTGTCGCCTCCACTCCCATCTAGCTGATTCAAATCATCCCCGTGTACTTTTGTAGTCCACTGATAAAGGACCTCGGGTCTCCACATTGAATTAGGAGATGGGGCATTACCATGGCAAGGCTGGCAGGGGAAAAGATCGGAAGGTTTCTGCTGTGCTATCAGTGGAAGGCATCCTTTTCCATTGTCAATGTCAGCTACTTCTGAGATTGGAGAATAAATCTCTGACACTGGTGACTTAACAAAGACACCAGAACTGAAATCTTTAACAAATCTTTAAAAACTTCATAGTGATGAATTGAATGGTATGGATTTTAACATGGTATACTGCAAGTTTAAGAAAAACACATAAATGTTCAAAATTCAAAGTGACCAGTACAATATAAGCAAGAAGTCATTGTCTTTTGTTAAATAGAGCATCAAAAAGAATTAAGAAGACTTGTGAAATGCATGAAGGTCTAGGGATACAAACCAACTCCCAGACACTTTTGTAGAAATTAAGTTAAGAGCATGGTATGGAAAGTAACTGTTACCTAACTTTTCTTTACTCGGTTGCCGTTCTCGTATGCTGTTTATCACACTTTGCATTGGTTGTGTCAGTAGAGGGATGCTACATCTTGGAAAAATTGAACTCTTGTCACTTGAGTTGAGCTGCCTAACTCTAATGGCTGTTGCTGATTGGTCCCTTGTTTGTCTTGCATGCTCTGTCCTTGGTGCTGATTGGCTGTTGTGCAAATTTCAAAACTACAGCACCCTGGAGGATGTTGGGTTGAATCTGATTTTTTAAAGTTACTCCTCACAGTTTTTTCCAGTTGGCTCTTTGATATGATTGGCTGATCATCATTTAACTCTGTCCTTTGTGCGGATTGGCTGTTTCTGCAGATTATGTCTATTCTTTGAGCTTATAGACTGTACTTTACCTCTGTTTCTTTGCTTGGAATTAAACAGCTTCCTTTGCACTGTTTCTGTTATCCATAGTAAATTGTATGTCCTCACTGGACCTCTGTTGTGGATATGTCCCTGTATTTTAAGCAGACCCACAAGGAGCGGCCCTCATCAGACGTCTAGTGAGGTTTCCTCCCACACCAGCATTGAACCCTTGAGGGGGGGGATTTCTAAGAAGAACAGCTATGGTTTTATCAAGTCTAAGAGCTGCTGATGAATCTAACTTTTTTAGACTCAGAATAAAGAAGCTACTCTGTTGTCATGGACTGAAGGAAGACTCACATAGCATATGACGTCATCTACCTTACATGGAGGTGAATTGGAGGACAGACAGTCTAACCACAAGTGCCCCTCTCCAGAGCTGTCTCCAGTAAAGCCCAAACTATCGGTCCCTGGCTATAGGAGCAACAGGGGGTAACCTATGTCAACCACAGTGTTTGGGGATATACGCATCCATCACTGGGAGAATTGTCAGTTTGATGCCGATACCACAACAGTTGTTCATCTAATTATGAACAAGACATGTCAAAACAGAGTATTGACAATCAGTGACTGATGACTGATATAGATATTGGACAAATCGACATCTACTCCAGTCACACGACAGTCTGCTTCCTAGCCCAGGCCGCAGCTTTATACTAATCAACATAGACCAAGACTAAGCCAATATGGAAAAACATAAAACAATTTGAATCAAGATTTGGGTAACCCTCTTCAAACAGGCAATGCCAGAATATTATCAAAACTGAGAAGAGCATGGAATGTTGCATTGGGCACTAAAACTGCTTTACTGATGCAGGTGTAGTGGTCTGCGCTTCTGTTACTTGCCACATCTGGTTCAAATTACTTGGACCAGAAGGCCCGGGTTCAAGCCCCGGGTAGGACACCTCTGGTCAAGAGGCGCATTGAGGCATACCAAAAATGGTACATACTTCTGAAACAGTATGGAAATTGAACACACTCCCGTGGAAAGTGGACTAGTCCCCTGCTGCAGTGATTGCACCACAGTGTGGCCCAGGGTTATGAAACGGAGATGGGCACTGCCCTATACACCTTATGGTGTGGGAGGATTTTAACTTTAACTAACAGATAAGAGTCCTGCACGACAGTCTTCAAAGAGGGTACAATTGTACATTTCTAATCTTTTGGCAGCTTCCTATTTAAAAGAAAGAAAGACTGAGAACCGATAGACTGGATTGAGTTTGCCTAATCAGAAAGTGTGTGTGCCCCCCACCCCCACCTGTGTAGGGCTCTCACCAATACCCTCCCAGGTTGACTCCCTGACTCCTCAATTTGGTGCAGGCAGAAGACCAGAAAATCAGCTGAATCTATTTCTTTAAAAGGTCACTTTATTTTAGGCCTGGGTTAATTAAAAGACATTACATGCAGGCAGATGGGGCGCCTCCTGGGACATATCTGACTACTTTGGGAGAAGGTCGCTCTTTCCTAATTCTCAGAGCCCTTCCATACCTGCTGAAGGTCACTTGTAATTTTTTCCTCAAGAAAACTTTAGAAATAAGGCTCAAATGCACAGCATCATAGAAGAACTAACATTATGCAGCTAGGACGAACCAATAATTTTATTTGGTCAAGTTCTAAACTGAAATAAGGAGAGCAAAGGTTTGTAAGAGACTAACCAAATTGAAATTTTGAGGTTAAGGGGTTTGTATGACAATTTTAGGTCAACAGAGTGTAGATGTATTTTTTCAGATAAAGAACAGTTAGTTTTTATGTTGTAATCACATAATATTGTCAAGGGAGCAAAACAAAAATGGAGTGTGTTCAAACAGTTATTCATGCTATTCTCTTTATGATAATGATGGTATATCATGGGGTTCCATGTATATTTGCCCTGTTGTTTGCTCAATTACAATATTTTAAACCATGACAAGTGCCATGATCAAATTTGCATAGGTGACAAGGACTAAAACAGACTGGAGATTGGATATACATTTCCCTTCAGTCTGATAATGTACTCTGAAACGTCTAAATGTGAAAGGTAGTCAGGGGTCACACAACGCCAAATCACAAAGGGTCCAGAGCGCCGAGGGATACTACTGATGACATTGCTCACCTCACCTTTCATTCCCATCGAGGCAGTGTTATATCTAGAGAAAATGGGCTGTTTTATCACGAAGGGAACTTCATTTGTCTGACATTGCGGGCTGATCAGTAATCCGTTGGTGCCAGGATGGGTCGGTGAGTTAGTGAAACGCAGCCTGACTGTCTCCAGTATGTCTCTCTCTTAATGAGCTGCTTAACACCTCCGTAAGCCCAGAAAGGTCGTTTGGCAGCCGGCCGCCAGCGCAAGTCAGGCCTAAAAATGATGAGGCTTGATGGATGGGGGATGGAGGAACGGATGGCTGATCGTAAAAACAGATTATTGTTCATTTACTTTGCAAATAGGAAAGACAAAGGGAAATCAATGTACACAAATTAAACAATATGCAAATAAATTGTGTTCATGTTTGACAAGTTTACAAGAGAATTACACACTGTAGGTCTAAGATGGTACTTCAAAGTTTTTTACCCATGTTTGACAGTGCCGTTGCTTTATAGATTTAAACACTATTTTTGTAAATAATAATGACCAACTAGAAAAAGCACCTGGTAAACCTCATTTAAGCAGAAGCATACAGATACAACTGCGGTGGCTGATAGCTCTGCTCTCAAAATTCTTGTATCTTAGAGTGTTGTCTAAGAAAGAAGTTGTTTTGATTGACTGCCCTATTGACCTACTTTGGATTCATGATTATCATTGCAATAGGCTCCCCTGAATTGGTACAAGATCTCAATTATCCACATCATTTCACTTTACTTAACACTTGAAGATACCTTGGTCCTGTATTGTCTAAATCCACATGTGCTTTAAGTTGATTACTTCATTTAAAAGAAGATGCACCAATTGCCAGAACATCCATTCATACTGGTAATTTCTTTCAGTAATACAAGTTGCCAACAACACTCAAGACATACTGTAACCTCTTTACGGCAGAGGTAATAACTTGCAACATTGAAAATAGGCACAAATCCCGCAGAATCGATCTACTCTTGCCACCCTGAACAATGTCCTGCAAACTGCCTGTTGAACTGCAGGCCCCAATTCATCACTATTAGTCACTTGTGTCTGCTGCTGGCCAGATGTCACCGCACAAGGTCACTGCCAGCGACCCCAAGATGAATCATCTCTGGCCCACTGATTTCTTCCTCACGCTGGATGGAAAAGCTATGATAGGGAAGACATTCCAAAATCTTGCAGCATGTTTTACAAGTTTTGAAAAAGAGCCCCAAAGATGGTGGGTAAGGGTTGATAGTACTCACACGTCTAAAATTTTGCTATGAATCAGAATTCCTGCTTTTGTTTGTTTCTCCTAGGAAAAGTTGGAAACACAGTGCATATGATACACAAAATAATTCAGCCCTACTCTGTTGTATAACCATATTGACCTTTAGCATTCCATGTGACATTTTATGTGGGACATGGCAGAAGTCATTAGAAGAAAGGTGGGCTCAAAGTGATTCCAAGTTCAACCTACGGTTTATGAGACACTGGGGCATGGAAGCAAACTGTCCATCAGTGTAACTGAACTGATACAAAAACTTTACATGCTAGTATTGTCCACCATCATTTGGTAATTCCACATCATCAGGGTCTTTTTAACCCTGCTAGATACCCATTACATAAACCCTTATCAAGACTTTGTCATAACATCTAACCCTGACCTGGTCAAAGCATACATGTTCTGACTGACCATCACGGTAATGAATGCAGATATAAGAACAGAACTTTGTCATCTCATATAAGATAAACCCTTTGCAGAATCCCATGTTTCTGTTTCATGATGGCTACAGGCTCCACTCTGCTTCCCCCATTAATTTCTCTCTAAAAGGTCGCTGAGATCTGACCTCTGTGGCTCCGTGGTGTCTCCCGAGAGATAACCCATCATCAGCTCTCTTTGTCTCTCCACTGCTGGAACTTCATCATCAAGTCCAGTTGACATTGCTGAGATAACTTCATCAACTGAAGTCCCCTGGCATCAAACACACACGGATGCCTTACATTCTCCAGGTACATAGGCAGCTCAACATTTGGAAAAGTTGTTAAAGAATGACCGGCAGTTTCATTTGACTAAATAGAATGAACAGAACATGGGCTCAAAAGGAATTTAGTCCAAAGTTCTTCACCTACTCTCATGATGTGTGCTGGGGCTCGGTGCTCATTGCTGTAATTTAGTAGTTGCACATGAAATCATAACGCAGGTCATATTTTCTACCAAATCACACAGTCAACTAAGGACTGAAGAATTAAGTTGATGTAAAACAACGGTGATAGTCTACCAGCAAGCTGTTGGTAGTTGTTGTGTTTTACTGCCGTGGTACTGACTAATGACAGTTTAACAGCCCCAAAGGGATGCTCTCCTTCAGGGAAGGACCAGGTAGAACCATTGGGGATAAGTGTGAAACAGACAGGAAAACTTTTGCACCTGGTGGCAAGGAAAAAAGGCTTCAGTAAAAAGAAGAAAGGTCAAAGGTAAGATAATAAAAGGAAAGCATTTGTTCACTGGAAAGGAGTTTGCAGGAACATGTCTACCCCCAAGATCATTTCTGTCCTGTCCCTTTATAATTCTGCCATACAACCTTAGCATTGTAATGTTCTGACCTTTCTTCGACCACTAATCATTTCCAATTTGTTTTCTGTCACCATTAGGCTGAAGTGATGATCCTAATGATGGACCACAGAACCAGATGTACAGATGATGACCTCTACATTGCTGGGATGACATCAGAAATGGCTTCCAGGTCAGATTGTGTCGGCAAGATATCACCGGGATTTCTTCTTCTTTTCTTGGAGCATTTGATCTGTGCCATTGACCTTTGTCTTCAGAAGGACAAAAGGCACGACCATATTCATGAGTGGGATGAATTAAGATCCGAACAAGATGGCTGATGCAAGTGTCTGGTAGTGAAGGATGGCTACAAGGTCATTTGAGTTGACCTCCATCCCTCAATGATTCAATCTTCCAGGTCTTTCTGTAGGCGTGGACTAGTCCACTATCTGAAGGGACTTTTATTATAGTTGTTGCTGTGAAATCCTTGTAATCTATCTATCCTCTGTCCAAAATAATAAATTGGAGAGGACATGTAAATAAAAGCAATCAAATTTGAAGATGGCACGAATTTCAAGGAATCTCAGCGCTTTTAGAACTTAGACTTCTTACACAGTCTTTATTCATTCAGTTCTTTCATTTTGCTATTTTTGCAAAAACTCAGGGAAGTATTTCATGCAAAGTGACTCTGTAAGTAATTGATATCATCATCAAAGGAACCACGACAGACTAAGCTGGATAGATATCACAAATGGATAAAGGTCACCCATTGTTTATGTCAAAACCATGGAGATTAGTCTTGTTTAGAAACAAGGAACTTTTAGACTGACCATGTTTCCTCATGTGCCCCAGCTGCCTGTAATGTGCTCAGTGTAATAACGCATTGTGATGTTCCGTTCTAACATTCCTTGGTTGCTGAACGATGTGAAATTAGATGGCCATACAGAAGAAATATGAGCAAATACAGACGTATTGATTGTGAAAAATGTGGTCCCCGGTTGACAACAGAATGGATTGCCGGCATCAGTTCTAAAGGCTTATTCCATCCAGAGGGGTGTGTAGACAAGTGCATTAATTAAATGGCAGGCATCTTGTTCTTGAAGGTCATGAAAGTAACATCATTTATCAAGATGGTGGATTACCAGTGCCATTCTGTATTGCCTGGGGACCCCTGGGTATTGATCCAAACTAAAGAGGTATTTGTCATAATCCAAGCAGAATGACAAACTGTTGGACTGTAAGGGTATCGAACAACAGCTAGGCTGGTACAGTCTGAATTTATTGGAAAACTGTCAACAGCAATATGACAGTGTTTTACTGGACTTGGGTGGTATGGATTATGTGGTGTTATGTATAAGTGTGGTTCCTGGATCTGAGTCACACAACCAGTAAACCACCACATGGCATAACGCGCCAATGCTGTACTTAACTTAAGAAGTGCAAGCTACAATGTACATGATGTAATAAGGTGGGACCTATTGTTTTCGCTATTGCACACCAGGCCAAACACTACTCTTTCCCAGCTGCTTGATGAGTTTTTAACACGGTCAAGATGTGCTACTTCTTTAATGCAACATCCCTTTGAAGAACTGCAACAGCAGCATGCAAGTTGGTATTCAGTGATGAGGAGACATCACAAGTGGGATTGCCAGCCGCTAGATATCTGTATGTTACTGTGAACGAATATATATTTGTCTTATGCATGTTGAAAGCTTTAAAGTCATCCTCATCTGATAAGAATGACAAATATGACCAATGCTGCTCCACTGCCAGCTGAACAAATAGGGCTGTTGGGAACAATAATGGCAATAATGATGAAGTAGACCATTTGTATGTGGTGATGAACACTCATCATTGTGCACTATAAAAGGGGAAAGGCTGATATGTCAGCAGCTTTTTACTATCTCTACTTTGGGATGGTTGGTCCTTATCTGCCGTTACAGGTAATTAGTTTGGTGTACATAGGCCGCATTCAACATGGAACAGGAAAGCAGGTTGTGAAATGTTTGGAAATAAAAGATACCCAACTTCCACCCCACTGACATTGCCGGTGCTGTAGTTTGAGAAAAATGTCATGCTCATGTATATTGTCTTCCAAAGCTGACACTACTCTGACTTACCCTGACTTGCATACCAACACTTGAATGTACATATAAGTGATACTTTATTTATTTCCATCACCTTAAGCTAAGATATTACACAAAGTTCATTCTGTGCTTGTATGCAGCCAGGAAGAAGGATGGTAATGCCTGCGGGTGGTTCTCAGGAAAGTTTGATAAGATCATTCCTGCACTGATCCGCGTTTATCCTCGCTTTATACTTGTAAAATAACTGATGGGAACCGCAGGACAATCGGGCTTTAGCTGGCTACCATCCCACCGACAGAGTGCTGCTATGATATCGTAAATTTGATCAGTGCATGTAATTGATAGTGTTAATGTGGCTGTCAGGAAAACAAATGGAATCCGGAGCCGCTTCAGACTGTTTGGAGCCTCCACAGTTTCTCCGTGCAAGACGAATGGAAAGCTGTCAGAAAAAGTTGCTATCAGGGGCCGATGTAGAGTGGATGCGACGGTTACATGGGGAGGATTTGAACCCAGGCAAAACTTGTGGCAAGCTGTGGAGATTCACGTGTCAACTTTAATGCCGTGCAAAGGGCTGCATGTGCGGCACAAGTAAACGTCGGGCCCGTGCTTACAAAGGAATCGGTGCAAAGTTTTCAATGAAAGGCTGCCGAGACTTACTTTACTTAGGAAGGAGTTGGACTCCAACAAAGGTGGTTGATAGGGTCGATAGCTGACTGATGCAACTTGTACACGGAGAAGACAGAATTTTGTAAAGGAACACGTTCCATGGTGTCAAAAGTGATGTTTCTGTGGCTCAGTTGGAAGCATGTATAAGGAATTGAACAATAGAATCTTGCGTCTTTCTATTCAGCACTATGTAGTGCAAGCATTATATGTCACTTTTACATGACGAGAATGTGGATTGAAAGAAGCCTAGACGTGAAACACGCTCCACAAGCCTGATGTTAGGTCAAATGCGACGATAAACATTTCTACTAATTATCGTCGTTATATATTTCTACAAAAATAGAGCAAATTATTTATTTCGTAGCATAAAGCAAATGAAAAATTGTTGGGCATAGCAACGCAGATATGCGAGAAACCCACATGTTGTCCTTTTGTCAATGTGGCGATGAACCTTACCACTGAATAAGGTTTAAACGGGTGGAAGCTATGCAATGTCTCCTTTCCGCGTGCCGTACTATAATTACCTCCCCAATTATATTTAGGCACGGGTGAAAGATGCGGGAGATACTGTATGCCCAATGGAATAGTCGGTGGTCCTCCTAGTCAATAACAATAAATCGCCACAGTCAAATCAATGCAACTGTCTTTGAAAAATACAATGAAAAGTCACGCATAAAGGAATTACAAAGCTGTAAATTATGAGTGTACGATTCGCACTAACAAGTTCGGTTTCACTAGAACTGTTGCCAACGGTACCTCTCCTCGGTGCTGAAAGGCTAGTTGTGACCTTGATATTTTCAGCCTGACAGGGTAAGTCTTGCCTTGGGCCTGTTTCACTTCCTTTACTTACACCCATGCAACCTTGGCCGATACAAAGTGGTTCCCTCCTGATAACCTTATGCAAATGAATTCCAGAGATGTTGTATCCACCCAGCTCATCATCAGAGAATTTGTGAAACAAAATCTGCTGTATTCATTTTTGCTATATTTTAGCAACACATGTCATATACATTTGTATTGTAAAAACAATGCTGACCAAGCTTTCTGAATGACCAAGCACTAAAACTAACAGACAGACGCCTCATTCAGCGATGTAGTTAATGTAGGAATAATATACATCACGACAGTCGCTTGGTCTAGATTTGTGTTCCTCTTAATAGTAACATGCCACTTTGACCAACAGTGTTACAATGCCTCTAGCAGTTCAGTTTGGAACTACAGCCTTCCATCGTCAAGTTCGACCATGCAAGACAAGAAGTATCAGACGGAAGCTTGCAGAGTCCTTGTCTCTCCTGCTATCGATCTTTACTTGCTTCATTACGCCTGGGCCCATGCGTGAGCGGTAAAGTCGTTCCAGTCCCCGGGGACACCAGTTCCCTCTTGGGGCGCCTGACATTGAGCAGCCTTCAACTTTCTTTGTGTACCTTCACGTGGATGAAAGCTGGTAAGACAACAGACGCCCAGACAGACGGGTTTGTCTTACAAGTCGTGTCTCTTTACGTATTGATTAGGCGCAGTTCATTAGTTGCCCAGTAGACATACTCGTAAATTATAACGCTGAAACCTTGGCGTCAGCGCCATGTTAATATATAAAAGTCCAAAAGTATGGTAAACTTTTAAGTTTGTCAAGTTAACTTTACAGTCACGACTATTTATGCTTTCTGCACTGGAGTCAGAAGTTTGGGGAAGAGAAAATTAGCTAGATTATAAAATGCCTTTTCGTCCAAGTTGTTTTAAACCTTTTTGTGTGCTTCT
Organism: Branchiostoma lanceolatum; assembly: GCA_035149815.1. NCBI lineage: Eukaryota > Metazoa > Chordata > Leptocardii > Amphioxiformes > Branchiostomatidae > Branchiostoma > Branchiostoma lanceolatum. The sequence continues at coordinate 23,614,185 of CM068868.1, forward strand.
GTTTATAGGTTGAAAATCCAGTCCATTTCCCGGTAGATCTAAGCATCAGTTTCAATAGAATTCCATTAGATATGACACATTTCCAATTAACTAAGTTGACGGGACATAAAGTTTTATTATGGATAGCCGCACCTATCATTTTTCCTTAAAATTTACCACTGTGTTATCCTCTTTCGAACGGTTATTTACAATAAGTCACAGGGAAATACCTTCTGAAGGCGGTATCCAAACAATACTTCACAGTAAAGCCGAAGAACGAATTTGTCATACTTTACTCAAGTCCATTTTGACTGTCTGGATTTGGACTACGTCCCGCAGACGTTAGGCGATTTCTGGGGAGATATGTTTGATGAATTTGGACGAAGTAATATTTCAGGCTAGCTGGCGGCTAAAGTTTGTCTGGCTCCCCTCGCAGTCGAGAGCCAGAGCGATGACCAAAGCCGCAGACAGTTAAACTTCCGTGACACCGGCTGTCTCAATGAGTGATGATCACTCTGCCGCTCGTTACCACCCGATAGCCCGCTAAAGCCTTTGCTAGCTCGGCTGTCTCCCCGCCACATCACCGCGTCTCCTCTGGGAGACTCCACACCGCAGAAAGGTGCCAGGGAGACGGCGAGCACCGGTCCCCAGACATCGCGGCTTTATCTTCATATTACAGCGGTCTCATGTTGGAAGCAACGTTGCGGTTTTGTAATATTACTACCTCGTAAATACTGATAGCTAAGTAAAGATTGTCTGGGAGATCAGTTTCTGCTGTGTGGTAAAGAAAAGTTTCACTCATTCGCGGAGAGAAAATTAGTTTCCTGCGCATGAAGTCAATTGGCGTGAAATAGCAGTAATCTCGAAAGAAACATATCGCATACAAGTACTGAAGCATTATTATTCTATAAGAACAAAGCACTTGTACTACTTTCAAGTGTGCTGTTTATATGGAACAATAAGTAAAGTTTATAGTTAGAACAACGAAAAGTATGAAACAGACATACCATCAGATACTAAATATGACGTTGTGATTTATAACATGAAAACTATGTATGAGGCCACATTGAAGTTTTGTAAATATCAAAAAAGTTTCCTATAAGTTGAGTTGACGTTTGGTCCAGGAAACCTGGCTGTCAAGTTCAAGGTAGGAGCAATGAAAATAGTTACTTCGAATAATTTAAATCATTGCAGGAAACAAATTTAATTTCCGATCAGGTTGATTGAATTACTCCAGCTTGCTTAGATATTGGTCAATCTAGACATCGCGGCTTACTTTAATGATTCTCATTCTTACATTATACAACTTCCTACCTTGATCAGCCAATCGTCTATGTGATGCGTTATTGTTCAATGTTCACTTCTCAGACATGACAAAGTAGCAACATCATCAAAGCTTAGCAAAGGTTTCTTATTGTATGTTCAGTATTTACATCCGATAGAGGTTGATCAACACAACACCTTCATCACTAAAAATCACCCTATCACCCCTTCTGAGGTTTTACAATGGAACAGTCCTAACTTGTAACCTTACATTTATTGCAAGGTCATATCTTCAGACTTTCGCAGATTTTAAGGCCACATTATCTCAGTTTCTTGACCGGCATCCTTACGAGAGTTCAAACACGAGTACGCAAAGAAACATGGTCACCCTAAACAAGATTTTCAACCAACTTAAGAGGAACCGACAGGAATAAAACAAGAACAAAGTTAATGTTAACTCTGTTTTTGAAATCAAGGAAGGAACTTTTACAGGGTGATGTAAGTCTCGTGACATTAGGGGACGCTAGCTTTAACTCTTATATGGGTAGCTATTTCCATCTCGTCCACTAGTTATCTGTATTCAAGTATGCATCGCTTCGAAGGGAACGATACTTCTTTCTTCTTTTACAAGAAATCAGGTCATAGTCACCGCACGTGCCGGTGTCGCCCTTGAAACGGAGCCTGAGTGGCCCAGATTGGCATTGATCCGATCGGACGCAGGTCAGGTTACTGATACAGAGTCGTCTGGCGTGTAGAGACGCAGTCGTGACCAGGTAAAAACGGGAGTCCTGGGATCAAAGACAGGGATAGAGCATAGATTTCCATACGTGTCAGAGGTGGTTAACCCCTGACCTCCGCCAGGTGTGGTATACTGCAGTAAGAATCGGCATGCTGTGTCTCTAACGACACACGCCAGGTGGTAACGTTATGTGTTAAGTGCCAGTAGACTAGCCATACTTTGTACCTTGTACAATTGTTGTGCAATAAAGCTGTCTGTGTCGACAAAATGTTCATGTCCTACCCAAAGAAAAAAACGAATTCGGCGTTATATATAAATTTTTGATACACTCGTGAGCATTTGTGGGAGTCCAGTCCCAAGAGACGTGTGCAGCGAAGAGGCAATGGACTCAGACGCACCCTTAGCAATATTGCGTCTAATGATGATTGATTTTTCAATGAAGGCTTGACAGTACAATGCTGAAGCGGTTTTTATTTTTCTATCAAGTAACTCAAAGTTTTGAAAGTGCTGTAGCAAAAGGTAGGTTACATTTTTGGTCTAAAACCCCCCATCCATAGTAGAGCCGGATACAAAACAAAATGTCCATTTAAGAGTTCAGACATAGCTTTGGCTCTAAGTCCTACAGAGCCTAGTGTAGTCTGTTCAACCAAATCAAAGTTCCCACACGTCTGGATCTTCGTTCTCTCTACAACACAGTTGTCTGGAAGGGGTTTTGACGATCGACTCCGCCTACCGGGGAACTTATCTGTTTTAATCAAACTAGTCCGAGTTGATCGAAGAGTAATACAGACACAGAAGCGTCTTGAGCCCCGGGCCTTTTACGCGAGTGATCTGTGCCGTTAGAACAAATACACCTGTTTATCTAGCTCGACCCTCCTTCCCCGAACTCACTAAGTTGTCTCCGTCCGGACCGACTGGCCAATAGGAGCGGCGCGTTACAGACACGTCCCGGGCCCCGGGGAAGCCGCGGCACCAGGAATATCGACAATTGACTCCCCTCATTACAGAACAGACTCCACAAATACCGTCTACCACAGCCGGCTCCACGGTACGGAGAAATCCTGTCCCCCGGGACGCGCCGGGATTGGGGCTGACCACAGATCACCCCGCAAGTGGCTTTTGGCATTAGTACGTAATCCTCAGTAATAACTCGCTGTAATAGTTGCTAATGGGACAGAGGAGAGCTCAAGAGTTGTGTGGAAGTTTGCGAAGTCAGCTTGGTGCATCATGAGGTTGTTGGAGTGGTAAGAAACTACTAAGGAGAATGGAGAGATCTAAGTGTATGCTATGTTATATGACAAGTTCTGTTTGAAACTACCTGTTAATCGTTTACAATAGCTTGCTGTAACTCTTATTGATAGCTTGATTGAGCCCCGAGGAGTTAATTTAAGCTAGTAGTCTCTACCAGACTCCGTAGGTTGCTGGGCAAGTAGTAGAAACTGGCCAAATAGACTGAATGATATACCAGAGGAGGTACATAGCCCCAGGGGTATAGTTTAAAGTGTACTCCTATGGATGGCTAACTCTTTTTGGCCAATTTCTACTGTTTTTTCAGCAACCTATAGAGTCTGATAGAGACTAGATTTTTAAATCAATTTTATCTAGCTAAGAGCTTCTATGAGAGGACACCGAATGGGTGTTTAATGGAAGCTGACTTCAGCAATCGGGAAAGGGAATTATTTGTCCGTGGGTTTAAAACAAAGTAGTACAGTGGTCGTAATCCTTAGCAATTACTCTCAGTGATAGCTGCTTATGTATGAGATAAACATAAGAACGTATATGATATTGGGACAACGCAAGTAATGTCATTGTCTTTATATGTATCTGTATTTATCATTCGCAGACGAATGTTAATTATTCTTCATACTGAAAAACAAGCAGTGGTGCCAAAGCGGAAGCGCCGTGTATAATATTCATTGCTAAAGAGGAGGGATGAAATTAGAAATCTATACAATTACAGAAGTTCCCTGGAAATCATAAATCATGGTATTTACTGTATAGTATCACGTACATGTATCTCTGGATGCCTTCGGTGAACTTCTTCAAGCAGACTTTATATAATATCTCGTTGGCAGTAAGAGCGGCATGGTTAATGTGCCATTAACAATTTGTCAAAACTTTCCAACTTTTAAGTAGACACGCTTCCAACCGCCAGTCTGTCTACATAAGAATATACACTGCGCGAAAAAAGGTAAATTACGGCTTATATGGTGTGCAGGAACAAGCGGAGCCGATATCTAAGTATTTACGTTTAAAGTACGCTGTGTCTGTACGTACGTCTGCGACAATGCCAGACATTTCAGGCCTGTTATGAAAACAAAGGAGGCAAATGCACAGGATTGTTACCGAGCTTGAGATAACTAATAGCTCGTTTGACCGTGCACAGAGAATGACTGATTCCTTATGTAAATGTTTACGGATGAAACTGTTTGGAGACAGGCTGTTCTCAGACATCTGACTGTCCGGGATGTCCGTCTCCATCACCTGTCTACATCTCCGCGGACTTTAGGCGGACTCCTCTGATAAATGACTCCACGGAGCTGTTGATGCGAACTCTGGAGCCAGACGGGCTCCCTCCAAGTCCTGAAGTGTCGCCGTTTTTGTTTTAGTGTCTGCGTGAGTTTAATCCACTTACGTGATATCGCAACTTTAACAACTCACAATACCCGCCTCTTGCCGAAGCGATGTTTCATACATGACAGTCTCAGCACGATGCCACTCCCGCGGGTTATTTGTTATGTCCTGCACGAAACAACCAGGGCAATTTGTCTCCTTTCTAAAATAGGCCAGGAGACGGCTACTGACATAGGCTGATGCCTTTTTAACTGTATTCGTCTGTAGTATTTTTTGCATCATCATAGATAAAGACGATATATTGAAGACCTTAAGGATATAACATTGACTAATCAATATTCACTTACGAGTAGAAATTGTCTTTCCCCTTAAATAAGTAGTGTAAAATTGAGTCATCAACAAAGTTATATTAAAGTTGTTGAACTAAAACTTTTGCTGTTTAACGTTGCCGAAGGGAGCCTGTCACAGTCATATTTGTCTTGAGTCTTATCTCTTTGACTGAACTCTGACCGGCGACTTGACTTGATAAAGAGCGGAAGGCTGAAATAAATTGTCGGTGCCCATATGCGCCCGACCCCGCAAGGTTCACCTACAGGCTGCGGTCAGGACGTCCCGAGTGACTCCGGATCAAGAATCGATACGTGTGGCCGCCACGCGCCGTATCGCCAGCCCAGATCTCCCAGCAATAATTGGTGGCATGAATATAATTGTGGGAGAAATAAATGGGATTGTCAGGACCCATCAGGAAGGCTGGTGCCGGGCAGGCTCACAGGAAAGATTATCTCGCCGCCGAGGGCGAAGGCCAAATGAAACAGACTATGCGATTACTCCGCCGTCTTAACAGTGAAGAGATGTGTCAATGTGTGAATAAGAATGAGGGAGTCGAATTTGTGCTATTTCTGTTACAAAATATACGTACATTGATTTGTTATCATGTGATAGGGACAATCTCATCAATGGCAAGTACATCCTAATATCTTTTAGGGCCAGTGCTTACAACAAACAAGAACAACAACAGTACAGGTCTATGATGTATCTTTATGCATGGCATTACATCTTTGCCAACAACTGCTACTTTAAAGTTTAAGGACTCAGGAGAGTTGTAGGTACTGCAGGGAACTGAAGTGAAGTTCTTATTATAAACAACAGTTGCTGTATACCTTTGTCTTCTAAATTTCAAAATCGATTTGTCTTAATTACAAGTATTAAGGAACTACGCGAAATCTTACGAAATGTAAGAACAAAGTGTGAAACAACAAGTAGATCGTTCTTTATCATTCAAAGTTAATTCTGTTTTTTTAAGTAAAGCCAACACTATAATAAGAAAAGTAATAAACACACAAGGCGCTGAAGAAAATCATTTTGTCAGACAAACAGAAGGTCTTTAATAGGCATGAGTCTAGGTGTCAATAACCCCGTTCATGTTTGGTTTGTCTCCTTATATTCCCTGTGTACTCGTTAGTGCAGTATTAACAGTCTGTCTCTGCCATCAATGGGCGCGTAAAACGGTGAAACGATCGTAGAAATCTCCGCAGGCTTGGTGAAACTGCCGTAAGAATTACCGTCCTGTGGTAATAGGCATACCGACGGAGTCATGAATTCTCTCCCAGCCCGCTCCCGCCGCCTCTCTTTCACACAGCCTCGTTAAACTTCCCCAGCTGATAGCTTTTGTCACAAGACAGCTATTAACATGTTGTTTCTCCGACTATCGATATGAAAGCCGTCTTTCATTTGACAAATACGTTCGTCAGCATGTGGAGCCCGGCTGTCTGCTCGCGCGCAGGGGACGCTCCCTGGAAAGATAAAAATTGATGACGGAAAGTTTCTCCTGAGACGGCTTGTAATTTCAAGCGACAATTTGTTAAGTGGAGTAACGCGGGGACGGGGAACTGGTTCGGTTGTTATTGGTGCTATCAGTCACTTCGCTAGCAGAACAATAAATTACGACATCAGAAACACTAACGCCGTGGTCGACATGCCGAACACTACAACAATTGTTGTTTCGGTATAAATGAAAAGCTATCCTAATCTTTTTCGATCAGAACGTTTTAAGTAATGGGGTTAGGACTTGAGTACCAGTAGACGTATGAATTACGTCACAAAACAAACAGTGACGGCGCGTGTCGAAGTTTTCTTCTTTTGTAACTATACTTTTTTTTGCATTTTTCCATAATATACATTTGTGTTAATCACGTTTTTATAACAACACTACAATCATTGGCAGTGACAAAATGAGGACTTACAAACCATTAAACGGCAAATCCACGTTCTAGATGTCTAACACTACAATATTCCTGACTGTGCAGAACAAAGAAAAAGCAAACTTATCCCTTTCATGACTAATTCTTTTCCAATAGGATCAAAACTATGGTACTATCAGAACAATATATTCAATAGTCAGTTACCATAAACAGGACTACTGCAGTCTAGATGCCAAAACAAGAAAAAAGATTCTTTATTAAATATAAGACTTCACCTTGTCAGATCGTAAACATCAGTGTGGCATTAGAGGTCACAGGAGACAAGCGCCCAATTCACTAGAAACTTTCCACAATCAACACATCGTGTCCTCATGAAAAGCTAAATCAAGATATGTCATATAGCTATACATCGTTGGTGCTATATGCTACAGGGCGCGATGAGTTTACATTACTTTGTCGCATTCTTATTTTTTATCAGCAGCTATTACAAAGAACTTGCCTAACATTACAACGTCTTATACGATGTACCAATAAACGTTGCTTTATCTGTAAAAATGCCCAGGGCATTAATTACCAGATCATTGCTAATGAACAGCTGAGAACGTTTAGCGAATTACTCACCATACCTGCTTGTTGAGATATCCTACACTTCAATACACAGAATAGACAAATAGAACCATTACCGCGTTATCTCCATGTATGGCTCATTACTGAATCATGACACGTACATGTGTGACACAGATGCCTAACTCTACAATACACTGTGCGGCGTATTTGTGCGGTCGCGATTATTCTTCCCATGAAAGTTCGTACACGGTGTTGATGATCTCATTACTACCTGGTAGATAGAATGATATGAAGTACGCAGACCGTGTAATGTAAGGACGTGTTGACCTGGCACCACACATAGCCAAGTGAAGTGTGGCCATATTCAGACAAACACAAACAGCTACTTATATCACCATCAATGATTTACATACTTGCCAATGATGTAATACGCCATAAGGACATTTACGGACATTGGCCAGCACTTTTTTTGAGCGTTCGCTGTGACAAGGACCTTCTCGTCCTAGATGCCTAACAGTACATGTATACAAAATATAGTTTTTTTGTGGCTTTGTTCTTCATGTGCCACATCAAGCATTTCAGCACCTTGGGCAGTGTCCTACTGACGGGATAGCGGACCTGCCTAACTTCAGACGGTCAGGTTAGTAAGTTAATAGGAGTACAACTAGTGGCAGGAGTGTCAGACACAGAGTTAGGGAAACTCCGTTAACACCGTAGCTGTAGAGGGTGTCTTATTGTTCTTAAGGTCACCGTTAAGAGATTTGAGTGGATTGTAAGTTTGAGTGGATTAACTAGCTCAGTTTCCTTTCAATCCAATAGCCGTTTGTCATCCCTCTGTTGTCACAGTCATTTTACATCATGTACACTCCAGAAGAACAAGAAACAGACTTGTCATGTCAACAGCTTTTGGTATCATCAGTTCTGGCATTGATGTGGTTGATGTCTGTACAGTTTAAACACACGTCTATTGTGTCTTTATCAACTATCCAGTGTCTGAATACAACTGGAAGGGAATATCGTCACTTATTTCATCCAATCTTAGTACAGTTTCACTGCATTATGCCTGCATTGATCGTTCTGTGTCTGTGTTTGTAGTCAAGGTTTTTCCGGCCTCGGACAGTGACATGGCAGTGGCACGTGGTAGAATAGTCCATTAGGCATGCCCGTAGGCTGAGGATCGTCATTAACCATTCACTACAATTTGGGCTTTGCGCGAAATATCTTTATCACTTCATGCATTCATTCACACAAAATTATACCATGATACAGATTTATCTTTTCAGGGTAGTATGTAATTTTTTGGTGCGCCCAGTGCAATTAACTTAAGTATTAGGCTTGAACTATGGTGCTATTCAGATGAAGATGCTGATTTCTTAAGTCTTAAGTAAGCATGCTTTAATTCTTCTTCAAACATCAGTCTTAACGCTTTGGCCATCTCATAAGTCGGATAATGTTTCATAGAAGAACTGCAAATACATATCTTTATCGTCGTTCCGTTCAAGTTCAAGCTAGAAGTCCAGGTTTGTTCGTCTCCAGCGAAACAACACTTGTCGGGATTTCCTGGCGGAGTTGGCGGTACAATTAGCGCCGCTTCACTGCCAGGAGTGACCGGGGATTACAGATTGGAGACACGTTGTCCCAATTATTTCTGCGTTTCTCAGGTTAACGTGAATTAATGGGAGGAAATTAAGGCATGAAGTCGGTGGGTGGAGCCCCGGGGCGGAACGCGGCAGCAGCGGTACCAGCATTTCAGCACCGTGGAGAGAACCTAGCAGGCGGTCTGAGGGAGGGGGGCAGGCGGGTCTAATTCTTAACAGGATTGTAATGAGGAAGGGAGTGGTGTCAACTTTGAAGGCTATCGGCAATTCCAGTACTGCGGAGAGAACCTGGGAGGGAGGGGGGCTGTATCCTTAGGCGGATCGTAAATATTGGGGCACGGAGATAACATGTGCAACTGAAAGCGGAGCACGAGGGTGCTACTTTGGTTTCAGCGTAGACTGACAAGTGAGAGGGTCCATGTACAGCAGTGGTAGATTGTGTGTGTGTGTGTGTGTGTGTGTGTGTGTGTGTGTGTGTGTGTGCGTGTGTGTGTGTGTGTGTGTGTGTGTGTGTGTGCGTGCGCGCGTGTGTGCGTGTGTGTGTGTGCGTGTGTGTGTGCGTGCGCACGCGTGTGTGTGTGCGCGCGTGTGTGTGTGTATGTGCGTGCGTGTGCTTGTGTGCGCGCGCGTTTGTGTGCGCGTGCGTGTGTGTGCGTGTGTGTGCGTGTGTGCGTGCGTGTGCGCGCGTGTGTGTCCTTGCGTGTGTGCGCGTGTGTGTCCTTGCGTGTGTGTGTGTGTGTGTGTGTGCGCGCGCGCGCGTGCGTGCGTGTGTGTGTGTATATAATGCTATCAGCAATATGTAATACTCATATATATTCAAGAATCCTCTACTCAAACGCAAACTTATAACAAAGTTGCAAGGGTTTTCACTTAAAAAAAGGTATGAACAGATTAAGGTATAATGGAAATTAAGGGAAGGTTAGGCATTACCTATCGTAACTGTTACTTTACGATCTGGTGGAGCCGGAGACACGTAACTTGGGGCATCTGTCTCGGCGTGACTGGCGACAGGCTGTCTGACACAGGAACGGAAGGCGGATTATATCTAATGAAGCCGATATCACAATACAATAACACTCAGTCGCCTAAACAATGCTGGCAATCGTTACTTTAGACTCTGGTCGTGGCTGTGAGGAATAGAAAACGATTTTCGACACTATGATATCGGTAGACGTACCAATGCTCAGTCGGTGTGACTGCGCGCGATAAGGCGGGAATTGGTCGGCTCGTTAGGTATATATTTTGAAGCTCAACAATTATTTATTTCCGTTCTATCAGCATGTCATCTTCGACGATGTCGGCCCCGGTCACGGACTGAGCATTCCAATGTCGCGATGAAATACGTCATTACCATCCCGGAGTCCGGGTGCCTGGCTGTGTAACTCTACTGTTACATGAATATTAACAAACAAACAAACAAATAAAAACAATGTTCTACAGTTATCCACATGATGCTGTCCCCGACCACAGCCACAGCCTCCTGTGCCGTGATGAAATACGTTATTATCAACTCGGAGTACGTGTGTCTGGCCGTACAGCACTACATAAGTAAAAACAAACAAACAAACAAACAAACAAATAAACAACAATGTTCTACATGTATCCACATGCCGCTGTCCCCGACCACAGCTTAAGCCCTCCCGTGTCGTGATAAAATACGTTATTACCGGCCCGGAGTCCGTGTGTCTAGCCGTGCAACACTGCATAGGTACAAACAAACAAACAAACAAACAAACAAACAAACAAACAAACAAACAAACAACAATGTTCTACATTTATCCACATGCCGCTGTCCCCGACCACAGCTTAAGCCCTCCCGTGCCGTGATAAAATACGTTATTACCGGCCCGGAGTCCGTGTGTCTGGCCGTACAAACCTCCATGAGAAGAGATCTTCATCAAGCCCAGTTATCGGCGCGGAGGACTTTGATTCGCCCCGAACTGTCTGCCGTGATGTACGGTGTGCGGAGCGGGGGGCGGGCTGATGTGATCCCTCCGATGTTTCAGGCGACAACCGCCTATTAAAACGCCCGGGATGCGTGTCTGAATTAATCTCGCACTTTTCAATTACTGGTATTTATCATTTTTGGATTGGTAAGATAACAAGCCGAGGTTAACTTTAACTGTTGGATCCATATCTGTGAAAAAGGAGATTGTAAAATTGTACTATGGTATGTTGTACCACCTACTAGTATATGTAACTCCACTTTGTTGTGAAAGTCTCAGTAGTGATCGAGAGACATTTGAACTAAACTTCGCAGGCTATGACTGGCAAAGGTAGATCTGGCCCCGGTATTTATGGGCCTTTTTAAAAACTCTATTTCATTTATAATCAAAATAGTGTCGTTCTTATCGGATAGGTAGGAGATGATATGGGATAGTACAGGCGGAACTGGTGGAATAGATGAGGCTAGATTGGCCTGTTACAAAACATCTTCCCATGCATAAATCACACCTAGGTCACTTCTAACAACCCACATGACACCCCTTAGAAACAGCAAAGGTACACTCGGATATGTGATGGCTCAAGACCAATCGGTTCCTCACGCATCTTGTACTTTCCGCCTCCGAGTACAGAACTGATGGGTTACGCCATGTGGCGGTTACGCGATTCAGATCGCTTACCCGGCAACTTTCTATCCCTCCCGCGGAGCGACTATGGGTCGTGGCGCCAGACAACTGTTTGTACTTCTCCTGACTCAAATAAAAGCCCCAACCCTCGTTCATCAACGGGTCTCTATACTATAGCTAGTTTGACATCACTCATTCTAAATCACTTCAATGAGCTACTGTGTAATTTTAGAATACCTGTGCGTTATAACTTTCACGATAGTTTGAGATTACATTGGCGGTGTATGCGCTAAGGCAACGTAATCCTGAAATTATTCTAGATTTGATAGTCTTTTTATAGTTTTGCAAGTACATATTAGATCTAAATGCTATTCGTGTTTAGGTGCTATTTGCACCGCCCGTGTTGGACTAATAACACATCGAGGGTATTCAAATCTGCAAGTAACGCCGAACAAACATGATGTCATGGATGATATCTACGGGGAAATTGCAATTGATTTGGGTATATTTCTTCAGGAAAAAACACATTCCACAACAGTTGGGATATAGATCTGTCAGGTTCCGGTGTCTGTCTTTACTTCGCTTTTATGAATTTACTTCTTGTTATCTTAGGCCAATCATGTCCTTTGTGTACTCTCTGTCTGAATTCGAGTTTGCGGACTATACAGCAAATGTGTGTGGCCGAACCGTAATGTATGTCCCAGGGGCAAATAACAATGACCAAGTGTTTTCACACGTGCTGAATATGATCCATCTGAATAGACACACTGCTAGTATGTTGAATTGGGGATTTTTTTTAGTAACGTATTAAAAGCGCCGCCTGGCGAAAGTTATACAAAACACTCCAGAATTGTCGTCGCCATGATGCAGTTTGCTTGCAATTTCGCAAAACGGCGCTCCAAACTTGTCTCATACAGATAGCAGGAAGCGCATGTTGCATTAAGAATGGTTTTTTCTGTATTCGTTTCCCCTCTTTGTAGCTAAGTATCATTGAAAGGTCCTCTTAGCATAACTAGCATAATTGACTCGAAAGGAGGTCAACTTTAAAAGTTTTGTTTTGTGTTGTGTAGAACCAATGACATTACATAGTATATCCTTGCTTTGGTACATGTAGAACCGGTCAAACAAGTCCAGTGGTATGATACTAGTGACTGTGGTACATGGGTGTCTAGTCCTATCATGACAGTTACATTTTTCGTTTTATTTGACACCATGATATACAGTTATATTTTACAGTAGTTGTACATTTGACTTGTATGAAATCTTATATGTCCTAACTAAGGTATGATGTTTTCTTGTAGTTCTCCTTTGAGTGCCACGTCCTGAGTTAACTCTTCTCTCTAACAAAGCTCTGTATTGTCAAAAGATTTCTTAGACTCTTAGTAAATCTGTGTATGCCCAATAGTTGTTGGTGTCCATGATTTATCCCCTTCACCTTGATTTTAAGAGCCTTTAGCACTAGGAGTTCATCTTCTTACTGATCTCCTCAGAATGGAAAATCTCGGTGCCATAAGATCTCAAACTCAGAACACCAAGTCATTCACCTCATGGTTAATTTGTAAATAAACTGTAGTAAGTATTTTTTCAAACTGTTCTCTGGCTCTGACTGCTACTTTGTGAATTTGTGACACGTATGCTTGGGATGTTCCAGATGATTGGACAGTGTGGTATAAAACCTGTATTGGTCCACTTGGATATCACTGCGCGGGGTGGGGTTGGGGTAATCTCCAATAAGATGTAAGGATCCGGCTTACTTTCAGTGTTTCACGCCTGTTTTGCAACATCTAGTACGCCTTTTTAGTATTGCTCTTTTTAAGCGGATTGGATGCTTACATCTGCTTGGATATTGAGCTGCATGGGGTAACTGTGGAATGGAAGACAATGCTATACAGCAGTCTAAAGGAACAATTCACCTTCAAGCAGATGTAGGGTTTAGGCTTTTTCATATCGTCTTTTTTTCCTAATTTTGTTAACTGTTCAAGTGGTGCGTGGTTTAGATCGAAAAAAACAAACACAATATATAACTAACTCTAAAGGACGTCCAAAATGAGTCAGACAAAAACAAGCCTAACCCACACATCTGCTTGGAGATTACTCACGATGCGAGCCGTAACGTAGTCCGTGAACTTTGACCGTGCACGCACCGCCCGTGTTGGACTAATATCAAAGGTGCTCCTGTACAATAGGTTAGTTTCCATTATTGATCGGCTCGGCCAGACGGAACGTTAAACATTTACTCACATTAACGGTACCTCGGCACGGCAGTCACGCGCAGGATATTCAGGTTGGTATGACAGCTTTTGAAAAATTGTAAGCTGCTGTCTGTTTTAGAGATAGTATACCGGTATATTGACGGAAGTATTATCTTTCTGTCGTAACCAAAAAATTAAAGCTTGCTCACCGGCGTTCGCGATATCGGGAATAGGAAGGGGGTCATGAGATGTATGTTATACGTATAATTGCTACAAATTGGAGTGTTGTAGCAACCGGAGGTTTTGAAAGCTTTATACTGTAGAGTATTCTCTCATTTTAATATTAAATTAGAACACTATTATTGAGCAATGCCTTGGAGTACTTAACGCAGTGTGTTCAACAGGTGCACAGACGATGATGGTAAAATCGTGATTCACTGCACGTTTTACCTGTCAGGGTATATTATCCCCATTGGTAACCAGCAGCTTTGTAAGAGTAGTTACCCAATCTATAGATAGCCAAAGAAGGGTATAACTACTGTGCAGTGGAGAATGGTTGGTAATTTGGGGCCTAATGGAGGGACGTCAATGGCGGCTTGCGGTCGAGTTCACGTGTTGTGTTAGATGACGTCATTATTTACCGAAGGCTGCGTTACGTCGCTATGTCACAGGGATAGCATGTTACTGGGAGAAATTCTGTAAAATCAAACCCGAGTCTAAAATAGAAACTGAAATATCACACTATAACGTTTTAAACAGGTTTATAATGTACATTACATGTGAATCAGCTGTCATAAATCAAATACAGAAACATGCATATATCACAAGATAGCCCCTGACTCACGGGTTCGTCCATTTTGTTAAAAACAAATTGAAAATGTATTCCACTTTGTCACGGAATGGTCGAGATATGATCTCTTACGTAATAAGTTATTAACATTTCGTTGCTTTAGTAAAAGAGATTTCAAGCCGCTCGATTACAGAAGCAGATTTGATTATATTTTTAGACACATGTGACAACTCGCACAATGTAAAAATAGGTAAATACATAAAAGCTTGGCTCTGTTATTAGAAAATATACGGAAAACCACGATTAGCACTACTGGTTGTAAAAAAATATTATGGATATCCTCATACTAGCTTACATTGCTTAGCTAGTTGAATTTTAAGATTCATATTTCTGTTTGTAGTTTGTAGTTGACCGTACGAAAGTACTGTACTTTTTGTGACGCCAAGAAAGCTTCATCATATGTGTAAAGTAGCAACGTTGGGTACAGTCGTGTACCAGCTCTGTAAATAGGTATAAAGAGCCGAATTAGCTTGCCAATCTACGGATTGTTTTCCGCAGAGTTTGAAAGTAATTGGGAATTTCATCAGCAGTGGAGAGAAAAGCGATTAGGGTCACATTTATCCAGATGGATGTTCCACAGGAAATGGAAAGTGCTAATCGTCTCCACTCCACTCTAAAATAAGCTCTAATCACGTAACAACAATATATAAGTTTTCCCATGTGATCATCTGTTCGTATGTTTCTAAAGTACAGCGTTTCTTTAGTCTTCTCAGAGGAATCCGTGAAGATGCAGCGGTCCCAGTCCCTCCCCCACCTACAAACCCTGCAGCCACGTTTCTCCTCCACGCCGAAGGGAGACAAGCTGGTCTACGCGGGAGATATCGACTGTCTGTCGTTCGTGGACGGGGAGGAGTCGATCGGGCTGAACCACTTCACCTTCTTCGATGACGAAATGAGAGAGACTCTCCAAAATAAAGAACAGCAGGTGATATACAATGTTGAACCCCACCATGCGGATGAGAGTGAAACTGCAGAGGAAGGTGACCCGGATTTCGTGGACACGACTTCGTCGTCAGAGGTGACACACATTCATGAATATTTGCAGGACGTTTGGTTCCGAGCTCACAAGGACGTCCAAGTCGGTAATCTATGTACAGCCGCGCTGGGTATCGTTGCCAGAACGCCTGAAGTCGGACTGCATTACGTCTGCGCTCCTGTGGTGTCCCGCATGCATTACAAATACATACCGCTAGAGGGCGTGCCCAAGGTCTACCGTCGGGACGAAGACGACCAAGAAGTGCCTGTGGTTCTGTGCGAGAAACGCGAGAGAACGGAGCCAAGTCTCGTCTGCCAGCCGACAACAAGCCTTCCACTAGACTGCAGAGAGGTTGCCTTTTCAAGCTCCACTTTCACCAGTGAGAAGCCTTCCGAGTTCTTCTTTGTTTCTAAAGACGAAGCGCTGAGACCAAGACTGAGAACTTTCTCCCCCGCCGCGCTGAGCGACTGCGACCAACAGGGCACCTTTCCCGAGGGGAACTCTTTCTACGCCAACAAGTTGCTCCTTTCTTCCTTCATCTCCGACTTACCTAACGTCCGCGGGAGCTCGGTGATCAACAAGCTGAAGAAGACGGCGGCAGAGGTGAACACGTTCTCGCTGGAGGCGTGCAGTCAGGAGCTGCTCCATCCGGAACAGTGGCTGATCGAGACGCTCAAACACAACCCGGACCTTCCCGCCGAGTTACTCAGGACCAACCTGGGCCAGCAGAGGAACCCATCGGTATCTCTCTCTCTATCCACTGATTATAGTATATGCTTTACTTATGGTACTGGTGATGGATTCATTGATTTATCTTTGCTATATATACAGTACATCGTCCGGGTCCAAAAGAGGCGCCCATTCTTACATTCCTCATGCGTTTTGATAAGCCGACTATAGCTAATCTCTTATACAACACTACATTGTCACCTTTACAAAAAAAAGCGAGAAGAAGCCGCGGACTACGCAATACTCGTGCCATGTCTATGTTTGTAAACATGCCTTTGTTGTAACCTGTACATGTACTTGGCCCCACAAGTAAAATAATGGCCTAACCTTCATCGACGTAATAATGCATTTGTTGATCCCGTCTGCAGGTAACGGTGTACGCCTTGGTGCTGGAGATCCACTCCGCCCGGAAGCCGTGTGCGGACTGCGTGGACCACTTCCGGTTCCTCTGCACCGACGACTCCGCCAACAACGTGGTCAGGGAACAGTTCACGCAGGCGCTCAGGAGATACAGGTATGTGCGGTGGTAATCCTTTGACTTTGTTCTCCGGCGTTGACTAACTTCCCTGCAATAAAGGAACAAGTACGACATTTGTGAGATACATACTTAGATGGGATACAAAATTGAGCTTGGTTTAGGTTGGAATCATTTTGTCTCATGACGCCATACGTCTTCGCCCCTCTTTGTGTCATGGTTATCGTTAAACACATGGACTTCAGTTCAAGAAAACAAAGACCCCTTATAGTCCGCACCTCGAAAACCCGAGTGCAAGGGTGATTTCCCTCATTTTCGTCCAATCAGAGTCCATATTTAGCAGTCTAAGATCATAGGGCTCTCACCTATGTCCGTGATGACCGTGATCTGCAGTAATGGGTCTCCTGTTGTCATGGTTACACCTCAGGTTCACGGTCCGTGACGACAGAGTGCCCATCTATGTCCGTGTGTCGTACACGCTGAACCGGTTCGGGACGGACATCGCCCGGCAGTACCCGTACCAGACCCGCCCCCTGGACCTGCGCGGTCTGCGGGAGGGCGCCATCCTCGCTCACCACTTCGTCAGCGCCAAACAGCTGACGCACTGCCCTTTTAGGGACTGCAGGTGGGTGCTATCCTGAATACCCGTCCAAGTTTGTTTGTTAAGCTCGTGTGAAGTGTACACAGAATGGATCTATCAGTAAGTCTAATATCCAGTCTTGTTCAGCGCCGCCCGTTGACGCCCTTTGCAAAACTTTCTTACCAGGGTAAGCATTTTACTGGGGAAAGGACTCTTTAAGCCGTGAATGCAAAAAAGACAACAACTTATCTTAACGTTGCGTGTTACATTGTTTTTTTCACAGGCATGAGTTTGACAGCAGGTTTTATGTCAAAGTCGAGCAGATCGTCAAGTCGCTCATCCATCCAGAGAACTATCATGGCGGAGACGAGGAGGTAGAGTTGTTATCTGCTATATCTGAGTATCGCCGCGGTGTATGATTACTGCTTCAAGTGCTCGCCTGCTTTTGCTATATTTGGGCATTCCTGCGATAGTTACAATGAAAAGTTGGCTATGTGCAATTATCTAAATTGCTTGATAAACAGACAAAATGCTCTCCAAACCCACGGCTATTGTTATATAAACTTTCATATCATCAGGCTTTAGGGCCCTGTCACACTTGTGCGTATATTCAAGTGCGCATGAGTTGTGCATTGACATTTTTTAGGTTTAAGGAAAGTTTGCGGGGAAGAAGTTGTTTTCTGCGTTGACACACCGTTTGCAGCCTAGTTATCGAACCAAGGAAATGACTTCTTGGGCTGAAACTTCAATCTTGACCAAAACACGTTGATACGCAACTCATGCGGGCTTGTATATACGCTCAAGTGTGACAGGGGCTTAACGCGAGCTGACCGGGCCGAACTATAATAGTTCTAAGTTCAACCAAGGAGGTCTATATAACCTCCTTGGTTCAACGCGTTGTTTCCACAGACGATTCACCGTGAGCTGTTCACATTCCGCGCCCCGGACCCTGTCCTGACCATGCTGGACCACACCTGCCGGACGGAGAGACTGACCAGGGCCGTCAGCTTCACCTCCTGCAGCGTCTGTGGAGCGTTCAGGGTCATCAGCGGCATGCTGTACCCCGGCTCACTCAAACTGGAGTACATCAGGTATGTAGACAACTAGCCGATATATGAAGTCAAACCTTGGTCCCCTGCAGAGGAATAGGAGATACAAAGGATGCAGCTTGTTTATTGTCCTTCGGAGAGAAATACAATCACTTTTCGTCCTACCTCTCAATAAGGAAGTCGTTTTTCTTGGATCATCTAGAACTGGAATTTATTTAATTGATATTGGGTCACTTGACCGTTGATCTAAGTCTATGTCCAGAGGACTGGGGAAAAATAGTAACTCGTTTACATGCAGCAAATGGTGTCATGTTGTTAGTGACCTTCTTCGTTCGATCAATGATAAAACGTTATCGAGATGCATATACTTTTTATCGACGAAACTCACAGGTACAACTCCTACAAGTTGGCCGAGGACGACCTGACCTCGCCTGGTACCACGCCCGTGACCACGCCCCTGACCACGCCCAAGTCCCTGAGCGTGGTGGATGGCCCCATCCCGGAGCTGGAGGAGTCCTCCGCTGACTTGGAGAACTCCAGCTTCACAGACTCCATGTTGTCTGCCAGCGAAGAGTCACCTCTGGAGGGGTGAGACGAGCCCAGGGGAGGTTCAGGATCAGTTGCAGGGGAAGCAGGAAGACGAGGGAAGACTCGCGATTGTCTTTACAGAGACAAAAGTTCAGAACGAATTTAGCACAAGAAAGCATCAGGCTACTGATCAATAAATTTACTATCCGAATTTTTCATGCATACTTTAAGACTTCTCACAGGTTTATATCAATGTCAATTCAAGCGGAATTCACTCGCATCGAAGGCCATCTTATTCAGAAATTTAAGATACTAATATAACGTTAGCTATAACTAATGTAATGTTGCAAACGAAACATGGAAGTATAATTGTGCGTCCTAAAATAGGACAATAACCAATATGCCGTTAGCATAACAACACGTTGCATGTAACAGGTGTCTCTGGGGCAGGTTGCATTGAGTGAATCTGCAAAGTAAAAGAGAAATAAAAGCCGAAAGTCATGTCATGTCGAAACCTTTTCTTTCTCTCTTCCTTTTCAAGCAAAAAAGTAAATGCTGCATGTAGGAGTTACAGTCCTGAGAGGATACCAAAAGCCACACTCTGAGCATTGCAGACAATCGCCACTACTTTACATCCTTGTGTGTGATACCAGTTTCTTACTAAGGTTCAGACGCCTAGTGTTACGTAGGTAGACCGTACCGGCTCTGCGCCACAGATAACCCGGGGCTAACAGAGTCAGTACGGTATGCCGTCTGACAAGTCCCCCACAAGGTCGCCCCAATCATGGCGGAGGGCGGAGGCACACCGAAGCTGGATGTCGTGGTGCAGTCCGCCAAAAACCTCATCAACCTCGAGAGACTTGGGAAGAGCGACCCTTACTGTATCGTGGAGTACAAAGGTATGGATATATGTTAGTTGTAACAGTTGAAATGCATGTCCGCGTATGGACGAGAGTCAACCTAGTGGTGAACCCAGCAATAGTAGCTGACAATCGCAGCCATAGGCGTTTTTTAGCGTTCCCGTGATTGTCCCATTTCGCACAAACGATGTAGGACGCCATTTGGTCGGTGATTTATATATCTACTGCTTGTCCTCACGTATGCGCATACTGCTCCGTTTTAAAACATTCAACACAGAAAGCTGTAACTTTTACTCTACTATGTGCATACTTTCATACAATGGTTCCTGTTTCTTTGGCGTCCCAACTTGCTCAACCCGATCCCTACATGTTTATGTTTATCGATGTATCGATGAAGTCTTTGTAGGTATCAGGGGCAATGTGAATATCTAACGCCATTAACGTTCGGCTGGATGTTGCTGGCGCAAATCTGTTCAGTAGTGAATGATAGAAATATTAAGCAGCTCCTGTGTAATCAAGCAATATTCGAGCTGTGTTGAAGAATTCGTTATTCCGACGTACAGTGATGGTGAGAGCTTGTCACAGTTATAAGTTGCAGTGCCTCTGTATACTCGATAGTTTCATATAACGTGCTAATTTAGGGATTAGGTGTGACAAAATGTCTGATATGCCTTACAGAAATGGCAGGCTTGTGACGGAACAATAGATCTGTCATACAATTATGTGGGTCGCTAAAACGCTGGGAGTGACCTTGGAGACCCTTCTGGGTTGAATTGTGAACAAAACCGAGTCTAACTACTTTATACATCACTTCCATGGCCGCTGGTGATACGAACAATTGATAATTGATCCGCATATGTAAGTTAAGGCATAGGAAGGAAGAACTAAACCTGCCCAAAAGGCGATAGAAATCGACTTCTTATAAGGGGGCGTGATGTTAGTGCTAGCGCCTTGGGCGCATTGAACTCTATACGGGACTGGAGACAAGTCTATCATGTGGTGTTCAGCTGAACAAAGATACAAACCAACATACCAATATTTCAACCATCAGTGTAGATAGATGCTTGCTTTCGTGACAGAAGGCTCCTGTATTGACTTGACTTATTTCACATTCTTCTCTCTCTTAGAGCCAGTTAATGTGTTTGGGACCTTTTATCTGGCCCAGTTGGGCGGGAATTCAAATGATATGGGTCATGCCAAACAACTGTTTTCTTATTTACCTTGATAGTTTGCTATGATACGGATTAGTAGCCTGCTTCTGAATTCAATCGATCGTTAAAAGTCAATGTCTGATGTTATGAGACGCCATTGGGAATCCGTTTGTGTGTATCGAGTGGAACTGTTGTGGCGACCTCACGTTTACCCCGGGGGTGTGTTACGCGCAGGGATGACATGGATGGCAGCCATTTGCAATGGTGTTCGCTCGTGTCACACGCAAACGGTGAAACACACACCGAAAAGTGGATAATCGTTGTTCTTTGCTTTTACTATCGCCAACGCTGTTGTAGAATTATCCACAGTGAACACGTTAGCTCACTATAGCTCACGCTTGTTTCTGTAGAGGACAGGTTGAGTGATTCTGCAACCATTTGCAAAATTGAAAGAAAAAAAGACCGAAATACCCATTATTCCACGTAGAGCTATGCAGACAGATCTTCGGCATAAGTATACTTTAACACTGTTGTCCCAACGTTCAACATGTATAGTACAAGGTTATGGTCGTCAGCAATCTGAAAGATCTATTTCTGATGTTTTTCAGGTGAAGAACAACAAACCGATGTGATTAACAATGACCTAAACCCAAAATGGAACAAGGTATGTGACTCCTCCATTAGTTTTCCCCATCTGACGGGCATGATGTCTGTCAAAAATAACGCACTTTCATTCGAATTCAAAAGCGATCATGATGCTTTAAAAACAAATTCTAGCCCGTTACAAATGCATATAAAATGCTTGGGCGTATTTCATTATGGAAAACAGATCTATGATGGTTACAGCACGATAGCCCGTAAGAAGTGTTAGAAGAATTAAATTCTACCTTTATACATTACACGTTAATATGTTAAGCTTACAAGTTAATGTGTTATGTCAATGACACGCAAATGTGTTCTCTAATTACCGAAAGATCAATGGAAATGCTGTGGTCGCTGTCATACGTTGACCTTTTTTTCGTTATGTGACGACTGGCAGACTCTGACCTTTCAACTCCACGGTCAAGCCGTTACCGCCAACGAACTTCTCAAGATCACCGTGAAGGACCATGAGGTCATCGGTAGGGACAGGTGAGACACGTCATGGCTTACTCAGAACTAGCAGTCAGCCACTGGTGTCAGATGTATTGGACGTGGTATACAGCTAGTGGTGTAAATAATGTACCCCCAGGCACGGTCACAGTTGAAAGTGGCTTCTGATCGTGTGAAGAAGCTCAGTTCTTTTCCAATGCAGTTTCAGAAGGCACTTACGTCTGTATGAAGAAATCTTGTTTTGGTTTCAACAGACGTCTTGCCTTTGTGGTTGACCTGTTTTTATTGCGCATTTGCACAGGGTTTGGGGTTTGAAGGGGATGTCACTTATGATTTATGATGTTTGTGAGGTGTAAGTGTTTTGACTTTTTTTCCTATGCGCCTACTCTGAAACATGCACAATCTTCACTCCCACACTTCCTCAGACTGCTCGGTCAGTGCGATGTGCCACTGAGAAATGTGGCGACTGGCCCTAACCGCTCGTGCCAAGTTGACCTCAAGCTGAAAGATGGCAGCCGCCAACCAACACAGGTGGGTTCATGTAGCGCAAATCGCTTTCAGAGTCCGAGCGCAAATATTGTCACAGTAAGTAATGATGAATTCAGAGCAGAATCTTTAAGAAGTTGTAAAAAAACAAATACCCCATCTTGCAAGTCTAAACTAGTTTTCTTTTTTCGTATATTTCAGCAAACGATTAAGCTAAAGCTGGACTACACACCACCACCACCAGGTAAGAAAATTAACGACCAAACTTTTAACATATGTGATGGTAAATTCAAAAATAAAAGCCAGAAATAAAGTTGTACTGATGCCGATATGATTCCATTCCAGGGACAGGCACTCCAGGAGGACCAGGCCTTCCAGAGGGGGGAGGAGTCGCAGGGTAAGATATTGGCTATCAGTAGTATGGAAGGGGAAATAGAGGGTCTTCTATTGTTATTGATACTCTCTTTCATTTTCATCTTGATGTTAGTCTTTTTGCTCATTCTGATGAAATGTCTTTCCATTATGATCACTTACAGAATTCTTGCTCCCAGCACATTCTTTACCAGCAGTCCTCTTGTTCCTAGTACACTTGTTGCACCAGTGTTTCCACTGACCTGTTCTCATGTCTGTTCCAGGCTTACACTGAGCAGTTTACCCCAGAACTTATCAACATCACCGGAAGATTTCCAGGTAGACAAATTCAGGAAAGATGACGATGTTGTCTAGCTGCAATAATTGTTTTTATCATCATTTATGTCTATTAGATCTGTTCAAGTCAAGATTACGTTGCTACCCAGGCACTGTTATCACATTGCAACCACCAAGTGACAAAGAAATGACCTGAAACCAGGACCTGATCCTGTTTGGTAGAAAGATTGCCCTCTAGTGAAATCATATCAAACTGCAGCTCATGTGCACTTTGATGAAAAAAAGCAAAAGAGTTTGGTCCCCATACTGTGTTTGAATCCACTACTTGAGATTGTTACTTTGATCATAATAGTTTTCAGCAGATTAAGTTTTCTTTGCTTCCGTCATGAATATGGGTTCACAAAATCATTTCATAAAAATAACATCAAACAGTAAATCAAACGCAATAACTAACCTTTAATAAACTGCTGACTAGGTTCGTATCCGGGTGGTCGAGGGTCGTCAGATCGAGGGCAGCGATGTTTCTCCTGTGGTGAAGGTCACCGTCAGCAACCAGAGTAAACAGACCCGAGCGGCGAAACACACCTCAAGTCCATACTTCGACCAGGTGGGTCGTTTTAAAGTGACAGGTGTATAACGACCAGGTGTATCCTCGGAAAGTTTCCACACAAGTTACGTCCCTTCCCATTTTACGATAAACATGTACAAATACAAGAAGAAATGGCTATGCAAATTTCGGAAATGTCTAAATTTCCTCAGTTGATACCATGCAGTTAGAAAAAAGCGAAGGTTAGACGTGACAAGTTGTTCAGTGTAATATAACCAGCTGCTGTCGTGCCGCGTGCCTGCGAAGTTGATGTGTTACGCAGAAGGGCGGTTATACCGGCTACATAGATACAGATACAGATTATTTCTCACTAAAACACTTTTTATGTCTCCCCTTTTCAGTTGTTTTTCTTCAACTTCAATGAGTCTCCTGCTGAGCTATTCACAGATTGGATTGAATTTGAGGTAAAAGTTAATATCACTCATGAACATTTAAAAACCTGTTGCCACAAACTCTAAGATGATTTACAATTTTAGATTATACTATTTTGCAGTATATCGCTGGTCTACAAAGGTTCTGAATGGCCATTTAAATGACTGATTTTGTTCCTTTTTTGCAGGTTTCAAATGCAAAGAAATTTCGTAGCAACTCATTGATTGGCATGTTTAAGGTAAGCAATTGTGGAAACTTATAGAACTTTAAAGGCTATCAAAGGGAATGACAAAGCTAGCCATGCATTTGGCACGGGTTAGGAAAATGAAACCAATTGAGAGATGTCATGGTAAAACAAAATTGTTTGTAAATTGATAGTAACTTGAACCCTGACAGAGATATGGGCGAGAAATAACATTCTTCATTTAGATGGAATTTGTGCATTTTAGTCTGTTTTTTGTTGATTGGGTCAATGTTTCTTTATATTTCAGATACCTATTGGAGTCATTTATATCCAAGAAGGTATGTCGTAATTTCAGATGGCTTTTGAATACCCCAAATAAAGAAACAAATCAATTAATCAATCAATCAATCATATAATCTTTGATTATTTAACTTATCCACACTTAAAGACCATGCTTGTACTATAAAATCACCCAATAAATTCGGCTAACGTAAACTACCAGGGTCACTCTGCTACTGACTGCCGTGGTGTTCACATGGGTGGAGGCCTGGCTAAGATAGTCACCACCACCCAAGATACTCTAAAAAAACTTTTGAAATTTAGAGATAACAGGTAAGGAATTGATGTATGACTATACATGAAGAAGTTATCTTTATGTAACTCAGAATATAAATGACAACACTGGCTAAAATACCATGCTCTGTTTGGTAGTATAGGTAAAGACATTGGCTGGCAGTTCATGTGCAGTTCTGCCTTACAAGTTCCACAGAGCTGAGTCTATATAACTGGCTTTTAGAATACCACGTAGGTACCACAGCTGCAAGTCATATTTGTAGACACACAAGCTATCAGACATTTGAATTCAACTGTGAGAAGGGCATTTCCAAGTTGCAATTATACAGTTAGACACTTTGAAACAACTTTGACAGGCTGATTTGAGAGTTTTTATTTGAACACAAGGTTGATTTTCTAAAAACTGAAAGTTGTTTTGACTATGTAACTTTGTTTAAGTCATTCTGTGTCATTCTGTATGGTTTCATAATGTTACTTTGAACACCAGTAGAAAAAAATATTTGAATCTTGTTCACCAGTATTATGCTAATCTTCTCCTGCCTTTGTTTCAAGCTGGAGTCAGTCTGGGATTTTTATGTGTTTATGTAGTTATGGGGGGCAATCCACCTTTCAAACTGCAGCAAGGCCACAGTGGGAAGCACTTCCTGAATTAGTTTATGGTTCTGGCCCCAGGGTTCAGAAAAAGGATTTTTTAACAAATACCGTTACAAATGTATTTACACCAGTAATACATAACCTGAGGAAAACCAGCTGTGTCTTTACGAAAACAAACCCTGATGTTGAATATGTTTAACCCACAGGTCACAGTTTTCAGAGAAAATGGTTGCTGCTCAGCAACCCAGACGACCCGACCGGAGGGGCCAAAGGTTATCTCAAGGTCACGATGATCGTCCTTGGACCTGGCGATGAAGCTCCAGTAAGTCAAGCTTCTGTCGAATGTAGTTACTTATAAAAAATGTATTTGATATTCTCAGGTCTGATTACATATTATCGCGCCAAAAAGCAAAGTTCATCTTCATGTCTTTTTCATGTCTTGAAAGTTCTTTCTTTCACATCAGTAGAGTCTTTACTTGTAATTTTTCCTTATAAAAACTGTTAATTAGTGAGTTGTAGTTATCCTGTTTTCACTCTCTTTTCAGTAATAAACACCATTTATTCATTCGTTCTGTAGTTCCTTTAGTCTTACACATTTAGTTTAGAACTAACTTAAGTATTGTAGTTCAGAAACTAACTTTCCTGTAGTATTCATCACCTGCTTCTACCTTCTTTCATCATATGTTTAGTCCTCCAAGCAGACCAGTGACTCTGAGGTATGTAGTGTATCCGTAGCTTATATGCGGTACAATTCAGAAACTGCAGGGTTCTTTATACGCATGTGCGCATCACTAAGTGTAAGGTTTGGTAAATGCTTGTAAACAGATGATGTTGTTTTGCCTTGTCTGTAACGTTGCTTCATGCTTCCAATGAGCCAGGTGGGCCAGAGAATGGCCAAGATCATGCTGTCTGCTGTCTTTTACACACACTGTTACTATAAAGTATAATCAACATTCTCCTTTGCCTCTTTCTTAGGTGAAATGAGATTGTTTTATGGTTGAGTCCACATGAGATTGAAAATTGTAAATGTATGTGTATAAGAATGAAGAAATAGGATAAGAATGCCTTTCATTTTAGCACAATGTAGGAAGCGAGAAAAATAAAGAAAAATGTAATTTTTGATCTTTACAATACTAAGGTTGAGTCATCTTGCCCGGCCTGGCCGAAATCAATGTGTGTGTGTCATCCATGATAAACGATTGAATGGCTTTCTACTAACTCCTTTTTGTTTGGGCTTTTTACAGCAATCTGGAAAAGGAACAGAGGGTGAAGACGATGTAGAGTCGTAAGTACAGGGTCATATGACTTCTTGCACAATTACATAGGATTTCTTTTTCCGAATTCCGTGGTCTTCAATCATTAGTGTTCCTATTAACAAAGCAACATAATGTCACTACATTTACCCGCTGTAGAAACCTTCTACGTCCAGCTGGAGTACAGCTCCGCCCAGCCACTCTCTCACTGAAGGTCTTCCAGGCTGAGGACGTTCCACAGAGTAAGAAATGTACCAATAGGAAATGGTGTTGCATGGTTCCTACACTATCAGTCACCTAAACTGAAAATGCAGCATATCGTAAGGCACATGCAATGTCAATTACATTTAGATAGACAGTAAAACTGGCACCCACCTTTTGCTGGCATAAGGATGGAGCATTTTGTTTTTTATATCAGTTCGTCAGAACCTGGTGTTACCATCGAGTTTTACGAAGAAAGGCGGCTCAATTGTTACTGTAGCAGTATCTATTCAGCCTATGTCGGAAACATCAATGCTCGAGACAAGCATGACTTCACTGACCCACTTTGATGAATACCATCCAAATACACGGTCAAAAAGGCCTGCCCCTGATGCTGAACACCATTCTCAAATTTAAATAGTTCTGTCCTTGGTGCTGAACACATGCCTCACAGTCTAATCAACCTGTCCTTTGTGCTGAACACCCTCCTCACAGTCAACCAGTTCTGGTCTAGGTGCTGAACACCTTCCGAAAGATAGTCAAACACACATGTACCTGAAAACAGGCTCATGTAAATGATTCATTTGTCTATGAAAGTATAGTGTGACATTTAGCGGAAATGACCTTTCTCCTGCAGTGGACAGTGCAGCCTTGGAAGGCATCAAGAACTTGTTTGGAGCAGGTACTGAATCAAAGAAGCTTGTGGACCCCTATTTACAATTGGAATTCGCCGGCAAAAAGGTGAAACTTTGAATGTACTTGCTTTTTGACCTTAATTTATGCATAAGATGGCAAACACTTTTTGAAAAAAAAATATTGAAACGTTGTAAAAATTTGCTGGTCGTGTTTAATTTGTACTGCCAATTAATCAATGTTAGCAAAACATGATTATTGCTTGATCTGAACAGTTTTTATTTTCCGTGTTTCAGGTGAAAACAAAAACAATGTACAAGACAAACTGCCCAGAATGGAATGAAGAACTCAAGATTGCATTTCAAGTAAGAACTTTATATTTTCCTCATGAACGAACTGGAAACTCTTTCTTCATTGCTGAAATATGGATTTTAAATATGGATTCACAATTGTTCGTTTGAATGGTTCTGCGCAACAACACATTTTTGCAATCAAACACTCTGAATGTTTCTGGTGACACCTGATTTCTTTCACCCCTCCCCAGTTTCCGTCTATGTGTAACAAAATCAAGCTGACACTCAAGGACTGGTAAGCTAGATTCTTGATATATTAAATCCGATATATTTTTCTTACAATCTTATCATTACTTGTGCCAGATCGTCTTCGGTTTCATGTCATTTTACCACGGATGATGTTAGTCATTTTGATTTAGCCCTTTGATGATAATGACTTAATTTCTTCTCTATCACCCCAGGGACCGGTTTGGCAATGATGACACCATAGCGACTGTGTTCCTGGATGTTGCTGAGGTATCATGGCCGGCTGGGGCTCATGGTAAGAAAAACTACAATCTAGCACTCAGACTGTGAAGGTTGGTTAATATATTTGCATTGACCAGTTGAATCCGAGCTATGAGAACACAAAATCAAGTGTATTGTACATGTTCCCAACTTGTTACACATCTTAAGTGCATTATATCAGTACAAATTGTGATTATGTTTTCCGCAGGTTTCCTTCCCTGCATGGGTCCAGCCTTCATCAACTTCTATGGCGGACCTCGAGAATTCAGTGTACTACCTGATGGATATGATGATCTTAACAAGGGCAAGGTACTTCATCTGTGATAGTCTGAGATGGTGTCAGTACATGATAAAAACTGTTTTTGTATAAGTAGTAATGGACAAAACGGTATAGATATGGGCCTAAGGAATAAGCTGATAATCTATTTCTCCATCCAGGGTGAGGGCGTGGCGTACAGAGGTCGTGTACTGATGCAGCTGAGCACGAAGATGGGGGAGCAGCCGGAGGGTGGAACAGAAGTCATCGACATCCAGGAAGAGGACCTCCCCACTGTCGATGTACGAATACTTCAAATCTTAATTTGGAAATTCACAGGCTGTCCAGATGATGTTATACAAACTACAGCATCATGTGAAAAGAGGAGTTGAGAATACAGAAGTCACATAAAGATGAAAGAAATTTTCAAAGTCAAAGTGAATACTAAAAAACTATGATATTTCCTTAAACATTCCAACGCTAAGACACAAAATTAATTCCCTGCAGAAATTCATGAGACGGCGACGGTTTCGTCTGGCTGTGTTCATGCTCTCCGCCACGAGGATGAGGGAAAAGGACACAGATGCGCCCATATCCTTTGAAGTCTCCGTCGGCAACTTCGGAGATATTCTTGACGCTTCCACACCCCCGTCTTCGTCTTCAACACAGGTGAGTCCTGTTTTTCTGCTAGTCTAACTATTTGACCGTTTGGGCGCCACAGAAGATATGGCAACCAGTTTTCGTCACCCTTGTCGTTTTTTTTTTTCTTAGCGTTTCACTCAGTGTCATGCCTGTCCATTCTTTGATGTTATTCTCCCATCCCTCTTTGCCATCTTTGCATCTTTCTTCCTCCTTGGAAGGTTAAGATACAGAGGTTTGGGTCCTGTCACACGGTTGTAACATTTCTAGGTAATAATTACAGTTTGTCATACTACCAACTGATTAAACCTATTCATGTGTATGCATTCATGTTTCTTCATAATTTCATTCTTCGACATGTCCGCAGCCCACCAACGCAGCGTTTGATGGCACGTATTACTACTACCTCCCCTGGGGGAAGAAGAAGCCCGTGCTGACACTGCTGTGTAGCATCGAGGACATCCGCTTCAGAGTTCAGGCCTACAATCAGCTCAACAACATCATAGACACCATAGTAGGCCGCAGCTCTGTGTTATCTAGATTTTACACGAACATTTGGTGATGCTACTTTTCCACAATACAGCTGCAGAGCTTTATTTGGAAGGTAAAGATAAGACGTTGTAAAGATAAGATGCGCATTCTTGGCCTCTATGAGCTTCACCAATGGATTCCAGAAACTTTTGACTTTGCAGTCATTGCTACAAGATCTAGGAACACATCATAAATGCTTTTGACTTTCTTCTAGAATCGCCATCTTAACCGAATCGCCGTGTGCCAACGTGCTAAGGCTTCACAGCAGGTGCTTCTTACCTTGGCCACTGCACTCCTGGATGCTGTCATTGTGAACTGCAAGTATGTGCTATGATAATTTTCTTAAATAGTTTACAGTATAACTGCCGTCTTAAAATGTGACCTCTGCACACATTTTATGCACCAAGATGACATGATTGAAAGAATAGTGTTCATTACCACTTACTTGCATTGCTATCTAATGATCTGTTCAAAGGACCATGTTATCTATACATTGATTTAAACTAAATGATAGTATTTGATATGTCATTTTCAAGGAAACCATTGCCTGCTCCGTTTGAGGACCAAGCAGCAACTGAGATGGACAACAGTATTGCTGTAGTTAGGAGAGTAGAGTTAAGAAAGATTGTGGAGGATGCCTCCACACTGAGGAGCCAAGAGGAGGCACCTTTTGACGTGGAAACAGTCGTCAGCAAGGCGGAAGGATATGTCGGAATGCTGGAGAATTTGGCACGAGGGGTCAGTTGTAAAATCTTCTGTTTAGCCAGCTACCTGAATGCTCCTTCGGGAATATTTTTGGTATGAAAATCTAACAGCGCTTTATTGATAGCACTCTTTTCTTTTACTTAACAATAATGTGCACATGTTGGAAAGAAAAATGCAATGGAAATGGTTGCAGCTCATAAGCCTAGCACTTGGAAGATCTGTTTATCTCCTTCTTGTGAGGTATAGACCATTGCTTTTCACTGAAATAAAGAAGAAAAGAAAGCCATTTTGGAAACTCTTCAAATAACCAGTGGGGGACTATACAGTTTATGATTTCCTTTGATACCTTACCTTAGGGGTGCGGCTGATTTGAATGACAGGTTAAAGGTTGAATGTATAGGAAGTATTACATGTTAAACTTTGCCTCTGCAGCCCCCAAGCAGCATGCCAGACATCATGATCTGGATGATCGGTGGGGAGAAGAAGAAGATTGCCTACTACCGCATCCCTGCTCACGAGGTTCTGTACTCGCCCAACCCAGACCACAGGGGGAAGTTCTGTGGTAAAACTCAGACCATTGTCATGAAGGTGAGCTTTTCACATTATATTCATATCCCTACCATTTCCACAGGAATCTTCGTATCATTGCTCGGTAATAATCTTTTTAATATTGATATAATGCGTGTTTTATTAATTTCACCCAGTAAAAAAAAATAAAAAAAGTTTTTTTTTTATGTCTAGCGTGCGTTTATAAGGATGTAAGTCTGATCACCGGGCGTAATATGCCTTTCGCACCAATATGAATACGTAACTAGTTTTTAGGCGCAAGCTATGTAAACGGCAGAACAATTCAGGGCTAGTTTCGAACCCTGCCACACCATCGTACGTGCCCAATTGGGACAGATATATCATTATCATTATTATCATTTTTGACATATCTTTAGTTGTCTGTACCTCAATGTCTGACCAATGTCTTAAACATTCACTCCTGTATTTGATTCAGTACATGGGGAAGAAGGATAAGAAGAGGTTGCCATGTCAGCTGCGTCTGAACCTGTGGTTCGGGTTGCAGCGTCAGGCTCACCTGTTCACACGGCAGGGTGCAGAGGGCGTCATCAACGTGTACGCAGAGACGTACCAGAACCAGGTGACGGCTCGTTTTGTTGTTGCGGCATGCAGATACTTTTCTATGGTCTCCAGCTGTTAGATCACAATGTCGGATGTTGTAATCCCAGGCTCACTGTTGGACATCTGAAACCCCGAGTTGCATGGTAGCACTATTTTACAATCCTTTCAGAGGAGTTACAGATTATCAGTCACAAATTATTCTGTACATTTGAGAATGCCAGACCTCTTGCATTCGTAACTCAAGGAGCCAGTGCAACAAGCTTAAGAGTTGCTAATTGACAAGTCAGATTTCTAACTTAAGCGGTAGGTACTACAGACGCTCCATGTTGTCTTGACGAGAGGTTGATGATATTTCATTCTCAGCACCGGGGCCTTCTTCACGGCTGGGAGGATTGCCATGGTGACGACCGGCCGGCCTGGTCTGACGTGGCAGGGCTGGTGCGCCTGCCGAAGGACAACTTTGTTCCCGCGGAGGGATGGAAGTGGGCGGGGCCTTGGTTTGTGGACCCTGACCCAAGGTGAACTGGAAATTGTCTTTATTGTAATGAGGTAGTAATTGCTTAACACTTTCAGTCTGTCTGGTTTTCAACACTTGTAATTATGTTTTTGTGGTAAGGCTACACCAAGTAATTTTTATGGATGACGTCCGCGCGCGCATTGATTTTGGTCTGTTCCCAGAAAAAAAACAAGAAATTCCGCTTCCTGTAACTATGACCAAAGAGTTACGACAGTGCCGCAAATCAATGGGATATGGAAAGAAACAGGACAGGACAACAACTGCTGTTCAACTTCAACTGATTTATTCAAATTATTGCTGTTTTCATGATGAATAGAATAATTGTTAGTTGTTACACTGTTTTCTCTCATTCAACTTGTGTCCTAACATGTGTCGTCGACTATTATATTTCAAATCTAGGCATCTTGTTTTTTTGGCCCTTCTTGTTTTTTTTTCGCCCTCTCGCATTAGATTTAGGGTCTCCAAAGGACGTCATCCATAAAAATAACTTGGTGCAGCCTAATCATGTGCAAACGTACATTTGATCATTTATTGTAAGAATTTGCTCGTTCGTTCGTTCGTTCAGACCCTTGTAGTGCCTTATACCACATAGGCCAGTAGCGGGACATATTTCTACAGGGAGGAATATCATAGCGATTATCTTAGATTTGATGATACATTATTGGTCACTACATTGACATGTACATGACATATGTATGTACCTATAAAACGCAGCAACTTACGTCTTATAACAGAAATATTGTCTATCTTTGTCCTCCAATCTATGTTTTTGTTTATAAGTTTTAAGGTGACATTTTCTTTATTTGACAGCATGTTCCTGGGAAAAGATGCAGGATTCAAAACCTTTGTGGAAGAAGTGTATGAACATGAGGTCCGGCAGGGCCCGGGACGGTCATGGGAAAAGGACAAGGATGAAGCAAAGATTTGGACAGACAGTAGCAACAAACCTGCTGACCGCAAGGACCAGGTGGCCTGTGCCGAGGGCTGGGAGTGGTCAGCGGACTGGGAGGCGGACTTTAACAGGGCAGTCGATGAAGAAGGTGAGCTGTTGAGAGCGGTAATCTCCAAGCAGATTTATTGGTGGCAAGGCAGCATCAAAAGGCTTGGTTTCTAATTCCTCATACAATAAGTTATCTTTTTCTTGTCTCTAGATTTTGAATAGTACTAGTTGTTTAATTTTAAGTTAGATTTTGTTAAATGTACGCAATTCAGCATCCTCTTCTGAGGACGCTGCCATGTACTTTAGCAAAGAATGTATGATCGAATCAATAAACTTACTATATTAAAAGGCCAACGACTATCGGTGGCTTTGGATACTCGTTGGATCTTTTGATACTGCCTTGCCACCAATTGAACTGCTTGGAGATTATAGAGCAGTGCAACATGAAACAGATTTTGTAATTGATAGTCATCCCGGATAAATCTATATACAAACGATGCCTACAGTTCGTGTTTTTGGATGATTCTTCTGCTCCCATTTCCTTGTAAGTAGCTATAGTAAGAACATGCTAATGTGTGTGTGTCCTTCTCGAGTCCAGGCTGGGAGTACAGTGTGGAGGTGTTCACCGGTGCGTGGACTGGCGTGGAGAAACAGTTCCACCTGTGCCGCAGGAAACGGTGGATCCGGAAACGGGAGAGAGTTGCAGAGGCTGACAGTAAGAAAGTGAGTTAGGACAACAATCAATGGGGAGAGCTTTGCAGTTTGGTGTCTAATCCGGAATTCCAGAAAAAGTTGTAATGACAAGAGACGAGAAAAGTGTTTTAAAAAGCATGATGTTTTGAACAACGACCTTCTAGACATACTAACTTGTAAGTACCTTGCTAATTGTTACCCATGTCCTGTTGGAGGTCTGCTGTCACAAAGTGCATATCGTTTTTCATTGACATTCATGTATACGTAAGAAACTCCTCCAATAATCGTAAAATCCCATTGTCATCCCATACTACTACACCATATTGTATAAGATAGACTAGTACACCATATTGTACAAGATAGACGGATTAGCCTAATAGAATGTTATCTATGTACCAGTGAATGCCATACTCTGTACCTTGTACAATTGTTGTGCAATAAAGTTATTATATTATCTATGTCAGGAGGAGCTGATGAAGGGTGGTGGTTGGATGTACGCCAACACGTGGTCCTCCCGGTTTGAAGCGGAGGAGGGTTTTGCAGACATGGTCCGTCACCGTCGATGGCACCGCAAGATGGTTCCTGAGGAGGAGGCAGAGGGTGCCTTCCTCACACTGGGGGCCACGGCTATGGTAAAGTACTTTAGACATTTGTATAAGAATATTGTTTATTACATGGTTAAGGTGGTGATGAGAACAAGATGAGCATGGGACAAGGTGAAAGCGAGAACATCTTTTGGTTTCATTAGGATGTGATGGGCTTGTATTTTATTTCAAACTAAAAAAGTGACAGCAAAGTGCTAAAAGCTTTTAGAAACTTTCTATGCCATATCTATTCTATAACAGTGTTTCCTGCTGTCTTTTATTGATATCACAGAAAGCTGAAGGGAAGGAGGACAAACAGAAAATGGGGGCAATGTACGCACCGCGGGTCATGCTCAGTTATGAAAGTAAGTGTGTAGTCATCCTCTCAATGTTCTTCTACATGGTATTACACAGTAACTCTAAGTCAGAAGAAACAACAACAAGCAACCTGTTGACCAGTTACTTAGTAGGCTCACAGGAACTTGCTTCTTGTCGCGTACTCATCTGTTGACGTGACAGGAGACACCATCAGTAGACAATGCAGTGCCGGGATATATCCCTCAAAAGTCATAGATTTATCATCTGAAATCAACAGTCTTGAAACTTTTATAAAGGACTTAACTAATGACCTTACCATCTAAAACATAACATTGTGCCCCCTGTACCCAGAGCACCACGTGTACCAGCTGAGATGTTACCTGTACCAGGGAAGGGACCTGCCCGTCATGGATGAGGAAACTGTGGCAGGTAGATAGACTCTTGGATATTTCATGTCAGCTCTCCTTCACTTCACTTCTTTGGAATTAATCAGATAAAGGCCCTTGCAGAGAGAGGCAAATACACAGACTAAGTTTTAGAAAGGCTAACGACCACAGACATCTATTTTCCTGTTGATGTGAGTTAAGGATTCATGTACAATACACGTCTTTTGACCAAGCTTCCCGTCTTCCACAACAGGTGACCTCCTGGGCGGGAACAAGGATGTTTCTTGCGGTAAGAACATTTGAATGTTGATAGTAAAGCAGTAAAGCAATGAACCAAATTTGCACCGTAGTTTAATCTCTGGAGTCAACATGCATTAATGATAAGATACATGTATACAAAGTAATGCAAGCTCTGTGATGGTGACCACAAGGTGATTGGAAAATCAGTGACTGTGCTTTATCTACTTCTTTTTAATCACTCACTCACACTCACTCCGTCGGGCTCGGAATCTTCCTTCAAGCTGTTTGATGTATGTCTTGTGCGGTCTTCCACGACTTCTGTTTCCATGATTCGGATTGCCTTTATATTCAGTGAGGCACATATTCAGCACGAAATGCCTGTCCTTACAGTACGAAATGTACCAGAAAATGTGCATAAGCCTACAGTCTAACATCCCTTCTGTGACAGATCCGTTCTGCCGAGTGTCCTTCCTGAACCACACGGCTCTGACAGAGATCAAGAGATACACACTCAACCCCACCTGGGACCAGACCCTCATCATTGACAACATCCAGATCTATGCAGATCCCGACAAGCTGGCCGAGGATCCGCCCGTCATCTTCACGTCTGTGCTGGATTATGATGCAATGGTCAGTCACAAATGTTAAACTCAACATATTCTGATTTTAATTAGGGGTCCACAGTAGTGGATGGTGTATAGCCACAGTATAGGTGACCAAGCGTTGCCTGCTTTGAGTTGGCTCTGTCTGTTTCAAAATGACAAATATTAATTCAACATGGCTCAAAAATATAAAAAGTGGTATGGATGAAAATTGATATCAAATCTTTACCATTTTTTTACAAATCGTCTTGAGTAGAAAATGTAACCGTTTGTTTTCCAGGGAAAGCCTGAGTATATTGGGCGGAGTACGAGCGTACCCATGGTGAAGTTAAGTGGAGGGAGAGACCCACGGAAACCTCGTCTGGGCTGGTACCCCATCAACACCAGGGAAGGCACTACTGCAGGCCAGCTGCTGGCTGCCTTCGAACTGTACATTGTAAGTACAAAGTCCGCTTGTGAGTAACGTCTTTCCCAGAAAATAGGTCTGCAAAATGCCATCAAATGTGTAACAGGTGTGTGATAAATGCGAGCACATAACGTTATGTCACAAAAGTGTACACAGCAAAAATGCTGTAGAGATATTTCTTTGAGCAGGAATATCATATCATAAATTGGCAGAGAATTGATGTCATAATTTGTTATTAGGATGATGGACAGCTGCCACCGCCTCCACCAATGCACGAGGACAGTGAGACGCTGTTCCGGGTGCCTTCAGACATCCGACCGCAGATGCAGAGAACAGGAATAGAGGTATGTCAACCGTCTCAAAACATTTTAAAACTGTTTCTGACGTATAAGTTAATCTACTTGAGGATCGAAACATCTCCATGCGTTTGAAGAAAGTTCCAGGAGACATAAATCAACATTGACAAATCAAAATAAAACAATTACATGCATAGCCTGCTCACATTGACATTGTAACCTGAACTTATTTGATATAATCTGCCATTTGATGTTTGTTATGAACGGGATGACATGTTATGAATGGATTGCTATTGCAATTCGTGAGCAGGCATAAAGTTATATGGCCTAGCACTAACACTAACAGTTCTAACAGCGCATTGAGCGTCGAAAGTATACATGAGTGTGCAAGGCCTTTAAGACACCCTGTTTTACATTTTTTTGTCGACAGGTGCTCTGTTGGGGTGTGCGTAAACTAAAGAAATACCATCTGAGGAACGTGACGTCACCACAGTGTGAGTTTGAAATCGGCGGGAACGTCATGAAGTCGCCTGTCATCAAGTCAGTCGAGCAGAACCCAAACTTTCCAGAACCCTTGCTCTTCTTCGACGTGGTGAGCATGATTTCAAGCCCTCTTAGTTTGTAAAATGTGACTCTTTTTATCCTCCACTACTCTCAAATAAATCTACATAATATATGTTTCATGAGCCAGAATGTTACAAAAAGTATAGCAGCAATAGAATATATATTATCATTAACATCAAATTTGTTCCATTTTCCTTACAGTATTTACCAAGGGAAGACCTGTACATGCCTCCAATGACTATCAAAGTCCGTGACCACCGACTGTTCGGCCGTAAACCAGTTGTTGGCAGATACGTGATCTCCAACCTTGCACCGTTCTCCGTGGAACCTGAACAGCAAACTGGATCAGAGGAAGGGGAGGGTCAGTATGTGCTGTTATCTGTTACCAAATGTGTTGATATTCCTGGACATACATTCGTAATGCATACAATCATAAAACATACAAACTACATAAAAATCATTTTAGAATTTTTATGTCCAAAGTTTTACAATACTTGAGTGCTTTTCTTTAGATGATTCCTTTAATGTTATGTTTATTCATGTTCTCTCCAGAAGGACAACAACAACAGGAGGAGGAGGAGGTAGAACCAGAAGGACCACCCCCAGAGGAGGACCACACTGTGCTTGAGATTGAGCCTCCATCAGAAGAGCCAAAAGAGCAGGTACATCCTAAACAGTCATTACGTATCCATTACAAAACTGTTTGGGTTATATTGCAGATAACTTTTGATAGTACAATGCTGCACCAATATGTTTATCTCCTCATAGAAACTTTCCCATGCATTTGATACAATTTGAAGCACAATGTACTTCGTTTATAAAAAAAGGGGCATTTCTGTTACAGGAAACAGACACATTGCTTGGGAAATTAGCTGGAACGTCAAAGGTAAGAAAATTGAAAACTGCATGCCATACCCACAGACATTTGCTTTGGAATGCTCTAAATGCCATTTACTTAAATCAACTATGTCATTGCCCATCATTTGGAGATCATTAAATTGTGTATGACCATATATTGCAAGGAAAAACGACTTAGGTGGCTATATTTTCGGGTGGCTGATCTTTGCCCAACTAAAAAGTGCCATTTGACATTGGGAATTTGGATTCAATACTTTTTTGTCATGGTTGCAAGGTGTACGACAATAGGTTAACCCGTCTAGTGGATTTCTTTTAAACAGTCGATAACAAGCTGTAGATCATACTGTAAGGTTTACAACGGGAATATACTCAGCTCTCTAAGTGCTACCAAGTTGGTCAATTTTCGACACGTATTCTGTTCATCCTCCCAGTTCCTTGGCGGTCTCATCATGCCCATTGATACCATCGTACCAGGAGACAACAAAGAAGCAACAGGGTCAAAACGTGGAAGTAAATCCTCACAGGTGTGTTTCTCATTAATCCGAATTGACTGTGATATAATAGGCAAGGATGATATGTTACTCACCAGTGAAGGTATAAAAAGCTCATCCACATTCAGTGATCTTTTTCAAACCCCAAAATGTCAAACTTTTATGTTGCAATGATGCGACATGTATTTTATATTTGCCATCGACCAAACGCTATGCTTTGTGGCTCGTACGCATGAAAATATGATTAGAGGACGAAATTCAGCATCTTCGGCACATAAGTACAACTATAAAATGGTACTAATACAACACACACGTATCTAGTAATACTAATTAACATAATTCATGTGTACTGCATGCTTCTCTTAATAAGCATCACTCTCTGACCTTCACTTGTTCCCTAGGCACCAGATGAGGAAACAGAGGAGGATATAGACTGGTGGTGTAAATTCTACGCCTCCATCGGAGACGAGCAGCAAGCAGGCAGCTACCTGAAGCACGGGTACGACACCATGGAGGTTAGTGCAAACAACGCCAGACTGTTGCTCATCTGTCAAAAGAAGCAAAAAGATGCCTATTGTTCTAAAGTTAGTGCCTTGTATCATAATGGTTTGATTTTGTTCGAACCTCTAACTTCCAGGACTATGGCATCTGACCTGGAGCAGTGGGGTCACTAATCCACTATGCCACAGGGACACACTACACAAATTACAGATAAGAAAATAATGAGCTATAGACTCTTTGGTCTAAAGAAGTCGTACTAAGTGATGTTCAAGTATGTTTCTGGTCGGTTTATGAGCGATGTAATTTTCTTATAATGTCCAGGTCTACGACAGTCCGCTCGAGACGATAAAGGAGTTTGATCACCTTGAGGATTTCACGTCAGCCTTCCACCTGGAGAGAGGGAAGAAAGGCGACTCTGATGACGAGGATGATGATGAGTCTGTGGGGGAAGTCAAGGTGTGGAGGCCTGGTTGTACTCTATTATTTCTGATCAGTACTTTGGTGTGTAGAGCTCTAGTGGTTAGCAATGCCAATGGACTATAATGGTACGCTTTCAAATACTGTCACAGTAATGTGGTGTGTACAGCTCTAGTCACTAGTGGTTAACAATGGAGTATGATGTTGCACTTTCAGATATCAAAACATTGCAAAGTGTCAACACTGAGGAAATATAAATAGATAAATTTAAAAAAAGGTTGGAATTGAAGTGGATCGTGTTTTACTCTTTTCTTGCTTTGGCAAAAAATGATGTCGATGATGATGATGATGTTTTGTAGGCAAAGTTCCGCCTGTACCCTCTGCCAGCTGATCCCCGTGAGCCTCTCCCTGCCAAGATGCTGGACCGATATCCCGACCCGGACCCTGTGGAGTGTGTGGTCCGGATGTACGTCATCCGCGCCATGACCTTACAGCCCCAAGACATGAACGGACTGGTAGGCACAGGTCATACAAACTGGTGTATTTGAAATCTTGTTGGTTTGACCGATGATTTGTATGATTCTAAAATGTTCATAATGTTTTAACATTGTAAGCACAGATGAAAAAGCCTAAAATCATATTTTTTCCACAGGCTGATCCGTTCCTTCAACTTAGACTGGGCAAGGACAAGAAGTCTGATCGTGAAAATTATGTGCCAAACACACTAGAACCAGTTTTTGGAAGGTTTGTACTTTCTTGTACTGTCTCGGTTTCTCAACCACTTTTTTCATTGACAGCAAGATGACGGATCTTAAGTCATCTCTACAACTTATTTCTAAACCCTGACAGAGGATCAGTTGATAATTTTGATTTCTTGAAGTGGCGTATTAGCTACTGACGTTACTTGTGTGCTTAAGGTATCTTGATAAATGACATGTATTACAAGAAATGAATCCTACATTAAGTTCATTAGCTAAGCCTTATTGCTTAAAAATGGTTTGCAAAGAGAGACAAGTTGTCATGACTTCTGCCCCTGACACGTTATGTTTTGTTATTCCAGCTTTTTTGAGCTGTCTGCTTCGATCCCACTCGAGAAGGATCTAGAGATCCGGGTGTACGACATGGATCTTATCTCCAGGGACGATCTCATTGGATCCACGGTCATTGATCTGGAGAACAGACTGCTGACTAGACACAGGGGAACCTGCGGCCTACCTCAGACATACACCATGTGAGTAACTAGTATTCAGACGGTGTACGTGTATAAAAGGTATACAATATCGTTGCTGTTTAAACAGTTTTGAAATGCGCATGTCATAAGAATCTCAGACATGCACCATGTGAGTAACTATTGGTCAGATATTGTATAAAAATTCATACAATATTGCAGTACTGTTGTTTTACGCAGATTTGAAATGCAGTGTTCATATATCATATGAATCAATCAATGACAATGCATTAAGGCCAGAGAATTTAGTGAGTTCTACAGCATTAAGCAGTGCTGACAAAATCCTTGTTGCTTTAAGTTACAACGTTTGCCCTTTCTTACAGTGACGGACCAAATGTGTGGAGAGACGTTCAAGAGCCGAAAGCAATATTGGAAAGCCTGGCAGAGCGGGACGACATCGACAAACCTGTGTATGATGGGACAAACAAACTCAAGTTCAATGGCAAAACTTACCGATTGGAAACCTTTGGTAGGTCTGGACAGTTAACATGCATTTTCCAACATGCACCATGGAAGATGTATTATAAAAATGCTATCACGCATGACTTTGTTTAACTTATGGTACGCTTGTGTGTTCTGACCAGAAAATGGAAAGAAGCTACCGAAGCATGCAGGTCCGGCGGACCAGCGACTGGCCCTACATGTGCTGAGGGAGCAGAACCTGGTGCCTGAACACGTGGAGACACGGCCACTGTACAGTAAGATGCAGCCTGGGCTGGAACAGGTGCGTGTTGGATAATTGATACACGGCATTCTAATGTCCTGAACTGTTGCAGTACTGTCAATGGATAAGTAGATGGATGGATGGATGGATATATGAAAAGCATGAATTTGGATATAAAAGATGCTTCATTTAACATTTCATAATGAAAAATTTCCCTTCATTTCATCATGCTTGATGCTATCTTCTCATTGCCAGAAGCAAGTTTTTCATGATGCTGTACACTAAAACATCGTAGTATAGCATGCTGTAAGCCTTTACATAATGTCCAACCTTGTGTTACACAGGGAAGGTTACAGCTGTGGGTAGACATCTTCCCAAAGGACCTGGGCCAGCCTCCACCACCTGTGGATGTCACTCCTCGTCTGGCTAAGAAGTAAGCTGATAATGATGTTGCTCATTTATATATCATGTACTGGCACATTTTGAAGAATACAATCTCCACAATTTGAAACATACCCCCATACCCATGCTTACAAATTGATGAATGTGAGATTGAAAAGCTTTTCTCTGCTTTGAATATAGTACAGAAAAAAAGTGTGTTTCGAACGTCTTGTGCTGACGTTTGTCTGTTGTTGACCAGGTATGAGTTGCGGGTGATTATTTGGAACACAGCTGATGTCTATTTAGAGGAGACGTCAATCACTGGAGAACAGATGAGTGACATCTACATCAAAGGGTAGGTGATCACATCACATATACATATCTATCTGAAACATGTTCTAAGGTAAACTTATCAGGATTGGGCAAAGTCTGATTTTGATCTCACACCTCAAATTGGATTCTCTTAACCTTTCCAGGTGGATCACTGGTCTGGAGGATGACAAACAGAAGACTGACATCCATTACAGGTACATGTATATGCAATTATGTGATGCTTTCACTTTTTAGATCTCAACTGGCTATTTTTATACTTGTAACTGTTATTCTTTCTGCAGTTTAGATATGTAGATAACTGTTCTTTTATTGGACAGGTCACTGGATGGGACCGGCATGTTCAACTGGCGGTTTGTCTTTCCATTTGAATACCTGCCAGCAGAAAAGATGGTTTACATTGCCAAGAAGGTAAGTTCTATAATGTTTGTATTCGTTAATTCTTATATCTATACGTACTGTAATGACTCTTCTATGTGGTACATAGTTAACTGGTTGTAGTGTCCTTTTAACAAAACTGTAAGCCCTGTCTAGCTGGTGATATTAGATAAAATGAGCCATATGCATGTCAATGAGTTAAATTTTTCATTTCATTGGAACACTCTTCTTCTGTGGATTGATAACTTTAGAACATGTACCGTTTTTGTATTCATGACAATTTTTGCTGGATTCTGTACTTAACATTGTGTTTGTTTTCCAAAGGAACATTTCTGGAGTCTGGACAAGACAGTAGCCAAGAAACCGCTGCAGCTTAATATCCAGGTCTGGGACAACGACAAATTCTCCTACGATGACTGGCTAGGTAAGAAATATCAAACAAATGTCATTTTGAAGTTATATTGTCTACATTCAAATGAGACAGTCCAGGGACTAAGACCCTGTTGTCATCTTCAGGCGAAGTCACACTCGACCTAAATGAGCTGGTTATGCCTGCCACGTCTGAAAAGAAGTGTGGACTGCACCAGCTGCCCAGTCTGAACCCAGACGAGGAGTCTTCAGGTGTTCTGGGGTTCCTTGGACTGGGTGAGAGACCTCCGCCAATCTGTCTCTTCAGACAGAAGACAAGCAAAGGGTGGTGGCCGGTTTTCCTGGCGACAGAAGGAACAAGGGAGCTCAGGGTTTGTTTCAAAACTTTATTTTCAGTTAAAAAAAGACTTCAATTTGGTAATTACACTCAATGCTAGTACACCTTTCAACGTATATTTTACGAAAGGAGACTTAACTTCTAGAAATGTAAAGTGACAAAGCATAGAAATAGAATTTCAAATTAAGGTGGTTCATGTTAGGGTAATACCATTGCTGAAGATGTAAAATTAAACATTTTATGTGACATTAGAAATATCTGTCATTGAATCTAAGAGAAAATATTTTGGATAATGGCGAGGTA
The DNA here is from genome assembly GCA_035149815.1 of Branchiostoma lanceolatum. Lineage (NCBI taxonomy): Eukaryota > Metazoa > Chordata > Leptocardii > Amphioxiformes > Branchiostomatidae > Branchiostoma > Branchiostoma lanceolatum. Next base: position 23,657,571 of record CM068868.1, read on the forward strand.
CATCTCAAACAAAGACACTCACGCCTCATGAAAATTATAGGCAGACAAATTACAGAAAAACCAAAGTGATTAAGTCTTTCAACTTAACAGGGCAAGGTGGAGATGACTCTGGAGATCCTGACAGAAGATGAGGCAATGGAGAAAGAAGCTGGAAAAGGGCAGAAAGACCCCAACATGAACCCAACCTTGGAGAAGCCCAAGTAAGTAACAATCATTGTTATAATTCAGTTTAAGGAAAAGTTGAGAATAGAAGGAAATTGCTCATATCAATTGCAATGACCAGTTCATGCCTGGACAATGTGATGTCAATGTGAGTCTCCCCAAAACAGATACAAGCTGAGTTTATCTTTTGTTCCCACTGACAATGATATTTTGGTAATTTTCTGCCTTGCAGCCGCCCCTCCACCTCTTTCCTGTGGTTCACCAGTCCGTTCCGCACCCTCCGTATCATCATCTGGAGGAACTACAAGTGGTACATCATTGGCGGCCTCATCATCCTTCTTATTGCAGCCATCATTGTGCTCTTCATGTACAACATGCCGGTAAGACTAATCTTTCCCTCTCCTCCTTCCCTCTTCCCAAACTCTTATTTTCTTGTCCTACTACCCTCAAACTCTCCATGTCCTTCTTCACACCTCCTTCTCTTCTTCTCCTCCCCCTTTGCTCCACCACCTGACATACCCCCTTTTCCACCTCTTTGACAGAGTCTAAAATGGACCTGCAGTCATTGTAACAATAAACACGATTAATAGTTTTTTTCTAACACAGCTATCTTGCTTTTTTTGACAGGGCTACATTGCAAAGAAAATCATCGGTGCCTGAGTGACAATGAACAGGAAGAAGATTGGAATCGCGTGTTAAAATCATGCAAAATAGGAACCTCCATCGTTAAGTACACTACATAACCACATATCGCGATGTGTCAGAAATCATTACATTGCTTTGTATGTATGTTTCTGTGTCAAAGTTATTGTGTTATACATAGTGTTACGAAGTTGATATCATATTATAAAGTGCAATCATCAATATGTACATGAAAAAGTCAAGTTCAGATTTAACATTGAATCAATGCTCTTGTACAAGTTTAGAAAGATGTGAAGCTTTTAACACAATGTATATATGCAAATGATAATAATTATAGTAGGCACGGTATATGATACACGTTGCACTACTGCTACTTGCTTTCAAGTCACTGATCATAAACCACACGAACAAAATGGATTTGGGACAGACCAGGAAGTAAGTTGGGGTTCTGTGAGGATAAAGAAAAATTCAGAGATTTTAAGGATACAGGAAAAGAAAAAAAATATGTTGACATGTTGATATTTCAAATCGTATGACATGACAATCCCTGCAAAGCATCAGGCAAAACTGATACAGTAATGTTATATGCCACATTTTATTGTGCAATAGATGAATGGATACTTCATATCATATATATGTGATATGATGCCACGTGGAGCTTCAGGGTTATGTTATTCATATTTTTCTGTACAGGGCTTTAGCCAGTCAGATCAATGCATTCTAATAAATAATGTGATGATGTTCACCTGTAAATTATTACAAACTTGTGCAAAGGTTTCCAAACTAACAGAGGTAAACAAACAAACTAACAATAAACAAAGCATTCGGTACCAGTGTCCTTCTTCCATGAGTTAAAGTTGATGAATATTTGACAGCCATACACAAATAACTCGGTTTTCAGTTTTCATTGACAATTTTGTAAAATGAAAAAGAAGATACTAAGCATTACAGGAACTTCTTTCCAGACATCATGAAAGCCACGAGGAAACGTTGTGTTGAAGCATGGAAATATCAGCTTGAGTGCTATTAGTGGAGTTACGATTCCTGGATAGATACGGTTGTACAGGCGCCAGGGTTAAAAGGTGAGAAGAAGTGATGAAGGACATAGTGACAGATGACAAGGCTATCGGACATGATGTGAACTTAATGTCATGATAATATGGAGAATAAAGTAGGATATTTTCTAAGAGTTCGGCAGTAGATGTGATTTGAGGACGATAAGGATGATTTAACCCACTCCCCCAGGCACGTCTGAAAACATGCCGCTTTCAGATCGGCAAATGTACTTCTGTGATATCTACTGAACGCAACAATTGCCGCATCAGGGATGCCCTCTGGGCTTTTTGCCCTGTCTGAGAAAAAAAGACGCCTGATTTCTTGAAGCTTATAGAATGGTTTAACGTGTCACAGAACGTGGTATAACAAACAATTAATCCTTGTTATCTCCATGAAAAATGGACATATTGTTTTGGGTGTGTCTGTCTGTTTGTCTGTTTGTGTTTCCAGACCACTCTAGTCAGCATAACTTAAGAGCCTCTTGATGGATTACGATGATATTTGGTATGTGGGCAGGTGTTGTGAAGCCAAAATTCAAGGTCGATTTTGGGCCCCCTGGTATGTGAACTTGGTACTGCAGCAGAAATTCTATTTTTGTATCTTTTGACCTGGACCTGCTGTGGTCTTGATTTTTTGGTGGCAGATAGCTTGTGGTGTAATGAAGACGTGGTGTGGGTTTGGACTTCCTAGCAGCTCCCTCTGGAACTGCAGGGGCGTTTTTGTGAAAATCTTCTAAGGAGAATAACTGAACAAAGGAACGATGGATTTCCATGATATTTAGTATGCAGGTAGCTTAGATAGAGATATACACAATGAAGTACAAATTATGCTAATTGGGACTTAATTTGCATAGCTATTGAGGACAATCTATATTTGCTGTGTTTTGCCATTTTCAGACTCAAATACATGTAACGTATGTAGTTTATGGAAAGTGGATCATCAACAGATACCAATTATGCAAATAGATTCCTTATTTGCATAATTAATGCAAAACACCATATCTCATCTTATTAGAAAATTACAGGACCGTCAATATGATATTTAGTATGCGGGTAGCTTAGACAGAGATATATATAATGAAGTGTAAATTATGCTAATTGTGACTTAATTTGCATAGCTAATGATGAAAATCTATATTTGCAGTGTTTTCCATTATCAGACTCAAATACATGTAACATCTGTAGTTTATGGGAAGTGGAGCATAAACAGATACCAATTATGCAAATAAATGGAAAATTATAGGACTGTCAATATTGCAACATGTGTGAGGTAGATACAGGTGTTTATGACCAAGCATATGTTATGCAAATGTGTAAGTCATTTGCATGAATAGAATTGTTCATGGAAATATAAGGTCGTGGAGCTCTTGTTATCTTTTTTTAACTGGAGATTTTCTTATTTCCAAGACGGTGTAACAAAAATCAGCCAATCAAGCGGTTAACAGGTCCATACGTCTTCGAAAATATATTTAGAATGACCTCTATGATTGAAAAAAAAAACAAGAGTTGATATAATGGTCAGCCTTGCCGAATGTTTTGTTTGATTGATTGATTGATTGATTTTTAGGCTCTGTGCGCGGAGTTCAGTAACACTTTGGCCAGCGATAAAAACGCCACCTGTATTCATGTACACATCACATTTTGCATGTAAAGAGTTGGTTCGGGTTTAGGACATATGTGAGCATCGCGATCGTCCGTTTTCCCTTGACAGCAATGGTACGGTCCTTTGGATTCGAATCTCGTGTATTCTCCCGGCCAGCAGTGAGCTTATGTTCCTGATGACCGGCTACCACAAAGGACCGTTAGATCGGCGAGGATTGGTCCCGTTCATTAAGATGACATGAACAACCCGCCCTAACCCTCACACAGCATTCATGAATAACCTGCTTTTAACGTCTTGAAACTTCACAGCAAGCGGTGAGTAGCTTTTGTTATATCGTCTTGGAATGTCAGTTTTAGTCTAGAGAAGGACCGTCGGATATTTTGCTGATCAGCACTGTATGATGGCAAACAGATAACAAACAGAGGTCAGCCAGCTGTTCTGTCTACAGTAATCAAGATTTAATATGGACTGTATGACTACCATACTGATGTCATTTATCAAGATAGCATTAGATTACATGTCCTGTAGCTATGTTATTAATGACGTTGATGATCTTATGAAGCAAAGTATGCTGAATACACTCAAGGGACGACATGATATCATGTATGAATTTGTAGGCGATGTAACGTTACATTCTGCCTCGGCACGGGCTCCTAATGCCAGGGATAGATTGTAACCAGTAACGGTGTCATTTTATGCGCAGATTTCTCTCAGACTCTGGAATTAGAAATACCCAACAGACAACAACAGAACAATCCCTGATCAGGTAAGAAGACCTTTCTTCTCGACAATATCGCACGAATTTCTTGACGTGGTTTACAACGCACTTATATTTATGCCATGAGTCTAAGATCTAAAATGTTTTTTTTCGATAGATCGTGTATCGATAGGCAGTCGGAAAAAATACAACATATACCCTGCAGTGCATAATAAACATAAATTGCAACCATGGAAACGGGCGTATATATTTCGTCTTGAACGGATCTGAGTTGCTTGAGATCGGCTTAATTTCTGTGGCACATCTGTGGGTAAGAAGAAAATATCATGATAGTGAAAGACGAGCCAAAGATGGGTATTTCTGATAGCAAATTCGGGATTAAATGAAATCAGGACTTTCTGTTAAGCCGATCTTAGTGTGGGTTATAAGACAGGAACATAATCCAGGTTTTCAGACGGAGAGGTAGCCTACAGCCGCCAGGCCCGGCTTATTATAAGATCGCTTATTTGTCGGCTCCCCTCCATGGGTATTAAGAGGATTAGGAGAGGAAACCCACCTGGGACGTTACTACGGGTGTTTGACGTCATACCGAGGAATGGGTATGATGAACAGCATGGTTTACTTCGCCTTTCTCACTCCATCAATTCCCACCGTTCTCTTTCACCTTTCTCCCTCCCTCCGGCCGTCCTTTTCTCCGTTCCCCATTTCTCGTCCTCTCTGCATTGTATCTCCTTCACTCACCCCTCTCCGTATCTCCATTTCTCCCATTCCATTCTTTCCTACTCCATTCCTTCTATTCTCCGATTGTACCCCCCCCCTTTAGAGCAAGTTCTCAACAACTATAGGCAGTTTGTCCTCAGACTAAACCATCCATGACGTCATGCTACAAAGCACCTATACTTGCGCTCATCTGAACGCCAAGGCGAGGACGATAAGTATGTTTGGCCCATACTGATGAGCCATAACCTCCAGATAATGCTGTTGTATCTGATGTTACTGTTGTAGATGTTGTATCTGGATGAAGGTTCCCCCCTCGCTTTTACATCAATGGTATCCTAGCAACTCATCAAGGCCATCTCATCTCTATAGAGTTTTAATTCAAATGATCCCTATGGTTGCTGTTTTTATCATTTCTAATCAGTCAAACATCCTCATGTTATCGTTGCAGTCTGATTATAACGGCAAACAAATGAGGATGTAACTAGATTAGTTGTCATATTTCATTATCAACGATTTGTTTGACATCGATGTGCGCCGAGACGTCACTATACTTACAATATCCGTTTCAGTTGTAGTGAATAGAGAATAGAGTGGAGCGGAAGGATGCAGAGAGATTCTGACCAGTCCCCTCTGCATCTGGTCAAATCTTTTCAGTAGTCTTTAACTTTGCAGGAATCACTTTATCAGCCCAGCCACTGATTGAGTCGGTGTCCCCGGAAAGCGGAAGGACTGCATAGTGTGAATGGGCATTGCTGAATAACAGGGCAACACGGATAGACGGGCATGAACCCAGGTCACATGGTATATTTTCAGTCGAGCCGAATCGCGGAATAAACATTTCTTTCAAGCAAACATGTATGTGGTATCATACTATTACCCGGAGAAAGCGTGACTAGTAAATGTCATTCTGATGATAAGAGGCTCCCCGTTTCAATACGTATATGACGTTTTCATGATTAGATCGAGCGATGGGTCCATCCTCCATGCACTGTATATCTATACAGATCACATGTTTCCGTTGAAATCCTGAAAATCCTTTCATTCATCTTACAAATTGACGTCTTTCATAAAAGCCTGCTCTATGCCACAAAGTGCATTACAGGATTTTACCCTGCCGATAGCTGGACTATTTGTACATACATTGTACGACCTCCACAAAACTATTCAGACAGGCTGAAGCAATTCTGCCACGGATATCACCCACCACATGGACGGGTGCAGTGGAAAACAAATTGGAATTTCTGCTTCCTTTTCAATTATGAGAACTCTAATCTAAAACGGATTTTCACAGTTGCAAGTGGACGTTAGATATCTCATTTTTTCTCTACCGTTTTTCGCGTAGGTCTGTAAACATTACATCTGGAGAGTTATTTGATGTTTTTGCTCTCTCCGTCTCATCTTCTGCTCTCTACACCCATAACTATAAATTTGGATTGTCGTTGTCAATGACATCATGTTGTGAGCCCTACATGTTCACTTGTTACTGGGTGTAAAGGGAGGTTTCCTACGCGGAAAAAATGGTCACGACGGTGTCTTAGCTATATATAAATGCGTGTCCTGACTGCTTATTTCGTTCGGCTGTCAGAAAGCGATTCAGCTGGAAACGTCTCACGATGTTCCCTTTCAGCATTTACCCTCGTCATTTTGACATAACGTAGGTCGAAAGGGACAACGCATCCTGACTAACACGCTGGGACACTACAGCTAGTAATGGATGGTAGTTTGATATGTAGCGAAATGATAAACAGTGTGATGGACAGGACGATCGGAAGGCATCAGGATGAAATGCTTTGTTTTCGTTGTAATCTTTCGACGGAAAGGAAAGTGTAAACTACTGTCATGGCAATGTCTTGTGTGCTTGGTAGTCAATGAAAGATATTCTTCGGAATTGTGCAACATGAGAGCAACGTTTGCCTTCTTTTCTTACCGGCCCTTAGCCAAAGAAAGATCACGGGGGTGCCGTGCCAAATCTTGAATAAAAGATAAAAAAAGAGACGACAAAGATGTGGCTCTGGAAATTTCCTTTTTTTTTTTCTAATCAATTCATCAGAGCCTGATGTTGCCATCGATTTACGAAGAAAGGCGGCTCAATTGTTACTGTAGCAGCATCTCTTCACCCTAGGCCAGAAACATCAATGCTCAAGACAAGCATGACTTCACTGACCCATTAGGAGAAGCAGGGGTTACGAAGGCTGCTCGGGATATTCCCTACCCCATGCACTTTCCAGGTTGCATGTGATAGATCCTATCTTAAACTGTTTGTGTATGTTTGGGACACTCCCTTTTCGGTTCTTCAAGGAGACATGTTTTAAGTTGAAATACAACCGAACAAAACAGAGCTATATGACAAATATGCCATGCCATCACATGGTCATTGAGGTATAGGAATTCATACTTCTTCATGGTGCATACAATAGTCCATGAAATGAATGTAAGTCTATCATTTTGGAAAATCCCCCTATGATCTTGAATGGTATTTCCCATTCGGCGGTTCTCTGAGGTTTACTTTGATCGCCCATGCCTTGCATGTTTGTACAGGTTCTATAGGAGGGATGGCGGACGGACTGAGCACCGGACTTTAATGTCACCATGGACAGTTTTCTGAACGATACGGCGCTGAACGGGAGCGGGCCCCCGGATCACAACCTGACGTACGGGAACGGCAGCATGGCGGCGGACTCTGTGGGGGCGGGGATGGACACGTACTCCTCAGCCATGATCGCCACCGTGCTCATCATGTCCCTGGTGGTGTACGCCTTCATCATCCAGGGGATCCTGTTCTGCCGGGAACTCAGACACTTCAACTGAGATGGGACAGCGCGTGGGGTGCAGTGGTTAGTGATCCGGCCGGGAACTCAGACACTTCAACAGAGACGGGACTGCGCGCGGGGTTCAGTGGTCAGTGATCCGGCCGGGAACTCAGACACTTCAACAGAGACGGGGCTGCGCACGGGGTTCTGTGGTCAGTGATCCGGCCGGGAACTCAGACACTTCAACAGAGACGGGACTGCGCGCGGGGTGCAGTGGGTAGTGATCCGGCCGGGAACTCAGACACTTCAACAGAGACGGGACTGCGCGCGGGGTTCAGTGGTCAGTGATCCGGCCGGGAACTCAGACACTTCAACAGAGACGGGGCTGCGCACGGGGTTCTGTGGTCAGTGATCCGGCCGGGAACTCAGACACTTCAACAGAGACGGGACTGCGCGCGGGGTTCAGTGGTCAGTGATCCGGCCGGGAACTCAGACACTTCAACAGAGACGGGGCTGCGCACGGGGTTCTGTGGTCAGTGATCCGGCCGGGAACTCAGACACTTCAACAGAGACGGGACTGCGCGCGGGGTGCAGTGGTCAGTGATCCGGCCGGAAACTCAGACACTTCAACAGAGACGGGACTGCGCGCGGGGTGCAGTGGGTAGTGATCCGGCCGGGAACTCAGACACTTCAACAGAGACGGGACTGCGCGCGGGGTTCAGTGGTCAGTGATCCGGCCGGGAACTCAGACACTTCAACAGAGACGGGGCTGCGCGCGGGGTTCAGTGGTCAGTGATCCGGCCGGGAACTCAGACACTTCAACAGAGACGGGGCTGCGCGCGGGGTTCTGTGGTCAGTGATCCGGCCGGGAACTCAGACACTTCAACAGAGACGGGACTGCGCGCGGGGTTCAGTGGTCAGTGATCCGGCCGGGAACTCAGACACTTCAACAGAGACGGGACTGCGCGCGGGGTTCAGTGGGTAGTGATCCGGCCGGGAACTCAGACACTTCAACTGAGACGGGAGAGCGCGTGGGGTGCAGTGGTTAGCGATCCGGCTTCTGGACTCGAATCCCAACCTGTTGTCGCTCACCCGGCAACGTACACGATATAAGACATATAAATGAAAAGGTCGTTGGCCTTACATGTAGGACAGGACGTTTATTAGACGAAATGTCCATTGTTGTTGTCATGGCACGAACGTTGTAGTTCATGGCGACAGGGGAGATTGTAGACTATGCCGTTTTATCTTTGGTTTCCAGCTGTGAAAGGAGTATCGTATTGCATATGCCGTCTGTAGTTTTTCCAACTGAAACTGTTAGTGATATAATCCACTCACCGGGTTTGACTGCTACTACTACCTACCTAGTCCCGTGACCTCCGGGTCGTTGGGGGGACAAGGTAGCAGTGCAGATGGAGATCTGTCTCCAGGCTCGTCTGTTTGACTGCTACCTACGGCTTAATGTGACTATGAACGCCGAGCTGAGATGTTTCAGCGGGTGGATTGAAATACAGACAGTTACGACTAAACTTTGTTACGTCAGTCAGCATGCCATTACTACTGCGAGTACGGGAGAACTACATGTACAAAGCGTGAAGGACAAACTCAAAGCTAGTTATCTTCGTCTGGCGTATCTCTAATAAGGCTGGGTGCGCGGCGGTAGCTGAAAGCGTACGATTTAGGACAGACATGAACCAGTGTGGCAAACTTGTTATGGTTAGAAATAGGTGTCGGATTAGTTTAAAGGGTGTTGCTGCCATCATGTACAAGCATTGACGTCAGTATCTAGGGTACATGTATCAGCAATATTACTGCATTTCAGTAAAGTGTTCAGAAAAAGTAATACAGTTTATGATTTATTGTGCAATGTGAATGACTGTAGAAACTGTGTTCTGTGCCCGTCGTATCACTTCATATGGGCATGAGACGTGAACTGCATTACTCACATATGGATGTTAACGTCTTTATATTCGTCCATGCTAATCAAGGAGTTACAAACAGACGGTTTTCATAGAAGCAATGTTACAAACGGAGAGAACGTTTTGACTATTCATCTCCACACCAAACCAATCGCTGCACAGTGTCTACCCGATATTACATGTGCATGGTCATTTACAACACTGTCATTAATATCACATCATGATCAACTGTAGCTGATGGGTATATGATCATCCATCAGCGCAATGCACCCATTACGTGTCCACCAGTTTATCAACTGTCCGTTACAGATTACATCTGTTACATGGTCTGTAACGTGAACTCTCCCCGTGTCAGGACTGATATATAGTGTACTGACACTGACGGGGGTACCAGTAATCAGACTGGTGGTGGGGGGGGGGGGGTAACATGGAGAATACATTTGTTGAGTGCAGCAACTTTGTTTGTAACTCTCCCTTCTCCGTATGTACCCTGACGTTGCCGCCCTACGCATACGATAGTCAAATTCAGCACGTCGGCAGAACGTAATGCGCATACGGTAATTAGCCTGCTTTTTAAACCTATTATAACTGCCGAATCTCTTTTGTTTTCTTTGGTCAACGTTGTATCGGAGTAACAGTCGTTGCATAAGATATGTTTTAAAACACAATTAAATGAATCTAAATACGCGAACATGACCTTAAACGTTTAAATTCTGCCGATGTGCTGGAAAATGCAGTCACCATGCGTGCTTCACTCTAAAGTTATAAGAAGCTATTCAAACAATAGGTGGTGCATTCCTTGCCGAGTGCTATACGATTCTAGAGCTCGCAAAGAGCTGTCGGTACATTTTGTTTTGAATGCCAAACTTTTGGCATTAAGGGCTTTTACTTCAAGTATGCATATTTCCATATCTATCTACGTTGAAAATCTTAATGCATCATAACGTTGCTTATCCGCAGCACTAAGTGCTCTTTGCTAGCTTTACGTCAGCAGCACTTCCTGCTCAGTGAAAGAGTTCTTATCAGGCAGTTGGAGGGACAGGCTGAAACACTTAGTGGGAATTATGTGAAATGTTATGATCATTCTTGTGCATCAGATTACTTTCTTTATACCAAAACAGGACCAAAATCCGCACGTTTTCTGTGACTATAGAGAGGAAGCCTATTGAAGGCTGACGCGTGAGAACTTGTCCCGAATATAGTCTATTGTGAGAAGGTTGGGAAATCCCCAGTGGGTGGGAAAAGCTGCTAGCTCAGCGAAGCGTTATGAATAATAGAGTATTATCAATCAAGAAGCACACATTTTCTGCTTATTAGGTGAGGAACAAGAGGGAAGGATGGTGAAAAAATATACGGTAGGTTTGTAAACGTGTAGAGGTCTATAAACATCACTTTCTTTTGTCACTATATTTCCCAAATACTTTTGGATACCAATAAAATGAGTAAGCATAACGCCATTGAAAATCCTGCATGTATTCAGTTATGTGTATTCTTACATATAAAAGATTATTTTCAGAGAAATGGTTCATGAATTGCGTAGGTTACCCCTTTATACCCGAGCTATCTATTGCTTGTAGGAGAGCAGTGAGACCCTGAGTTTTGCCTGATCCCTTATGGGCCCCATACCTGCCAATGCTGAATAGCACTGCTATGAAGGTCTATTAATAGTCGTAGCTCCTTTGTTGCTATTGGTCAATGGGTGTTAATTCATAAGTGTTTGTTGCTGGAAATTCGAGAGCTCAAAATGTGTTCCACATGCACAATTTAACAATAAATCACTGATCGTTTGTGTCTTCCTCTGCATAAAGAGAACTACCACTACCCACATGTAGGTCGCAGTATGTTAACTACGTTTATTCACAAGCACTGTAAAACGTTCTCGCAGAAAGTTCGAAACTGCCAGAGATTTGTAATTAACCATACAAGCTGCATCCTTGATGTTCAGTTCAATACAAAATCGCTAGGAGACGCTGATTCCAACAAGTCCACCCATGGCATCTTCATTACTCTTCTTCCAGCACGTGTCTCAGTTCGAACTCCCACCTCTCTGGAAACATAAGACAGAGAATCGGAAGATGTGATTTATATGTCTATGTCAGATTGTACGCAGGCATCCATTATTGCTGTCATCATGCTGCTGTAATACTACTTGTAGCTGATATATTTTATGTATACGGTCAGCTTTTAAACGTTGACGGCCAATTTCTGCATTCATCCATTTCATGTTGAAGACGTCTGGGCAGCACTTTCAATATTGCCATGTCAAAGCATACAAGACATAACAGACATTCATAACAGACCATAACAGAATCAGGAAGATCATATCCAAAATGACATGTCGTCAATAATTTGCGATAAAGCTGAGCGTATTCTAAAATGTTTAGTGTAGACACACCCTTTTTTGTACCGGTTTGATACTAGTATACATGTATCTAAGGAAAAACGCACCTACACAAAAAGTGAATCTTGAGAAGACCGACGCACGTGACGCCCAGGAAATCGGCCCAGAAATAGCAGCAGCAGTCCACAGCCCCCCTCCCCACCGAGCACCTGGTCGAACCGCTAGGAGATGTCTATTCTCTTCTGTGTGTCCCTCAGTTTGGAGTGCAGACGGTCCCGTTTCCACTTCAGGTACTTCCTGTACCAAGAGTTGGACTTCCAGCCGAGAACGAAGCCCAGACAGAAGGAGACCCCGGCACACACGGCCAGCGCACGGTCGGACGGCATGGCGGGCAGAGGGCACTGGGGAGGTCAGCAGGAGAAACCACTTTTGTAATAGGTAGGTACAAGGGGACTTTTAAAAAAAAACAATGAACATCTAATCTAGATTAGTAAATTGAAGCCAGGTCGGACAGGGATGTCTTGTCTGAAGTTTTTTGATCTTCAATTCAATTGACTCAACGTTAACTTAACCAGACCTGATGACTAGTACAGGTGCGATGAAACCAAATCGGTGTTGAGGTCAAAGTGCATCGGCCACTAAATGACCCAACCTGGATTCCCTCCGTACTCCCGTTCTCACCACACTTAAGACAACAAATTACTTGCATCATAAATGTAACGTTTTGTCCATGTACCACACCCCCCCCCCCCCACAAACCCGGTGAAATATCAACTTAGACCTTTGATTGAAGTCTTTGATGTTCTTATTCAGAACTGAGGTTTGGTTCGGCCCCCTCTGCAGCACCTGAGATATTGCAAGTTGAGCATTTGAGAAAGAACGCCTAGTTCAATTTACCATGGCGCCTTTCTATAATCCCAACTACGATTTGCTGACGGACGCGTCTGAAACAAGCGGTATGCTATTTCACAGACACCTACGCACCAGCCTCCCTGCTTGCTGTTTGTTATCTGAAGTATTTAGTTCTTTCTGTCAGCTGGCTTATGTCACACGGAGTATAATCTGCCTCAACACAAACGGCGTCGGAAAGTTAAAGTAATCTGAGCCCACGGTTCCATACTGCGATCCTTTGGCCACACAAGACTCAGTTTGTTAAAACATATTATTCACGAGAAATGGTGTGGATTAGATATATAAACATTGATAGTACTCATAATAAAGTAACAGGAATCCTAAAGTTTACCATGACTCGCTTGACGCTTAACGCTTCTCAGAACGAGCCTACATTTTCTTACAAAAAGTAGTTTACGTTACTACTTTTTCATTGCTCATTTCTTCTATAGCACTAATGAACATGACAAAACCTGAGTCCTGATTTCATTTGTTGTCGTCTGCATTTTCCCAGCCTCCACATTTTTCTAACCACTTTCTCTATCCTCTTGAACAGTTTGTTTACTTTTTGACTTCAAACAAGCGCTCTTGTTACAGCCCAATTAGGGCGTCAAGGCGCGTGGACTGTACCAACATGTGCAGACCAGAGGGACCGCCCACAAAAGTGTTGCCCGACTGACGTACTTGGTAGACTCGATCTCCGGGTTTGTGGATGGACCTCTCAGTTCACGAGTTAATCACTGCTGGTGAAACATGCACACTTTCACAGAACTGCGGCAGAAGTCTTGATGTTTTGCAAAAGGGGTATAGCTTTAAGAATACGTAACGCACACAGAGAAGACAAGTTAAACTCATAAATTCAAAGTCAAGCATGTTTAAAGGTGCTTCTCCGTGTGGTAACCTGGCCACCGTGTGTATGGGTTCCCGATCGGCTAATCATGTAGCTTGTCCTCATTTGGCAAGTAGTCCGAGGTTGCAGGCTATCGTCTGCGTGCATGTTGGCATTTCAGTCATGGGGTATCAATAACGCACCCCGACCATAAATAGCGCTCGAGGCCCCGGCATACATACGTACATGTTGAACCATATCTTCTGCGCAGATCATTATATATAAGGCCATGGAGTTAAGCGACACGACCTGCGTAGAACTGTGCAGCAGTCTAACAACGAGAGATCCTGACGCGCCCGAGCCCACAGCAGACCAGAGAGAACAGGACACAACCCTCGGCATGAACGCTGGTATGTAGGGGGAAAGTGGGTCGTCCACGCCGCTGGGGTGTCTGGGGTCGTGTGCTGAGCTAGTCTAAAATACCGTGACGTCCATTAATGCCTTAATTCTGCCACCCTGAGGGATTTTGTGGATTTGTGGTAATCAGCTAGACCGATTAGTACACACCCGGGACTCATATTGCGGCTGGTTTAAGTGGTTGGACAGCTGGGTCTGTGCGGCAGGAGGGGCGTTATACTGTGCTACTGTGCTACTGTGCTACTGTTAACGTTCTAGAAGATGGGAGGGGTGAACGTTGTTTGGGTGTGAACGTTGCTATTAACACTTCAGATTTTATCAGAAATGATTCATACCGAAGAGGACATTTTACAGCGTAGGAAAGACAACATTATCCAGTTAAAAACCCTGGTGCTTCTCGTAAAAACCGTGACGGTTTGACTCACTATTGAAAGTGTGACTGGTCATACATTCAGTTAGACACTAAAACGTATTATGTAGGCCGCCGAAAGGATACACACTCTTTCATATGACATTGGCTAGCTAACAGTCGGTCACAAGTTCACATGTAGTCCAACATGCTGTCCTTGACATTTGGACGCATTGAAAGTGACCAGGGATAGAAGCATGCATCATAACAGAGGTATCATAACAACGTTTGAACCTCGATGTGCTGTCTGTGTGTAAACCGTGTGTGTTGACTGCGTAGGGACGTTGATAACGATCCAACTGTGGCATACCTGGGGCACAGTAAGTCAACTGGCACGGTAGAAGTGGGCGGACCGTGGCATTTCTGTATCAAATTAGACTTTCAAGGTTACGTCCATTAAGTCTCAGTGGCATAAACAGAAGTCATGAAAGCGTTGCAAAATCTCATTATCCTCCCTTTGAGTAAGACTTTCTAACATTTCCCATGATATGAATTAAAAGCACAAGTAAAATACTGCGGTCAATGACCATCCTCGTGTGAAGTATCCGCGTATCCATAACTGTAAAAGGCATTAGGGTCTGTGGTCTCCATTCATTTCAAGGATCTCTATTTGAAGTGGATCAATACGCTTGTTTGAAAAGCCCTGCGTGGGGAATTTGCATTCGTCCCGCCACGCTGGCCGTTATTTCACATCCTCATGCTGAAGTATTTGTTTTGAACACGGCGCGAGGAATGCTGGGGGAAACTAAATATTCTGTGCACAGCGACTTTGAGATAACATAACTACAGAGCGTGAAGGTGAGGGACTGGTAGCCAGGTAAACACACCAGTATCACCGGGACAGCTCTCCCCCGTCACGCGGGCTTTCCCTGGTTGTAATACTTCTAAGTAGTTAGTATCAGACCCACAGGCGTTTTAGGGGCAATGTTCCTTGTAACAGATAACTGACGAATTTGAAGCAGATTAGGGATGCAATAACACATGTACAGAAGGAGATAGAGGGAGAGGACGTATGGGAGAGAGAAAGATACAAGGATGGTACAGAGTATATGGAGCTGGAGAAGAAGAGTGATGTAGGGAGATAGATAGATAGATAGCGAGAGAGAGAGGGGCGTGAGAGAGAAAAAACAGACAAACAAACAGACAGGCGGACAGACACACAGACAGACAGATATATATAAAAAATCGTCCAGTGTTTAACGAACAGTGTAGAGACAGACGTGGATGTACATTTTTACAGGAGAATGGGAAAAAAATGCAGCTAAAAGTGGAGGAAAATTAAAATACACCGACCTGTTTTATGAGCTTGAGAAAGTAAGCGTTTGAAAGCAACCCCATAGGTTTTGACCTTCTGTAGGCCGTCTTGCGACATCATTGCAAACTGCACCTTCTGCGTAATTAGCTACATGCACGTCGGCACGTCACCCACAAGTGACATGAATTTGTCGGTTGGCGTGACAGTTCAGCTGCGGGCTCTTTAAAACAGATGGACTTATGCCAAAATCACATGACTGTTGTGAGAAAAACACACCTGTACTTATCGGATAATGAACATTCGGCTGAGAAATAAGGGTTTAGATATAGATATAGATATCTTGTTATCTTTCTCTGTTCATTCCCTCCTTATTTCCTATTTTCTCATTCTTTTCTTCCATTGTAATAAACATTGCTTTATTTTCGGACGAGTCTGTCCTCGTACAGACTGAACAATCACACCTTCTTACTTAACAAAACTGTTTGATTGTTTTGATCCAGTGTCAGTACTAGTGCCTTCCCGTGTGGAGCGGCAGAAGAAGGACTACCAGTCGCTGCTGGCCATGCTGGCCCGCCGCATCACCCAGCGGCAGCTCGCCCAGATGATGCTGCTGTCCACACAGTTCTACACGCAGTCCGAGTGGGAGGCGCTCGCCCAGGACACCACCTTCGACAAGCTGGTAGCCTCGCTACATGACAAGCAGCTGCTGTCTGAGCAGAAGACAAACCTGCTGAAGAACATGTTGATTCAGATAGACAGCGTGAAGCCGGAAGTGTTGACCAAGATCAGAGAGTACGAGGCTAGGTACGGCAGCCTCGTGCAGACGTCGCAACCCATCACACACCCCGTGTTGAACCACGGTCGCTCCTGGTACTGAGGACTTTGATAACTCGCGCTTCTTAAGGGGGCATTCACGGCCAAGCTGCTACCTTGGAAAATCAACATAAGTCGGTTAGAAATAAGATGAATTATGAGATAAATTCTACAGTGATCCAGAGAAAAGATTAGGCGTGCAAAAGGACTAGGATTCGTCCATTGAATATCGGAGGCTTCATCATCATTTCGGGCATGTTGCCAGGACTAAGTTCACCCTCTCTTTAAAGCTTTCCAGACGTTTGGGTAACCCATAGCATTCGTTTATGTCCGCAACCTGCAACCTGACATCCCGAGCAAGGTCTATATAAGTCTTTGTAAATCAGTGGCTTACATAGGTTAATCGCTACAAGTTGGCCATGAATGTCTTCCTAAAAGACTGGAGCGAGGCCACAGGCAAACAGACTTGTCATGTGTGACTTTTAAGTTGCCTATGGGGTCATGGATGAGGAGAGCCAGGATCCTGAAGAGTCGTGTGCCCATGTTGACACACGTCAGAGCGTGATCATCACGGGACTGGCCCTTTTATGGGTGGATCAATGGTGAAGGAACAGATAAACAAAGATACAAACTAGCTGTAGACGTCAAGCGTTTTAAACAAGATGACTTGGAATAGGGAAGACAACATATAGACGACAGAACGGATGTTATATAACATCCATTAAATCGTTGTTTTCCAGTCAGGTTCACAGAGATGTTTTACTATCTTATAAGAGATTTAGATGTCCTATCGTATTCGTTTTTCCCTGACTAGTAGTCATAGCTTTAATCTAAAATATTGTCTCATCTCAAAAATAAAAACGATTTAAGTGTCATTAAGTGCTGGAAGCAAACGCCATATAAATGTTTGAAACTTGAAGGGCTGATGCTTTAAATAAATAGTATGGCATGTATCTAAGCGGCTGTCATTGCATTATCGGTAATCTTACACATCATCATTCGTTGCAGTCCTGACGGCTATCTATAAATATTTGCAATCTAGGATGTTCGGCGTGTTTCTGGCATATTTGTTTGTCTGGATTTAACATTAATTCAGCCAAGCAAAGTACAACTATTTCAGAACAAAATAGAAATTGCCTATTATAGCATCTTCACCAGCATGCACTGGCATATCGTGTGAATGTTTAACAATAAGGTATGGTCACTGGTGTATATTGTTAGATAATCGTGAGCTGTCATGTTAGGCGAAGAAGAAAGTGTGAGTTTGTTTTGAAGTAAAAGGAAAGGCGACGCAAAGTGGCGTTCTGAGTTGGAAATGTTTGGTTCAATGTGAAAGGTCAGGAAGGGTCAACTTTAAAATGTAGAGCAGCTGGTGACTGGATAGTAGTAATGTACGGTACGGTCTGCAAGGCCGTCTGGACCATCTTGCAATAGTTATCCTATAATATTTGTTTCCACCATTTGTAGAGGGTCTAACTCCTCGGAAATCCCTACATGTGTCGACGCCAAGGCATCAAATCATTCGGTGAATAAAACCCCAAACCGTTATAAAGCGTGGCGTGGTATTGATCTTAATGTCATTCTTTGTACATACGCGAAAGTAAATAGACATGACACAATTAAAAAACAAACAACAATACTATCTAGTATCTACCCAACGGTGATAGAAAAAAATGCCAGTAAAGGTTGTTTAAATCAGATCACTCGCTAGGCGACGCTGTTTTATAGTGTAAGGGGCTTACAAATAAAGTCGTTGTGAATTGTTTCCCCCTATCGGAGGTAACGAAAAGTTCAGCAACCTCTGCCTGTGTCTCCGAGTCTGAGTCTAGCTACGGGTAAATCCAATTTGTTATCAAAGAGGTGTAGAGACCGACGCTCATCCCAACCCAAAGGCAAGGATAAAGAGTCCGCCAACTCGGTGTTTGAAAAGGAAAATGACTGTAAGATAATGAAATCACAGAACGTCAATGCTATCAAATACGTCTGTTGTGGAGAAAAAAAAATACAACAAATTTTATCAAAGGTAGTGTAACCAGGAAATACAAGTGATTCCCCGAGGTTCCTTTGTTTGAGAGCAGACCGCATGACTAACCCGATATCATATCGTGAGAGGCACGTTTCCACTGCGGCGTAGGTGTCACAACTTGTCCCGACAATTGGCTTGCCAAGGTCGGCGATGGGTGGATGGCAGCCTGACCACTTTTGTGCTGATCATGTCACAACCATTTCACAACCAGAACATGACTTACTCCCAACCGAGCCCCGAATACTTTCGGATCTACTCCCTACCACCGCTTACCATCCAGACGTCTCCCTCATGACTGATACCTAACCAATTGCCAACTCTCTTACGAATCGAAATGGACATAGCCAGTGATCTTCAAAAGAGGGGTCCGTTTCGTTTTCAATCAGACTGATCCATACTTCTATGTTGTTAACATTACCGAGAGATCAAAGTGGGGTAAACGTTAGCTTCAACACGTACACGGCTTCTACGTGCCGGCTTTGTGAAGGTGTCGTTGCAAACGTTGGCATGCCCGTAGCCAGGATTTTGATGGGGGGGCGGGGTTCTTTTTAATGTTTGAGGGACCAGCGAGCGCCGTAGGCGCGAGACGAGCGCAGCAGGCGCTAGCTTCCTAGGGGGGTCCGGAAAATTAAAAAAAATTGAACCTTCTGATATGGCAATTCCTGTTTTCTTGAGAGGATTTCAAAGAAAGAAATCAGAGACAAAGTTAGCAGCTTTTCTAGGATTCCAGCTCCGCTGGTGATACAAATAAGTCCACCTTGAAAAAGACCTTCGACGTTAGAAATTGGACCCTGGAGCGTTTAAAGTTTTAAGAATTGAACCTTCTGAAAGGGCATTTCCTGTGCTTTTTGAGAGAATTTCAGACGAAAAGTCAGAGACAAAGTTTTTTCTAGGATTCTAGCCTATGTGGCGTTGCTGGTGATACAAATAAGTCCGTCTTGAAAAAAATCTTGAACATTAAAAAGTGGACCTTCAAGCCTGTGAAAGCGGACCTTCAAGCCTGTGAAAGTGGACCTTCAAGCCTGAACCCCCCGAACCCCCCTGGCTACGGGTATGGTTGGTTTTGGTAGTAGTCGCTTCGCTTACGAAGCGGATAGGAGGGTTCGTCGAGCCGTTCAGTTATCAGCCGGGCTCTGTATATCAAGCAGCTGGGCCGCTAGCCTGGTTTCGTGGCTATCTACGTAAAATGATAACAACAGCGCCCGGATTTCTTGTCTTCACCGTTTTATTCTTTGTGGACAGGTGTCTCAAAATCTTACCAAACTGACACATACATCGAGTGGTACCGTAAGTAGTCCGTTACAATCAATACATACACAATCTCGGGCGTAATTCTGAAGTAAAAGGAACCCGATGTTATATTCATTCCATGCCAGTACGTGACTATCGATACCAACAGTATTGATAACAAGAAAGATATCATTATTTTAATTCAGTCGCTTGTGGCAAGGACAAACTCCTTGATCGTGGCGATGAAAAGTTAACCTTTACAGAACTGAAGCATCGCGACTGCCTCATTTGTCGGCTCTGAACACAAGATACGGGCTTTGTAGCAATCGGTTACCATGGCTACGTGTGCTCATGCCACACTCGTCTCGCAGCCCGCACTCAAATTGGAGACTAATGAAGCCACGTGCACACCGTTAATGACAGTTCAACTGAATTCCAGCCTATGTTCATAAATATATTCAAGGTCAGAGAAGACGATAAGCAAAGGTACAAATC
The DNA here is from genome assembly GCA_035149815.1 of Branchiostoma lanceolatum. Lineage (NCBI taxonomy): Eukaryota > Metazoa > Chordata > Leptocardii > Amphioxiformes > Branchiostomatidae > Branchiostoma > Branchiostoma lanceolatum. The sequence goes on from CM068868.1 coordinate 23,677,846, forward strand.
TTGTACTCAAACATCGCCACATTCTGATATCAATATAAATATTTCCTTACAAAATTCACAGCGTGTCTTGTTTACAAATGGTCTGGAAAAACACGTAGAGATATTTGACGGGTGACGATGTAAACTCGTGTATTCAGATCGTTTGGAAGTTTAACTCTATTCCATGATTTAACGGAGGAAATCAAGTTTCAAACTTTCTCTAAAATTTCCCTCAACTTTCATAGCATCTATTTCTGGGTGACATGTATCAATATATACAAAAGATATCTTTCCTATTGCCCAACTGTTGTTAAGGCATCATAGGGCGGAGTGCGCTACTCCTTTCCTTCTGCTACGCGCCTTTTTTCGTACACTTCAATAATTACTACCCAAAAATTGCGATAACAATTATAGCATAGTCCACAGCATGACACATCCTTGATTTAACACATACAATTTTTAAAACACTTTGAAGTTCTTTAGAACATACATCGACTGACATATGCAGTATTTACATCCTGCGTTCAGAGAGTTCATTATGTACAATACCTGACCACAAACACAGGAACCAAGTTAACCCATGCAATACCGGGGTCGACCGATCTCTGTCTGCTCCAGTATTTGAAAGCCAAGATTTGAAATACATGGCAATTTCATTTCATTTCTGTAATATTCAGCTCATTACGTTTGGCTAATTGCCCGTAGCTCGCAGCCTTTTTTTACTTTGCTCATGCTCAACCAAAACGGAGATTCGGCTACGTTCTGGTGTTCAACAAATTCGACCAAAAGTCATTGACAGTGTGACCCCGCCTCAACAAACTAATTAAAGTAAAAGTGATTAACTCTTACTCGTTCGTATCTCCGTATACCATTCCAGACTTTTCTGACAGTACTCCCCACTTTGTTCCCCACTTTGTCGTGTTTTCTCTCTCACCGAATCCAGTTGTCAAGACGCATGTGGAAAGTCGTGTGTGTGAACAAAGAAAAGTGATCTGACTTTTCTTTGAGGCAGGAGTTATTAGCATGGTAAGAGCTGTATCCCTTGAATACTTATGTCTCCAAATCACGTGCTGTTTTTCTCACGACATACCTTCAAATGTGAAAGCAGCGACTTCCTCCATACTTTTTACAGCTCGCAGGATATCCTAAATAAGCATTTAGTCTTTATCCACAATCCTCAATTTTTTACAGCGCACAATTCAAAATATCATAGATGAACATTCGTAATTGTATCATTGTATCACTGTTCCACAATGAAGGTTAGACAATAATCCTGTACCCAGTTCTCCAACATCACATGTACATCTGAGGGAAGTCTGTGCAATGTAAAACCTTACAGACATACCAGGACTATACAGCTGCCGCACTCAAACACCATGACACGGAGCTGGTGTATGCTTCTAGCCAGTGTTCCCTTTCCATATCCCGTTGTTAATCTATGTAAACAAATAGTATCGCCATATATTGCAAAATGTCCCTTGGTATAAGATTTATCTATCTGCGTGCCTCAGTGTCAGGTATGCAACATTACCACTGACGACAATGCTAAGAAAAATTATCGGGTACAAGATTAAACCAATATACGTGCCACTTTGATCCATACATCAAATGTCAAAACTACAGCGTTGTTATTACCCATAATAACATATATCTCGTCGCGTAATGAAACCGCAATAATGCCTGGTGTAATCACTTTCTGTAGGGTGAATCAAATAAGTATCACACCTCCCAGTTCAAATTTTCAGATATGTCAGCAGTTTACAAAAGCGTTCAGAGCTATGCGATACTTCTAGATCTACTACAAAGGAAACTGAAAAAAAAATGTCATAGCCGTACAAATAGAAAGAACTGGAGCGCATTTGAACCATGAACAATCCTATGCTCAGAATACATAGCTTTAGGTGACTTTTTTTACTTGTTTGGTGTCGTTACAAAGTACAAACTGATTCTACACTTTCGAACGGGGTAGCTTTGACATGCCCAGCTTTGTATCTCCGTTATTATTGTCCTGATATAGTCATATGGTGGTCCTCCGGTTGTACCTTCGCGCGGACCCGTTCGGCATTTCCTCGTTGTGTCCGCCTTGGAGCATCTCAACTGTGACCGTGGCCAAGGCCGACCGGACGGAATACCCGGGGAAGTTTTTGCGCTTGCACAGTCCCTTGGGGCAGTACTGACACAGTGTTTTGGCAAAAGCCCTGCGGAACTCCATACTGGAGCATGCGTAGATGATGGGGTTGAATCCCGAGTTGACGTAGCCGAGCCAGGTGAATATCGCGTAGAGGAAGTCCACCCCGTCGATGCACTGGAATGAGCATGCGCTGATAATGATGTTGAGGACGAAGAAGGGCAGCCAGCAGAGGATGAACACGCCGATCACTATAGATAGCGTCTTCGCCGCCTTGTGTTCTTTTGTAAACTTCTGCAGCCTCTTGGCAATTTTAATCTGTCGCAGTTTCTTGTCGTTCGCGGCTATTGAGAGTCTCTCGCCGTTCGACACAGCCCCGTTACAGGGTACCAGCGACTCTTTTCTCCCGTTCGCCCCGCCGCGATGGACACGTAACGACAAACTCTCCCCGTCTTTCCCGTCAGCGTCGAACACTTTCACGCCCTGCATGAGGCTCTTTCTCTGGCGGGCGGCGATTCTGTAAATCCTGTAGTAGGTGAAGAGCATGATGAGGAGAGGCACGTAGAAGGAGACGATCGAGGAGGTGGCGAGGTAAGTAGTGTCCGAGGTAAAGAGGCACAAGTGTTCGGGGGAGCTCGGGTCGCCCACCGCCTGCCACCACGCGATCGCCGGGAAGGAGATTGCCGCCGAGCAGAGCCACACCAACGCGATCATCAGACGGGCCCGTCCGACTGTCACCCGGCAGGGATACAACACCGGGTCGGTGATGGCCCAGTACCTGTCCAGTGAGATTGCACAGAGGTTCAGTATGGACGCCGTACTGCCCATCACGTCCAGTGAGTGCCAAATGTCGCACCACAGCTTCCCGAACAGCCACTCTCCTCCCGTTACTTCCAAGGAGATACCGAAGGGCATGACCAGACTTCCAATTAGCAAGTCCGCGTAGGCCAGGGATACGATGAGATAGTTTGTAACTGTCCGGAGTTTCCTGTCCCTGTACACGACAGCGATGACCAGCAGGTTCCCCGCGATGGTGAAGACCGTGAACAGGGACAGGACCAGGATGACGATCGGCCCGGCACCACCCTGAGGGGCGGCGATGCCGGTCGGCGGGACCGTCACGTTACTCACGTTCATGGTTCCGTGCCTCCCGTAGCTTCAGTTCGTTCTTCTCGTAGCAGTGACAGTGCCCTGCGTATTTTCTTATACCTTACGAATTTTGGTCAGATAGGACGACGAAAAGTATGGCAGTACATCAACACAAAACCTAAGAATCAAGTTTCTCGCGTATCCGGTGAAGAGCAGGACTCCTGAACCTGGAAACGTTCCCACCAGGGTGTAACGTCGCCAGGCAGCTGTGATCTCCGACTGATTACGGCACACCGGGGACGTCAGCAGCTAGCAAACCCGTCATTCCTGGAACATGAAATGAAACAACAACGAATTACAATTTGTTCGCTTGTCACAGAAATGCTTTGTGGGAGTTATTAACTCTATATATGACATCTCGTGCCCACCCGCCTACCTGATGGGGGAGACCACTTTATTTGCGGGAGGGGTGCACATTAAGTTACTTATTCTTCAGTATTGTTTCTGAGTCTCTTTCTCTTTATCTAAGAACGCTCAAGACATGGGTAACAGGGCTTCTAATCATCCAATGTAATATAGCCGGGCCTGACACAGTCATCCCATCTGCTTAATCAAATACAGTCAACTCTGGTTTCACCAACTGCTCAAGGGACAGAGGCAAAAAGGTTGTGGAGTTAACTATGTACAAAATGGACATGACTGTTTTAATGTGGCTTGTGACTGGAGGTGGTTGGCCGACCAGATGTGTACAAAAACTGTACATTGATGAATTTTTGACAACAGTCCCAATATTTGATATATTCAGTGGTGTTTTGAACACAAGGGGCAAGCTCTCAGTGACATTTCTAATGACATAGATTAGACAAACCAAAAACCGTTTCTCACCAAAGAACGGTTTTGCTCCAAAGCTATATCAACCCCCACACGTAAGCAAAGTACCGTGCACCGGAATTAAAAGGTGCAAATTGATACTGATTATTAACATCAATGCCTCATAGGTATACATAACGCTAATTAATGGCAAGTTGGAGGCAATTATCTTTAGATTTGGATTGTTAAGTAAATTATCGCCCCAGTTGGTATTAAAGCTATGACGGGAAGAATGAGAAAATGATTTTAGAAATAATATATAAGTACCGATATGGTCGAAGTTAATTGATAGGTTAGTGCCTGTTTGACATTTACTCGTATAACACCCGCTGGCAGAGCAGGAGGCGAACTGTTTGATCCCACCGGAATACAGTTATTAACCTCTGCTTGTCTTTATCTTCACAGACACCATAAACACCATGGTGACAAAATATCAAGCAATCAAATAACACGGAAATCATATTCTGATTGCGGGAACCATCAGATTTCCCGAAGGATCCAATTCACAACGAAGGCAACAGCAGCCCTTTGGCAGGAATACATCCTGGATATCCGTTTGTTTTCATTCCTGTTTTTCGTGTTGTGTAGCAGAATTTCAGAAGTATATTATTACCATATATTTACATATTTTGCGTTTGTTCTAAGCAATTCACATGTTATACATAAGGGTATATGTTATTACTGTCGTGCAAAATAAAAAGTGCAGATATTCAGATCTTGAAAATAAAAAAAAAAGAATACAAATGTAGTGACAAGAATAAAACTGACAAACCGCCATGCATGGTGTAAAAACCAATATCAACGTATTCAATTCTGGTACCTGTAACATGGGACAAAACAAACACATTGTTATATTGGTTCAATACCAGTTGTCAGCTTTATTCTTTCTCTCTGTAAATCCGATAGATATTGAATTTATTCAATGTCATACAATATGCGAAGCCAGATTCTATATAAAAAGGTACAACACAAGGCTGCTGATGTCACCGATATCAAAGCAGACTCTCAATGGAGAGAACTAGAAGTCATGTTATCTCATGTTATGTTGATACGTATAAATGTTGTGCCAAGAAAACAGGCCATGAATTTCTCAATCTTATATCTACGACACACAGCAAGCAAGAGCATTCTATTTCACAGGCAAGCTTGAGATCCAGAAGTTCGAAAGTGCGAACCACAGAAAGACTACATGCCGCGGTTGTAGTCAAGGACAGCTGGGTGGGTGTCGGTCTTCTCAGAACTCACTCGAGACATCTTACAAGACTGAAGCATATATGTATGTAACGTTATCATTTCGATATCTATTCCCTCTTGAGCAGAAAGTGAAATATTCAATCAGTATGATTGAGCTAGTGCCTGCCAATTGGAATCAGGTGAACACGCGCGTTGGCTACGTAAGGGGCATGATAGTCCAGCGGCATAGCTGAATTATGCAGATTTGTCTGAAAGCACCAAATTCGGCACACATGTAGTTGAACATATTCTGCACAAATCTGCATATGGAGGCATCCCAATTTCCGCCCAGGAGCACTGTGGCGGCATCTTGAATTGAGAACCCCGCAAATAAACTTTTAATGCTTTATTTAAGAGGAGGGGCAAAAATTCAAACATCAACAACATTGATTCATAAAAATTTATATGCTGGTACAACCTCTTTCGAAGACCATAAATCTGTGGATTTTTTTCAATACCATGCTTTTATTGAAAAGTATTGGGTCCTTAAATCTCATGTTGTAAGTAATTTTCAGATGAATAATCGATGGTATACATTGTATCATCAAACAAATTTGTATAATTTTCAGCTAGACTATGAAGAATAGCGGGCATTGCTCCATCATTCTTCCGTACCTCCAAGCGTTTTATGAGACCAAAGTGGTGCATCAAGAACGGGCTTTTGTTACAACCAAAAATGTATGTGCAACACTAGAAAAGACATGCATGTGATCTGAGAAAAACCGTGATGTACATTTGTAGATGTCAATCCATGCATCTCATTGTCATACAGCCGGGATCCTACTAGCTTCATCTCTCAACTGCTCAAGGCTAAAATTTCTACCATAAGCCACAATTATTAAGAACATTATGAATAATCCTACACGATTAACTGATTCCAAATCTGCCCAAACATCTGATCACTACTTTATTACGCTAAAATCTACTTACTGTCACTACCGAATCCCTTGATAGGCTTTTAGGCCATCCTAGCCAGAAAGAATTTGTACCTTCTCATTTGGTGGTAAGAAAGTTAAAGGTAGGTGCATTTCGGAAGTACTTATTTTGTAAGTAACCCTGTATCCATCTGCAGCTGTAGCGATGGTTACAGCATACACATACATGTATAATATGGATACTCACTGAATATCGATATAAAATACGATTTCCAACAAAACAATTTCAAAGCTTTTTTGTACTTTGCCATTTAGACGGTTCCTCACACGACCGCCACCTCACACAGGGGTGTTGATTTTCCTGAAAGTCAGTTATTTTGTCTGCCAAGTCAGTGACGGAACCCACCTTGAAATCATTGGTAGTAAAATCATCATATCAAGCTGGATTTTATCTAAAATCCTATATGAAATCCTAGCTGTATCAAATTAATGATCTCAGAATAACATCGCATTATAAGTCTGACTGGCGATCAAAACAAAACGAACGGAAACAGAATATAAATCACGTGCACGGTGATATAAAAGCCACTAATGACATCAGGCAATACCATGGCAGCCGCACACAGGCCAGAACTTACCATGCAGTCAGCAATCAGCCCCTATCTCCTTCACTTGCAGACAGACTATACGTGATATACACCGAGCGCAACGACAGCCAGAGAGAAACTGGCTCCAGCCGAAGCGCACCGTGTTATTGACGAGTCTTCCGTCGGAAGGACACACCCACTTTTGACGTCAGAGCTCTCACTCACGTAAACAGACTGATATTTACACTGTGAAACTTATCATTAAGCTTATTACTATCACAAACAAGACGTCAGCTTCGTGACAAAGGTGATCATCTACGAGCTAGGTGCCAATCCTAACAAATCTGTCGTCGTAAAACCTTTCATATATATGCACAGTCTTATAATTATATAAGCTCTTGCGTCAGTAGACGCAAGAAAAACAATTATGTAAGGTGTTATTATTATCCTGATAAGACGAAACGTCTCCTGTAGGCTTAACATTGATAACCACTTAAAGTGTATGCTAAAAGAAGAGAATAGATTCATTGGTACTATTGATAATAGAAACAAGCCAAACACTTATAATAACAGAGATTTTATACTTATGCTGAATCGTCCTGCTGGACCAACTACCTGTGCAGTATACTATGTGTAAACTGTGCAAAAGACACCTGGATAGAGCACGGCAAACCATAAAAAATCATTTTGTAAGACTGTCAAATGTCGGTGTTTTATGATTGGCCATATAGAAGTTTCCAACTTAAGAGTGACATTTTGTAAACCTCTCTAGCTACTAATGGTTGATGGTTGAGGAAATCTTTGTCTCTTTCTGTTGACAGGGGATCGTATTCAACAGGTGTTTTCAGTTGTAGACGAAATATCAAGCTGTTGGCTGCTAATGTGTAAGCAATGAGCAGTACTGTTGTGCATAAAAAGGTTTCATCCAAAAGTAAAAGAATTGTAAAGACGTTGTTTCCTTCATTCTTTCCTTCAGGTATTTCGAATCAATACAGACCTGTCTGCAAGCGGTTCACACGTACGTATACCCGTAGGTCTTCCCAGCTTAATGTTATGGCTGACATACCGAGCGCATTGATTTTGGCCTTTTCCTGGAAAAATAGCTTCTCTCGACACCTGGGCAGTGATTCGCGACAATGCTCGCACTCCAGAAGCCACCGGGCGCTATAGATATCTCTAATGTAAGCCTTCCCTTAACCCCCCCAAAAAATGTCGTAACTGTCATGACCCCATTTAATAGAAGCTGAGACCACAAGTGGTGAACTATTTTTTCGCAATCTAGAGTGAGACGTGGTGTCTTCAAGTTCAAAGCTGCCATTCGTCTGAGGAAATTTGTGAGGTCTCACGAAATGGAGAAGTTCACCGCTGACTTCAGGCTGAAGGGTTTATCACCCATCTGTATTTGCACGGTACATTTCATCTCATTCACTTCAGGCATATCTAGAATCCATTAGTCCCAGAACAGTCTGGCTCTGGGGATTATCTGTCTATTATGCAGTGGTTGGAGATGCTGCTGCCTCGCAATAGGAATTGCATAATTGTACATTGATGCATTTTCAGCGCGAAAACCACTTAATACCGGGTGAGAGCGGGGGAACTCCAATCTAATCCAATACAATACGGGGCTTCTACAGATGTCTAACTGTCAAAGTCAGGCACTTTTGCCCGAAAAATAGAAATTATAGTTACTGACGCTAGTTTTGCTGCATATTGCTACACAGCCTCCATGTAAAAATGCAGCAACGACAGTGGTAGACTTCGTGCAAACATGAAGTATCTTGTGGGGTATGAATGTACTAATGAGGTACGTGTCAACGATAAGGTTACATGATGTATGTAGGTTTATCAGATGTCGTCAACGAGAAGCATTGGAACAAGTAATTAGATAGATCAAGTGTATTTCAGGGTCAAAAACTTGCCTTATTGGGTGGTAAGTAACATGTTAGATGAACCTAAAGGGCAACGTCGACGTCTGCGGGCAGTGATCCCGAGAAAGGGGTGGACTCATTAGCCACGCCTGGACTCAGTCAAGGGCCAACAGTTGAGCCTGCACATATACACATACACATTCACAAACACGCGGACGGCATAACAGATGGCGTGGAGCTGTGCGTTTCGTACTTACCTAATCACACATTAGGAGATAAAGCTTGTCGTCTTGAAACTCCTGATGAGATGCAATCTCAACAAGAGTCTTAGGACCCAAAATCTCCATGAAACTTTGCTTTTTTATTAAACCAGCTCCCCCAATTCTATATCGCTCAATGGTATGACCCACACTGGCCGGGCAAGGGGAGAAGTGGCTATAAATAGCTACTGACCTAGATAAGAGACCAACAGATGGTGCGACCTCAAAGCCCACAATAGAGAAGATATTCCTCATTACTTATGCAAATTCAGCATGAATTTGCATAATTAGCACTTCAGTTTGTACATCTCTGTCCAACCTACCGGCATATCAAATAACATGAAAATCTGTTGCTCCTTTCTTCAGTTATTCTCCTTGGAAAATATTTACAAACACGCCATTGCAGTTCCAGTGACACATACCAGGGGGCCCAAAATCGACCTTGACCTTTCTCCTCCCAGCACCTACCCACATACCAAATATCATTTCAATCCATCTACACGTTCTTCAGTTATGCTGATTTTAAGCGTCCGGTGACACATACATACACACACGGTGACACAAACATACACACACGCGCACACACACGCAAACACACTAACTTCGCATGATTTGCACTTCAGTGTGTACATCTCTGTCCAACCTTCCTGCGTACCAAATAACATGAAAATCTGTTGTTCCTCTCTTCAGTTATACCCCTTTAGAACATTTTTACAAATAGGCCATTGCAGTTCCAGGGACACAATCCAGGGGGCCCAAAATCGACCTTGACCATTCTCCTCCCAGCGCATACCCACATACCAAATATCATTACAATCCATCTACACGTTCTACAGTTATGCTGACTTTAAGCATCCGACGACACCCATGCAAACGATTTACCTCCTTACTTATGCAAATTCGGTCTAATTTGCATAGTTTGCACTTAAGTGTGTACAACTTGGTCTAACCTACCTGTGTACCAAAGAATATGACGATCTGTCGGTCCACTCTTCAGTTCTTCTACATTGAAGATTTTAACAAATACGCCATTGCAGTTCCAGTCACACATGCCAGGGGGCCCAAAATCGACCTTGACCTTCCTCTTCCTAACACCCACCCACATACTAAAAATCCTTACAATCTATGTACAGGTTCTACAGTTATGGTGACTTTAAGCGTCCGGTGACACATACATACACACAAACACTAAACGCAAGCAAAACAGTATCTCCATGAAAAAGCCTTTTTTCATGGAGATAATAATGCCAGTAATGAAAGTCTGAATCCTTTCGTATGTCTCGAATCGAACGCCACATTCCCGTACGGAGAAATATTAACGGTGTAATTATTTCTCATCTCGGTAACTAGAATCAGTCTGATGACTCTGAGGGACTGAGACACAGGAGACCCATCGCTCGCTCATTAGGAAACATTAATTACATTTCAACTGCACCGCCAGGGCTGGGAGTGACTGACAGGAGAAACGCACTTCAATAGTTCTTTGTGAATGCAAACGATGATGATGATGAGAAAGGCAAACGAGAAAGGATGAGAAAGTTGAGAAAGGCAAACGTTTTCAGAATTAAGTTTACTGACTGACTATGGTAGATATACAGTGTTAGGTAGATTCGTGAGATGTGGAAGGTTTTCGAAAGTACTTTTGATGTCTTGTTTCTTCGACCAGTAAACTAACCATATCTACCTTCTGTATCGTATGTTTCATTCAGGGGTATACTCACAGCATCGGCCTTTGGGCAACATGTAACTGATATCCCCTCGCACCAAGCGACTTTCGCGCTTGTAGCAGATCAAAGAAAAGTCGACATAGAGAGCATACAATTTGCCACATCTATTGCCTCTGGTTACAATACAAAAATAACATTGCGTAAACACATTGTAAGTGAAAATTGTTTGAAGCCCATGGCCTGCAAAAACTCGGACTCCCTGCTGATGGCATATGTAACATACATTACTCCATGTCAATATGAACATCATCTTATCTATGAAACACCACTCTTATGTTACGGCACCATTTCAGTGAACGAGAGTGTTCGAGAGCTTCACCCACAGTGTCTGCAACGTCATTACACTGTCGTTTGTGCAGAGATCACAATTTCCTGGTAGTACTCGATATGTTTATTTCGGTCGCCTCTGCGACAGGACGTTGTGTAAGTGTAGAGGGAGGTGAAGTCTTGAATTCTGGCCAAGGGAAGCTTTACCGACTTTGTTTTGTCAGACCTGAGGCTGTATTCAGCTATCTGATTGATCAGATGTTTCAATATTGAGAATGCCTGTGAAACCGATTGCCGGCTCATCTGATGCACAACTAACGTCGTAATGATGGTATAACACCATCTGAAAATGGTCTAGCCAAGCTATTCCCTCTGATCGATTTGTATGAAGAATTATCCATCTCCCGTTTACCCAAGTTGACGCTCCAATGGCAAGGTCATCTGAGATATCGTGCTGATGTAACGAAATTTGTTCCCAGTTGGGCTGACCTTCTGACAGTGTGATATACAAACATATCACAGCTACTGTCTGAATGTCTGCATGTCTGCCAATAACGACGTGCTTTCCAACATTAAAGACAACTTAGTTAGAGGGAGGCTTAGACTAAGCCTGCTAGAGGACCTTACATGCCCCATTAGAAGCCAGGAGCTATAGCAAGATCAAGGAACACACTTTGCACATCTCGTTCATTTATTACAAGCTCGTTTTCATAGTTTTAAAGTAAATAAAATGCTGTCTCTATGGTGGTTGGTGGCGACAGTGCGACATAACCCGGGATCCCTTTTTCGAGTAATGGTGTATTTTCCCTATTCATGAACAATTCTTAGGCTAAATTCGATTCCATGATGTTTAGATTTGAGATTTAGTCTAGGAAACAAGTGTAAAGTGCCTGGGTAATGCTATTTTGGTGGCTGGATGATCTATCCTTCTGAATGGCTTCTGTGTTAAATCTATATTGACAAGTCGTAAAATACGTCACAAGCTTGGAAATTTGTGCGAATAAAAAGCTAACGACCATATCCGTCCTATAGTTATGTTTGCTGTATGATGGCCTGGACAGTTGAAGATCTGAATGAACGGTATGTAGACCAAACTGGATATACAGTTAATCATGCAGAATGCAACAGATTTTCAGGCACGTTCTGACTAAAGCGTGACGAAGGTCACATGCGATACACAGAACTCTTGTTTATTAGAGAAATTTCATACCGTATCCACAAGGGACATGGTACGCGATCATCAGGCATCATTACAACGGCGGGGAGAAAACACTTACCCTGCAGGCGCACTACACCGCTCCGATTGACTCAGTTCACTTGACTTCACTCCCCATCGCGCCTGTAGGTACTAATCCCTACACGTACCTAAGAACACCCTGCCAGCTGCCAGAAGCATTAATTAACCTCCCTCTATAACAGACAACCCGTTGAAGGTAATACGGTAACCTTGCTAGAAGTGAGAACATCGACCCTGTAGAACTAACACCAGACGTATGAGGAATAAACTCCAAAGATAAATCACCCGAAACGACCCCGGGACATCTTCTGGAAGTAGAATTGACTAACGCTGCTCGAATCGTTATGTTTCTCCAGCGTCCACAGATAACAGTTGCTGTCCTCACCTTTGAGGACCGCACGATATCCTAACCCTCACCTACTGGCCTCTAGGGCCAGTTTAATCAACTCATCGGGAGGCAATTTGCCGGGCTGGCAGACAGAGTGTTCCGCCGGGAGAATGGCCTGACCCCTGCCATCCTCACGGCGCAGTTTCAGACAAATAGTGCCATTAACGCCGGAGAACACTCGGGACGGGCTTTCGGTCACAACAAGTTTACGATGAGGGCGGGGAATATCTGTTCAGGGTCAGACGAGCGTAAGCTGATCCCAGTCTGAGGTGATTCACAGACCTGAAGGCAGCAATCTCCAGCGATAGGACTGCTCCCAGAGAACGGCAGGCAGAGGAGTCGTCTGGCTGCGTCAACACTGAAGTACATGTTTGATTGACCATTAAACTATGCACTGGATCTGACGCTTTTATTTTATGCTCTTCGACCATAATGCCACATCTTAAAGTAGATTCAGGTCACAGAAATTGCTTTAAAACTCTCCAACATGCCATGGCGGTTCTGCTGTGCTGGGTCCATTGTCAAGACAGGCAGAAAAAGGAAATAGAAATAAAAGGCTCAGTAGTACTAAATGTAGTGTTGACTCAATGATAATATCCTGTTGCATACACCTACATATGTATGTATCTCTAACCTTTAGCAATAGCACATAACATTTAAGGGACCGAGAAACAATTCAGGCTCCTAGTAAAGACCGATTTGTTTTATGAAAACACACAGAGGAGTTTCCTTGATCTGTCATATATCAAATGTAGCGTTTACAACATTCTACTTAGTAAGTCTTTCTTTTCATCATATCATAGAAATCCAAGAATGATTTTATACCTCCTGTGTGTAACGACGTGATCTCTAGATGGACTTGTGTACAATCACACGTGACGTCTTAAGCAGCTCATCTTACTTTTAAATGATATCTTGTACACTATGCAAAGGTATTCTTCAACTAGTCCAACCAAGTTCTGGAACCGTTAAATGTTATCTTTTATGACTAGTAAGCTTATTTTCTATTTTAAACTCCTATGATATTTTTCAACCGTTAGTTACTTCCCATGATACATGTACGGTTGGAGGAGACGTAATGGAGCGTCACTCCGATCATTCTCTAACACTTACCTGTCAACAATCTGTCAAGAGACACTCACTCAAATGGGACCAGAAGATGGGCAAGGATCAAACCCCCAAATAAATTGTTACTAGTATGTGAAAAAGAAGGATCGCTTTATTTTGAACCCTCAACATCCTGGAAGAAATCAGAAGATGGGCAAGGATCTTCTGATTTCTTCCAGGATGTTGAGGGTTCAAAATAAAGCGATCCTTCTTTTTCACATACTAGTAACAACTTATTTGGGGGTTCCATATTCATCGGAAGAAATTATCATTTTCCCGTTGACTAATACGGTTTCTTCCAAAGATATTTTATCCAATGCCATGTCGAGACCGACTGAGAAAAATAATCTTTTAATTGTGAAGAGAATGACTAAAAATGATAGAGGTTTTTACGACGGTTTGGTGTTGGTTAGGTCTTGTCCAATGAGAGAATGTGGTATTCTGATTCTCATGGCACATGTGACAAGTTCAGCGAACCCCATCTATGAGCCTGTTGCAAGAATTAAGCTTGCTCCCTATCCTCTATGAAGTGTGAATGTAATGGTAATATACAAATGATTATAGACGTATATGTAAAATACCAAACCAAGAAAATCGGAGCTTGAAGCGATAGAAGGGGAAAGAAATGCCCTTTTTTGATGGGTCCAGGAACTGTTACCAATCCATTGGGCATGAATCATTATTAACTGTCTGGAAGTCCATAGATGGTAGATTTTATGCCAAGGTGCCTCCTACACCTGGCCGGCTTTTGTGATTTAAGAGTGTGGATGTAACTACACCCATCACTCCCGGTGCGCTACAGATGGCGCTACTGAGGCGGACCCATCAGTCACGGCGGGAGAACAAGGACGAGTAAAGGACAAAGACGTCAGTACTAATTTGATAGTGGGAGGCTTAACCGCAGCCTGGCAGGAGGAGATTGAAGACCTTATAACAGTCGTTAGTCACCCCAGCTTCGCTCCGCCGACAATCATTAATCTACCCACCTGTTCAAAGGGACATGCTCTATTAGACGTGCGATTGGAGGAAACAAATATGACATATGAGAACAGAAGACTGGAAATCTCCAAACAAATGTCTGGAAAGAAAGGATTAAACCTTGATAAAACCTTGATTATTTTAATTCTTTTGACAGTAACCTTCTTTTGACAGGAACCTGAAGAATGGGCATATAGCAAGTTAGGAAGACTAACCGTCCTCACCCAATCATCATGTTCTCATGCATATCGTCCTGGCTTCAAGCTAACTTACTAACTAACTGACTGAGTTCATACCGTCCTACCTACCTAACAACAGCTGTGAAAGTATAACGTTGTAAGTGGTAATAACATATCATCTATTTAATCTATACATATTGATAAGTGTACTGGGTGAATATATTACTTTGTTCTCTTCCACACCGTGATCCTGTAAAAGGCTAATGGCTATTTTGCATAACGTTTAGTTTCGATTTAGACCTTCTCACATTAAAAATCATTTACCAAGCAACAAATGTCAGGAATGGTCACCAAAGTTAACCTTTGTTTCGACAAAGCTATAAATCATACTGCAGCGCTGTCACGTACCTGGGCATTGTAATCAATCACGGAAGGTAGGTCCTTCCGTCATGACCTCACATCCGTTTGGACCAAGAAGAATGGAACGACCATGCGCATTTCAAAGTCGTGTTACATTGTCCTTGTATCTATGCCATTTGAACATGAGGTCAGCAATGATGACCTTAAAAGCAGAAGGAAAGATCCTTCATCTCTGTTTCTTTCATATTTTCTCAAGGTTGCCATGCATAGTCGGCGAGGTGCAGTCAAACAGGAACAAATACTAGGTATGTGGTTACCTTACATGTGTTGGTCTCTCAGACCAGGAACTAAACTGTCATGGGAACCTCGACTAGCCTCTATAAAGTAGCAACAAATTGTTCTGAAGTCGTCAAAATGAAATGACATCTGGACACGAATAATGACAACAGACCGAAATACAATGTATGATAATTAAATGACGGCATTTATGAAGCCTAAAGCTCAGAATAGTACACTATTCACAACCCTTCAGAAAGTCATCTTACAGGATTGGCTTGTCGGTTCTTTAGAAACTATAAGAAACATGATGATAATACTACAGATCAAAGGTAACTTACTTCACGTCTTCAGAGAAGATAAGAAGAACTTGCTTCCGGTTCCAGATAGAAGGCCTCCTCAGTACACCTACGCTTGTGTTCATCACCTCAGAGATCTCATCTGTACGCCGAGCAACCTGACAGGGGAATACATCACACGCGTATCAACATCATTGTTGGTATTTAGGCAAAAACTACAAAGCACTGTCATCCTTTTTTTCAGCAGAGCTGTTGAATAGCAAATGGCATTCGTTTGGTTGGTAAGCTCTCAAATAAATACATTAAAGTTACATCATGAAAGCTATAACGTTGTTATGCCTCCCGTTGAATTTGATCGGGTTTGAACTTTACTGTGTATGTAGCGACAATCTTTGATGATTACATATTACATTTCACAAGATGGCCGGTGCCAGCAGCGCAGGTACTCCCTCGGTGTAGTTTGATTCTGTGGTAGAGTTTTATTTCCTGTAGCGTTATCGATTGCAGGATTCCCAGAATATTCTCTGAGTATTTAAAACCCTATCTACCAGTAAGGCAATATTGAAATCCCCTTTCTAATCTAGAATAGCTTGAAACTTCATGGTGTGTAATTCAAAGCTATACAGCAACCAACAAAACCTCCCCGCAGCAATAACATGATTTAAGACTATGAAATTCGAAACGTTTGTGGAAGGTCTTCAGCTGGGAAAATCCCCTAGCTCTTTTCGACAAGTACAATGAACGGGACTATATGTGTGGACCACAAAAGCTGACATCGCGATGTACCGACTGTTGCACAGCTAGAATCAATGCCACACAGCCTTGTATCATCAGAACCAATGACGTGGGGATGATAGTCGGGTACAGCAAGGATCGTTAATCATTGTTGCCGTGACGTTCGTCCTGTAACAGGGCCTCACTGTAGATCATTACAGATTTAGCCTCATGTCAAAGCCTTTCAAATTCATCCTTAGCGTCAGTTTAATTGGTTTGCACGCAGACGGGCAGGTCTCCTGTCACCCCGGGAAGAATTCGAAGCTGCACGCCACGGTGAAACGTCTTGAATGTGGTAAGGACCGACAGAAACCGTGTATTGTTCGATGCTGCTGCTACTGCAGGCCAATCTTCGATTGCCACAATACATTTTCTCGCTTCCCTTTGGGAGGTTTAACGAAATACATAAACCAACCAATCATAGCAATAGAATGTTTGGAGACTTGAGACTAGAAGATTTCAGGGGGTAAAACTGGAAATATTCCGGATAAGGCAATCTGTATGAAATTGACATTTACTTCCCAATATCAACAACCCATTTGCATCATTATTTCATACTTTGGGCGTTTAAAAAGAGTGCAGCAACAAGTCGCAGAATGGGTATCTTATCTATTGGTACCACCCAAAAATCAACCCAGAAACCAGCCGTAACCGTTTTCTGTCGACAATTTTCGGTAACTCCGGTCGCATAACACCACAGTGTCCGAGTACATTGAGACATGACCACGTGATTAATTGTCCGGAAACGTTCGGAGCTAATCGGTCATGTTTGGAAGATTTGAAATAATGGCTGGCCTCCAAGTGCTCAGATTTTCAATGAGTTCCCACCACACAACGACATCGCATATTTGCTCCATGATGGTCGATATGCAATATGGGATAGCGTTATTCAAACTTGCTATGGATGGAAATCAATAGAAAATTAATTTTGAAAATACGACTTTCAACGCCCTAATATTGCTTAGATTGGCTGCTATCCATGAGCATGGTAACATCACCAGATTCTGTCTTCATCGATAGACGACATTGGAATATTACGTTTAACGCCCCCGTAGTAAGAATTACTTGTTGTTTCTGACAAGAGGGAGTCTAAACGTTTCTGTATTAGACCATGCCAATTGAGCGTGCATCCAGACAACATCTATATTTTTTTTCGGAATCAGATACTCAAATGTAAAAGTTATGAACATACGCCAACCAGAGCAGTTTGACCGCTAAAATGAAACCATATTATAGACACTTCCAAATCTCCGGCTTGTTTTTTAGAGGACAAAACCTTGATCATAATATCATTTGAGCACACTTTCCATCGATGGAGAAGAGCGTCAACCAGCTGAAAGAGAACGGAAATGTGTTGGGGCTGAGAGAGACAGTGATGCAGGGGCTCGTTCCTGGCGAAGTGAGTGGTTTCTGAACCCTGGCGACTGGCCTGTCTTAAACGTTATAGTCCTTCTGATTGGGTCATAATTTCATTGTTTTTGCCAAGGAGTAGTAAAGCAGATTAAGATCTACTGTGTATCAGTAATCATTCCTAAATGAGAAGTTATTAGACTGTGATTATCCTAAGCTATGGGAGAGAGTGAGTATGAGTAAGTGAGTGATTATCCTGCGGCATTGTGATGTAATTATCTCTAGATAATTCAGCGTATTGCGAATTTGATTTGAGCTTATTATAGCGAGCCATGTAAATGAGGTATCAAAGCGTATCTTAATGGTGTATCAAGCCATAGCACTAGCTAGGTCAAAATCAATAAAGTGACTCTAATTGCTTTTCTTCGATGTCTACTCAGGTTGGGATGAAAACTGAAGACAGGGAAACCCACACTGAGAGCGCCAAGATCAGCATATAGATTTAACAGATATCAGCGACTACTTTCCATTACGAATTTTTATCTAAGAAAAGCTTCCATGTTTACATACTTGTCTTAACTTAAGATACTTGATGACGAATTCTTGTCACACAGGGTTGTCTGATTGTCTGATTTGCATAACCGATAGCTAATACGCAATGGACAAAATTGGTTCCAATGTCACCCAGAACTACAACTTCATGTGGCGATATCTAAAAGCATCACGATCTGGTTGCTTTCTGGTCGTGAATTTCACGACTCAGGCACCAAGAGGAAATAGTTCATTACCACTGAGGACGAGTCGGAATGAGGATGAGTCTGATTGATGACTGTGAGAATAAGGCCACACAAACCTGAGCTCATGGCGGATATCTGTACCGGCAAAGCTACTGCGCATGCCCTGCAATATGTCGTTATACTAGACAAAGGGAGGACATTTCGACTGGCATTTTCCATAAATGTTACTTATATGAAGATGATAGATTTATCTGCTATATTCTTATCACACCATTTGTCACTCCTTCTCTTTTCAGACGTAGGCCGCTGCTTTTAGATTTCTCACACTTCTGCCACTAACTTCAGCTTTGGGAACTCCAGAACACCGCGCAGAGACAATACATACATGTAATGGAGTGCATGAGGGCCTTTGGATGCACGCTGTAATAGACTGTACGAGGGAGCAGTGTGTTACCGTTGCCTGTCCACACAATAATGCTTTCTATATCAATGATAAGCCGCGTGATACGTTAATCTTTTGGAATAGGCTGATAATGATCTTTGATAACATTAATCATAGCTTCGAACATCGTTTCCATCAGGTTGATTGTAGCCAAATGATCTATGATTGTCCAATTATAGCTAATAGGGTAGAATATCCCACTACTCCCTGAGGGAAAAACTAGTACATTGATAGCTCAATACTAAACCGCATTGTTGGGTGAAGTGTGCATTCTAACAAAGGTCTAAGCACACTGCATACATTTTGGGACTTCTTGCCGAAAACCCAAACATAACGTATCTGCCCGCTGTCTCTATGTGTTTCAAGCACTAACGTTATTCTAGGGTAAAACGATCACGAGATCTTTTGTGAAGAGAAAACAAACAAACAAGTATCGACCCCCTGTGCGAAAGATCTGTGTGTGCCAGCTTGCCCCAGCTTGCATACCTGTGGTATTCCTGAGGTACGTGATAGTACAGCTAGCACTGTTCGTCACTGTAGCTTGTTACTCCGGGGAGGAGGATGACCTCCTTCTGGGAGTATTGGGAATGCATTTGTTTGCGCGTTCGCAGCTATTACTCACGATCCCGTTGTCGCATTGGTGTGTAACTTGGCATATCGTTTGCCTGGTTCGGCGTGGGGATGCACAATAGCTTTGTTACACCATAACTACTTTAAACGTCAATCCAATATCGTAATTGCACCCCTATAATTAATGCTATGTCCCACTGCCCTGCCATAGGGACCATGTTATAATCCGTTATGCATGACTGGAATACTTCAGGCAGATACGGGGTATAAATCTTCCTTACTTGCTGTGATCGTATAGTCACTGTTACATTGAAAAATAGACAACGTGCATCACCACACGCAACCTAGGAAACGATATACCAAGTTACATACCAATGCGGCAACGGGAATTGTGAGTTTTAGCTGCGAACATGTGCCGAGTGAGCTCCAGTCTGTGTATTAAGTATGCTGTGTCCCTCGCAACTCGCATACAGTATGTGCGCACGGGACGGACGATGTATTTTTACGCACAGCGTGAAAATGGCAAATCTCTGGACCTTCAAACTTACCACACTTGTAGTTTATAATACGGAGGCTGTGACAATGTAAAAAGTTTACACAGGGGATGAAAGATTGTTGAGAAATATCTCTCAGAAAAGTGCGCGCGCCAGTGTCACTTCCGGGTGGTTAGATCCGGTGACCTTTGACCTTCGTGAAATGTTACGATGATATAAATTAGCCTTTTTTATTGCAAATAGCTTGATAGCTATAGATCAGGCTGGCCTGCAATAAATTGTGGAAAGAGGATTTACTGCATATTTGTGATTTCTGACACATCTTAGTTGTAAGGCTGAATGGTTCGTTGATAATTGAAAAGGGGCCATCTAGATCTAACTTTGTGACTTTTCCCGGAATTTCTAGATCCCATCTGTGCCATGCTGTAAAAACATACTTTTCAGCAGGTTGACCACTCCTGTATTGAAAGAAAAAGATAAACAAACACTTTTTCTTTACTTGCTCTAAAACACTACTTGGACTGAGCAGAGATGCAATTTGTGTGGGTCAATACTTGTACATACTATAAATACTTCACGGAGAATTGTGTCCTACGGACTCTTGTTTATGCTCGGGTCATATTTCCAAACCGGGACCCGGGATGTCTGTTTGCGGAAACGAAGAATAAAAGTATGTATGAAGACATATGCACAAATTATGCTTAGGACTATTTCCAACGTTCTGTGTGTTTTGTTACTCCGGGAAGGAGGATGACCTCCTTCTGGGAGTATTGGGAATGCATTTGTTTGCGCGTTCGCAGCTATTACTCACGATCCCGTTGTCGCATTGGTGTGTAACTTGGCATATCGTTTGCCTGGTTCGGCGTGGGGATGCACAATAGCTTTGTTACACCATAACTATTTTGCACGTCAATCCAATATCGTAATTGCACCCCTATAATTAATGCTATGTCCCACTGCCCTGCCATAGGGACCATGTTATAATCCGTTATGCATGACTGGAATACTTCAGGCAGATACGGGGTATAAATCTTCCTTACTTGCTGTGATCGTATAGTCACTGTTACATTGAAAAATAGACAACGTGCATCACCACACGCAACCTAGCAAACGATATACCAAGTTAAATACCAATGCGGCAACGGGAATTGTGAGTTTTAGCTGCGAACATGTGCCGAGTGAGCTCCAGTCTGTGTATTAAGTATGCCGTGTCCCTCGCAACTCGCATACAGTATGTGCGCACGGGACGGACGATGTATTTTTACGCACAGTGTGAAAATGGCAAATCTCTGGACCTTCAAACTTACCACACTTGTAGTTTATAATACGGAGGCTGTGACAATGTAAAAAGTTTACGCGGGGGATGAAAGATTGTTGAGAAATATCTCTCAGAAAAGTGCGCGCGCCAGTGTCACTTCCGGGTGGTTAGATCCGGTGACCTTTGACCTTCGTGAAATGTTACGATAATATAAATTAGCCTTTTTTATTGCAAATAGCTTGATAGCTATAGATCAGGCTGGCCTGCAATAAATTGTGGAAAGAGGATTTACTGCATATTTGTGATTTCTGATACATCTTAGTTGTAAGGCTGAATGGTTCGGTGAAAAGGGGCCATCTAGATCTAACTTTGTGACTTTTCCCGGAATTTCAAGATCCCATCTGTGCCATGCTGTAAAAACATACTTTTCAGCAGGTTGACCACTCCTGTATTGAAAGAAAAAGATAAACAAACACTTTTTCTTAACTTGCTCTAAAACACTACTTGGACTGAGCAGAGATGCAATTTGAGTGTGGGTCAATACTTGTACATACTATAAATACTTCACGGAGAATTGTGTCCTACGGACTCTTGTTGTCTTTCATATCATACATTTCGTTCCCGAAAACTGCCCGACAGGGCGCTGGTTTGGAAATGTGACAATCGCATTAGTTGGCACAGAGTGGACCCAGATTGCCGATAACTGGCATAGAGCCCGACAGAGAAAAGCAAAGTTCCACCAGCCTGGAAACGGGATTGATACTAGACACCACGGGCTCGTTACACAGACAAACCGCAGCTTCTGTCATGATGCCTACCAACTGATGACCTCATCGGCAAGGGCCAGCCGGCTTACAGAAGAAGAAGAAGACATAGATCTCCGAGAACTGGTTCACTTAAAGTGCTGAGGACTAGCTGTCGGTCTGGAAACTGATGTTGTTATTTTCACAAATAAACTACAGTTACAGAACCTGGTAACTACCTAGCTGATGACGGCCTGGGAACAAACCTGCCTGCTGTCACTACATTGATCTCGTTTCACGGACAAACTATTGCATGAGACAAAATCAAGCAACAGGACAAGTTCTTTGAATAGTCAGAAGTTTCAGGTAGTATTCACTGTCTTTCATCAGTGCCTGAACATGAGTCAGGTCTAACAGGAGCTATTTGACTTTCCACAGTAACTCATTTACATATCAATTGATATACTGTATAAATACAGGTCACATTAGTCTTCAGAATCATTCTCAGGCACTGATGAAAGACAGTGGATGCTTTCTGAAACGACTATTAGATAGTTTGTCCAGTTTATCTATTTATTTTGTACAATCTAACGTTATTCCTGGATATTCATTCTTCATCCATGCATCTCCCAGCTTAGGCAACAACAAATGGCTCCTCTCATTTACCTGGATGCGATGGTTCATCATTAGTCTGTGATTGGGGCTCATAGTTCAATCATCGCGACTTCAGCTAATTTCTAAACAGTTCGACACCTATTATCTAAGTCTGTGTGCGTTAATTACCTTCGCTGCGCGCAGGAGAAGTGGTCGTGTCGGTGCGGAATTAGTCCTGCGATGCGTGACGAGGAGCAGGCGGCAGCTGCTGCGCGAGCCGGGCTGCTGCAATTAAACAAGCTGCTGAAGCCGTGTGCGGGGCGCGGGGATGGGCGGGAAGGTGCGGCGGTGGGACTACTCGGCGCCAGAATGCCTCATCAATAGCTCTTTGTGCAGACGTGAATGAATAGAAATCACCGATCTAAAATGTTGCTATCATGGTGAAGGTCGCGAACATATCTCTTCTTCCGCCTTGTGTCTTACTTTGACTTTTCCATCAACGCCGACAACGGGAAATGTCCTAAGGCACTCCTGGCTCTACCAGCAGTCGGAAGTGATGTTTTCATCGCTATGAGTTAGATATCTTAGAGAAAGGTGTTGACAGCTAACTTTGGCCTGATGTAGTAGTGATTAGATACCACAAAAGATTACGATCAATATTCAAAATTTCAAGACCAGAAATCATTTAATCTTGATATATCTGTGACCATTCTGATCTGATGGAACACAGGCATAGGGCACAGATAACGGTAAATGAAACCGTTGCATCCATGAAAGTTGTCAAGTAGCTTGCCTACCACCACCTAACAAAGCTACCTCCGCAGAGTCAGGGGAATTGTAAGTGCTGGATATGCTCAAGAAAATAAAACCACTGCTATTTCAAGCATGTGAACCGGCTTGCAGTAGAAACTATGCTGCTTTCGCGTAAAGGAACCATTTCTAAATGGGTTGAAAGACACGTCCTATTCCTGTTGTCTTGACATGTTCAGAAAGTTCCCCATTTTCAATAGAGAGAGTATACTTTCTATGTTAAAAGCATACTTCACTGACCCCACCATGTCAATGGTCAATGGTCACAGGGTAGACAAGAAGTGGGAAAAGGACATGGTTGTAAATAAATAAACACACATTATTCTATTGTTTTGCAAGAATACCTGGCGACATTAAGCAGGTTATGCAAACAGAAGACGCACCTAAAGATTGCGATAGAGGAAATCTTCAAGTTAGTTAAAAAAAGAACAACCAAAACAAAACAAATCAAATCACACAAGCTACAAACAGCCTTGAGTCATGTATCAATATTAATGTGTAGAGTAGAGAGCGTGGTATTAATGACTGTGTATCTTGTAGCATCAACAAGACTCTCGCAAGCGTTTCTCGTCACAATTGGCAAGACTGGAGAAATGGAATTAAGATGAATGTATCGATTCATGTCCATGCCCTTTGGCGCGGGTTACATCGATATTTCGACCCAGATTGTGAAATTTAGAACTTACTAAATATGCGGAAAAATTACAGGTCAAAAGAGGCGTGACGACTAGACTAAGGGGAGGAAAACAAAGCTGTGACCTTTTCCAGGGATTGATAGATATGTAAAGAGTGTTTGGAGGACGTGTAACATTAGTCACATCGTCAGTCATTTCTGGGGCACGGCCTTGATACGTTCTAATGAGATCAACTTCGGCATCAATATTTGGCATACCCTTGGAAACTTCTGCACTTAGCTTTAAGATTTCTTATCCGCATAATTCTATCTATGTCCTGTATGTATCCGGAGAAAGCAACTAGCTTTAGTCAGTTATGTGTCTACCTATGGTAACGCCAGATAAAGGAATCAGACAGGAATCAGCATGCCGCCTGTGCTGTTGATCCCAGTTTCTAAACCTTCAAATTTACTTTATGAATCTAGATTTATGCCCGTGAACCGCCCAGACATTTAAGCACTAGATTAGCAAGATGGCTATCAGCCAGATCTTGACAGCTTTCCAATAAAAGGCTGTTCTTGCTCGTATTTACAAGCTCAAGTTTGCACTTAAAGTTACACGTTTTAGAAACTTTGCAAATGACATTGTGTCTGCAGCCTTTGAGATGGCCTCATTATACAAGCAAGGCGGTTGACTTTGTGGTCACAGTTTCATGTGTATAGTGGACCGAATAATTACAACACAGACGCTTGTAACCGAAATAGAATGAAGTATACAGCTTTGACCTGTGGCGTTTCCAGGTAAGACGCATGTGCGAATATGTACAATTAAGTAAACAGGACACAGCAAAGAAAGGCATCTGTTATGTCCATACAGCTCTTACGCTCCATATGCGATAGGTATTTTGGTACCATGGCAACTATGGTAAATCGAAGTACAATAAAATTCACTGGTTTCCTACAAAACGGCATTGTAGGCCAGGCCTTACGACCCAGCTGACAATGTCTTGTAGTTTTAAGTATATACAGAATTTCTGAGAGAATTACTGCTATCTCTCACAAGCAGCTTTATCAAATATATCTAGCGATATGTTGCATGTACCTGGAGATATGATCAACTTGACGGAAGGTCTCCGTGGAGCAGATTGGTGAAGCCCTGCAACAGGATACGAAACTTAATGTAATGTATTTATAGAAGGACCCCAGTAGGCGCGACCTTTCCCCAAAGAGAGTCAAGTCGTGCTGCGATGTGCTCAATATTCATATAACTCAACATTCCCTGGTGGAAACAAATGGATTTTTCTGTGGCAAATTGGTCGGAAAGGCTGGTGCAGGAGTAATCGCGGTGACAAGCCGTGATAAGCGATGTAGTCGGTCAGCGCAGTGGCACATGTTCCGCCTGTTCGCTCGGTATCTGTGACGTCACAGAACCTGTCAAGGGACCGGTAGCGTTTCCACAGGTATACGCGGAAGTCTCGAATCAAATGCGAGGTTTCGACTTACTTTCAAACGTTTTGTCACTCGTTTTGTACGACACTCAGAAAGAAGTTGTGTAAGTTTGGGTAACCTGTCAGTCATTTTTGCCAAAGCTGTTTCTTATTCGCACGCTCACATCAGTTTTGGGAATCGCAGAAGATGTCATTCATATGGCCTAATCTGTGCATGCCCGTAGCCAGGATTTTGATTAGGGGGGTTCTTTTTAATGTTTGAGGGACCAGCGAGCGCCGCAGGCGCGAGCTTCCTAAAATGTGGGGGTATGCCCCCCCCCCCGGAAAATTTTAAAAATTGAACCTTTTGATATGGCATTTCCTGTATTTTTGAGAGGATGTAAAAAAAAGAAAGCAAAGACAAAGTGGGCAGGTTTTGTTGGATTCCAGCCCCGCTGGTGATATATAAATAAGTCCACCTTGAAAAGAAAACCTTGGACGTTAAAAAGTGGGCCTTAGATCGTGTAAAATTTCAAAAATTGAACCTTCTGAAAGGCCATTTCCCGTGTTTTTGAAAGGGTTTCAGACGAAATATTAAAGATAAAGTGAGCAGTTTTTTTCTAGGATTCTAGCCTCGGTGGCCTTGCTGGTGATACAAATAAGCCCGCCTTGAAAAAAGCATTAAAAAGCGGACCTTTAAGCCTGTGAAAGCGGACCCTCAAGCCTGTGAAAGTGGATCTTCAAGCCTATGAAAGTGGACCTTCAAGTCTGTGTGGGGATTCTTCCGGACCCTCCGACCCCCCCCCCCCCCCCCTGGCTACGGGCATGCTGTGAGACAAGATGAAACAAGAAATTTACGAATGCTTTAGATATCTCTCGGAGGTATGAGGTCTCTGAACCCTTGTTGATTTTGTGGTATATCTTGCCTATATCGAACCACAAGGCTTCTCAGTAGTAAGGAGGAATCTCTCACAGAGAGGTTTCAGCGTACCTGATAGCAGTCTTTGCTATTATCGGCGGCTCCCCATCTACCTTTCAATTTTGTAGACAAATAACATAACACTGTATAGAGAGTTTGGGACTCCCAAGCTTCTCCAAGCAACTGCTTTATGCTATTTGAGTATGTCAGATTGATAAAAGGCCATCCCCTGATTATCTTCCTAGGAAAACCCCAGACGCCTCGGTGCATGCGTAACGCAGATATGCACGTAACTAAGGCCTTTGGCTACCACGACACTGAGTTGTCCATTCTCACAACCTATAAAAACAGGACGTCATTGTCATATTTGAAATTCCTGAATTTCTCTTACGTCATATTTGAATATCTGTTGTGATTTTTATTCATATTTGAAATTCTATTATCATTATTGTTATTTTGCTGTTCTTGAAAGTACAAGACCACAGCTTGTTCAAATTTCTATTATCATGGATGACATGTTTGTACTTCTGTTGATATCATGATTGATTTGTTGATGATAATCGCATTCTTTTTTTGTTTATCATTTTTCGCTGGATGGTTCACTGATTCCTTTGAAAGATCAATACATGGAAACAAACATATGATAAACCCCTGAAGCATGCGCAGTGACAGCAAGTCACCTGGAAGCGTCATGCATGACGTTTTCTATATGTAATTCGACACCGCGCACTTCATCATGTTTTTTAATGTTCACACAATAGCTAGCATATTTTAAAAGTAGCTGACATTAAACCTTTCTTTGATATTCAAACAACTTATGGCGATTCAAGGTTTGAAACTCTTACTAGTGTTAGGATGGTTTGACATAACCCAGCTACCCCTGTACCGACGTTACATGTTCACACTTCAAAACATCATTGTCATGCGTTTATCACGTGAACTTCACGAGCCGCTTAGCGTTTTTGAAATTGACCGCACAACATTATTTTCTTCAATCGCGTCAAGCAAGCGGTGGGATAAATACATGGTGATTTGACTATCGTTTTTCTGCTTACTATTTTGACAACTGTATAGTATTACATATTCTATCCCTTTTTGTAGTTTTCTTCCTACACTACTCCACGTTTGTGTCCTGATGTGTGAAAGATGTCTATGGTCTGACGCATGGTTGTCGTTACGATGAAGAGGGATTTGACCTAATCCAGCGGCTCGAAATCCCGTCTATATGTCCATACTATGAGAGGATCTCGCCGCCTCTCTGGCTACTATGTAATGGAGGCCATCCGTCTTGATTCGCACGCTTCCATTGGTCTATTAAAGTAAACGAACCCCTGATAGGAAAACGGCAGGAGTGAAATGCCCTTCTTGGAGCATGACTCGAAACAACGTGAATCGAATTCGACCGAGGCCCTAGCAGGACAAGGTACGGGCCATAACTCTTGTGTCTAGTCTTGTCGCCTGATCGACGCTCTAAAGTCACAGTATGAGTCACAAGGCAAAGTCTTCCTTCTTAATGTCCCAAGACATGCTTTTTGTCCGTAAGCTCAAATCAAGTGGGGACTATGCTCCGGACATGGATATATGAACTAGTCGCAATTTAGGGATAAACTCGATTTCTGGCTGCGAGCATGATGCACCGTATGACTTTACCGTAGCTCAATATCCAAGGTACCGGAAGCTACACACAACTTGTGCTGCCACATTGACTCAACGCAGACTCACCTGAAGTGACATGTAGTATGGCACTCAAAACCCCACATCCATGTACGAATAGACATCGTAGATCACTTTCCACCTTCCCTCCTTCTACAGAAACATTGTCAGGTCTGAGATTGTCCCTGTTCGGAGGTCAGCACTGGCGTTATTCATGGTAGTTCCCAGGTCTCTAAGTTTGTTTGGTCACGCCGAATGCAGCCTGCCTGAAAACGTGTCCTCTTGTGATCTCACCTCGCAGTACCTGTGCAGTCCGTCAGAATAAGCACCCTCTGCCCTCGATGTGTACACGGATTCTCAGTACGGTCAATGAGGTTGGTACGGTATTGTACAACAGAGCCACTAAATCTACAGTTTGCTGCCCCAGAAAAGCCTCCAGCGAGCATGCCGAGTGGAAGCATTTCGCCTGCTTTCAAAGTAAACTGTGCGGTAGTGTTAAATCTCTGAAACATTACCCCAGACATGTGCTATAGAGAGCCTCTCGGTCTGGCCCTGTCAACAAAGTTACCATGGCTACGCATTACAACATGTAGGCATCTACACAGGACAGCTCAGAAACATAATCTCTGGCAGGCATATGGCATTTCGGCTCGTTGTTATGCGTCACGTTCACATAAGTAATAAGTTCGATATTTACCTGAAGCCTTATTATTAAAGAACCTCTTGGAAGACATACCAAGTCAAGGCAAAGGACGAACCAAGCATGGCTAATTTCAATGTATTGTAGTATGCTATAGAGCCACCACTTTTTATGTATAAACCTTTATGGCAAGAAGACAAGAACCAATTAATCAGAATTGGACGTCTCAATCTTAATTTCACAGATACCATCGGACGCTCTAGGAAAGAACGTTTCTCTTTAGACGTCGACTTATAGTTTGTTTATGTCAACATACAGTAGTTTTATGGTATCTCGACGATGACATACGGAAATTGATCACTTCATATGCTGTTCTGTCAGCTGTCCTTTGAAGAGCCTTGACCTATAGGACAGTTGTCGATGTGTGGTTTATGCATATCTGTTGTTGCTAAATCCTCGGTGAATCCTACATCATTCAACTGTTTCAGGTGTTTTGAATTGGCAGTCTAATGCTAGGGTCACATTTCATAACCGGGGCCCGGCCGGGCTGTTTGCGGAAACGAAAAATCAAAGTGTATGTCCATAAATTTGCACAAGCTATGCTCTTATATAATTTTAGCTACGTTTTGTATTTTTGTTGTCTTTTATATCATACTTTTCGTTCCCAAAGACTGTCCGGCCGGGCCCCAGATTGTAAATGTGACCCTAGCATAAGTGCGGCCCGTGGTAGTAACGCCCCCCCCCCTTACCACTCCAGCATGTGAACGTACTCGCCTATAAATGTGCGACTAAACACTTGTGGCACAGAAAGAACGACAGATATCTGACACTCTGTTCACTTTGTTTACGCAGGTTACCACATGGCATAGCTGGGAAACAATGGAGGAGAGAAAGGTCTTTCATATCTTTCCAATAGGCCATGTCCAAACACGCCTTCCCTGGCGCTAAGTTCACCACTTCAGCATCCACTTAGCCATAGAAGCGCTTTTAGTTTGAATGTATCGGCAGAAACGCGGAACAGAGGCGTTCCTTGGAGGCACAATGTACCTAATCCAGGTTTGTCATCGAGGAGGTTTTCAGCGCCACTGGACAACAAACCTTATCATGGCATCTCGAGGAAGAAGATCAGCAGACATTTTTGTGACATGGGACATTATCGTTCGCGACGTGTTAGGCATATGAACCTTTATACTTGTTTGACAGACATCTAATATGAATCGCCAGATATCACAACATGACAACTGCAATATTCTATAATGCAGTACACAGATACGCGTCCTATAAGCAGACGAGGAGTTACAGTTACTTTATCGTCTTACTATATACACGTTCAAGTGAATCCCCGATAATCCAGATGTTCACGCACCGGCGCACGCAGTGTACGGAGGCGCTTGTTGCATACGTTTAACTTTACACCAGGCAACGTGGTAAATATCCTACAAACATACTGTGTACGTGTACACCTATCGCGAGCAGAGCTTAAACAGAGGACCGTGTGTTTTGTGGAACGGCGCTGAGCATAACATTGGAAACATTGTAAGTCAGGGAATTTGAAGAACCTCGAAGGCTCTAGACATTTCAGCGATACATCTAAGGTTTGACACTTGTTGTCCACGTTCAATTTGTGGCACCCAACCTTGAAAATCGTCGACGAATTTTGGCCCAGAAACTGTTATGGATGGAGCATGGTGACATGACCAAACTCACCTCTAGAAGATTCCCGTCTTTTGATCACCACAGAAGTCCTTGTCGACGCGCAATCAAGAAAAGTAGGCCACAGGTGTTCCCAAGAGATAAGGAGGTGTCGTCTTCAAGGCGTGATACTGCCAATTAAACGTGATGAACACGTGTTGCGCATAGAGTAGGAGTCATCGATCCGAGTCATTTCAAAGTCCCCGGCCTACAATGGCCTGGTTTGTTATGTACTACCGTGACTGTGTGTTTTTAATCGTATTTGACCCGTTTCTAAAGGCACAAAGTAAAAGAAAGTAGATTTTGATTCAGGTTCCGTCTAGAGATATGTGAAACAAGCAGCTGTGTTTCAGCGTTTTTTTGTTGTCCTGAGCAAACAGATAGTTATTCAAGAATCTTATCCTTGGAGGACATGTAAATAGATTAAAGGGATTAACGATAAGGAGATTTACGCGAAAGACCCTGATCTTAGTGTCAATCATGTAATCCATTTACAAATCCAAAGGGCTTATTGGAATGGACAACGAATCAAACAAGCTTATTAATGGACATTTGTGCTCTAGTAGCCAATATGATAGGTAGATCCTTCAGGAATGCAAAGTCGGCTGTGTGAAGAACTGCCTTAATATCAATCTATGGTCACACTCAATAGCATCATCGTCCATCTTGTGATCACACAACATGTAGGATATGCTGTAATCTGATCATATTTCTTTGGCGTTGTTGTAAGTTTGGCGGTTTCATTTCTGATGATTGGTACAATTTTTACAAACCAAATGTTGAAAAATAGAATTATTCTCAACATGCAAGGACAACATTTCAAAACCTGGGTAGCTGAAAAGAACGTTTGAAAATTATGATAACATCTTAAAATGAAATATTGGTTTGCCATACGCTTTTAACCTAATATCACGCTGAATGGCTAACTTACATGGCGCCATCTAACACTCGCTGGATGACAGGTACAAGCCGCTTGCCTAGCGCTCCCTGAGGCCTAGTTGTGATAAGTACACAGCGATCCATCAGCGGCTAAGCCTGGTTGGCGGCAGTAGATCACTCAGCCGGCGGCCTGCTCACGCGCACACCAGGATGCCTGCCCTCAAATCTCCCGGACACCGACCATCGGCATGAGCCCCGCCTAAAAACACTACCACTGATGGGAACACAAACACCGGGGACTTCCTACAAACCACCGCGCGTCTGCTCATACATCTCATGAGGAACCTTCGCAAGGAGGAGACAATAGAAAATAGCAGGTGTTCCTTCTGTCGGTAGATTTGTTCCTGACAGTTGAATCTCATTGGTTCCTCACAGTTGATATGTTCTAAGACTTGAGAATCAATCCCTTATTTCCGAAGACGTACACCCCTGTCAGAGAACACTTGAAGAGAAGCTTTTGTGATGCTGACACCCCCCCGCCGCTAATATCATCTGTCCGTCCATGTCTGTGGTTCATGAATCAAATGCTCACAGACAGTGCCCGGTGTAAGCTCCTAATTCATCCCCCGAGCCACCAGATGTATCATATTTATAGGAAGCAGTAGTGATTTCGCTCCATGCATGACAATCTTAAGAGAACAGCTACGAATCAGAAAAAGATCTTACGTCAACTTTCTTCCTTCCCTGTCGTTGATGTCCCATACCCCAAAAGGGGGACTCAACCCCAGAAGTGAGAGTTATTTTCTAAAAGACAACAGTTCTATGAATCCAAAATCCGATAACATCAACCCAAGATTTCCTAACATCACCCCATGTTGAAGTTTGTCCAATAGTTGTTGGCGATATAATACGGTATATGTCTTTTTTTTATCTGGAGGGACTCGGGTGTACGCGTGGTGCGTGTGTGTGTGTGGGGGGGGGGGGGGGGAGGTACAAAATGCAACTGCTGCCTAGTCCAGCTGTTGCCAATACAACTACTTGCTTTGATGCAGAAAAATTGTATATGCAGAACCAGAACACTTCTCCCCGCTGTTGACCAGTCTCCGTTTAAATATAAAGATTAAGGGCTAGGATCAAATAAAGAAACCTTAAATAAACTATGATGCGTGATTTTCAGTTTTGTTTTCTTCCCAGAAAGTTCTGCTTCCATGTCGGTCGCCTAGACATGATGTTTAAAATCGAAATGGCAAGAATGCCCAAGAGCGATTATCATGAGAACAAAATTGCCCTCGGTCATTTTCAAAATGGCATGATCCTCTCTAGCTTGCATATGATGAATGAATTATTGAATGAAGGCTTTTATGGCACATATGCATTTTTGTCACACTGGGCTAAGCAAAGGTCACAACAAAACAAAACATGTTGATACAGTTAACAGATACAAAATATAAACCGAATACTCATCTTAATGAAATTTGTCAGTTTACATGTATGTTCAAAAGGAGTTTCAAGATACAAGGCACAAGGATGCGCCAGCGTGATTTTGTGTCCGCTGCCGCTGAGGTCCTACTTGTTTAGACAACTTGAAAATATGAGACATTTAGTGTAAATGAATCCACAGGTGCAGACGGCCAATCGTTTTTAACCAGATACTACAAGCAGCACAAGGAAAACAGCTAAGTATCTGTCCAACTAAGCTGCCAAGGGCCTAGCGCCTATTGAAGTTACCATAATTTGATAAGGGAAACCCACTTCAATTAAGAAGAAATGCACGATACACCACTTAAAGAAACTAGGTTGTAGGTCGGTAGTGAACTAGAAAGGCACATGGGACAATTACTGTCATAGTCGAGGGTACCCTAGCCAAATGACAGTCACTTAAACCTCATTAGCTGTCATGATTATCTCAATTGCTCGCAAGAAAAGTACAGAATATTGGACGTGAGCCTACGCTTTAGACGATGTATTTATTGTGTATCTTCGGTGCTTGAAGATGTTTCGGCATAATTCAACATTTTGTCTGTTAACTATCTTGTGAAAGTTTTCTAGATTTACATGAGTTTACATGTAATAGCACAGACGTTCGTTACTAGTTTCTTCCCTGGGTAGTCTCTCAACTCAGACAAGGTCTGACTCCCAAGGTTTAGTTTCACGTTCCATCCCTGTGGCCAGATCATTACTACCCCACACGGTGGTCACATCAAAACGTTTATTTGAGATCCTACTCAACAGACAGGTCAGAAAAGGAGGTCAGACCTTGAGAGACCTGCTCCCTGGGCGCCGCCGGCCGCCGGGCGATGGCAGATCCTCCCCAGACCCACCGCACCCACACATGTCGATGTTCACACCAAGGCTGCGCTGATTCTCAATATCAGCAAAATATGTCCTGTTAGCCTTCACTCGTTCTGTAGTTTTCAACGCACCTGCTACATAGCGGAACAGTGATGACACCAGAAATGTTTTCACAAAGCTCTTAAGTATCCTGAGATTGGAAAACGTTTGGGCTACAAGGAAGAGATAAGGCTAATATAAATCATGGATCCACGTTACACAGACTCATCTTAGGCTGCCACATTGTATTCCGACCTGTTTGGAAGGAACTACTGAAGAACATATTCAAAACGATGTTCAGGATCCTAAACAATTTGTATATAATGACAATACATTGTCAATGACCCGTACTGTACCCGTACAGCCGACAGGCTAACATACAATACAACATACAATGAGCCTTTCATTGATTTGACATTTCGACCTTCCTACACCGTGGAAAACACTTAACGATAAACGACAAGATGATCCAGTTTCCAAAACATAGAATTTCCCCAAATCCTGGTTTCCTGAATTGTATGAACCTGCCCTTGAAAGTCCACACATACCGGGCGGGGATTCAATTTCTTCCATTCTACTCCCCCTCCTTCTGAACCGTTTCAAACTGGACACAGAGAATTTTCATCGCTCTACTAATGGTGAGTTGAGTGACAGTAAAATTAAACATCTGAAGGACCCCAAAACAGCCTTGTATATTTTGATATGCCAATGATGTTTCTGACTAGTGGCACCTGGAGACCGTGGTCACTGGAGTACAGTGGGCTGAGTGTTACATACAACAACATTTCTTTGATTCCACCAACAAGGAACAAGACTGATGTTCAAACACTCAAAACACAAAAAGGCCTATATATGGACAGGCGCATGATGGAAACGACAGTCTTACTATGGACATAATATGATATAATGAAAGAAAATAGAATGAAACAGCTGTTCCATGTTGAATCAGATTTTTATTTTATTCAGCTGTCAACATCTTCCCAAACTTTCTTTATTGCGTTTCTACCCCATCTCTCTTTACTTTGTCCTGGTTTTAGTTCTGGCTGCCTCACGTGTGCTCTTTGAATGTACGTATGCCTGGATGAATGTTACCAGCTAACACACGCTCACGGCACACAGAAACAGTGGGTTTTTCACCCACCTTGAGACACTGCAGCCGAGGTCAAACACGGACTACAATGATTGACACAAAACAAGAACGACAGTTGCTACCGGTTGAGATACTGATAACATGAATTGAAAGCACGCGTCCTTCAGTAGGAGGTAGGTAAACAAATTGTGTCTACGGGACAAGCAAGGAGCTCACTCGCGTTAGAAGGAGCCGTCCATTCCATGACGTCTGTCTTGAATGACGGGGTCAATACGATATACAAAGAGACACCTATATATAATTTATATAGCTACTTACTAGAAACGTTGGTATCAATCATTGCCTAATCATTGACTACAACATGGTTCGTTGAGTGTTTGGCAGGATTGGCTTTATTTTGTTGTAGTAATCAAATTTTGCACGTAGCAAATAACAATATCTCTTCAATGCTCATTAATTGCATTGTGAGTGACGCTGAATGGAGACAGTAATGACGTTTGCAGGCCAACCCACGCTGTTGCCAGACACTAGACACATCGTACGTTATGCCTTATTTGTACCGGAGAACCTAGAAAAATACCAAGATCCAGCCAATTAGTCCCGACTAGCAGGATCGAATGAATGCCAGAATGGCGGACGAAGACACGTCCTGCGTCAAGTCACCGGTCGTTGTGGGCCTAGACATTTCACAAAACTATAACCGCTTCAAAAGTGATATTTTGTATATACAGTATTTATTTTACAAATAAAGATGCAAGCATGTAATCTCACAAATAAGGATGCGAGCACATGACTGTCAATGATGACTGAATTGTAAAACCCCACCTTGGTTGTAACAGCGAAGTGTCAGTTACGTTTCTATCTTAATATTAGCTGTCGTCTCATCTAACTTAAAGAAAGAAGTCTACCATTTGTTCTCAAGTTTAGGTAATGGTTTATCTCCTGTATGTCTTATGTCAGAATCGTTTATGTTTCTTTTAACCCTGTAATCTGTATGTCCGTATGTCTAGTAGTATATGTATTTTTATTGAACCCTGGAAGATTAGCCTTTGGCTGGAGCAAACTCAATGAACACAATATATTTGTACATTTCCATCAATATAATTTGTTAAGAGTTGAAGTTTAGCACTTAGCCACGGTTCGTTTATCTAAATCACAATGGCGCATGCTGAACGCATCTGAACTTGTCAAGCTCAATGACTTCTTGTCAAATCTCAACCAGCGGCACTGTTGTCAAAACTTCCGTCTGCATTCTGGCCGCCCTAGGTCCGGACTTCCCATTCCGTCAACACCTGTTCAACCTCTACTGACGGATGGTGCTTAAGTAGGAGCCAGAAGACCTGATACTCCTCTCATCACCTACAAACTGGACGTTCAAAAGACATATACCACAGTCTTACACAAACAACCGTCTCACATGCCTGGATGTGGACGTAACTTTTGCTCCTTGACGTCATTCATTGCTTGTAGTTTGTAACACAAAACCTGAAACTTTCCCCCAAACACGACCTACTGCAGGTCAGTGGAGCCACGCTTACGGAGCGATTGTTCTGCTGTTTGCCCCTAAATATCGTGGAAATGGAATAATCATGTATTGCACATGTTACGCCTACACGATATAAGGAATGATCTGTAATATAGGAGGAAATCCTGCCAAGAAAGGTGTATGAGCCAGGCGGAATTAGCTATCGACCCAAAGATACCGTTTGAACGATCAGGGTTTTACGTCAACATTACTTAACCTATCGGTAATGTTTGAGGAATGGTCTGCCTGTGCAGCATACAAGTTTGGAACTTGTTATAATAGGAATGTTCGTCTTGTGTATGGGACGGACGCGGATATCCCACCAAGAAAAGTGCAAGAGTGGCTTGATATTAGGTATCGACGCAAAGTCACCGTAAAGAGAATGTTGAACATATGTCAGCTCCGTCCACCACATGGATAGCAAACATTTCTGGCATGTTCTTACCGTTCGACATAGTCCAAAAACTCTAAATGGAGGGGTCGCTAACTCTATGCAGTCATATCAGTAATGTTGCCAGATATCCTTCCAAGAAAACTGTACAAGCCCTGTGGAATTAGGTATCGACCCAAATACCGTTTAAAGAATGGAGGTTGTATACGTACGTCGGCCTTATTTACTCCATCGAATCCCTCTGAAACGTCGCTCTCAATTATCCAACAAGGACTGTCAAAGAAAATAGCGACCTATTCGGTTTCAATAAACATCCTGGCATTTCCAGCCTATTCCTTAGTGAGTAACGCGACACGAGGAGCGACGTAAGCCGACCGTGCTTCCAGAACACGGCTCAGTACATACGGTAAACACGAACGGTGGTCGCCCAGTTCACAGTGTTTGGCAACTTACCAGGTATATACAGACATGTTACGACCTAGTAATACCTTCTAGCTCTGCATTATACTAGTAACATGCAATTATTACCAAAGGAAAACACACTGACATACACACACACACACACATGCACGCACGCACGCACACACACACACACACACACACACACACACACACACACACACACATACAGATACACACACGCATACAGATACACACAAATACAAACACACGCACAGACACAAACAGATACACATACACACACCTACCTACCTTTCTTGTGTACGGGACGTCAGCCGTGCTGCCTGTGAAGTGTTCAGCTGCTTTTCTAGCGGAGGGCTCGTGCAAGGGGTTTGTCGAGACACTTGATATGCCATTATTGCAGCAGATCATGTGACACAGTGTAGTAGTGGGCAGGAGAAGACAGAAAGTCGACCTTTCTTGAGATCCTATTGATGGCTTTCGAAGGCATAATAGTGTTGTGATTTAATGTCTTGTTTAATGTCTTGCTTAATGTCTTCTTTAATGTCTGGTATGATGATGTGTCGATTCAGGAGTCGTGACGTTGAGTTCTTTACAACCACGATTTAATGTTAACAAAGAAGAACGTTCTTGATTTCACATAATGGCTATGATTTTGCGGCTATCAGCGAGATAGATAAAGTTTATTTTGCTGGTATTGAAATCCTCTATAATTTCCACTTTTCTGTCCTATGGTTGCCGATTGATTTTTCCAAAATGAGGTCTGTGTGTCCTCTAAAATCTGACCACCACAGTGGCCACCATATTCCCATGGTCCATAAAGTGACAAGTATATAATCTAGAATATTTGAAAGTGTTCTTGTCACATGCTAGGTTGAACACTACTGCACTAGAGTGATCCGTCGAGAAAAGCGTCGCTTGTGCTACTGATATACCCCATCAGAGTCTCTACACTACCTGAATGCGTTAAGTAGTGGCAGAGGGCAGAGCGGCATTCCTGGGCCGTCCGTTCAATAGGGCGCGCGGATAAAGCCCGTACTTGACCGCTTGGCCACCTGCACGGTCACGGATATCCGGTGCCGCGGGGGGCTTCATGAGAAGCCCGTAGGACGGGACCCTTCAAATATGGGGGGAGGGGTTATCGTAAAAATTAGAGATGGGAAATATGCATCATTTGACTCAGGATTAGAAGGGGTGGGGGGCGTCTAACTGAGCTCTAGGCCCGATCCTAAACTACAGGTATGGCCTGCGACAGGAACACCTCGAGCAGCAGTATTGAAATGGGTCAGCAATGTTAACGGAACACTGACGTTCAGTGTGTAACGAGGAACCCTATCCCTGCACTGGCTCCGGGCGAGCTGAAGCACAAACGCACAGACTACCAATTACTTCACTGCACTCCCTCTCTCACCTACAAACTGGGACGAACTAATCACCGAGAAGTCGTGCAGTTTCCTTTTAGGCATTTTTGTTTGATCTATTCGGGCCCAGGAGGCACAGGAAAAGTGTCATTTATCGTGCTAAAAGGCACCATCATCGGCACTCCATCACTCTCAGAACAACGCTGAGTGAGACAAATACCTCACGATTTCAAAATGGCTTAGCAAGTCTCTGTGACAGACGATCCTGCTGCGCATCAGCGTCGATGCTAAATCCGCCTCGTACAAAGTCTACGCCCTTTACGTGTATTACTAGTAACGTTAGCTTATATAGCACGCTCCGTCAATTTAGGTGTATTAGCAAGATCTTTGCACACAGTGAAGTTTTGGTCAGGGGGTAGGGTTTAGGCTTTTTGACTCGGGTTCGAACCCAAGGTGGTCATCTTTTTTTCTTCTTTCAATAATTGTTTTTACCATACTGTCGTACATTTGAAATCAAAATGGTACTTTGTATACGTATACGTTGTAGCTTCTTGTCAGCCGCCCAGAAAGTTATGCAACGCTCGGATATGGTAACGAACATTCAGCGATCTGGTGACGACCGTTTGGAATGGCGACGACCGAGACGGACAATCACAGCGTAGACCTGTCGATTCAAACTGGTGAAGTTGTGAGCATGCGCAGTTTGATAATTTCTATGTGAACGTTCTCGCCATATGCTGAGGTCACATGCACAAGAACTGAGCACTCCAACTCAAAAATGCCACCACCGAACGTAACTGCGCGCACGTGTGTCACAAAACCTCCTCAGCGCAAGCTCCAACCCACCACCGAGGCTCTTATAGAAGAGGGTGAACACCCGGGGCCGTGTTGGTGCCTGGGCCGTCACGACTGGCTGCGATAGAGACGCTGTGCACGCGTTTAGGGTGTTGCCGTCCTGCAAGCTTTTGATATCAACATCTCACAGTGGCATCGGTGACAAGAACGTCTGTTTTACCCTGGAAGTGTTTCACCCATAATTTTTAAAATATTTGATGCAAATCAGAAAATAGAAATGTCAGTTCTAGTCTGACATCTACACCAGGCTTACACAACCGCCATCCATCGAGGTGGTAACAGTTGAGCAAACACCGTGCGACCCAACATTTATTTGTCAGTTGGGACATCTCTACGTTTTACGTCTTTTTTGTCTTTCAAACCATGCCTAGGTCATGTGAATCCGCGATTTCAGTCGATCTGACGGTCTCTATACAGTGAAAAGTGTGTTAATGACAATGACGATGATGATATACTTATATAAGCTGTAATGGGCCGTCATTTTAATAATCACACGACGTTTACTTCATCAATGTCAATTAGGGCAGTTGATGGGTACAAGACATATGATATTACATACAAAAGGTCACCATGCCAGGGGTCTGGATTTCTATCGGTCGTCACTTTTATCTGGATAGCTTTGTCGTCATAGCTGGAGGATGTGCGCAAATGGAGATGTTTTGTATCCGGCATCAAAGTTCTAGATAGCATTTCAAACGACAAAAGAGCATCACGACTTTGTTCTTATATAAGAATGGACTGACAGTAACCGGTAACGAGGGCATGGAACTGTAGGTGTTACGTGTTCTTCTGCTTCGTTTCGTTCTCACTTTTTTTACTGTCAACGTGCCTTTGCTGATTATTTCTTCTGCATCATTCCAGTAGGCAGAGCGCGCATGCGCATGAGACTTGCTAGATGCAGGACCAAATATTTCACTTGACCCCAACTTATACAAGGTGAAATTGATGACCGGCACTGAAACTCGTGCGGCAGTGATGATATAGTGATGATATCAGGGGCTATCTAGTCAGTTGAAGCCCCTGTCACACACAGTGGGCCGTTTCCTCCCGACCACTCCCAACCTTCCCCAGACTACGGTTGGGAGTCGGCCGGAAGCATGGTCGGCTGTGGTTGGCAGTTGGTCTACAGGGTTTGCTATTTAGCCGAATGTTTAAAACATTGGGCTGTGGGCGGGAATGTCCAGGAGGTCTGTAAGTGGTTGGGAGAACTTGAAGGTCAGCAGCCGTGTGGTTGGGAGTCAAAACAAACCCATGACTCATCACTCCAGACGCCTAGCTAGCCGAACCCTCGCCCAACATTTTCCCAACCGAGGTGACTACCACCACTAGAACGTGTGGAAACCACCTTCACACAACGGGCACGCAACTAAAAACACAGCAGAAGCGTAGAAGCCGTATTGAAGCAAAATTTGACTCTAATTCCATTTCTTGGCGATATTTACAACATCAAAGCATTTAAAAATGAAATGGACTCCTTTTGTAAAAACCTCTGTTTATGTCCATTTTAATTCGCAATTGATCGGTAATCAGTCAGCAAGTCGTCTTGGTGGGGAGTAGGTCCGAGAGCATTCGGAAGTCGGTTGGAAGTTGATCATGTTCTGATTGTCAAATGGCTGCATGGATGTCCGGAAAGATAGGCGTGGCCTAGAAATGGTCAGACTGCTCCCAACTCACCGCCGATGTTGGTTAGGTTGCGGTCGGAGGAAGGTCCTAATAAATATGTGACAGGGGCTTAAGGTAACAACAGTATTGGTTTATTCCGTCTTCCACTGCCACAAACGAAGAAGTCAAACCCAACAGAAGTAGATCTAGATCTAGTGCTTCACTTTACAAGTATCTTAATATAGGTATAAACTGTTGATATCACTGTACTGATTTTATCTATTCATCAGTACATGTATTTTTGATGACCCTTCGGGCAAATATTTGCAAATATGCGATCATTTAATTTATTCACTAGTTTTCAAGACTGTGTTCGTTTGATATGGATAACATTGGCTTAATGTTGTATCATTATAACTTTAATAAAGACATTTCAGTTGATACAAGTAGGGTCCGGTCACCATATTAGAAGGATGGTGGGGATGGGGAGAGTAAT
Organism: Branchiostoma lanceolatum; assembly: GCA_035149815.1. Taxonomy (NCBI): domain Eukaryota; kingdom Metazoa; phylum Chordata; class Leptocardii; order Amphioxiformes; family Branchiostomatidae; genus Branchiostoma; species Branchiostoma lanceolatum. Next base: position 23,719,219 of record CM068868.1, read on the forward strand.
ATATCTCAAGGTCAATATTTTTTTTATTACTTTACTTATGTTGTCGGTATCCATTATAGATCTCGTCACGATGACGTTGATTCTAGGCAAATACTGTCTTATCCTGGCTGTAGAGGAGTTAAAATTTGGAACAATATCAACTTGGTTGCTGTTTCAAATCATGCCTAGATCATGTGAATCCGATTTCAATCGATCTGACGGTCTCTATACAGTAAAAAGTGTGTTAAGGACAATAACGATGATGATTGCACTTATATAAGCTGTAATGGACCGTCATTTTAATAATCACACGACGTGTACTTCATCAATGTCAATTAGGGCAGTTGGTGGGTACAAGACATATGATATTACATACAAAAGGTCACCATGCCGGGGGTCTGGATTTCTATCGGTCGTCACTTTTATCTGGATAGCTTTGTCGTCATAGCTGGAGGATGTGCGCAAATGGAGATGTTTTGTATCCGGCATCAAAGTTCTAGATAGCATTTCAAACGACAAAAGAGCATCACGACTTTGTTCTTATATAAGAGTGGACTGACAGTGACCGGTAACGAGGGCATGGAACTGTTGATGTTACGTCTTCTTCTGCTTCGTTTCGTTCTCCCTTTTTTTCACTGTCAACGTGCTTTTGTTGATTATTTCTTCTGCATCATTCCAGTAGGCAGAGCGCGCATGCGCATGAGACTTGCTAGATGCAGGAACAAATATTTCACTTGACCCCAACTTATACAAGGTGAAATTGATGACCGGCAATGAAACTCGTGTGGCAGTGATGATATCAGGGGCTATCTAATCAGTTGAAGCCCCTGTCACACACAGTGGGCCGTTTCCTCCCGACCACTCCCAACCTTCCCCAGACTACGGTTGGGAGTCGGCCGGAAGCAAGGTCGGCTGTGGTTGGCTGTTGGTCTACAGGGTTTGCTATTTTGCCGAATGTTTAAAACATTGGGCTGTGGGTGGGAATGTCCAGGAGGTCTGTAAGTGGTTGGGAGAACTTGAAGGTCAGCAGTCGCGTGGTTGGGAGTCAAACATACCCATGACTCATCACTCCAGACGCCTAGCTAGCCGAACCCTCGCCCAACATTTTCCCAACCGAGGTGACTACCACCACTAGAACGCGTGGAAACCACCTTCACACAACGGGCACGCAACTAAAAACACAGCAGAAGCGTAGAAACCGTATTGAAGCAAAATTTGACTCTGATTCCATTTCTTGGCGATATTTACAACATCAAAGCATTTAAAAATGAAATGGACTCCTTTTGTAAAAACCTCTGTTTATGTCCATTTTATTTCGCAATTGGTTGGTAATCAGTCAGCAAGTTGTCTTGGTCGGGAGTAGGTCCGAGAGAATTCGGAAGTCGGTTGAAAGTTGATCATGATCTGATTGTCAAATGGCTGCATGGATGTCCGGAAAGATAGGCGTGCTCCCAACTCACCGCCGATGTTGGTTAGGTTTTGGTCGGAGGAAGGTCCTAATAAATATGTGACAGGGGCTTAAGGTACTAGGTAACAACAGTATTGGTTTATTCCGTCTTCCACAGCCACAAACGAAGAAGTCAAACCCAGCAGAAGTAGATCTAGATCTAGTGCTTCACTTTACAAGTATCTTAGTATATGTATCAACTGTTGATATCACTGTACTGATTATATCTATTCATTACTACACGTATTCTCGATGACCCTTCGGGCAAGTATTTGCTGCAAATATACGATTATCTATTCACTTGTTTTCAAGACAGTGTTCGTTTGATATGGATAACGTTGGCTTGATGTTGTATCATTATAACGAAATTGATGTTGTAACGAAACTTACGTTGATACAAGTAGGGTCCGGTCACCATATTAGAAGCATGGTGGGGATGGGGAGAGTAATATCTCTCCAGGTCAATAGTTTTTTTTTTATTACTTCTACTTATGTTGTCGGTATCCATTATAGATCTCGTCACGATGACGTTGATTCTGGGCAAATACTGTCTAATCCTGGCTGTAGAAGAGTTACAATTTGGAATAACATCAACTTGGATCCTGAGAGGCTGAGTCGATATTCAATCTTATAAGAGATTTTTGGTCAAAGACCCCTTTCCAAATACCGCGGCCATTTTGAATCTAGCGCGAGCGCCCGTGGTTCGAGCGCGGGAAAAGTAAACACGGGGTAAGCCCAGGGCCGCGGTAAGGCGTCCCCAATAGAAACCAGCGTTGAGTCATCTTCTGTGGCGAGATGTTCTCCGCCTCGGTGAAATCCATCGATGTATTTGCATGGCACAAGTAGATTATATTGTTGTGGACACTTGGACTCGATATCGGCTAGTAAAATTGTGAATTTCGGCTACTTTTCCACAGTTCCTGCCGGGCTGCTGAGCGCGCGCTACAGCGATAGAATGCTAATATGTTAACACCGCGGCGCGTGCTTGTAGTTTCCCTGATAATGTTAGCTAAAGTCGAGAAAAAATCCAACAGAACATACACTTTTCGGCCTGGGATCCTTGCAGCTACGTTTAGGTATGAATATAACTGAGACTGGCTGTCGTGACATTGACAACATCGTCTTGAAATTACGTGAGTTTGGGGGAGGACCGTGTTTTCTGTGCAGCGTAACATCGACTTCGCTCAGCAATATTTTATATTTCCGCCAGATGAAATCCTACAAAAACGTTAAGATATATAGGCTTGAGCTCAATGTTCTCAAATTTGGCAGAATTCCGGCGACTTTTTTGACGATCTTTTTGACGGATGCCAAGAATTTAGTCTTTTTTTTTTTCTATGCATAGCCCCAGTCCTCAGCTTAGCAGCTGGGCTGTCAGTTATTACTTGACAGGACGCTGTCGAACAGCACTGAGGGGGGCGTTATTGGGTTGACCGACTACTACCCGACGGGGCTGAATCGCAAGGGTCTGTAGGCTGCCATTTTGGCGCCAAGGTGACCTCAATACGACAATTGCCCCAGGTGCGGCCATTGAACTGTATGAATATGAACCACTCACACCGGGAAGAACCCCTACTCTTTTCGATAAGTGTGGTGGGATCTTTAACGTGCTCGAGGTGTGGCTCTCCTCAAACACGGGACCTCCATTTAACGTCCTATCCGAGGGACGTCCCTAACCGAGGCTAGGTACTCATTTACACTTGAGTGAAGTGAGGAAAGTTGTGTTAAGTGCCTTTCCCAAGGGCACAACATCGGGGCATATCGGTGGGTTCGAACCCGCAACCTCTCGGTTGTGGGCGAAACACCTTACCGATTGCGCCACACGACGCCTCTTGAGGACTCTAAGTACGTGAGTGAAGGTGTATTTTCCACTGTATATGGCGTTTCTTTAAATCATTTTGCGCGGCAATATTTAAGATATCTGTTTGCCGGATGGAACCAAAAAAAATGTTAGATAATATTGGCTTGAGGACTGAAGGACCTCAGGCCGATATTTTCCTTTTTTTGTGGGGTTTCATACTGCGGAAATCTAAAATATTTTCGCGAAATGTGATGTAATGAAACGCTAGAAAGAAAACAAGTCCCCTGCTTTACTCACGAACTTTCTCACGCTAATCTTGGCACTAAAATATCGTCAAAGTCAAAGGAGCCACCGAAGTTCCGTCAAATTTCTATTTGCAAAGCCCTCAAGCCTATATTTTCACGTTTCTGTAATATCATCCGACGGACATTTTAAGATATTACGGCGCAACGTGAAAACACTCCATCTTCACTCACGTACTTTAGGTTTTGATATTTCAGAAAACGCGTCCAAAGAAGCCGCCAAAATTCTGTTAAATTCCTAAACCAAAAGGACCTTGAGCTCAAGCCCACATTTTTACGAGTTTGTGGGATTTCATCCAGTGGAAGTGTAAAATATCTCCGGACGAAGCGATGTAAAGAAAGGCTTGACAGAACGCACGACCCCCTCGAGCTCCCAACGCCTGTTTTTTTTCCCAGGAGAAGTTGGCATCGTCTAAATTACAGTCACAACTGGTAAAATTCTTTATATTTCCATCTACGTAGCTACAAGGATCCCAGCCCGAAAAGTGTGTGTGTTGTGGGTCCATTTTTTCTCGACTTTAGCTAACATTATCAGGGAAACTACAAGAACATATTAGCATTCTATCACTGTAGCGCGCGCTCAACAGCCCGGCAAGAACAGTGGAAAAGTAGCCAAAATTCACAATTTTACTAGCCGATATCGAGTCCAAGTGTCCACAACAATATTATCTACTTGTGCCATGCAAATTTATCGATGGATTTCACCGAGGAGGAGAACATCGCGCCGCAGAAGATGACTCAACGCTGGTTTCTATTGGGGATGCCTTACCGCGGCCCTGGGCTTACCGCGTGTTTACTTTTCCCGCGCTCGAACCACGCGCGCTCGCGCTAGATTCAAAATGGCCGCGGTATTTGGAAAGGGGTCTATTAACATTCTATTCGGGCAATATTGTGGGTACACATTCATATCCCCGTGTACTTCTCGCCTTGCCTGTCGCAAGAACATGTCGATTAGTGATGTAATTACAATCTATGGCTTTTTAACGTATATATGTACACTACAAAATCAATTAGGTCCAACATAAGATGGGTCCTGTCCGAGACAACCTCTCCCACCCAGTGCACGTCTCTGAGGGACAATCCCTGTTTGGCTCATGTCACGGTGCTCCAGCACGTTTCTTCATCAACGCGTGGATACGTAAGGGAGTGTAATTATAACAATCTCGTGATCACATCGTAGTAGTCTCTTGTAATGATTCGCCAAACAAAACATAAAAGGGAGGCGCCGCCATCTTGACTCCATGAGGATGACAGGAAAGATGACAAAAACGTCTGTTTTACCCCGGAAGTGTTCCACCCATCATTTTTAAAAGATTTGATGCAAATCAGAAAATAGAAATGTCAGTTCAAGTCTGACATCTACACCGGGCTTACACAACCGCCATCCATCGAGGTCGTAACCGTTCAGCAAACACCGTGTGACCCGACGTACATTTTTTTGCCAGTTGGGACATTTCCACGTTTTACGTCTTTTGTTGTCTTTCAAACCTTGCCTAGGTCATGTGAATCCGATTTCAATCGATCTGACGGTCCCTTTACAGTGAAAAGTGTGTTAAGGACAATAACGCTGATGATTGTACTTATATAAGCTGTAATGGAACTTCATTTTAATAATCACACGACGTTTACTTCATCAATGTCAATTAGGGCTGTTGATGGGTAGAAGACATATGATATTACATATAAAAGGTCATCATGTCAGTCGTCAGGGTTTTTATCGGTCGTCACTTTTATCTGGACAGCTTTGTCGTCATAGCTGGAGGATGTGCGCAAATGGAGATATTTCGTATCCGGCATCAAAGTTCTAGTTAACATTTCAAACGACAAAAGAGCATCACGACTTTGTTCTTATATAAGAATGGACTGACAGTGGCCGGTAACGAGGGCATGAATCTGTTGGTGTTACGTGTTTTTCTGCTTAGTTTTGTTCTCACTTTTTTTTACTGTCAACGTGCCTTTGCTGATTATTTCTTCTGCATCATTCCAGTAGGCAGGGCGCGCATGCGCATGAGACTTGCTAGATGCAGGAACATATATTTCACTTGAACCCAACTTATATAAGGTGAAATTGATGACCGGCAATGAAACTCGTGCGGCAGTGATGATATCAGGGCAATCTAATCAGTTGAAGCCCCTGTCACACACAGTGGGCCGTTTCATCCCGACCACTCCCAACCTTCCCCAGACTAGGGTTGGGAGTCGGCCGGAAGCAAGGTCGGCTGTGGTTGGCTGTTGGTCTACAGGGTTTGCTATTTAGCCAAATGTTTAAAACATTGGGCTGTGGGCGGGAATGTCCAGGAGGTCTGTAAGTGGTTGGGAGAACTTGAAGGTCAGCAGTCGTGTCGTTGGGAGTCAAACATACCCATGACTCATCACTCCAGACGCCTAGCTAGCCGAACCCTCGCCCGACATTTTCCCAACCGAGGTGACTACCACCACACACAACGGGCACGCAACTAAAAACACAGCAGAAGCGTAGAAGCCGTATTCAAGCAAACTTTGACTCTGATTTCATTTCTTGGCGATATTTACAAAATCAAAGCATTTTGATTAAAATTGAAATGGACACCTCTTGTAACAACCTCTGTTTATGTCCATTTCAATTCGCAATTGGTTGGTAATCAGTCAGCACGGGATTAGGCAATCTGAGCCTAGAAGTCGTAGTGGTTGGGAGTAGGTCCGAAAGCATTCGGAAATCGGTTGGAAGTTGGCTGCATGGATATCCGGAAAGATAGGCGTGGCCTAGAAATGGTCAGACTGATCCCAACTCACCTCCGATGTTGGTTAGGTTCTGTATCTAAATCTATATAGCCGTTATAACCGCCATTCGGCATAACACACAGCTTCGCAGGCACGCGGCGCAGCAGCAGCTGGTTATATTACGCCGAACGACCTGTCACGTCTAACCTTCGCATATCTAACTGCATGCATTGTTTGAAGCTGTCTAATGAGGATGCTTCCACGGTACTTGGTTGCGGTCGGAGGAACGTCCTAATAAATGTGTGACAGGGGCTTAAGGTAACCACAGTATTTGTTCATTCCGTCTTCCACTGCCACAAACGAAGAAGTCAAACCCAACAGAAGTAGGTCTAGATCTTAGTGATTCACTTAAAAAATATCTTAGTATAGGTATCAACTGTTGATATCACTGTACTGATTATACTTATTCATTACTACATTTATTTTCGATGACCCTTCGGGCAAGTATTTGCTGCAAATATACGATTATTTATTCACTTGTCTTCAAGACTGTGTTCGTTTGATATGGATAACTTTGGCTTAATTTTGTATCATTATAACTTTAGTAACGAAACTTCAGTTGATACAAGTATGGTCCGGTCACTATATTAGAAGGATGGCGGGGATGGGAAGAGTAATATCTCTCCAAGTCAATAGTTTTTTTTATTACCTTTACTTTTACTTATGTTGTCGGTATCCATTATAGATCTCGACACGATGACGTTGATTCTAGGCAAATACTGTCTAATTCTGGCTGTATAAGACTTAAAACTTGGAATAACATCAACTTGGTTGCTGAGAGGCTGAGTCCATATTCAATCTTATAAGAGATTTTCGGTCAAAGACAATTTACATTCTGTTCCGGCAATATCGTGGGTACACCTTCATATCCCCGTGTATTTCTCGCCTTGCCTGTTGCAAGAACATGTCGATTAGTGATGTAATTACAATCTATGGCTTTTTAACGTATTATATGTACACTACAAAATCAATTAGGTCCAACATAAGACGGGTCCTGTCCGAGACAACCTCTCTCACCCAGTGCACGTCTCTGCAGGACTATCCCTGTTTGGCTCATGCCACGTTTCTTCATCATCGCGTGGATACGTACGGGAGTGTAATTATCACAATCTCGTGATCACATCGTAGTAGTCTCTTGTAGTGCTTCGCCAAACAAAACATAAAAGGGAGGCGCCGCCATCTTGACTCCCTGAGGATGACGAGAAAGAACGCTTTGAACGCTGATATAATTGAGACAGGCGCTAATTGGGAGACGGCTCCTGTCGGGAATCACCAAGATCTTTTGTATCATATGAGGTTCACCTTTTAGACATGTGAGGATACATCCAAGGGTACGTGATAACGTCAGATGCCGTACCATAGGTTTCGACTTTTAGGTTGAGGGTTCAAACCATTTGGAGATTATCTCGCTTTTTAGATGCATAATTTACATGTTCTTCTTTAAACTATACATTGATCTAGATCCAGTTTGAAACTTTCATTGGATTTTGCAATCTATCGTTGGAGACAGTGATTGAAAGATAGGAGAGGTCAACCTTTTTATACCCCACTGGGTTTACAGTACGGTTACCGTGCACGTTCTCTGCCAAAGCCATTACATTCTCCCGGCATCATCATTATCCAGAGTGGGCAGGCCAGCCGCGGTTTTCCCACGAGAACTGCGCTGCTATTGAACGGGAGGCTCCGGGCAGCTGGTCCATTACACGTTTGAAGTCCAGCTCCAAAACCGCCATCGATCTGACAGCGAACTTGGGGGCACAGATATCAGCCCCCTGCTGCGGCCCGGGTACAGAACGGTTGCTCCTCATGCATGCTTGTCTATAATCATTGAAGATACGTTTACTCGGCTATCTTTCTAACGATTTTTTCTGTAAGGGGCGACTAAAATGACGTAGAATTTAATGAAATGGGCGCGATGCATGTAATGTACGAGGTAGCAGTAAACTTGTTGTCATATTTATATATATCATTGAATAAATGCAATATCATATTCCCAATCATCAAGACTTATGATATAGATTGCCTTGCTTGGACGCATATTCAGCAGCTCTCCTAAATTTTCGAAAAAATTATTCTTCTTCTTTATTAGAAGAAAACTGGCTCTGGCACCCACTCATCCCCCAGGCATGACCAGAGGAGTTTTGAGTCCTCTAATGGTGATTACACCCGTCTTCATTCTGGTTCATTATTATCAAAGGTATTCATGTTCTGCATCTTTCAATATGGAGGCAACTTTCATCATCAAATGTTTGAACATAACATTCTCTTTCTGATCTCCAATTTTCATCGCCATTGCTGATGTAAGGAATGATGCAACAGAAATACGCTTCTTACACTTGTATCGAAAACGCCTGGGGGCGCTACTGAGTTATCTGCTTACTTTTCAGCGAACTTTTCGAAGCACCTCAGAGAGAACTATGTTGTTCGGCTGGTGTTCTGCGCGGTCGGATAGTGTTCGTATTCAACATTCGACCTGGGCCGGCTGGTGTTCGGGAGCCAAAGTCGGCTATATGTAACCTGGGCTAAGCGACCTATCGGAGGCTGCACATTCGGAGGAAAGCGCCAAATTTTGCCATCTGAAAAGAAACCGCTAGATGACCATCATCGACAAAACGGTAGGTGTCGTGATTACACCACAGTGCTCAATCATGACAATAATGTAACTTGCCATAAATTTCCCATACGATCGCTATCGATCAACGAAATTGTCAATGGAGATCGCCTTGTTTTGTGACTCAAAATGATTTCAAACATATTGGCGGTATTGCGCCTTTTCACTGACTGTTATCAGCTCATTTGTATCACGTTTGCCGATCTTTAGCAAACTATTTGTACGTTTTAAGTCGACGATGTTTGACAAATTTTCTTGCAGTTATCCGGCATTGGTGACGATAGGCCTTGCAGAAATGCGAAGTCACTATTAAAACAATGGAGTGAATGGGAACCGGTTTGAGATTTTGGAATCCCGTGCAAAATATCACAAGCGTGCGTTCATCTGTTGTGCAATTAACTGGCTTCTTACGTATTTTCTTCCGGTCAGGAAAACATTGCCGGTGCGTGTGTGAAGGGTATAATTGTTTTGTGTGTTTGCAGTCATCAGAAAATTGATGAATAAAGGGGAACGGCCGATCTTCAGTGCATAATGTTCTAAGAATTGGAGCTGACTGAAAGAATAGACAGTTCAAAATGTCAAACATATGTCCTCACGAGACTCTGCCAGGCAATGAACAATGGCGATACAAGTATGATAACTCAATGGATTTCATTATGATATTATGGTAACGTCAAACATCCTGTATATGGATGATCTTTATCTGGACAGACATTGTCTTGACAATATAGGGCTATTTGTACACGTCAAGTCAATTCTTTAACCATATTACATTTTGTACATCAGAATAGTAATATTCCTAATCATATATCTATAATTCTATATCTATATATATCTTTATCTATCTATATCATTGCTATCATCATGATTTATACTTTTTTATCAGATTAATGTTCACACCTGGCCCATTCTGATGTTCTAATCCCGTGATAGGGGTGCAGATCTGCTTGCCGGGTATTCGATAACCCATTAAGTGTCTCTGGGGGTGCAAAACTCCGTAACGACATGAGGAGAACGCTGTGTCTTACCATTCACCATGTAGAACTGTACCTCTTATGTAATTTAAAAAAGATGCAAGTATGATTATTGAGTATGAGTATGAGTCTTGTTGTACATCATACTGGTACACTGCAATCTAGCCCTCGGGCCACAAAGGTGTATCTTCTTGTGTATGTATGATGTATAATGAAAATAAACCAGTTTACATTCAGCTTAAATCTCATCAAAACATATCCAGGATCACATTGGCATACATTAATCCACGCAAGTCATCATCATTATTCCTATTTCATCAGAGATACCGCTGGTTATTTTGAGAGACTCATATGTCAGCCGGGAGATCTCTCGGCTTCACATGTACCAAGTAGTATCAGGTTTCCTCTCAAGGCCATCCCCATCTACTAATAGTTAAGGATCCTAAAAAAGGTAGAGGTGAATGGAAATGCAGATTTGTCCAAAACAATGTTGTTAGTTTGTCTTGCCCATAGGCAAAAATACGAACAACGTCATAGACATCCTGTTTAAAAAAGACCAAGCGAGTTAAGACATGACTACCCTCCCGATCGCGAAGATGGCAACCCGAAAGTACATCCGGATTTGACAGTTGATTGAATAGACATAGCACGTCTCTGCGTTGTTAAGATCTTCGAAGCTTCCAAGGTTTGATTTGAGTAGTCGGAACGCTTTTTATAGACGATGCGTTTCCCTCTCGGTACTGGAATTAAACTTACAGCTGGACGTCTTCCTGCTCCAACATCGAATGACAGACTATATTTAGACAAACATGGCTCAAAGTGCTTCATCAAATGTCTATCTCACTGAACATTATTCACTCCCGGTTATTTATCCTGTCACTGCCAGTATGAACGAGATGAAAATTTGTGGCTCTTGATGCATGGGTCCATTAGCCTGACGTTTGTGTTTGTTCCATGTTGAAAGAGAGGCCGTTCTCAACCCAGCCCGACCTGAGCCTGCTTCGAATGCCGTTCTTTAGTCCCGGGGTCTGCTCTCTCACGACCCCCGGTGAGCCGAGACCGTAAAACTGATTCATCGAATCGTCTTGTTATTTGTGGGAAATTAACCTCGGGCATATATCAAAGCACAAAGCTTGAAGAAGGGGAAGACGTATTCTGTAGCTTAGGTCATACTAATTGACCCAAAAAATGTAAAAACCGAAGGGATTCTACATCAATGCTAACAACACGCATTTAATGCAAATATCAGTCGACGGTAAAATCCACCGTGGCACCACTTTTTCTGACTTCAACAGCTGTGTCCACAAAAAATACTCTTGTAGTACTAAGAAAAGCAGCCAGAGGGCCCATAATCCACTTTGACCTTCGTCTTCCCCAGACCCTCCCACCTACTGTACCTGATACCATTACAATGCATCTGCATCCATAGCTGGCCAAAATATCAGGAAACACAAACAGACAGACGAACAAACAGACAGGCAAACAAACACAAAAACACACCGAAACAATACCTCCGTTTTCACAGATGTAAAAAGATAGTTTGTCGCATTCCATTGCATTTCGTACTCTCAACAACAGCTGTCTGAAGAACTCTGTAGCCATGAATCTTAGCGTTCAGCTCTAATTTCACCGGACCCCGCAATTCATTACCCTGGTTCCTATTTCATCTGAGAGACAAGGATATTTGTTAAGGAGGATTGCTGGTACTATGTCAGAATTCTCAGATTCACATACACCCAGTGTGTAACAGTTTTCCTCTGCAAGGCCATCACCATCTACGTACATCTACGGATTTGATCATGACATTCGATTATCTAGACACAGCAGTGACGGCACGTCTCCGTCGTTAAGATCTTCCAGGATTATACTACCTCTGTACACAATGTCCTGGATTTTATTTAGTTTTTTGTTACTCATGTATGTCTAGCTTATGTATATTATTTGAATGTAAAATTTTTTTTTGAAATACCAATTAAGAAAAAAAAAAGATCTTCCAGGGTTTGAATTGAGGAGTCGGGAGGCTTTTTACGGTCGATACCTCTCCCGCTGGGTACTGAATTTAAACTTACAGCAGGTATTCTTCCTGCTTCAACATCGACTGCCAGACTATATTTAGACACACATGGCTCGAATTCCGTCCTAAATGTCTATCTCACTGAACTTCATATTATTGACCCTGTCACTGCATGTATGAAAGAGGTGAGAAATTGTGGCTCCCGACGCCTGGGTCCATTAGCGCAACGGCTGTTTCTGAAGTTCCATGTTGAAAGAGAGGCCGTTCTCGGCCGTGTTCGCCCTCCGCCTGTTTCAAACACATCTCGTCCTCCTGTTATTTGTGCAAAGTTAACCTCGGCCATATCAAAGAACGGAGCTTAAAGGGGGGTATAGTATCATGCAGCCTAACGTAGGATGACCTATTTACGTGCAGGAGCAGTTTACGTCCAGTTTGGGTCATGCCCACATGTTGCGGTGTATTATGCCAAAGCCTGTTCTTATCAGCAAAAAAGAACGTCATAAGTATGATCCTTAGCCATCTCTCTCTTTTATACAAAACAATGAAAAAGGATTGCGTCCAGCGATATAACAGAATAGACTCCTGAACCAATAACAACAAGTTGCACGGAAGCGTCATGCATGACGCATTTCATATGTAATTCGACCACGCGTACTTCATCACGTGTTTCTAACTTGCACGATAGTTAGTATATTTTAAAAATAGCTGACGTTAGACCTTTCTGTGATATTTAGACTATTCATGGCAACCTAGCGACCCCCGCTCAGATGATACATTTTTGCACGGCACAACATCATGGAAATGTGTTTATCACGTGAACGCGACGTGCTGCTGATGTCGGGGAAATAATTCACAACACAAACATTGTTTTCTTCCATCGCGTCAGGCAAGCGGAGGGACAAACATAGTGACTTTACTGTCATTTGTCTGTAGACCACTTTCGACAGTTACTGTGCATTTTTTTCTGGTCTATGTTCTTCAAGCGCTAGAAGGGAAAAGACTGAAGTGGACGATAAGCCAGGTAAGCCAGGCACAATTCTACATAATATATCCCAGTATAGATACATGCTCGCACGGCATTAAAAATGCGGAGGTCCACAGCAACAAACACCAAACTTTATGGAGACCCATGAGACGTATCCTGCCTTAGAAAAATTTCCGTGAACACATTGTCTGGAGCAGTCTAACAGTTTTAGAAGTGCAATTTCCGGTGCATCTATAGATAGAGGCGCTTTGTAACGAATGTGATCATGAGGATAGAACTCAGAGACCTTTACGACAGGAAGGATTTTCTGTGAAATGAAGTCTGGGATGTAACTATCAATCATTCTTTGTTTCCAGTGTATCGATCGAGATTCACAACGCGGTTGTTTTGGGGTAACGAGTAGGCTAGGAGGCAGGTGGAAAATTTCTGAAGATCAATAAAGATTTGAGGATTAAAGGCCGAGCCGATAATCCCCTGTGCAGTGTACCCGGCCCGCAGTCTGCCGGAGCGCTGTCTGTTCCACCGGTCGAGTGTAACAGAGGATTACTTCTACCTAATTGACTGGACTTCTCATAGTTAACACAGGCTAGTGAACAGGAGCGAGATAAGAGGAAATCATCCCTGTGAACATCCATTTCTACTCATTGAAACGCATCAAACGAGTGCTGTATCTGGCACAAAGGATATTTGGAACACGTGTAGTAAGATCTACTGATTATAGAAGTCAGTGTACCGTGGGTAATCGTGGCTTTGAACGTACTTCTAACAATCGTTTTAATAATCACATTTCACTTTTAGTACTTTCCTTTCATCACCTTTTGTCACCGAACGTCCCTGAAGGCTTTTCATCTGAGACGCTAACTCTAGACAGAATCTGGGTGGCTTGTTGAAATCTGTATGTATCTACACGTTTAAGCTTTTCATCCATTTGTGAAGGGAGGAACCATAATTAGCGTTATGTATGATATTCTTCCTGTCAGTGACGTCATAAGTACATCCTAGACTATTGCTTCAGCTGAGTCTGATGTCTTGCCCTTGTATTCATCTGATACATACAGCATTATCATTACGTACCAAGACACCATAAATAGTTTGAAGCAAATGTTAATTTTACATATTCAACCAGCAAAAAAAAAGAAAGTCCCGTTAAGTTAGATGGACTTTGCCCCCCCCCCTCCCATTGGACGCTGATGTCGGAGTGGGCCTGATCACACGCTTGCCTGGCAGCTGAAGTGGTCTGAAGAGGACCTCCTTTGGCGGCGCTTTGCTATCACACCCGTCATTGACATCCGAAGATGGACGTTCAATGATTACTGTTGCAATAGCTGTCCCTTTATCATGCGAGTGTACATAGTACTTCTGACGCAACTCATACATGGCTGCAGCGAAAAGCTACATAGGAGCGCCTAAACAATGACAGCCTTGGCGCGTTCTAGAGCACATCCAAAATCACCACAAGGGCGTATCAACCATATTTGTGAAAGTTTTGAATTATTTGCAATAAAGCAATATTCAGGTCACAGTAATTCTAAATCTCTAAAATTATCGAAATAATGATTTGATTATTTTGAATATATTCAGATATTTTGGAAACATTTTGAAAGTGACTGTACAGCGACATCTTTGTTCAGAATAGTTTTTAAATATCAATGTGTTTCGTTTTTGCTTGTATGAATTTGATTTTTGTACAATTATTTTACAACAGTTTCCAAACAGTAAATTGGAGTTATTGTTTCCATAAAAGCAGGTGCTCATGTGACCCTACTGCTGGACACTGGTAGTTCGAGCTCTTTCGGGCATATCACCCTGTACATTACAGGGTGTGTGTGAATTGCTTTATTCCCATCCAACTGACCCATCTAGAAACAAAATGCTGCTACCATTATCTAGAAACTAGAGTCCATTCAAAATCACCTCTAGGGTTGTTATTGTCATAATTTACAATACCATTCAATTCTCTGTAATCATATGTCTTTGACGTCTGTTGCATTTTTGAATGTCATTTCAATTTTCTGAATATGTCCCCGGGTTGTGTTCCACATGGCTCGGTAGGCTCCTTCTTTTCATGAATTTATTAAGGCATAATTCGTGTTTGATTGAGGCGTATTCACGTCTTCAAAGCATTCAAATCAGCGTTATCGTTCCATTGATATTAGATTCTACAGGCAGGTCTGGAAGTTTGATGTCGCTGATATTTGCTCGGGCGGGCATCATGTAACCGCAAGATGCGGAAATAACGTTCGTAAGGCATCGTCCAAGGTTATTGCAGATGCAGGTGGATTTGAGCATTCATTATCTAGATCTATCAGGTAAGTGAATGTACGAGCAGATTGAACGGACCGTAGTTGGACCACGAATGCTGAAATAATTTCGTGAGTTAAGCTGATTCACATGGGAACTATGCACACCTTCACGTCAATTACATTTGCCGCCTCAGGTTCAACTCACCGGGCGAGTGTTAAGGTTAGACTGACGTCAGGGAAATCTGTGCGCCGTGAAAACTTGTACTGCAGGCCCTTGAGAGGCCGCTGGCTTCGCAATTCAGATTCACCCCGATGCAGGGTGTTTAATGTATTTGGCGATTTACCTGTTCATCCAGGCGCTAATCCTACATTATTGCGGATCTGCTATAGCATCGTCCAATGTACCTATTTTGGGTTAAATTGCCTGACATTTGCATTGAAGATTCATAAACGGTACATAATAGTACACGATATGTTAAGCTATACATATAACCTACATGGGATGTAATGTTGTCAAATATTTAAAAAAAATTGCAAACTATAGTGGTGCTTCAATGTGGCTTTTCCTGATCAAATTGGTTGTAAAATAGGCTTGTCTCAAAAACATGAGCTGCATCTGAATCATGTTGTTACCTGATGCCCCGAGAGATTGCTAAAGCATTGATATGTGATATTGCCTAATACGTCATTGGGTTTGAAATACCTGGTTGTCAAGCGCAAACTACGGTGCTGTATTATGTACATCGTTAAAGCAATCAAAGGAACAAATTGTACGTAAATATCCAGAAATATTGATTTTGTTACAAAAAAAACTTATTTCAGGGTTGCGCTTTATTAATCAGGTACCCGTCGTATATAATATAGCGAGTCGTCCTGAAATGAAGTGGTGCGTTCACTTATTTCAATACAAGTACAAACTAAGGCTGTGATCATGAGGAGTCGTCTCGATACAGCTGAGACAAGCTAACAGGTAGGACCAGAGATACCGGCCATAGATTGATCACCCGTACCACTAGGAAGACAACCATTCCGTTGTGCTCGTAACTCAAGCATATCATATTTTGAAAGCGAAATACATGATCTGCTGAAAAAGCTCGAATCACTTAGGTCCCATTAGCTTTTAACGTCCCACCTACTCTATCGTGACCGTTTAATGGACTTGCTTAATGGTCACTTCTGGATTAACGCAAATGTAGTGGAACCACCCTCAGTGATATGGATGATGGAGAGGACAGAACTCTTTCCTTCAGCAGTCAATCAGACTGTACAATCAGACAGCAGAGCCCGGTATGCAATATCGGGTACCTGTTGTACCAGGGATATATATCTATATATTATATGTGTATATGTGTTAAGTCTTATTGCAGTTATCTGTATGTCTGCAAGTTTGATGTTTGAATAAAAATTGAAATGAAAAACAAAGCCAAATCGCAAGGAAAAACACACTGAAGACATCACACTGCTGGAAATATTCATGTAACAAATTGTAAAAAAATAGTAGACTGTGTAACAATATAAATGGGAGGTTCATGTTTCTATAATCTTCACATAGCTTTTGTAAACATTTTTAAAAATATTTTCCTCCCTATACACCGAATAGGAGGCTACATACTGTCTCTGCTGTTCTCCTCTTAAATGTCTTACTCCTCCTTCTGCCAGTTTATCCAGCACCCTTCCAGAACGCGCTATGGCTCTTTTATTGATACTTTCTTGGATCTGAAATACAAATACGTACAAGAAGACAGTGGCTACATTGCTAGTCATCGATGTAGTATCGCACACGTGAGTTTAAAACACGTGTAGATAGTGCCCAGCGTGAAGGACCCTACATCCACGTGCGTCATCAGTGGGCTGGAGGGTCAATAGTGCAGCTGGTGTAAAGGACATCATTAATAACCGTTGGGTTTATATGGGGAAAAGGTGAAATTTGACAAAATTCAATTCTTTGGCAAGTAAAAATAATCTCAGCTATTAGATTATGATGACATTGCAGATATTTGAAACTGACATGAGTTTTGATAATAAATGCTCTCACGTTGTATTATAATGTATATGTCTCCAGATATGTATACGCATGCAAAGCAACATTTCTATTAGGCAATGCGTCAAACCGTGCGTGCAACTGAAATTAAAAACCATTTAATTCTTTGTTTTGCAGACGACATTTCATGCAACCGCACTCCTGTTGAAACCGGAGTAGCAAAAACAAATTACTCTCAGAAAGTATTGAGCAGCCCTATGGGTGTTGATGCTGTCTGGCACAAAACAAGTTTTCTTGGGACTCTAGGCGATCTTAACTCTAAAATTTTACAAAAGAAACGAAGAAGTTATGAGAAGTGACAGGTATATAACCTTGTCCATGATTTAGGAAGCAGAGCGATCACTGTCAGTTAGCTTCAAAGGCGGCCTCGAACCATCCAATTAGTAATACGAACTCTAAGTTAATGGCGTGCGTACATCATCCTGACACCATAGCAACAAATATGTGATTGATAAACATCGCTTTTGTTTTTATCATAGATGTTAGATATCCCGAAACTTCAACTACGCTTTCATAACCACACTGCTTGCTGTTTTCCCATTTGATAGGATGAAGTTATGATATGCGTGTATAATCTTCACCTTTCAGGCGTTCCACGCATCGATGAAGTTCGTCGAAGCATTATCGACTTCCTAGAATCTTCATAATGACCAAATCCCCTGTTTATTTGATTATAACTGGAGGGAGTCGGGGGACAGGACGTAATTAAGCGTCAGGTGCGACCGTGACGAGAGAGGATTTGCAACTATCAAGGAACCTGCAGAGCTGATGGGAGATGCTGGGAGAAGAAATCGACACCTTGTCAGCAAGACTCCGATGAAGAGAATAAGTTGAAGGTAAAATGCTCTTTTCACACGGCAGGGCAGCATTGGGTACCATGATGTGTGTAAAGCCAGTCTCAGTACTGCAGACTAACGGTCCGAAAGGGAGAAGATATTTCTGATCAGAAATGTATTTCATAAAGACTCTTTGCAACATTGATGTCTTTGTTGTCACAGTCAAAGTAAGAACCCTTGTGTTACAAAACTGTGTTTTTATTTATGTTTTGGTGATCGTTACATTTTTGTATTGTCATTGATTTATCTGTAGTCTTGCCTGTTACACCATGCAGACTGTTGGCTACTTACCAATGCAAATCAAGCAGCGAAGGTATATATATATATATATATATATATATATGCACCATTTCGTGAAATATTTGACAGCTTTTTTGTCTGATTTCATGTGAAGCACATTAGCAGTACTTTCCAGTCATGTGCCTCATTACTATATGCTGTCACATGCTGCGACGAGGCTGAATTTTCCTTCCTTGGTTGAATGTTCCTCATCAAATTCTTATGGCTGATAGAATATATGATTCACTGACGATCAAAGACAGTTTGTATTCTGATGTTGTGTGCGTGTACACGTGCTCCGACACGATCAAACACTGCCGACCAGCTACCTTCTTCAATTAGCTAAGACTCCCCAGGTTCTGGCTGGGTAGACCCGGCATCTGCATTTACTATCAAACAAGTGAAGAACTATTCATTTACAACACTACTTACCGATCGATGAAAATGTAATAATTAGCTGAAATTATTGGATTCAATTAGCTCAATCCTGGGCTCATGCGCAAGTTACGGGGTGCGAGATGGCCGCGTGGTGTGCTTCTGGCTTTAGTGACCAAAGCAGTTAGCAGAAAATGTCACTGGTAAACGAGCAATGTTAACGACGTGGTCTCTCTCTGTATGCTGTTACAAACTATCGTGGGTACCTGGCATAAAAGAAACTGGTTGAATGAGTCCCAGAGGAGCTAGTTAGCCGGGCAGAGGGTTATCATTTGCTACTAACGGAGTCCGTAGTGGCTCGCCATATCATTCCTTGTCGTTAGATGCAAATAGCAACTCTGACTGTGGCCGGCTATCTCCTCTGGTACATCATGCAGCATGTTTGGTCTATTTCTACTAATTTTCCAGCAACCCACGGAATCTGGTAGACACTACTTTATCCGTTTCAGCGATTGAATTTGTTCAGTGGAGAGTTTCCCTGAAATACCTTAGTCAGTTTCAATTTCAAATAAGGAGATTCACAGAAGCTTATGATGATCATCGTTCCACCGTGATCAGTATGCGGATAACCAGCGGGCATGAAAACAGAAATAGCCAGCGTCCTTTTATTGTGGATGATGGGATGAAGCACGATCCAGTGCTGCCGACTCATCAGCTTCTTCAATCAGTAGGCATATTTCTTTGAACCTTTCTTTAATCATGAGAGGCTCAGATTGTCCAGAAGGCCTCTTTTTATCGAGGTAATTATGGAGAAGGTAAGAATAGACCCAGCAACTTCCCAGTCATGCACGACTACTTAACTTGTGAAGAACTACTTATAGCTCTAATGGTAGTCGACTTTCCGAGGGATGAACATGCAATCATTAGCAATTAGTGGATTCAAGTAGCTCAAATGTCTCACGTACGAGATACGAGATGCACGTTTGGCGTGCTTCTGGCTGTTGTGACTGAAAGCAGCTATAGCTAGCAGATAATAGTACTGGGGAGCACACGACGCTTACTAATTGTTTTCTGTCGGTTTGCTTAAAACTGTAGGTTTTTCGTACTTGCAAATATAAATTCACTGTACAGAGGGCGACATGTCACTGCTGAAAAGGTATCAGGACATTTCGGCCCATGGACAGTTCGGCCCCGACGTTTCGGCCCCAGGTCGAGGACGTTTCGGCCCCAGGCCGAAGACGTTTCGGCCCCAGACCGAAGACGTTTCGGCCCCAGGCCAAAGACGGTTCGGCCCAGTTAGTTTCTTTTGTCAAACAACTTCAACTTGTAGTTTGTACTTTGTTGTTTGGCTGAAACGCGCACAAGCAATCAACCTGATTTTCAATCAGAGACCGCGTCGCTTTGTCAGACAACGTCTCTCGGTACTTCACGCGCATCGGCAATCAAACGCGCCTGATTTTCAATAGAGACCGGGTCCCTTTGTCAGACCACGTATTTTTATAGATTTGCGATGGGCTGTGGGCTAGTTAATCTTAAGTTAGAAATGATTCAAAGAACATGAATGTGTTAGTGAAAAGGAAATCGACAACACAATACAACACAACAAAAACAATTCCACGTCATAACTGGTAGCAAGTTCGGTGATGATACAATTCGGGTGTCTGAAAACTGTCGGGGAAAATTGCATCAAAATTGTTGGAGGCTAGGGCCGAAACGTCCTGGCTCTGAGGCCGAAACGTCTTGGACCTGAGGCCGAAACGTCTTGGACCTGAGGCCGAAACGTCTTGGACCTGAGGCCAAAACGTCCTGATTTGGGAGGGGCCGAACTGTCCATGGGCCGAAACGTCCGACATTCGTGCTGAAAATGCATCCCCTTTCCAGACAAAAAAATAGTCAATGGGCTGATCATGATGAAAAATGCTTTTAAGAACTGCAAGATACTCTTGCATTTAACGAATGGTTTACATCGATCTCTGCTGTCTATCTTGTTCTTTGATCTGAAGATGATTGTAATGGTTATATGGAAACGGGTAGTATTTGAGTTTTTCTTCCTGCTACAACATCTGAACGAATTAGGTCAGAACGAATTTGAGACATTCATTTCAGAATCATTTTTTGAACTGTTTGCTCAACTCCTTTTTACCGAATGATGAAAGAATATGTTTCATCAATGAAGTAGAGAGAAAAAGAAAGGCAACCGCTATGGTGCCATCAACTTCAGAGCTACTCAGATTCTTTCTTTGATTTCCTCATGATTACACACAGGTGAGACTATATATTTCAGTATATGTTACTGTATAACGGACTGTCAAACGTGAACAGAAGTCGGGATCAAGAATCATCGTAGGCAACGTATTTATGTATATATGTATGTTTCGCATTTTGAACATATCGGTGCTATGCTACATGTCTACAATGATTCACAGTCATTTCATCTTGTTGTCTTTTCTACGGTTTTCTATTTCTGGCCTGTCTTGCAAATACAACCATTGTTTTAGGCCTATAGGGAACCATTCGAAGGACATAGCGCTACATGTACATGCAGTTTCTTTTCCGACTAAATAATTTGTTTTTACCTCGGGTAAAAAATTAAATCTGAGACCGTCATCCTCCCAGAGATGATTGGCACATTGAATACTAGTAACCAGCACACGTTTCCATGTGGGATGTGTTGTATGGTGACAAAATGGTTTATTAGACCTTAATGGCATCGAAAATTGTGGTCAAAGGCCGTTTTCTCTGAGCTTGAATCCATGAAAATGATACACTTAGTCTTCGCACTTTTGGAAATTGTTTCGGTCGATGCATATGAAATCATCGTGGCGTTGACCTGTGAATATAAGTAAAGAACGTCTCTGACAACTGAAAGCTTTTCTTCAACATGTAATTTTGCCTGGTTGTTATACCTCCAGTAAGCTGCATTGTTGCTTGTTTCTATGTTTGCGAACAAGATGAGAAAAAATCTGTAAATGATTTTTACGATATCCTTTCTGCTTGTGGCTGTATTGTAGTGGGTATTTAAAGTTTACAGATAAAGATAATACATCAGCTCTTCCCGTACCGATAGCATTCTTTTAAACTGCTGATGTCTGTTTTTATCTCCATGAAAAATGGAGATATAGTTTTGGGTGTGTCTGTTTGTTTGTCTGTTTGTGTTTCTGCACCACTCCAGTCAGCATAACTCAAGAGCCTCTTGATGGATTACAATGATATTTGGTATGTGGGCGGGTGTTGTGAAGCCGAAATTCAAGGTCGATTCTGGCCCCCCTGGTATGTGACCTTGGTACTGCAGCAGAACTTCAATTTTTGTATATTTTGACCCGGACGTCCTGTGGTCTTGATTTTTTTGTGGCACATAGCTTGTGATGTAATAAAGAAGTGGTGTAGGTTTGGGCTTCCTAGCAGCTACAGCTGGAACTGCAGGGGCGTTTTTGTGAAAATCTTCTAAGGAGAATAACTGAACAAGGGAACAACGGATTTCTATGACATTTAGTATGCAGGTAGCTTACTATATATAATAGATAGAGATATACACAATGAAGTGCAAATTATGCTAATAAGAACTTACTTTGCATAGCTAATGAGGAAAATCTATATTTGCAGTGTTTTCCATTACATGTAATATATGTAGTTTATGGAAAGTGGAGCATCAACAGATACCAATTATGCAAATAACTTTCTTATTTGCATGATTAATGCAAAACACCACATCTCATCTAAATGGAAAATTATAGGACTGTCAATATGATACTTAGTATGCAGGTAGCTTAGACAGAGATAAACATAATGAAGTGCAAATTATGCTAATTGGGACTTAATTTGCATAGCTAATGAGGAAAATCTATATTTGCAGTGTTTTCCATTATCAGACTCAAATACGTGTAACATATGTAGTCTATGGAAAGTGGAGCATCAACAGATAACAATTATGCAAATAAATCCCTAATTTGCCTAATTAATGCAAAAACACCATAATTCATCTAATTGGAAAATTATAGGACTGCCAATATTGCAACATCTGTAAGTTAGATAAAGGTGTTTATGACCAAGCATATATTATGCAAGTGTGTGGGTCATTTGCATTAATAAAATTGTTCATGGAGATATGAGGTCGTGGAACTCTTGTTGCTTTTGTTAAGAGTATACATGTAACGGAAATCATATATTTTTGCTAAAAGCTTGTTATTTGTCCGCAACCTTCGGCCAGGAGTGATTGTTCCGTTACACAGTAAATTACACGCATGTCATAAAGCATAACATGCTATGCTTCCTTTGCAGATGTTTGTGCTCCTGAAGTGCCTTTTTTAGTTTGTTCTGATGACTATTCGCGCCAGCGATTGAAGTCGTTCAGTTGAGAGTTTCCTTGAAGTTTCCTTTTAGTTTCAAACAAATATATTCACCAGAAGTTTATGATGAAACATCGTGCTCATTGTGTGTGGGATGCTAAACAGACAGGCACATCTCTATAAACAAAAAGAGTCAGTGTCTTTTAGAAGATGGTCCAGAGAATGAAGTAATATTGGTAGTAAACTGACAAAGATGACACCACCTACCCTACATCTGTACAACTATCGCCGTGACGTAGATATCACAAGAGAACCGAAGCCTTTTGCAACCCCATATCAACGCATGAAGATTGCTTTGGGGGCCGGCTGAGCGATGTTTTCATTGATTTGTTGGAGCGGTTCCAAAGGACATGCAAAATCCGTTAGAGTATAACACTATCCCGTGGGAGATGACCTTACGGCTGCAAACACTACATATCCACCCCGCCTGAACAGTGATACTGGTACATGGTGATAACAGAGTTTGTGAAGCCTTCGCTCAATATTGTTTAAAAGAGACAAGCTCAAGCCCGATTTCAGATGAGTTTTGGTTTCACATTGATTGTGGTTCGTCCTGAATGTGTAGGAAGACACGTACTTCTTTCACGGCTTCCACCAAATTTCATTTTAAGTACAAATACTGATGACTAAGTATCACTTCCCTATCATATTCATCTCTCAGTGTAGTAAGGGCAAGTTACACTGCTTGCTTGTGATCCTCAGAAGAACGACATGTGCCAAATATAACTTTAATTGGACCGTGTGGCCCTCATAATGTCCTCATAGCTGCTTGTTTATCACAAATAATACCCTAAAGCTGTAATATTGCAAATAATAACAACGCATTACAAAAGGCGCCATTGCTTATTGTTCCGTAGTTGTAGATAATGATGTGTAATGAAAACGGCGCGGTGACAAATTGAACGATATTCAAAGCAATTGCTGTCCGTAAGAGCTTATTTCCCCACACTGTCGTGGGCGCAATCATGTTGTTTGTTACAGTTAACAACCTAAGGTTGATTTTATCATCCATTTAACTACCTCTAGGTACATATATGTTGTATTGTGGATAATGATGAAGAGAAATGGTACAGATACAAACATGTAGATACAAAAACATGTATGACGTACACCGTCTATAATCCCCGCGCGCATGTCTCTGACGAAGGTCTGTTAGCTCCTATCCATTTGATACAGTCTTCATTGACAGGGTAGCAACGCGTCCCAGAACATGTCTTTGAAATAGAATTGGCATTTGCGAAGTGTGTTTGAAATCCCTGCAGGGGTTTGTACACCGTGACGTTTTTGAAAGCTCGAGAGGTTTCAAAAACGAGATCTCGCGAGACTTGTGACATCACAGATTCGATACGGAGAACTGAATGTTGATCCGATCTCATTCACCAGAGCATGACTGGAGGGAGCCAGGTACGCTAAAGGTACGTCCCGATTCAGCTGTACAAAATCTACTTTCTGTGTAGCCATGAATGTGAGTAAACATTAGTGACAGTACATCTTAATTTTCCTAACTTGGTGACCGTTAAAACTGGAAGAACGATGAGTAGCATTGTCTGTTCCAATAGGACCTGGAGGAACCATGTCTAGGTAGGTAGGGTTCTGTGCATGCTGTTCAGTATGGAATACCGTATTGTATACGTAGCGGACTGAATTTTGTTGTCAGAAATTCTACTGCAGAAGGTCCATAGTTCATCCACATTCCCGGGTGGAAAGTATAATTCTTTTTCTCTCACAATCTAAATTATAACATAGCTGGAGTTTTGACAATTGCTCATTTTATTTTCCGATAAAATAATTAACGGCGAAGCCGCGGGTGTATACCGCTACAGAGTAACGGTATACACAAGGCGAATGATTTAGTTACCCCTTTTCTACTAGACAGCGATTACTGTGCGGCCGTACAGCGACCAAAATTAAATTTGCTTGACCATTAATTCCACATTTGGAATATGATGCAACGTGTAAAAGTACGATTTAAAAGACACCAGTGCTGGGAGGGACCCTGGTACATTGAAGGCACACACAAAACATCTTAAAATCGTTAACGTTCTTGATATATGAAATTCTTTGAGCGATCTGTCCTATTTTTGTCGCTAAGCTCTCGCAGTTGGAAAAGAGGTGTTAGCAAATTCATGTTGGTAATACAGTCTTTCAAATCGATGTTCTTTGTACTGCTATTATGAAGACAGAACACAGATTTTCCGAGTTCTATTTGATCCGAGTGATGATGAAAGCTCGGACGGCTCCACGCACATGATGAAGAAAATGAACATATGGCACCATTCTCTGCATGATAGTACTAAATGTAATAGCTGTGGATGAAATGTGGGCGCCGCACATCTTTTATCTTATTAATATCATTAGCGAGAGAGAAAAGTGTTTCGTTTAACGACCATGTGCTGTTACTGTCCTAGTTGTTTGTGATTATGAGCGGTAGCTTTTGATTCAGTGGCGCAACAACATTCGTCCTTGGATTTAAATCAAATCACATTGACTCGTACGTGTATGTGTCTTTGTTGAGCTCATGTGTTTGGCGATGTAGTTCTTTGGTGAAAAGGCAGTGTCCTCTTGCAGCTTGCAAAGGGGTTGGAGGATGAGTCGGAGCTAACCCGTTGTTATGAATGCTGATATAACACATTCTCGTTTAAAAAGTAGCCAAGCTATATTTGAGGCTATCTGGCTACCATGCCGCCCGACGTCTGCCTGTTACACGCGCCACAATGGAGCATAATTGCAACCGTAGGGCTTTACAACTTGTTGCAGGAGTGTGCCACCAACAGAGCTGTGAGTCCAATTACTTTGGGTGTTCCTATAGATCTAGCTATGACGTATTCTAAATTGGGTCGTGTGCGAGGAGTGGGCGGGTAATGTAAGGGGCAGACACTGATGACCAGATGATGACGGTACACATGCATACTCCCACTGACATCAGCAGGTTAGGACCCGGAGCGCTACTTCTCAACACAAGGAGAAGTCACACAGGACAAGATCTAGAATTTTACCCAGGAGATTCGCTTTGTTACATGTAGGTTCAGTAAGCAAAGATGTAGCAGGCCAATTTTTTTTCGTCTCTGTGGTGAATGCCCGGCACAGCTTACCTTACAACTTCCTAACACATCGAAATAAACGTATCCTTATTATCTCCTTATTATAAATAAGTAAGTAAGTTATTATCTCCATGAAAAAAAAATTTTCATGGGGATATTGTTTTGCATGGAGTTTGCGTGTGTGTTATCCTGTGTGTATGTTTGTGTCACCGGACGCTTAAAATCAGCATAACTGAAGAACGTGTAGATGTATTGTAATGATATTTGGTATTTGGGTAGGTGCTGGGAGGAGAACGGTCAAGGTTAATTTTGGGCCCCCTGGTATGTGTCACTGGAACTGCAATGGCGTATTCATAAAAATCTTCCAAGGAGAATAACTGTTATGCATAAACGTGTATTTCTCTTACCTTCAAGGCTACGGATGTCATATTTGAGATGTAGGTGCCATTAGGAAAGGTAAGAAACCCTGGCCAATAATTATGCTAATGAGGGCATCATCTGCATAAATTATACATATCCCTTGCCGAAAAGGCTACGGTTGTCATATTTCAGATGTAGGTAACTTTAGGAAAGGTGAACAAACCTGGCAATAAATTATGCTGATGAGGGCCTCATTTACATTATTTATGCACAAACTTGTATTTTCCTTACCGTAAAAGCTACGGATGTCATATTTCAGATTCCTTTAGGGAAGGTAAATACCCCTGTCCATAAAATATGCTAATGTGGACCTCATTTGCATAATTTAGGTAGAACCTTGTATTTCCCTTACTGTAAAGGCTACGGATTTCATATTTGACATGTAGGTACCTTTAGGAAAGGTCAGAAAACCTGGCCATAAATTATGCTAATGAGGGGTTTATGCATAATTTATGCATATCCCTTACCATAAAAGCTACGGATGACATATTTAGGAAAGGTGAACACACCTGACCATACATTATGCTAATGCAGACCTCGTTTGCATAATTTAGGCAGAAACTTCAGAATTCCCTTACACTACAGTAAATGTTAAGGACGTCATATTTGGGGTGTAGGTAATGGGAGGGGAATACCCTGCATTTTAAATTCCCGAAAATGTTGCCTTTCTAGTTTCTGTTACTTGGATACCCTCTGGCACATAAAACAAAACAACCAGCGGCAACATCAAATAACTAGGGCAAATAAAACACATCATATATATATAAAAACAAATTTCATGGAGATTTCAGGTCTTCGGACTCTTGTTCTTCTTGTCTTGATGAAGGTCCCTTTGCCTGGTCCTGAAGACTTTTCTTCATCTATGTTGGCCTTCAGTCTTCAGACTTCTTGTTTTAGTACGGAAACTATACCCGCTCCCCTATCAGGTTGTTTGTCCATCGTTGTCGCTGAAGACATCGACCCTTGTGGGTGCGGGCATGGCTAATCAGGCCAATTCTATCATGGATAGGTTCATTAGATCTTTTTTACGTTTGTTTCTGGCTTGGATTTGATTGCTTGAGAGGAACGCATCTGGTGCATGCAAGAGGCCAATATCATAAGATACTGTCCTGGACTCATGGACTGAAGATCAAAGAAAGGAAATTTGCACCGAGAGATTTTTTTGGACAAAAAAATCAACTGCCTAAGAGGAACATTGAAACGCTACAGAACATTTTAAACAGCCTTTTCCAGTATTCTGCCTGACCGTCAAAGGAATCAAACCAACTTAGGAATTCGTAGCATCTGACGACTGCTGCCGGGAAACAATCCTGCCAACCAGAATGCCGCGATGCCGGCTGAGGATCAGTGAACGAGCCTCACAATCTGTTAACCCCCCAGCTTCTCGCACAGAACTTATCCCACAAAATGCCCTGTCGTGGTTGCTAACTATCTTCGCCATACGTCGTCTATATAATGGGTAATATAAAACCGTGGCTGCACATGTGTCGGTGTAGATGTGTGACAGACCTACCCCTACCAATAGATGTGAATTAGATCTTAAGAAAAGCGGGGCTGATGTAGGTATCATTGTACTAGTGTTCTACATACATGTACTTCTATGTACTGGGGTACCGTGTGTTTTTGTTTGATCCCACATACTGTACTACTGCCGCTAGCGCCGGCAACTTTCGCTTTTACTCGCACTAAGATGTTACATGTAAGGACGTCATACTGTACTTTGTTAATACAATGAATTAGCACTTCAGAAACCTACGCTCAGCTTTAGTGCTAAGTTCCACTTAGAGAAATGTTAAGCAGCACTAGAGGCAGTCGTTATATAAAACAAAAGTCACGATGACCTGAATATTTGTTAATTTCGTTTCTTAAGGTGACATTTTTGTCTGTGAAAATGATATCATTTCGTTGGTTCTACACGAAACACGCGTGTACTATTTTATAGGATCCATATGGTTTCCAGCACATCTTATGTTGCCATCTTCACACTGTTAGTACATTTGCAAAACGTTAAACACCAACAGGCATTTATGACTATATAACGGTGATTTTGAATTGATAATGACTAGACGGGTTAAGCGGCAACCAACAAAAACCTGACGGTCCTAGATCACGCAGCAGGTCTTACACCGTGGTGATTGCGGTCTAGAGAATAGAAACATCTTTAACTCCTATATGTTTAATCGCACAGTAAGCGACTTTGGTGTCCACATTTAAATCAGTAAACAGAATAAGATGAGTATTACTTTGTCAAAGAAAAGTAATATAACACATATATATTAATGTCTGTTTCTGCCGTTAATGTCTGTATCTGCCAACTGGTGTTTGATACATCCTATGACAAAAGAAAGGTGGCTTCGCAACTGTCCATGAAGATTATAATTGTTAACGGTTTGAAATGCAACAGCTACCAGTAACCACGCGTTTGTATAGCTGAAAAAAAGTCAGTTCCCCCAACGTCTATTCCGTACTAGTAGGCAATGTCGTTGCCACCTTTTTGCTACCTTTATCAAGGTCTCAGAACACAGTATTAATGGGCGATAATAGTAGTGCGTCACAATGCTTTAAAAGGCCGTAGTTTTTCTTCTGTGCACTTCTAACTTTGGGATTATTAACCATGTAAATCCCTATAGGTGAAATACTGTGCTCTGCAACCTCAACCCTATAGTTGATCGGCGCAGAATGGTTGGCAGACGCCATTTTGCTGTCAGGAAACCAAAAACAACAGCAATGCGGAACGAGCAAATGTCTGTTTACGGACGTTAATGACAAATAGGACGTTTTGTGACAGAACTCAAAAGACGTTTACCACATATCTAATTTTCGGCATCTTGACCATCGTCGGAGGGTCAGAAATTTGTGTGCGAGCTGATGCCATCCATATAATTTACTTTCAGTTGCCTTATCACGTTAAAAATAAGCGCTTTTTAATACTGATTTATTTGTATATTCTGATACCTCAAATCTAATATCGATGATTCCTTTGACTTTCAGTCAATGTGGAAGTGAAAAATTCTGATTCGACATCTTCGGACGGATTCTTGAAGTTGTGCAGCGACCGATTCGTCATGATCAAGTCCGTGAGCTGACCGTCAACTCAAACTGTCATCCCGTCTTTTCCGCGATCGACCCTGACTAGAAATAGAAGAACAACTGGTAAGTCCATATTACCGAAACGTCTTGTGAACGATTGTAAGAAAAACGATCATTTGACTTAATGCATGGGTAAGAACGAGTTTGTATAAAGTTTTGTGTGTCTTTTTGTCTTTAAGGTAGTACTTGTACATCTTGCATCATAATTCAATTATGAAATCATGGGTCACACAAATCCAAATTCGGTCGCTGTACGGTCGCTCAGCAATCGCAGGCTGTTAGAAAGGGGGCCTTAGCTAGCTACTGCTCTACACGTCGTATGAAATTTATTGTTGTTGAACTCAAATATAACTTATTGGACAACACATGCACGCTGGAGGACACTACCCACTTTATTCATATTCAGGCTCAAATTAAAACCTTCGTACGTCTACACACTTAAATTCGCTCACACATACAGCCTTGATGACCTTTCCATAATTCCACACTCCAGATATAATTTTAAGCTTCATGGTCGCCCATACCGCCCACCAGATACAACATCACTTCTCCACGCACCGCCCATATGTCCCTCCAGGCACTGTACAAATGCATGATGGAACCACCTTTTTCTTTTACCCTACACTGTAATACTATATTAGGCTTCATTAACCACCCATGTCTCCCACCGTACGACATAAACAGGCAACATAAACAAAGCATCAGGGCCCCAAGAACAAAGTATATCGTTCACTAGACACCATATGGTCATGTGAACAAAGTATATGCGGACATTTTACATGTACGTGTATATTGGCAATACAAACATGTTTCATGAAATCGAAAATATCTCCCAGAAGACATAAGGATTCCATTAACCACCACTGTATCCTTCAAGACACTGTCTACGGCCTAAAAGAATATTTCCGAGCAATTCTGTTCATGTAACTGCTTTAACTTACAGCCGCTGCATATATATAATAGCAGTTTTACATTGATAATTGTTTGACGCTCTCAAAAGTTGCCGACAATGTTTGAGCGGACAAAATGAAGCAGACACAAAGATGGCGTTAGATGTGCGATGCACGAACGGACTTTCAGAGCGGAAATCGATTGTTTGCACGCTCTGATTGTTTCTGGAGGCAACGCCGAAAAGTCATTACCCCGATATATTGATTTCCCTAGAGTAGAAGACCACCTTTGATCAGATTTATTCTGGACTAATCCAGAGTTTAGACAGGAGTAAATGCGGAGCCTTCAATTAGTCACTACCTCTCCCTTTGAAGTTCCTTTTCCCAACCTTCCTCGTCGACACGAATTCAATCAAACTGTAAACGAAACGTTGCGACGGCAGCGCAGATTCGAAGTCAAACGCAGCTGAAGCAATAGACGAGTACAACGTTACATTTCTTGCAGACAACAGACCATGGTACCATTCCCCTGTATTTTTTTTTTCGATTCGATTTATTTGCACATATTAAAATCATTTTGTATTACATAATAGAACAAGAAAATATACGTGCTGGGGGAAGAAAAAAAGCCAAAGTGGCTTATACAAGGTCTTCCCCCATCTAAATTAACAAAAAATAAAATAAATCTAACAATTCATAACATAATTATAGTAGTAAATGATAACAATAACAAATCAGACAATGATAATAGAAACAGAATACTGACAAAAAAGTAATTGGTTGCATATAAAGATTAAACATCAAATCATAGCTTAACTCGATACCGAAATGATAGAGATTAGAGTGTCAATCGCAGTTAACAAAATAACAATAATATAACAATTCATAACATAATTGTAGTAATAAACAATAACAATATCACATCAAATCATACGATAATAATAGTAACAAATGATGACAATATAATAATTCATTGCATATAATTATAAAAATCATATGTTAAATCATAGTATAATTCAATACTGAAATAATGTAGTTTAACACAAAGTCGATCGCAGTTAACAAAACATAGCAAATAAGTGTAAGGTGAAAAAGACAAATGAAATTCAATGAAAGCTGGATTCGTCGACTGGATTATCAGCCCTTTGTTCATTTACCCAATCATCATTAGACCATGCAGTCGCTTTTCGTTCATGTTGTCAAACAATTCTAGCTTTACTATATCAGTTGGTATACACGTTTATATGGATATCTGTACTTGATCATGCACAGGGAACGCGTCAGTTTGAAATACGTTTAGTTCAATTTCCTGCGTAGTGTCGAGGCTTACGTTACATGTAATTGTATGAAACTTGTTAAACTGCCATGGCGTGGATGCCAATAATTATCTAATTAATACAAACTAGCGGCATTTTGATCACGTGGAGGGGGAATTGTATTTTGAGTTGGTCAAAGTAGCATGTTCTGTTTTGTCTGAATACCATTGTCATTGATTGTTTGATTGCAATTGATTGGAGCGTTCTATACATGCAAAAGCTGTCAACTTCGCAAGTTTGCTGTACGCTGGCGGCGTCGCTGCGTCCTAAACTGAATTTGTGTTACCCTTGACTTTATCATGGGAATATCATTCAAAACGAACAACTATGACCAAAAAGATAACAAAACACACAAAACTTAAAAAGATTCGGTTTTGTCGATGAAATGCGTTGAGTGCTTTGTCAATTCGATCGTCCGCAGCGACGCCGCCAGCCTGCCGCGGTTATAATGAGAGGGGGGCTTAAAACCCATTCCAGTGGTAGCCTGCCAATGTTTAGGAGACCTTCTGGTACATTCCTCGGGGCTATCGTAACTTGTCCCACTGGTTGTATACAAAGAGCCTTAATACCCAGTGATTTACCAAACCGATTAAACTACTCACAGATGATTATTCCAACACCTTTCCACAACCATAGAACGCTAAGCTAGCAATCTTTTTACTGACGTACTTTAAGTCTGTTGACCTCGTCCTAGACACGTACTAGACACGTGAAATCACGAAGCCTGTAGCCTGTTTGAAATATTCCCTGGCCTAATATTGTACATTAATGTAATAAAGATCGTCCACCCATGATCAACTAAACTAAATTAAAATTCAAGTTTATCCACGACCGGAAATGAAAATTGACAGGTAAAGTGATGGTGATCCACCAGTGCATATTTGTCCAACCGCTAAAGTAATTTTGAACGGAGATAAACCTCACCGCACACATTCTCTTACAGTAGTGTTGCAATAAATCTTCACTATGTCTACGAGGCGTGCATCTGTTCCAAAAGACTATATTGAAACACACGGATTGTTTTACTGTGCATGAGTGAGTATATTTGATATCTACAGACCTTTAATTTCCTCGGCAAGAACATCTTGCCCCGCCCCTTCCCCAGTTGCAGCCTTGGGTTCGTGACGTGCACCTCCATGCATACAGTTTGGAATTACAAGACGTGACTTAAGCCGCAGTCTATTTTACTGGAATGGACTTAAGTGCACAACAAATACCTTTTCTGTAATATCATTAGAGGACCAGAACTTTGAAGCCCAAGACATCTTATTCTTTTCCCTGGCAGGACACATCTTGTATCTCTTTACTTTTCTTAACATATCATCTGAGAGACGCGTATATCAAGGAGTTATGGTGCGCGAATGTGTTACCCACATACCATTGGCTATAGCCATTGGTACTAGAAAATAAAACACATCAGCGCGTTCAAGGTGTGAAACTTATGGATGCTTTTCGGCTGAATGATTTATTGTTTGATAAGTCCGTCTGAAATAAGTACAGAAAAACATCACGAGAGAGCTCACCTTGGTTCGGACACACTAGTTTGCTCTATGGCATTCACATTTAAAAGAAGTTAGTACCCGTCCTGAAATTCAATCGCCATTACTCGGGCTAATCTCTACTCATACAAAAGGTTTTGGAACATGACAAAACTTTCTGTTATGCTGTTCAGGAAACGACAACATCGGCAGTTCAAAATGAAGTCATCGAGTCAGCGAGATCCAGTTTCTTCTTTCTTATGCCAAGGACAGGGGATGGACATTTATTCATAGTTTTCTATCAAACTAATGATATAAACACAAAGACAAATTTCAAAGGAATTGGACAGGAAGCCCAATATATATCTAAAACGCACATATCCATCAACACTTATGTAGCAGCAAAAATCATCTTGATAAAGTCATAACCTTTTTGTTATCCTGTCCATAAAATGATCAAATCAACAAGGCAACAATCAAACCATCCTCGCTATTTAAAACTCTACAACACCTACCTTGGAGGGTTGCTTGCTTTGAGTGATTTTGTCGGAGCGGTATCCTGCCAAGCTGGCCTCCGATGCTATATGTGACTATTGGGGAATCTAGATTTGCCATCGCGGAGCGTGCAAGGCCTACCCGTCTGGCCATGACTAAAGAATTCTTAGAAATTTCTGAGTCAGAATCCAAATCTCCCAATTAAGCATTTTTCTGTCTCTGCCCCTGAATCTACCGCATATAAAACTCATGAAAAGTTCCATTAATAGCTTGCTGACTCCTACCCTCTCCACGGGTAATTTCCATTGAACGCCTCATCGGAGCCAATTAGGAAAAAAAACAAATTTCAACTGTCGACCTTCAATATCTTTATGTTCCCTCGTCAAATAATTAGGCAAATTCTTCAGGCAGCGGAGGTCTGACATCTGTCCAGCTTACGTTACAGGTTGGCTTGTAGACATATGCTTTGTAATTGTTTCCTGTATAATCAGTAAAGAGACATTAATTGAGGAGACAGAAGGCTTCGAAATTACATGTAACCTTTCATTGCATCTGAACGTCATAAGGGTTGTTGGACTTCTCAGTCTGAAGCACCTCCTGACGAGTAGACTAAGGGGTATCATGGTGGCATCAAGTGGCTCTTCTATCTCGCAGCTCAACTTCCACTTGGGAATAAGAACCACGTGAAGAGCTGACATTAACATGACGATAAAATGTCAAATCCTCTTAAACCTTTCCTGTCACCCGGCCCTGCACGACTGAAATTTGATTCGAGACAAATTCTGAAATATCTGCTGTTGCAATATGTTTCTTAGAATATCTGACAGTGTTCGGACAAATTGTATCTACTGCTTCTTGTGAATAATGTAAACAACCACCTCCTGATCCCAGTGACGCCCGACTGTCGTCGGAGATAGAACTGAAATAATCTACCGAGGTGGCCATGGAGTCTGATATGTATCAGAAACGCGCAGGTTGTTTGTGTTGACTGTTAGAGAAGGTCGTGTGGTCTAATGGAGTATCAGGTATCTGGCTATATCTTGGGTCAATGAGTCTGAATGAATCTGTCCTTTTCACTGTTGAGCATCTCCAAGGACATCGGAGAGTTTACACGTTTGAAGAAGATAATGATATGTCCTTGAATTGCCAAACCGAACGTTTTTCCAAAAACTACAATTTACTTGGTATCTATTGAGTTTGCAAAGTATCTGGAAGACAGACGTCAAACGTAGACTGGATATTGGGGTTTGGGACGGCACTCTCACTAATGCACCGGCTCCGGCTCATGAAAATTAAAATGTAGCCATCAGACCAACGCCCTTGAGGTTCCGATTACATCAACTGTGACCCAGCGTGCTCCGTCTGGGCGAAATACATGTGGACAAACCACAAGCACTCAGTGAGTGCAAAAACTCTGCCGGCAAGTTCATAGAAAGGTGTGGACATCTCAACATGCATTTTCAACAGTCAGCATCACCTGTGTAGAGTTTACACATGAAGGGACCACTAGCTCTCAACAGCCGGTCATTTGGGGTAATTTTTTTCAAGAAACGGGTATATCATTTCGCTAATTGAAGTCATGCTAATCCGTTATGTATCCTGTTTACAAGCCCGATAAGCGTACCGCAGGTGATTGAGAATGACATCTTATATCAGCTCGTTAGACTATCTATGGCCTGTCGGTGGCTAGCCCTACGTAGGTGATTACTGAATGACGTCCTCTTGTCAGTTTATATATATCAAAGCCCGAGGGCGTTTTAGAGATTTCTAAGAGCTAGCGTTGCTATCATCACATATGGTCAGTGGAGAGGGGAATGCAGAAGGTTTGTATATCAATCCTTAGCGTCATTGGGAAAGTTGGTCATTATAGCCTTGTATATTTGTGCCATTTGGCGGCCCATGCTTTTTGTCCATCGAGATGGGCACTTGATTGGATGGCGGTTATTTCAAACAAACTGGTTGCTTGTGTTCACGTGGATAGAGAAGTCTGTGGTGGCCACATGCAGTGTCATGTATCTTGCTTATCTCTATACAGTTGTGTAGTTTGGCTCGTTTTCTGTGCCTATTATACGCCTCGTGTTGTGCGTACGTACCTTGGCCAATAGCGCTATCGTAATGTCCACGGTAACCAAGCGTGCAAGGACGATGCAAAAAAAGCAACTCCAAAAAAAAACGCGAGAAAACTTGTCAAAATCTCATTTGGAAGTAGCATCTTTATCATAAACTAGCAGCAGGCATTGGTGTAATGTGTCCCAGGGTTCCCATTGAGTACGGTGGTGGTGAGACGGAAATAGCTTCTACCGGGCTATGGTTAGAAAGAGTAGATACTGAACAGATAGACAAATAACGTGCAGGAGGAATTAGCTGGCCATAGGAGAACAGTTTGCCAGCTAACTCATCTGGCATCTGATCCGTCTATTTGGCCAGTATCTACTCTTTCCAGCCATCTCTGGAGCCTGAAAGAGGCTAGGAAGGAAACTATTTCCCTTCCTCTTGCCACTGTTATACCGACTCTTAGAGTTGGCATTATGGTGATGTCGTGCCCGTGGGTATCCTAAGGGGCGCCAATCGAGCTCTAAGGAATGTGTAAAGGAACGACGGCGCGTTTTTCAATGCCAAGAACACACCTCGTAACTTACCAGGTGAAAGGTACATTCTTGTCACGTAATGCATGTGTAATTTTGTATGTTAGTAAGTACTGCTGCGTAAGGCTCAAAGTTTCCATCAAAGTGGAAAATAATTACAGCCTTGCTGTTGACACTGACGTACACAGGCAGGAATCCCCCGAGTCCTTTTACTTCTAAATACAAAACAGATAAGAAAGCAAAACATAGCGGAGTGCACATGATATGGTCTCTGATAAACTAAAAGGCCCCAGCTCCTGTTATCGATCCCATTTCAAAATTCATCCGATTTAAATAAACACGTCAAACACGTCCTTCATGGGAGTCTGAAAAGGATTTTTCCCACAGAGTTTCCCCAGAAGCCCGATACATGACTGGACTGTGACGTGCGACCAACACGGTACGGTTTCTCCCACCCTGGGACACAAAGAGCCGGAACTGCATCTGGCTTGCTGTGGAGAGCAGAGCGTTGGATAAATCAATGCTGTGCTCCAAGTCAAGTAGCTCCCAACTTAACCTCCATTATAGTCTCCGGAATCAATCATTTCGCTACGACTGGCGCTTCATACGGCACGCCGTCCCTTGCTGCTGTATGTTATTTTCATTCCTGTTGAGTGAGTTTCGCTCCAGCTCTATTTATATGTGACAGTGCGAAGAAGTAACGGCCACTAACCCTATTTTGAGTCTCACGTAAGTAGGGGAGTCGTGTTTTCTGTGTTCAGCTTTCAATGGCGGCCAAGCGTGGTGTCTGTGTAACGCTGGCTTGCCTCGCACACACGGTCCTGAATGTAGGTTATGGAAAACCTCTGCTTAAAGACAACAACCTTTTTTTTATCGTTTGTTATTACGTATCCCCGGCTACGAAAGGTATGTTTGTTAGAATGGCTTTGTGTGAATAGAAGTGTGGATATAATTGTAGCTGTAGGCCAGGAAGGTCTTTTTAGTTCAGATATCACACCTGCCTACTAAAGAGCTGCCCAGGGGGTAGCGTGTAACAAAGTGAAATCCTACTCCTGGGTTACAAGTGCTCTCCAGTCCTTACCCCTCGCATTTTGCCTCTTGTAGGTCAGCAGAAGTGGATCGGGGAAACAACATGTCGGCGAACACTACGGTCTCTCCCACCGAGACAACCGCTAACCTCACCGTCAATTCCACCGAGGCGTCCGTCGGGTCCTGTTTCGCCCCCAACCCGTACAGTGCAGGGGTCCAGGCCGTTCTAGGTCTGATCACGGTGATTCTCATCCTTCTGACTGTGATAGGTAACGTGTTAGTGATTCTAGCCGTCACCTGCCACCGGAAAATGCGAACTGTGACCAACTTCTTCATAGTATCGCTGGCTTGTGCAGACCTCAGCGTCGGGATCACCGTCCTGCCCTTCGCTGCCACCAACGACATCCTCGGCTACTGGCCTTTCGGCGGCTACTGTGACGTCTGGGTGTCGTTCGACGTCCTGAACTCCACGGCGAGTATCCTGAACCTGGTTGTGATCGCATTCGACCGATTCCTCGCCATCACAGCCCCCTTTACCTACCACACTCGCATGACGGAACGAACTGCCGGTATTCTGATCGCGACGGTGTGGGGGATCTCGCTGGTCATGTCCTTCCTACCCATCCAGGCGGGCTGGTACAGGGACAACCTGTCCGAAGAGGCCTTGGCGATCTATTCGGACCCGTGTTTATGCATCTTCACTGCGAGCACTGCTTACACCATCGTGTCGTCCCTCATATCGTTCTACATACCGCTCCTCATCATGATCGTGTTCTACGGGATCATCTTCAAGGCAGCCCGAGACCAAGCTCGCAAGATCAACGCTCTGGAAGGGCGTATAGAGCAGGAAAACAACCGGGGCAAGAAAATATCTCTGGCAAAGGAGAAAAAGGCGGCAAAGACGCTAGGCATCATCATGGGAGTGTTTATCCTGTGTTGGTTGCCGTTTTTCGTGGTGAACATT
Source organism: Branchiostoma lanceolatum (assembly GCA_035149815.1). Classification (NCBI taxonomy): domain Eukaryota; kingdom Metazoa; phylum Chordata; class Leptocardii; order Amphioxiformes; family Branchiostomatidae; genus Branchiostoma; species Branchiostoma lanceolatum. The sequence continues at coordinate 23,757,520 of CM068868.1, forward strand.
GTGAACCCGTTCTGTGACAGGTGTGTGCAGCCAGCCGTGTTCATCGCGCTCACATGGCTCGGATGGATCAACTCCGGCTTCAATCCGATCATCTACGCCTTCAACAAGGAGTTCAGGAAGGTCTTCACAAAGATGATCTGTTGTCACACGTGCAGAGGTGTGACAGTGGGGCCTAACCACGCAGACTTGAACTACGACCCCGTAGCGATGCGGCTCAAGAAGAAGGGAGAAAACACGAATGGGACCGTCAACGGCGACGCCAACGGCAAGGCCAACGGCAGCATAGAGGCCGGAGAAGGAACGTCAAGTTCATAAGGTAACGTGTTTAGTTTAGGTGAAAGGGAGCTGGACTCTCACGAAAACTGAAACTAAAGTTTCTGAGAGTTGGTAGAAGAATCGAGGGACAAATTGAACACCACTGCCAATATGAAGTGGGTATGAAAGATAGTACCAGCACAACATCATTGTACGATATCGGCAGATGATATCGAATGAAAGAAAAGACTACGGCAGAAAATAAAAGAACAAGACTCTGCTTGCCAATGTGTGTACCCACGGGTCGGTTCCAGTGACTAAGTCAGCTGCTATGGACACAAACACAGCTGAGTCATATCATAAAGACCCGAAAGGAGAAAGACACTGTATTGACAACTTGTGGAGACAAAGCCTTTCAAACCCGAAAGAGATTGACCTCGAAGTAGATCGTACACAGACTATTCAATCAAGACTACGAAGAATTTATTGTGCACATGCACGGAGTCAAGGGGCCAAATTCTATCAAACGAAACTAGGACGACTTGTGAAGAATCGCTGCAGAGCTCGACTCTACGTTGGCGTACGATGAAATAAACAGTTCTATCGACCGTGTGCCAAGAACACTAGATCGGTTCCGCCGCGCCGACCATGACATCACTACAAGTCAATGACATCGTTCAGGGAACCACCCGGGAGATATTGTTTTCAAGTATGGATTATCACCATGGTGACGGCAATACCATGTAAATAATCTACAAGGTAGGATACAATGTGACATGTCTTCTGTGATTCTGACGTCATGAGGTGTGTATATTCGTTAGCAATTCTAAGAAACCACTTCTAAGAAATAAGTACATAGTTTTAATATTGTTTATTTTTACGACTTATTTATTAAACCATTATGTGTAGATTTGACACAGAGGTATGTATCATATAATCAATGTGTATCTTTTACCATCCTAGGAGGTGCGTGTTAACATAATGATTGGAATATGTTAAAGGCTAATTCACAAAGATCGAATCGTGTTTGAACAAAAGTTGTGGTTTTCATGTACAGATTTGCTACAAATATGTAAAGAGGTTTGGGCCAATTTGTACATGTATGTAAATATAAAAATCAAGAAGATAATATAATAACTGTGGTGGCTGAAGCTTGGTTTGCCCATGACAAGAGTACAGAGTAATAATATTAGGCAACAGAGCAATACTAAATATATTTTCCTCACAGGGTTGATATCTTCAGTCAGCTACAGATATTTGTGAAATGTCGAATCATGTGTCAGGGTGTAAGGTGTAAGGTGGATCCTTATGTTACTTCTTCAGGCTATGCCATCCATGGAAGTCTTAAAAAGGTATTCAAAATGATACGAGATTCATGTCATTCCTTATGTTAAACATGTAACCTTTTGGAACAAAGCATACATGCAGGCAGTGTTGTGAGTTGTTGAGGCAGGCCGCGCCCTGCTGCGACTGTTTTCCATGATCCATTGAAAGTGTTGGTGACATTTTGTATCGTCAGGTGTGAGTGACACCATTTATGATATAGTACAATGCTTAACTTTCCTCCAAGACTAATGTATTCACGGATCAAAATCAGTTATAACAATTGTGTCTGAAAGATAAGACATTTTCTTTGTAAAAAAGCAAACCCACGCACTGAACATGTGTCTTTGATCGACTAATAAGTTTAAAACATCATCGCAGACACGCTTCGGGACACTCTGTAGGTGAAATGATATCTCGATGTCTGGGCCGAATCTGTTTTCAAACGCCATCGACCCACTTTAGTACCGTTTAAAAGACAACAAGGCGTGTCAAAGGCACATGTCTTTCACCATCCCCGGTATGATATCCATACCAATCAATACGTTTCTCTTGCAGAAAGGGCAGGCTATGATTTTAACATCCAAGAAAAGAAGATAAATGAGCCTCTAGCCCGTAGACTGAGTGAATACATGTTAGACAACAATAATGGGTAACCATATGAGGACACGACAAACAGCGTGTTGTTGTCAGGTTGTGTTTGTGTAGCTGAGATGAACAGTACTGATCCCTCATTAGCGGAAACCGATACCTTTCACGGCTGCCCTGCCAGCTCCAGCACCTTTGTTCTCAGTGGCTATCGGGTTACCTGTCCTTTGGACGGGACTGGTTGGACAACAGCACCAAGCATGTGGGGCAGAAGGATCACAACACATCAGGACACTTTCTGACCCATTACTCAGTTAGATACAGCCCAGTGTTTGGAGGGCGCAAAATATCTCCAAGCAGATACGGAGGAGACCGCCTTGTATTCCTACTAAAACGTTTTCGTTACGGGGCTCAAAATGGCTGACAGTCAACAAAAAACGCACAACGAGAACATAGTTTGGAGATGAGGTGCAAGGACAAAGGACATTATGTCATGCCCTTGCAGGGACTTACCACTCACTGACCAAAGTCAGGCTATTGGTAGATAAGTTGCCTTTCAAACATTTGGTAAACACTGATTTGGCAAGTTTCACAGATTTGTCCAGTGGCAACCACCTCGCCACCACCACTCTTCCTGCAGGGGATCCCCTTTTATGTATATCCGCAACACACAGATTCTCATTGACATTTACATCCCTTAAACGGTCATTGGTATTAGCGGAAGGACGTAAACGCCGGGACTGTCTGCAGTCCAATGACGTCACTTCATCTGCTGACGAGGTCTGGCGTGGTGCAGTGCGCATGTCACGAAGACTCCGACAGAATCACAGTCCCGCTGTCGGGGACTCTCAGGTTACATGTGCTCAGGTTTCACAAAACGAGCCGTGCGTCACGATCACACCGCAGTCATGACGGCTTAGCCTCTGCGGGGTCTTCTCAAGTCATGCACACGATGTTTGTGAGCATAGGACAGGTAGACGATGATGAACGGGATTTTCAAGGACCTTCGCCTGAGTTTAATTCCATTTGATCTAACATTAAAGATATAAACAATTCAAAGAAACAGAAAATATGTTCACTGCTCACTGTACACTGTAGGTACACAGGTGCACACATTGGTGACGAGGAAAGGGCGTGCAAAAATAGCATCTTCAGTTAACTGCTTTGATAGTGCTCCATCCGCTGTATGTTGTGTTAAGTAATGGGTGGCGCCCGTTTACTTCTACAGCGACGGTCTAAATGGGGAGGTCTATCACAACAATGGCAAGATCTTTGGTGAGTTCACTCATTGTAGTGGTGAGTGTGTTTGATATTATCCAGCTGCTGTGGAAAAGTAAAGACCACAAAGTAATAAAAAAAGGTAGAGAAGCAAAAAAAAATCTAATAAGCATTATTTAGCACTTCCTTAGCGAATGTGCATCTGTGAGCCGTTGAGAGACAACGCCTGTCTGAAATGTATTTTTGTACTGCCTTGTGTAAGTATGTGAAGGGAACGTACGGAGACATGCCTTGAACATGGCATGTTATTAGGACAGGCCAAATGTGTAAACTGTGAAGTGACTCAAGAGATTCTCAGTATTGTGGATTGTTCCAATATGTAACAAGTTGCATAAAAACATGCCGTCGTTTTCTTTCTTGACGAATGTGTAGTACGTACGTATGCGTATCGGGTCGTGTATAACGGATATTTGAGATATGAACGAATCAGCATCATGCTGGGCACAGCCATGGCAATCTTTCATGAATTTTGCGGTCGTGAGCGAAAGGTACCATAGACTACAGTTTGTCAAGAGCCCCATAGTTTCAGGTTATATTCGCTCTGTTGGCCTCCCCCTAAGATGCAGTAAACGCTATGACAGAGAACTGAGAAACAAAGCTGCATTGAAAACTAACGTAAAGAAAGCTAGCAATAAAATATACATCCTCTCTTTCCAGCGCTCAATGCATTATAACAAAGTGCTTAATAAAACGCATAGTGTAATACGAGCGGATGGCTAAATACAACACCGATTCATGATTTGTGTCTGTTTTGATAGTGTTAATTGCTTCAGGCATGCCAATTTCATAATTCTTTGTGATCGCTGTGAAAACTATAAAACTGTCAGTTTAGTCAAGTCAGTTTTGTAACATAAGGATATCTCAGTCAAACAGATGATGTATAAAATACAGTTGTTCTAGTGCTCATACATTTCTATGATAATTTGATCACCGTATATATATGTCTCTTAAGTACGGTTGATGTTAGTCTACACAGGAAATACATACATAGGTTTATTATACAAATCGTACAATCAATCGCGTGAATTTCATGTCAATATTATGTGTTGCCAGGTGATACATTACGTCATGATGTCGTCAGTTTTGAATGGTAGGTAAAGAATATGATACCACAAGATTTACATATCTGTCATGATACGATTTGAATATATGCTTTGTAAACTTTACTTAGATGGTCTTGGCGAATTGTCTACGAACAGATCATAGCTATTTTGAAGAAATGGTTTACTTCGGTGTGCAACAATTAAGTTGCTTTCACAATTTAATCAGATTCTGCCGTGTTGTCCACCAGATTGTGTATTGTATGTTGTTGATGTTATTTAATAAACGACTGTGAGACAGTGTAAGAAATTTGCCGCGTAATCTTTCGTGCCTCAAACGATAGTCACAACGAAGTAGATGAAAAAGAAGACACAGCAAAGCCAGGATATAGATCTCAGGATTTCATTAAAGGCATCCAGAGCATTTTATGAGGCTTGAAACTTGAATAAACAACTCCAATTTCTAGTCATTCTTACACATAGTAAGTTTCAATAACACTATACCATTACATATCGACATTAAAGGAGCAAATATGTCGTTGTGTGGTGAAAACTGATAGAATATCCAAGCCCTAATAGACTGATCCTGACTGTCCATCACAATTAGAGGTTCGCCCAATGAGATAGTGACTGCATGTCCGTCAAATATTTGCATTTTCATGTTTTAATTTTGCATTCCTACGTTTTGACGGAGGTGGACGGGGCTATGGTATCGGTCTATTTACACTAGGCGCGTGAAACTAAAAGATCACCATGTAGCTTATTTTTGTGCCGCTTTTGAGCACTTTTGATAGGAAATCCGCACGCAAATGTGGTAAACAGTGGCATTAAATGTCAATTTATTAAGATTACAGCAACTAGACTATTTCTTCAAGTTTTCAAGCCTCATAAAATGCTCTGGGTGCCTTTAAGTAATAACTATGTAGTCTCCGTAGCAGACTTGGGTTTTTTGTGGGGATTCCTACATGATGTTTTCTCATTGCATGTCAGTTATGAATGGCCTCTGCAGTTTCATGTAGTCAGCCTCTCGAAAGCAGGGACATACAATCAGATAGCAACACATAGTAATCACTCAAAGCCCACTCCGTAAACCTGCTAAGGAGGCTATACAGTATGTTGGATTCGAAAAAAAAGACCTCTTGTTCACTTTTCAAATTGTATCGCACAGGTCGATGACCTGACATGCAGGGATGATGAACCATTACCATCTTCCTGTCCCCCACTGCTAGGATGAATTCGTAGTTCAAAGTAGATCTGAGGTACATATTAAGTACAGAGAGTTCCAATTACTTACTACTCCCCGGGGATAGTGTACTCCACTCATGAGCGGTGTTTTGATCACTCCTTGAGTGCTTTTTGGAAAGGTTACTCCAGAACACTTCCCCCACAAAACAGCAAGCCCGTAGTGCTTCTGATTACATCGTAGAGAAGTTAGACTGGTAAGCAATCTCCTAATCTGGCATGCTGAACTCTTAGGTTGCTAATACCCGCAGGTTACAGGTACCAAAGGCCCTGTAAACAACATCCCAAAAACCACGTTCCATGCGTGTTTACGGCCCATGGCATTGTGTACAGAGTCCGATCTCTGCCCCTGTTCAGCGCCATGTCTATATACACAGCAGCTGTACCATGGCACGTCCACACAATAGGACGACCTTTTGGAGGTAACACGATCTGGGATGAGATCACCCGAAATGCCAGACAGGTGGATCAGTATGTAAAACAGCTGTCACATACTTCGTTTTCTAGAAGAAAATCTACTAAGATTTAAACCTTGGATGGTACGTAGTACGGGAGGCCTTGAAACATTTTATAATTTTGCGTGGGTAAATGCATATAAAGATACACTCTGCGACATAAAATGACCATTACACGACAATGTACGGTTCCTCATGCGGTTGCAAAGAAAATCTACTTTGTCCAAAGCCGACTTAGTACGAATGTACATGACATTGTATGACATCGCGCACATGATACACAACAGGGCACCGCCAAGTATTGGGATTGTACTGGGCCTTGCAAAGGCGGAATTTAAATGATTTGAATTGTTCTCAAAAGTTTGAAATTTCCCCACTCGTGGACCGATCCATGGTAACAGAAACTTGCTAGGGAGTAGACTACCTCTGTTCAAACATTCGAAATGGCACAAGATTAGAAGGTCGTGTGGTAAAAGTCGCGATGCTGTAAAATATACTGGCATGTATACGTACGTAGCCAAGTAATGTCCCAGCGTAACATAGTCAAAGCAATTTTCGTATATTACTCCCGAGTGTATACCAGCACTCACAGGCCATTATCAGCTTATATAGACGTTTTCCGCAACAGTATCACTATCTAATCACATTATATCACCGACGTAACACCGGTAGGCCGTTACTCGTTTGGTTATGATATCGAATACAACCGTGTATTATCCCTATCATCCCGGGTCAACCTTTGGCTTTTGTTGAACGAACTTCAACGTAAGCCGCCAAGCGGATAAAGAGACATTCTCAGTGGTGAAGAGCAACACACACAAGGGACACATCCGCTTATTCGAGAAAGGTCATGCGCGAAACACAGCAATATAAGAGAGACCGCATGGGAACATGATGTGGTCATGACTGAGGAAACGCCATGCATCAACCACCTGTAGCCAATAACCAACGGTGCGTAGCGCAGAACAATCATTCAGTCTGGAAGGATTTGATTATGTAAACTATCAGTATCAGCTTTATATCAAAGTGTAGGAGCACGATAGAGTAAATACACCACCCACGGTCTATGTTTTCATGTTTGGAGGAATACCCGAGTTATTAGCGCCCCCTGTCAGAATGTCTTTGAACTGCAAGGTCAAATATCGCTCAAAAAAGTTCCTCGTATATCAGCATTTCTCAATAGTTGATACATCAGGCTTAAATATGTATGTCAAGATTGTTCCTTCGATACTGTATTTCAAACAAGACGACAGTGCAGTGAATAGATGTCCGTAATAAGGTGAAAAGGCCATTCCTAGGAGCGATCTAAATGTTTCACAATGTCCCCCACTTCGCAATGGCCGAGTCCGAACACGGAAGTGTTGAATGTTATGGTGTCCAGGTGTGCTACAGCCAGTCTTGTTGACAGGTAAGTGACCACACTTCCGCTCGTCTTTGTGGGGGTACATACCGATCTAGATAGACAGACAGGGCTGGGGATGCTGACGGTGCTGGCAGTGACGTCACGGGGGCGATAGTTGTGAAAATGGCAATGATTATGCTGACAAGTTGACAATTCTGACCCTACGCGGTGCATGTGTCAATGCCACTGACCAGCAAAGTGGCCACGACGAGGTCGCTCTCCGCAATATGAAAACTTAAGTGTCCTTCCCACGGGGGCGTGTGTTAAGTATACATGGCAAGAAATTGGACATAAGAAAACAAGCTGCATTCTAGAAACTTACATTGAAGAAAATTGCACCCAAGGGAATGCATTCTAGAAACTTACATTGAAGAAAATTGCACCCAAGGGAATGCATTCTAGAAACCTACATTGAAGAAAATTGCACCCAATGGAATTCATCGTTTTCGGCCATCACTTCAATCAAGGGCAACCTGTACATGTCATTGCTTTATTCTATAGGTCGATTGCCAAACGTCTGGCCAAATTATCATCAAGTATTCTCAAATGTGAAACACAATTCATTCAGCCGTATCTGTAAATTGTAAAGTGTAACTGTGAACTGTAACCAAGATGATATACAACTGCGAGCAGGCATTGTTCCTTTGTTACTGCGTTACAAACACGGGGCAGTGCAGTGAGTAGATGTCCACAACAGGGGGTGGATGTTTTATTCGCCCAGGAGCGATTTAACTTTTCCACACGTTCCCTCGCGGTCGAGTCCAAACACGAAAACACCGACGGTCACTGTGGTCAGGTCTACTTTGTAACCGACAGTACCCGTTTGTGCTAAATACACGTTTGTGCCAAACATTCACTATTTTTTTGTATTTAACATCGCACCGTCGAAAGGTATTCTTCTCCTTGGAGATTTCTCTCGCAAGGTAATCAAATTCTGAGTTGATTAGCTATTCGTGACGGCACAAAACCGACCATTCCCAAAACTTATTATACAGTCACATAGACTTATGTTGGCATCGCCACACAGAAACACAATTGATAAATTCAATCAAAAATGGTAACAGCGATATCACACAACAAGGGACAAGAGGAATCCTCATATAGTGTATGCCAAAGTCCATTGACAGCATTTTATTCATCGAAATGGCAATACAGGCAGTACAGATTAATGATTAGTAACATTTGCTCGACAAATAATAGCACCTTGACGACAGTCCTCAGTCAGTATTCACCCAGTCAGTCCGCTGGAAAGTTAACACTTGCGCGGCCGGTCAAGCACTGTGGTTGCCAATCTCCCCTGGAAATTATTATCCCTAATTCAATATCCCTATATCCGGCTTTAGTCTGGTAGAGACGAGTCACTCGCCAGCCTTAAAAAGTTTTCTTTTTGAAGAAAAAACAATAACAACACACTAGAGTCAATTCCGCATTACCGCGTGGGTGTTTGTTGAGTTCTTGTTCTAATATTTAATTTTGAAACCTCTGTAACAATCTGACTGAGATATAACTGTTTATAGAAGGATTTCTAACATTTATTTGAAGTTCTAAATATTTCCAACAGTGTTCTGACATGTTAGAAATGTTTCTCATCGAATACGCTATCTATATTTAGTTTTTAAGATGTTGGAACATGATTTCACAATGCGTTCTAACGTGTTGTCGAGTTATGAGTGTTTAAAGTTCTTAAGGGCTAAGCCCAACCCTAACCCTAGCTTTTTTGAAAGTGTCTTCAAATCGGCAAAACTTGGGCTCATTAGAAAGGTCTCTTGGAGGGGAATTGTAAACTGAAAACGGATGTCAAATATCGTGTTTTGTTGTCAAGTTAAGATAAATGACGTTTTGAACAAAGCGGACGATAATTGTTAGCGCTACGTTACCTACTTTTGTGTGTGGGGGGGGAGATACCATTTGGAAAATGGTACAAATATTTCTAAAAGGTTGGAACATGTTTTAACAGTGAAGGGGTCACATAGATGTTTGGAATTATTCTAAATATAGAGATTCTACAGTTACTTTAAAAAAGATGCCAACATACATAAATGAATTGAAAGATGTTGATACTTAGATTTTATCTTATTCAAATTGGTTAAATGATTATAAATAGTATCTAAAAACCCTTGCGGTGGCTTAGAATTGACTTTATCATGCTCTGACATCCATACCTTATAAATCCATCTAGTGCTATAATCAACATGGCTGACAACGACTTCCGGTGGGGTCAGCTCACCTACACCCTGAAGGAGTTCCGGGACAGTTTCACCTTGCCCAAGATAGTGAAGGTGACGGAAGGGCATTATGGGAACACGGAAGTGGAGTCACTAGCGGCCGGTCAGGTGTGGTTATAGAGATGATATAGCTATAAATGCCCCAATCATGAATATCTTACTAAACATTTAGTATTAGGCCACAGCAAGTAAACCTTATGGATGACCACAGCGCGCGCATTGATTTTCGCCTGATTTCGAAATAAAAAACATGAATTTTTTGTACCCTTTGCCAATGGTCAACATATCATTAATATGAAAATATATCGCAAACGTCTGTCAGTTCTATCCTCAAAACGTCCTAGAAGCCGTAAAAGGGCATTTACACATGTAACAATGGTGAAAAATCCGTGCAAATGTGTTGTACAATCATATGCAAGCTGTAGTAATTGCACCTTGTCACCAACTTAAAGGAAGCTTCGAAGGCACAGTGAAGCCCCGATTCCAAGCTTGTAAATGGAATCAGTCTGTTATTACTGTATAATTATCATCAACAACGTGTAATTCGATGAGTAATTCTTTAATGAAGTGAATCGAACTGCTACTAGTAACAAATCCGATAACAGGGTCAGATGAAGTAACTTTTGTTTGGAAATATTTGTGTCAGCGGATTACTTTCCTTCCGTCGGTACTCCTCTTTTCCTCTGTCCTAACATTTTGGGTCTCAATGTTTTATTTTCGATCGCCTCCTTGTGCAGTTTCCTCATCTCTCCCATCCCCGTGGTCCATATAATGATCTTTTCCCGCGGGAGAATTTTGTGCCTGAATGACGGACTATTTATGGCACCTACAGATCGTCCGGATCCACAGACAGGTCAGGCAGCTCAGGGTGATCGCAGAGGACAGGCACGGTCGCCGTCTCAGCATCCCTGCCGACCGGAAGGGCGTAGCTCTGTTTGACGTCATATCCGGCAGCGGTAATGAAGGTGAGAGATACTAGTTGTTAGTAATTAGCTAATTCAGCAATAACCTGTTGATAGTTTGAAGGACTTCGACGGATTGATTCAGGAGATGGTAATTATGAAAAAGAGGCAGGGGTCCGATCTCTTTCTAATCTACCCTGACGTTTAGATAAAAATGAAATCACTAATGGTGATCCAATAAAGTGGACTAGTTCTTTCATCATATTAATCTTCGACTTTATATTTTATTCAGCATCGTTGACTTTTCAATGGATACGATTTACCTCCCTTCCGGTTTCGTTCCTTAGAAATCGGCCAAGACATAGTGCACATCCTGCAGACGTACACGCTGCCGCTGAGGGCCCAGTTCTCCCGTGAGATCGGCCTGAGGAGTGCGGACCGACACGGCGTGCAGATGTTCGGGGAGCTGACTCTACTGGAGACGTACGAGGAGACATATCTACAGGGGAACTCATACACAGACAGTAAGACTAATGACACTACCAACTTTAACATGTGTTAACTGCACTTCTATTGCCCTTCTTTCAGCGCTTTCAGATGGCTGTATAGGATAGCCTCCTATGCATACATTCTGGGTGGCTTGAAGGTTGGCGTACCGCGATTAAGCTTGGCCATATAAGAACGTGTGGCAGATCAGGAAAGATTGCAGAACAGCAAAAAAGCCATAGAAAACCGCCAGCCATCCAGAAACAGGAGGACGGCATGGAGTCTAATCGACCTTGTCCCTGGCTCATGGTGCTGTATTCAGAGTCTCAAACTTGTCAACATCCATCACATATCTTCCCGTCTTTTTCCCCATAGACAAGTTAGTAGAGACCGTCCTCCTGATCCCCATGTACCTGACCCTGCGTGTCGCAGTGGCTGAGGGGCTTCTGCGGGGCGGTGACAGTGACTGGACCCGCCTGTGTCAGGCTCTCTCCGACATCACCGCAAACACAGTCAGATTCGATGACATCGTCGGGAATGAAGGTACACTCAAGAAACGTTTTAAGTGACTTCTAGATCAATTTATAACCAGTATCATTAATGCTGAGTTCTGATAGTGCATGTATCATTTAGTGTATTTCTTGCATTTAAATTTTTCATATTTACATCTGATGTACAGACGTTTCTCTGTACACGAAGACATCAGTGGAAGAACATAACAACATCTACGATGAGATAGAGCCCAGCCGCATCCTTAAAGTCTATGCAGTGAAAGATCCCATGTCGTCTGAGGTTCTCCATATCGGGAAAACGTACGCACCGCTTCCTCCGGCCCCTGATGAGAAGAAGAAAAAGAAGAAGGATAAGAAGAAGAATCCTCCACCTGTACCATTCAAACCGAAGTCCTTAAGAAAGCCGGCTGGAATCCCACTGCCTGGATTGACACCTCAATCAGTGCAAGGTAAAAATAAATCAAATCAGCCTGTAAACGATTTCTCGCACTTGATTAACCAATCATGTTATGAATGAATGAAGACTTTATTGTACATATATATCCACTAGGTTAAATACAGGTCACAACAAAAAATAGTTTATGATTACATGTATTCATTGTCAAGTTACTACAAGAAATAAACTCTAAGGGATACTCTAAGACGTATTCTCGCTTCTTTGAAATGGTGCAAAATGTAAAAGAAGATATGTTTCATAATCGAAGTTTTGTCTATATCATGGAAATACGAACGCATGTGCATGGATCTAACTGTGTTCTAATACTCCCGGTCGGTAATGTCCACTACTGACAGGCAAACCACAGCATGACAGAAGATCAGTAGTCCAACAGCAGCTTGCCGTAGAGAGACCATCGGCGGACTCCTACCAGACCCTGATGTTTGACTCGAGTGAGACGTGCTACCAGGGACTGTACATGGAGGGTGAGCAGGGAGCGGTCCAGGACGCAGTAGCCAGCACACACCAAACAGGGAACGTGCCGGGACCAGTGTCCGCACCTGTGACGCCACCAGCCGATAAAGGTGCGTACTTTGGACCTGGATTCCTCGGTGACTGTAAGTACGGCTTTGAACTTTGTCCGAACCTGGTTCGAACAGATCTGCAAGGATCGGTCAGTCTTTTCATTGTGATGAAAGATCATGTTCAAGTGGTAACATTTCCGTGGCTTAACACGCACACAAGCTCGTTTGTGGGTTGTAAAATTCACATATTATGGACTAACTTGGTTGCAAAGATCATAGCGTGGTATACATACTCGACGAAATGGCCAACAAAGAAGCCACAAGTGCTGATATATGGTTCGTTTCTTTATTTCTTGTAACGCTATAGGGCATAATTGATAACAGGTTTCTCACTTCCCACTACTACAGTTGTCCCGTCCAGAAAGGTGTTGCCCCCTACACCGACAGGAGGGGTACCCACGGCCGTAGTCTTTGCCTCCCCTGCTGTCACAAACAAATCTACACCGAAGGACGAACCCGCCGTTACGCCAACAACAAAAGGCAACCTTACCAATGCAGACCCAGAACAAGGAGCTGCTCATCCCAGCACTTCCGCTGGAGGGCGCTCCAGTGCCACTGGGGAACAACTGGGGGTCTTCATTGAAACGTTCAGTGACATCCCGAATGACATGAGGACTCTTAACATCGCACAGATGGCGGACTGCCTCCGTCTCTTAAAGCTTGATAAGTACGTTAATCACAGACACCCTACTCCTGTCCTCTTTTTCCGTCGGTACAAACAAAAACAGAAATCACTTCCCAAAGATGGAGTATAGTAGCAGAAAGCGGACGGCATTTTGTGGTGGCCTTCAAATGAAATCTAGTATTGTAACTCAGACTGTCTACAATATGCCCCCTCAGCTGAACTCATATGAGTCAGCTGATAATTGGGAGTCATATCAATAACGTGCATGTCCATCTTCCCCCAGGTACATCGCGACATTTGAAGAGAACATGGTGGACGGTGATCTGCTGATGGACCTGGACAAGGGCATGATGCGGACCGACCTCAACATGTCACCTCTCGACTGTGTCAAACTTCTCAAGTTCAGGGACGAAGGCTGGCGTCCAAAGGACCAATGAAAAGGCCACGACCTTTCTATAATTTGCGTACATTTGCATAAAGAGCAATAGAACCACGGTGTCCCACCTGGACTAAGCTAATATTCAATGATACTGGACTAATATTATATACAGGATGGAGAGCAATAGAACCACGGTGTCCCACCTGGACACCGTGGTTCTATTGCTCTCCATCCTGGACACAATGATACTGGACTAATATTATATACAGGATGGAGAGCAATAGAACCACGGTGTCCCACCTGGACTAAGCTAATATTCAATGATACTGGACTAATATTATATACAGGATGGAGAGCAATAGAACCACGGTGTCCCACCTGGACTAAGCTAACATTCAATGATAGTGGGCTAATTATATACAGGATGGAGAGCAATAGAACCACGGTGTCCCACCTGGACTAAGCTAATATTCAATGATACTGGACTAACATTATATACAGGATGGAGAGCAATAGAACCACGGTGTCCCACCGGGACTAAGCTAATATTCAATGATACTGGACTAATATTATATACAGGATGGAGAGCAATAGAACCACGGTGTCCCACCTGGACTTAGCTATCATTCAATGATACTGGACTAATATTATATACAGGATGGAGAGCAATAGAACCACGGTGTCCCACCTGGACTAAGCTAACATTCAATGATAGTGGGCTAATTATATACAGGATGGAGAGCAATAGAACCACGGTGTCCCACCTGGACTTAGCTATCATTCAATGATACTGGACTAATATTATATACAGGATGGAGAGCAATAAGACCACGGTGTCCCACCTGGACTTAGCTATCCTTCAATGATACTGGACTAATTATATACAGGATGGAGAGAAATATAACCACGGTGTCCCACCTGGATCATGGACTTAGCTATCATTCAATGATACTGGACTAATATTATATACAGGATGGAGAGCAATAGAACTACGGTGTCCCACCTGGACTTAGCTATCATTCAATGATACTGGACTAATTATATACAGGATGGAGAGCAATAGAACCACGGTGTCCCACCTGGATCATGGACTTAGCTATCATTCAATGATACTGGACTAATATTATATACAGGACGGAGAGCAATAGAACTACGGTGTCCCACCTGGACTTAGCTATCATTCAATGATACTGGACTAATATTATATACAGGATGGAGAGCAATAGAACTACGGTGTCCCACCTGGACTTAGCTATCATTCAATGATACTGGACTAATCATAAACGTTACAGGACGTCTACGAGTTTTTTCCCAGGTTTCTCCTCCTAGGCCATCTCATGCGTTTCCTGGTAAGCAGAGTCGTTCCGACATTTTTGTCCATTGAAAGGATAAGATTACAAATATATACCCATGAAGCAGAAAATTACAATTTTGGAAACCACGGCTAGCCGAGTGATATATGGTGTGCTTTGGTCAAGCACCGCTAGGTGCGCTCTTAGTCACATCGTTCTCTACTGGCGATCAGGCTTAATGGAACAGTTTTGTACTGGTCGAACCAGATAGAGATAGAGTAGCGGAAACAGATACATTAGCTGTCCTATATGTGGGGTTTCAAATTGTACTGTAGAGACCATGGCGCATTTATTCTATTCACTGGTATGATCATTCCCGATTGTTTGCGACCTTGTTTGGGTATCAATGTTTTCAATAATTGAATCAAATTAAATGAAATCAAATAAAGCTAGATTTCCTCGACCTCATACCTTCGCCAAGTGATTTTGTCCCATTGCAATGATATTTGTTAACCATGGCAATCACCTACCGGGAATTTTCATGACATATTGTTTACAATGTCGACATTTACATACTAGTAATGTGCATATGTTATACATAGGGAATCTCTATCATTTACCAATGTGTTTGAGCAGCCTTTGCTTATTAGATATATGCAAAGAAGTCTCTAATTAGCATGATTTATATGAATTCAGTATCTCCTCTTTCCAAATCACATATGTTGCAATTATTCTTCTTCGGGAAAATATTGCAGAGTCCCCTCATTAATTAAATAAATGATGTCTTGTCATTTAGCACCATTTAGATACAAACTTTCCTCGTCAATTATGCAAATAAAGCCCAAATTTACATAATTCATTACAATTACGTTGGTCTTCATCAAAGTTATCGGCAGGTCAAAATCACAAACATTATTTCATCCCTTCTTGATTTATCCTGTTTCAAAGTGTACAGCTGAAATGCCGCTGCAGTTCCAAAGGAACCCAAACTTATGTCACGTCTTTCCGAGCATTAGAGTTATCTACGACGGTCACCCCAAAATCAAGACCCTAGCATGTTTAGATCACGAGATCTCAAGAACGGAGGTCCTGCTGCTGTAATATGGAAAACCGCCAGGGGGGCCAAATTATAATAGTTTCTTCCTTTTGCCGCCACCTACCAACATACCAAGTCCTTGTATCATAAAGATCCATCCACGACTTGTCGAGTCATACTGTTCACAAACACACGCCAACCCTGCGCTCGCGTGTAATGATAGCCTGCATAGGATGAAAGTAATGTGCTGCACTGCTGGGATCGAGTGTGGCATCACATGCATACGCCGGACTCGTGCGTTGATGGTGCCGCCAAGCCTTCATCCTGAAATTACTTGTACCGAGCGGTAAATGTATCTCCACACATCTCCTCTGATGATCTACACCGCGTTCATTGGATTACGTGGCAGCCTCTGGGCTTCTTTCGAGACAATTGTGCATTTACTTCAACCTATTTCACTAGACAGCGACCTCGCTGCGACCTCGCTGCAACCTAATAAGTTGGATTGTTGTAACCCTTGATTTCATAATATTAATTGGAATAATGCGAAATGTAAAAAAAAAATATGCAAGGCGTAAAAAGATTTATTTTTCATCTGTAGAATTCTCTGAGCGCTCTGTCAAATTACTTGATCGCACGGCGGTCGCAGCGAGGTCACCGCCCTGGTGGAATGGGGGTGTTAAGGAACATCCGTTGCCAAAACATCAGACCTAGAGGTCTTTCATGGGCACGATTCTCCGCTACAGGAGAGCTGCAATGGTGATAAACAAGTCGTCTGTTCCGGGAGGCACTCTTCATCAGTGTGCGAGGTCTCCAACTGTTCACCTCGTTAAGGTGTGATTGGAGATTGGAGATAAATCGATTTGAAGCGGCTAGAAATTAATCGACTTGAGTTTTAGGCAGTAATTAGTGTGATCATTTTGCAAAGTTTCCCCCTGGCCACTGGCCTCAAACAAGATTCGGCGACGTAACACAAAATTTCATTTTCAAAGTCTGCAACTTACCGAAGTATTGGCGAATACATTAAGGCACATTGGTGTTCTGAAACTCCATGTCGAAAAGTCCTGATATTCTAAACCTCAAAATGTACAATTGAGTGACAATAAGGAAAATATGCAATGGAGAGGCGAGAGTCATTCCTCAGTAATTCTGATTGACAATAGACAAAAAGTTTATTTGCAAGTTCATACCCGAAAGCTAATTTCAAGAACATGGTAGAAACACAGGAGACATACGTGTGACAACGGACATTGATCGACGTTGTTGCAACAAGAAACTACTCAAGTACTAGTATTCGCTATATCTAGACAAGTTGGATTTTCAATATACTGTAATATTTACATTGCAGGTAATTAAATTTAATGCCTTCCACGTAGCTTGACCCGTTAAGTACAACTCTTCAGTAGCCATGCAACGAGGCCGATCTTGAAAATATCGAACTCGGTGATTTGGTGGTTGTCAATGTACGCTCATTGATTTTCAGGAGTTCCACAACTCCCCTTCCTAATCGCCATCTCGGAACTCAATACTTGCCTTCCTATAATGCTTGCAATAAGGCCAGCAGAAGCTGAGTTGTCGTAAAACTTAAGCTTGTAGTTTTTAAATTTAAGCAGCATTTTTTTCAAAGGATTTTTTTCTGGCCATGTTGATTTGATTATATGGATGACATCCTCTGGGAACCCCAAAACTGACGCGAGCATGCGAATAGAAACAAAAAAAGAAGTTGCCTTCATTATGAAATCTCAAGCGCAATCAAGTGTGGCCTATAGATTACTTATTCCAGGAAATACTTTTTCATTCATTTGCAAGGTTGCCCGGGGAGCCCCTCAGAAACAAATGTCAACCAGAACGAACCGCCTCATTGGTTTGAGTTAAAAGAAACGTTTGTGTCCAACATGCCTGGAGGCCTCTATCATTTTCAAATTGACGCAGTTGTCACCAGCCTTTAACACTATACTGGTGTTTGTCGTCAACATACGCTTCTCATCGCAACTGTTTTTCTTATGTTGCTCATTAAATGCCAAAAGTACCTCGAAATGACTCAAACTGGCCATTAGTACAATTTGGTGCAATGATGTGTTTGTGAGCTGGGAGGATGACATGATAAGATGTGAAGAGCAATTCTAACTCTTGATCACGAAGATGTGATGTCGTGATGTCGTGTCGTCGGTCATACAATCAATGAGACCTATACATTTGGATCATCTTAAACGATCATGGCAGTAGGCCAAAGACTAGGTATTAGGTAAACAAATATTGGAGTCTTAAACTTCTTATAAGATTATCATGCCCGATAATACCCCCACTCCACTTGGACGGCGCTCTCGCCGCGCTCTCGCTGCGACCTAAAATTGGCCAGAGCGCCGTGAGAGCGCCGAACCCCCAAAAAACGTGCTCAATTGGAATCTCTCCGGCGACCCTTGCGCGCTCTTTGCGCGACCAAAATCTCAAATGTCAGCAACTTTTAAGGGCGACCAAAGATTTCACAGATCACTTAACGAATTCCAGAGATAAAGGACGAATATTTTAACGTTTGTGTGCTTTGTTGTCTTTTAAGTCATACATTTACCTATTGTTTGAATAATGAAATCAAGGGGAATACAAATTCAATTTTGGTCGCTGCACGGTAGCTCAGCGTGTGTCTTAAGCTATATATATGTTCAACTTGTTTTTTCTGTGTTGTGTTGTCTGTCATATAACCTATCTGCAATAAATATCTTTTATCATGCTACGTTATAATAGAAACGTAAATCACAGAATTTTGAAACCCTTTTTGAACTACTGACAATAAAACTTGGAGGGAAGTTAATCTGAATGAAAGCATGCGCATGTACTTGTATTTATTCGTCAATTTGCAAAAAATCAATCCATGAGCAAAAGTATGATTTGACAAAAAAATTCCCAGAAATTCAAGATGCACCACTTCAGGAATGAAATTTGTTTGAACTACAGTTGAGACTATTCAATCCTCGCAGAGCGCTCGCTGTGTCCCTTGAGCGCTCGCTGCGGCATCTCTTGGCGCTCTCCCTGGAGGCGCTCATTGTTGGATCGCCATCCTCGGCGCTCTCACGGCGACTGTTTTGAACATGTTCAAAGCAGTCGTAGAAGTGACGGTTTTGGACATGTTCAAAGCAGTCGCAGAAGTGACGGTTTTGAACATGTTCAAAGCATGCGCAGTCGCAGAAGCTTCGAAGTGACAGCGCGCATGGCGCTCCCTGCCCTCATGGCGCTCCCTGCGCTCATCTGTCTATAGTTGTAATCACTGAATGCTGGACTTTTTTTTTCTGAATTAACGTATGGACGTTCCTCTTCCTTAAAAAAAATAACAAATCTGTATTTTGATCTAAATCAAAATTTGTTTTTCTCTTTCTTTTTACGCAGATTTAATGTAACTTTCATCATCAGTATCATAAAAGACAGCAATGTAGGGTTAAACAAAATCAACTGTCGTTGTGTTTATAGCTGGGGAAAATACTTGAAAATACTTAGAAGTCAGGTCATGTGAAATGCTACATTCCACGAAACCGCTAAGTATTAGAAATGTGACTTCGGCGTCCGGGTTACCACATTATGCCATGACAACAACAGATCCTTCAGGCACACATACACATCATTACATAAAATTGTCCTAATGGCCACGCGCCAGCTTCTGCGTCATTTAGCACATTTGATAAGCAACATGAATAGAATTAATACGTATTGACGATGTACTGCAGATTCTCTCATACCACATTCATCGTTATGACATCTAATTGCGCTATAATCATAATGGCAACGTGCCAACGTCTGCGTCACGCAGAGGATATCAGCACGAGTATGGACAGTAAACACCAGTATGATGTGAACATTACAGATGTCTTGAGGCATGGTGGACACATGGACATACATGTGTACCAATTTTTTCTTGTATTTCTTTTGGGAAAGTGAAACCAGTGAGGCAGTTCTGGCAGGAATTTGGATCCCAGAGGCTCCCCGGTATCTAAATTATTATTTTTATTTTTTTCATTTATTGCAACATCAAAAGAACAACACATAGTAATAACGCGCTCAAGCAAATACGCTTATTTAAGCGACATCACTAAACACAAGGACCAAACACATGTGACGAAGTATGAAACATTAGAAAATATGGGAATGATACGTGCAGGTGCAAAAGAAAACAATGATACATATAACAAAAACAAAATCATAAGTTTACTTATGAAAACGCTTAGTGTCCAATATACACAGTTGAGTTACAGATAAAATTTGCACATTGATATTTGAAGGTAATAAAGAAGATCCATTAAGCAAAAGATGTACATTACCATTATTAGATTAAGTATCAATATCTAACAAAGGTATTTTCAAGTCTGTCAAGGAGACGTGAGCGTTGATTAATCTAGTTAAATTATGTGTACAAGTATGTATTCGGTAAAAACTATTAACTGTTCAGTGCAAGACCTTGCAAGTTGATGAAGAAGTATTCCCTGGAAGAGTCTAATTAGTTATCTCGAATGAAAGCTGACTTCGACGAAACGTGCCGTTGCATTGCCAACCACAACATCATT
The DNA here is from genome assembly GCA_035149815.1 of Branchiostoma lanceolatum. Taxonomy (NCBI): domain Eukaryota; kingdom Metazoa; phylum Chordata; class Leptocardii; order Amphioxiformes; family Branchiostomatidae; genus Branchiostoma; species Branchiostoma lanceolatum. The sequence goes on from CM068868.1 coordinate 23,778,130, forward strand.
GCGGTCGATGTCCTCAAGATTGGAAGGTTGCGAAAACTGTCTTCGATCGTTTTCGCTGAGCAGAAACTTTCGGCGTCTCCAAGGCGTCTTCATACACGGTTGACCCAGCTGTCGACATCCCTCGACATCATACTAGTGTTTGTCGTCAATACGGGTCTCGTCACAGTTGTTTTCTTCGCGCTGTTCATTAAATGTAAACAGGAATGACGCGTGGCCATTAGTGCAATTTGGTGTGACGTTATGTGTGTGGACTGGGGGGTTCTGTAGTCATCTTACATCATCATCAGCAAGGAACCGTCCAAGGAGGAAGAGAGAGAAGTAAGCAACAAACAAGTTGGGAGGATAATATCAGAGAATGGACAGGCATGAAAATAAGTGAAAGACTAAGAAAAAAATAAAAACGTAGAAGGGTGGAGAAAGCTGATTGCCAGATCTTTTGTAGTGCCCAAACGGTCAAATACATAGACCAAGGAATTGGATGAGAGATGATTGCATCATGATGACTAATGTTCACAACAGCATGTTATAGAAAAAAGATGTTGTCTGTTAGTAAGTTGGTTTCGTAAGAATAGATCCAAACCCTCCTTCTACCTAAGATGAAAACACTAGTGGGTGATTTACCGCCAAAATTATATATCTGCTAATCTGAATGTCTGTAGGTACAAAACACTTCGTTTGTCCGATTTGCCCAGCTGTAATGTAGTCATTGTAAGTCAGGAAGCTTGATAGTAAACTTAAGTAGTACATCCTATTCTTCGTTTTTCCTTGTGCATGTTTGATGCGTAGTTCCGGTACAATGATGTAAGCTTTCCAATGATTCATTCCCACATACACACCAGCATGTCGAGCGCAAGCCACATGTTCGTTAACAGACGTGTAGATAAATGTTGTGAAATTATTTGGCACGCCTGGTGCATGCACGGACGCCATTACCGATAAAGGGGATTTGTCCCTCTGCCATGGTTTGTTAATCTAAGAGGCTAAGTAAAGGATTGATGACTAAGGAAGTGATTTTCGTGGGTGGACTGTGGCCTTGGAAGAAAACGATTGAATTTGAAAAGTAGTCAGGAAGTTTAAAAGAAATTTGCACACGATATCAACACAATACATGCACACTTTATAATATTGCAACTTTCGTCAAATCATCGTTAGGTGATTCGCGGTACAGTATTGAACTGCCAAGCTCAGGGTAGTGGTCAAAAGCCTACAGTGCCCGGAGACACTGAGTTCCAGACCAACATCAACGGAAGTCGTTTTTTCAACACAAACGTTCCAGTTGTATTTCACAACCTGCAGAGGATGTATGGTCTCTGATGTCGCGGAAGAGATGGAAAATCTGCTTTCCATTGCTCTGTAGTTTGTAAATGCATTTCCAAGTATGATACTTGGAAATGCATTCACAAACCATAGAGCAATCGAAAGTTGAAGCATGATATCTTTACTAGCAGCACCTTACAAAAACAATATTGTTTTTCATAGCAATCATTTAATTAAGAATCAGTGGGAACAGATATAAATACATCAGAGCGACTCATACTTGCCTAATCCACCTTTCATTAATTCTATTGCTTCCACGGCTTTCTTCACTAAAATTGGTTCATAGGTAATACACACCACCCCTCAATAAATTGAATTGAACCACAGTATATATTATGTTCATGACATTTTCGCCGTGGGGTTAGATATCAAGATACATCCTTTAGAAATAGGTTAATATGATTAGTTGAAGAATCAAGGTATCAAAGACAGGCAGAGAAGTTCGTCTATATATATGTTGTGCCTCACGTGGCAACACATTTGTTTACCCATCAGGAAACGCATGAAAAATTGCTATGGATATTACCAAACAATTTCCCAGGACATCCTTGTCAATGTTCTATAGTTTTGATGACCGAATGCTGTGAATGAGCTTCTTCTGCGGTCGGTATTTTTTCTAAATAATCTTAAGGTCGACGTTCTTTGTGCTCTAGAAAAATAAATCTGTATTTTCATCTAAATAGAATTCAGTATGTCTCTCTGTTTTTTTACGTAGATTTAATGTAACTATCATTATCAGTATCATTAAAGATTTATAATAAAACCAACGTTGCAATTTTCATGTTTGATAACAACAGTAGTAAGGTATAAGCTGTTTCTCGGTCATTGACAAGCACTGGCGTACTGGAACGGTACAGCGATATAGGGTAATGTCATACAAAACAACTGTCGGTCTATGTTTATAGCTGGGGAACATACTTCTGACATGCTACTTTCCAGGACATAGCTTAGTACATTTTGTATTTGATCACTTTAAAGTACCAGCTACGTATACATCAGTTGTAAACGAAAAAAATACTCAGGAGTTGAAGCAAGCGTCTGCTGCTAAACCACTGATTCAGCCAGAAAGGGAAAGGGGAGCGGATGTTGGATGAGGGACGAGCAGAGGGTAGACAGGGAAACACAGGCGCAAGCAAGTAACCGTAGCCTGAGTGTCATCCTGGAACTGAAACAGGATGACACTCAGGCTAAGTAAGCGAACTTCCAACCACCCACACACCTTCTGCACTATTGCCGTTGCAAGACAGTGCAGAAACGTCAAACTTACACCAGATATCAATCCCCCATACGTAACAGGTGAGACGTCTGAATGTAGCGGAGGACTACATTAGTCAGGTTCAGTATGTACAACTATCTCCGTGTCTTACGTAAATCTAATGAAATCATCATATTCAAGATTGATAATAGAAACTTGATATAACTTGGAAATTTGATGTTTGATAACGACAGGTTATTGACAGATGCTGACGTGTTGTAACGGTACAGCAATCTAGGGTAATGCAATGCAAAACAAAGTGTGGGTCTATGTTTATTTATGGCTGGGGAAAACACTTGAAAGGCAAGTGATTTGATGTAATTATAACTCTCAAGGAAATTACTTGGTATCAGGCAGCTTTGAAGTAACAGTTACATAAATTGATAACGAAACACATTACGCAGGAGTTGAATCAACCGTCTGTTGCTAGACCACTTGGTATGATTACGTTTTTACCATCAGCAAGATTACGTTATCGGCACCGTTTGTGTGTGTGTGTGTTAGAGGGGGGGGGGGCTTGGAAGTTGTCAATGGATCTTTATGTGACTAGTATTTGGTAGGTGTCGGAAAAATGTAGGTCAAGTACGAAAATGGCCTTCTATCGTTATTTTACGGCCCTGCAGCGGAACGTCCGGTTGTGATATCTCACGTTCTGGACATGACACGGCCGTGATTTTTAAGAGGCAGATTGCTCCTGTTGGATACGAGGGCAGAGGGCAAACATAAGGAAGGGGTGATTATCGTGTCTGTTGAATTCAGAGCAGTTATTAGGGTCTGGATGGTACCATGTGGCCTAAGGTTGTATTACCTTAGTCAAGGAGGTTATGATTTCGGTAGATTGTATGTGTGTGTGTGTGTGTGTGTGTGTGTGTGTGTGTGTGTGTGTGTGTGTGTGTGTGTGTATGTGTGTGTGTGTGTGTGTGTATGTGTGTGTGTGTGTGTGCGTGTATGTGTGTGTATGTATGATGTGTGTGTGTGTTTGTGTGTGTATGTGTGTGTTTGTGTGTGTGTGTGTGTGTGCGTGTATGTGTGTGTATGTATAATGTGTGTGTTTGTGTGTGTATGTGTGCGTGTGTGTGTGTGTGTGTGTGTGTGTGTGTGTGTGTGTGTGTGTGTGTGTGTGTGTGTGTGTGTGTGCGTGCGTTATGTTCTTCACCAAGATAACCTAAGAACGGCTGGAGGGATTGTTTTCATCTCAATTCCTCCACTATACCCGTGCCACTGGCTTGATTCAGACGCACGAAGTACATTAGATTGCAAAATTGCTGCGGAGGTCCACTGCTTTAAATAGATACAACAATGTGATTCATAGAATATGCTGTATTCTATAGATGATCGAAGGGCCATGTCAAGAACAACGGCATTTGTACGCGATTCAGAAGCGGTCTCAAATTGTATACTTTAGACTAAAGGATATCGTTCATCTTCAATGAAAGGTTCTGTTACATGTAGACTCTGCCAAGGAAGGACTTAAACATCGAAAGATATTCATAACTATGTAACAAGAGTCCGTAGGACACAATCCTCCGTGAAGTATTTATAGTGTGTACATTGTGGATACGGTGCTCCTTATTTGCTAATTTCCTTTGCTAGTGACCTGCTAGATGTAAGATAAATTCATGAAATGGATCTTGCTGTAAGGTGTGAAATGACAGACCCTGATTCACTTCTAGGAATTACAATCCTGGTTTATTTTGTTGTATTTGGCGATTAATTGTCTAGTGATGAGCCATTATACTTGATAATTGTTAATGATGGCCCAAGACTTTAATGGTTTCGTCCATTGTATGTCATCTTTCTTATAAAGTACTATTTCTCGATTAGAACTGCCAGTCCTATCATCTTGTGATACTTTACTTGACGGACCCTGCACTACCCCGGGGGGATGTCTATTTCTTTGTTAAACATAAACATTAAAACATTCATCAGCGAACAAACAGGGCTCTTTGTTCTCCTTTTTCTATGTATAGGACTGAATTAGACAATGATATGGGCAGCCTCTTGTTGTACTGTAGGAAAACGCCAGGTGAACCATTTTCGAACTTGACCTCCATTTCCACAGCCGCCCTCATTAGATATCCAAAACAACATTACCTTCCACATAGTTAATTGAAAATCAATATTCTACACTTCTTAGGGGTTTGGGCACCTGCTGAATCTAAATTTGCCATTAAAATGATAATATCTGAATACGTTGATGAAGGTTAGACATCCAGGTAATAACTGGATAAAATTTTGAAACAGTCAGACGTTTCAGATACCACCCGACACATGTAAGACGAGTAGGATTCATCACGCTAAAGGCAACTGCATGGAGTTTGAATGAGTGGGAAGGCTGAGAACCCATGTCAGAGAGGATCATCATGGCAAGATTCACATCCCGCTGTCAGGACACAACTATCATACAAGCATATGCCCCAACGAACGATGAATGCAAAGCAATCAAGAAAATATTCTATGAATAAATAAACTCAATACTATGTTACATCTTTGGCATCTGGTGGCCCAAGAAGACAAACAACGTAGATCTCCTTGAGAGAACAAGCCAGGGGCCGGTGTAAGTCACCATCAGGAGAGGAAATTGGAGGTACTAGGTGGATAGGACATCCTTTGAGAAAGCCTCCATCATCCATTACGAGAGCAGCGCTGGCATGGGAACCCTCAGGGAAGAAGAAAGAGGAGATGACCACGGATCTCTTGGAGGAGGGGTGTCAAAAAAGACAAAGACAGTGCCAAGTTGCCAACACCTCATGGCAGGAGGTAGAGAGAATCGCTGGAGACCGGAAGCGGTCAGCCTCCACAGGCCCTAGACGTGGCTAGAAAGAGTAGAAATCGGCCCAATCAAAACCTTCGCTTTTCCCGACCTCTACCCACCTACCAAATATCATAAAGTACCGCAACTTCTCAAGTTCTCCACAAGCACACAGGCAGACAAACGGCACAGGAAAAAAACATTTCTTGAAACTTCTTGGCGAAGGTGATATAGTTTCAAATGCCAGACACGTGAGGATAGAGAGGCCACAGTCAAGTTAGTTCGATAGCCGCATTAGGGTTTCGCGGTTTACCGATATACCGGCCCCGATATCCAATTTAACGGTGAGCCAGGGAGCTAGATATTGATGGGAAATTTGATCTAGCCTTATCTGCGCACCAAATCTAATTATGATCCATCCAAAAGGGCATAGGTCACACACTGTGGTCCGTCCACCGGCGAGTTGTTAGGATGAAGTGAGGGCAGAGGCGTATCATCTTAAGACCCCTCCTCCTTTCAGCGTCGAGCGACGTTGAAGCGAAATAGGGATGGTGACAAAATTCATTTCGTGCTTAGTTGTTTTTGGCGACGCCTCAGTGGCGAGCCAAATTTTTACTATATTGTGTGCAGATTGCAAGAATTCTAGGAATTGTACAGGCATGTGAAAGTCCATGGGACGATAACTCAAGAATGACTGGATGTATTGTCTTCATATTTTGTAGATGGGTAGGTCTGTGGGAGACCTTGTAATGATTGGATTTTGGGCCCCCTAGCAACTTTCTATGGTACTGCAGGGGAACTTTCACTTTTCAAATCTCGTCTTCTGAACATGCTATAGTCATGATTTTTAAGTGGTGGATAGCTCTTTGTTAGAAAAATATGTTCTGTAGATTTGGACCTCCTAGCGGCTTTTTTTGGAACTGCAGGAGCTGATTTTGACTCAAACTTTTAAAGAGAATAACGCAAGAAAGGGATGACGGATCATCATAATTTTTGGTGTGTAGATAACTTAAGTGATGATTTACATAATCACATACCAATAATGCAAATCAATAAATGAGGACAGTTAATAAATCAGCTGCATTCTATTATAGGACTCTTAAACACATGACATATGTAACAGAGAAAGAGATAAATATCGATAGATATCAATTATGCAAATTGATACTTAATTTGCATAATTAATGACAAAATACTATAAATCCATAGTGGTAAATGATGGGGATTTCATTTTTGCACCATTTGGAAGTTGTGGCCACTATAAGACACAAATCTTGCATAGAGGGCCTCATTTACATAATTAATGAGGAAATGGTACAATATCTTTTTTTGTGAAAACAAGATTTTCATACATTGGACAACTTGTGTTATTTTGGTAGAGAAGGTGATCGACTGATATGATTTATGCAATTAATAATGCGAGGTCCTTATTTGCATGTGGGCTAAAAACGAAAACGTTAACAGAGACCACCGTCGCCATGGTAACATCTTTTTATGTTGCCAATCTTGTTATCTATGTATTTGTTTATTTCTGTATTCTTTTACCAGAGTTGCTCTCTCAGTCCCTGGGCACTTCTTTTACAGTGCATACATGCAATACAACTCTATATACAAGACGAGAACAGATTCGTACATAAAAAAAATTTAATCGTAGTCGTTATCCATGCCATGTCGCAAGGTTTGGAGGTCAGGGGTCAAACATCCTAATACACAGCGTTTTGAAAGATTGTGTAGACGATGTGGTTCGATCTTGGATCGAGTGTTTGATTTTGGTCCTTGCAATTTGGATCCGTCGACACGCATGTCACTTTAATCTTCTATAAAGGCTTCAGAAATTAAGCCAGCTGATACCAGACTGAAAGGTACGGGAAAACCTCCATGCATATGATATAAAGAACTCTTCAGTGCGAGCCTGGTTAGTGTTCCTCTCCTCCCCTTTTTACTCTTTATGATGTAGCACGTCCAACAAATGGTCGCCCAGAGACGACTGTAGAAATAATTCATTTCTCATAACCGCACTTGTGGGATGTTTCAGCTATTACAGCCGCAGCGTGGTGATGATGTAACCATCAATTCGATATCTACACAGGAAAGCCAGGAAATTGGATTCATGGGATTGCGAGGTCTAGAGTCACTCTCTATGCCTCTTACATCACCAGGATTTCTTCAGCCTTTGAAGAATGCATTCAGGATATAAGAGTTCGAAGATCTCATACCTCGGTGAACTACATTTAGAGTTTCTGTCAATTTCTTTCATTTCATGTTTTAGTCATTATTGTGAGACTGAAAAACGCGCTCTCACAACGACGTTCAGTGAGCGCACTGGTTCGACCGGGGATTGCACAGAGGTCGCTGAATAAACGGTCGGCGATCGACTAGGTCGCTCAGAGGTCCCTTAACGAAAGCTCAGCTATCACTTAAGAGACGTACAGAGGTCGCTCAGAGGTCTCTGTAGATCTCCCAAACAAATGCTGACATTTGAGTTTTTGGTCGTTAGAGTAGCTCGCATAGGTCCTCTACGGTCGTGTCGAACATGGCGGCAGGCGGCAACCATTACCCTTTCATACCCAATGCGCCCCCGGGCTGTGATAGCTCACCGCAAAAAAGGAAGTGCGTGTGGTTTACTTGATACAGGAAGTCCGTGCCACATCATAACTTGAGCCCCAAAAAGCCCCACTCGTAGAGCCTGATAAGAAGGCTATAGTTTGTAATTTGTGTTTTGCCAAACAAATCTAAAGTACACAAGTATCATACTTTATTTTGGGCTCATATTATGGAGCTTTACTCGTACTAAAGTGTGGAGACTGCAAACTAAAATTTATTCTTATTCTCATCGGCAAGACTGCGATTTATTTCACACCATACAATACGAAATGAAATCCTCAGTCCCTTAAGTGGTTGTTGGGACCAGGTTTGACTGTAACACGGCACTAAAAGCAGATTTGACCTAAATATTGCGATAAAAGCCAGGTAAGTATGGTAATACCAGGATAACCGGCAAAAGTGTTGCTATAGGCAATAAACAGCAACTAACAGCAACAATATCACTGACGAAAGATGGCGTATGCTGTCTGATACGCCTGACTGTTTCAAAATCTTATCCAGGTGCTTGAGTAACTGTCTTTTCGCGTATCTTATTACCTGGAGGTCTAACCTTCATCAACGTAATATCAGACTTTCCTGGCATTTATCGCTTTTAGTAAAGCCAACTTTTGGTGCAGTGTATAGCTATTAAGATGTCTTGCTACTTGATAAAGGTAATTCTATCAAAGAGGGCTAATGATATGGTTTTTCGACGGGATCACATGTCAGTTAAGGTCTGGATGAGTATTTCTTTCAGGGACATTTGATTTGCTCCAGCGTGTTCAAGAAAAAGAACCAAGTAACGTAATTCAGAAGTGTTTTTTTTCTGCACTGTTGATTAAATTGATAAGAGTTGAAAAAATGACAAATGAAAAGACGAAGAAGGATACATTGGCATTTACGACCTGTTGCTGTAGTCACGTGTCTCTGACGTCACGTCCCGGCAGTAGCAGCAAGGAAATTTTTCTCCTCAGTGTTGGTTTTGTAAAGTTCAGTCCTTGTTTACAATATCATTTACCAACGCATGTCAACTTTTATCTTAGAGATGAAACGAAAACACCTTTTGAACTGGGTTGAAAAGGGGCGATTGAAAGGTTGCAAGGCTAGGCCTGCCCATGGGGCATTGGATTAGGCCCATGCGTCAGTTCGAGAAAAATCATTTAAGGTAGAACTAATTCAACATCTTTTATCAACTACACGGGCCGTTTTCAAAGGTTCCCGACCAGCTGAAGTACAAATCCCACCTGAGTTTGGCGCTAACGACTGATCCTCGTTGACCGGTGTTGACCTCCAGTTCTTCAGCTTCTCACTCTCTAGTGAGCTTTTTCCTTCCGGTTGAGAGTGGTTTTAGTGTATATCTATTTCATTATGAAATTGATCATTAACATTTATCAGCGCCAGGCTGACAATGCTATAGATAAATCCAAGAAACGGTGAGATGAAAATGTGAGTCAGTATAACATACCGAGATGGTGAAACCAACCGAATTAGTTTGCAGGCGGGACTGGTAGTGATATGTGACCGATGGTGCACGCTTTGTGCTAGGACAGCAGACGTGTCAAGCAAGGCTCGTAGTCTGCAGAACGTGCCCTGGTTATAAGGAGAGACAACATAGCGTTTACCATGAGTTGTGTTTCTAAGTAGATCCACACTGCAGCTGTATACATTTGTTTCAAGACTACCGAACAAGCTGTATGGACGGATGCGCCATGAGTGTAAGGTGTAGAAAGTTGTTTTGGCGGATGATCGCAGATAACGGCTGTTCACCGGTCGTGGTGCTCCGTGTTCATCCAATATCGATCATCCTTGAAATTACTGCTAGATCGAAATTCAAACCCCGAATGAAAGTAACCTTGTGTTGGTGCGGTTTGTTGCTAATTTGAAGTCCAGATCTATGATTGTGTTCATAACGGCTGGGATGCAGAGGCCCTGCATGGAACGCAGCTTTGATTGAGTAATTAGTGCCCTCTAGCAGCTGTTACAAGATTAGTTATGTAGAATATGACCTTTGGAACATCCTCTGGGCTCCAAGAGCTGCACATCTTGAAGATTTGCTTCAAGCCCTTAACCCTAACCTTGCCCCAAGTTCCTACACGGCGGTTTTACCGTTGCCCACTACAGCTAGTACTGCTGGCCGCCAACAATGATAGCACGTCATTTTCCCCCATTATATACAGAAGGAATAATGGTTGGGTACATGATTAGATGGCATTGTGCCATGGTATGTCATTTTGTTGTGTAGTTGTCGATAATGGAATGCCATTCTCTTCGAAACCTCGTGGAGCGTAAATACGTCGATTAAACTGGTGCGTGTGCATAGGCACATATGCAGTCTGCGCTGCCTGCACCCCTTGGGTTTCATTTCCACTGGTGGTTAGAAATGTGCAACTGAACAGACCCAGTCTGGGCGCCATTCGATTACTACCGGGATTTCCACACTCGCTGCGAGTAATAAGCTACCCCCCTGCTCTAGCTCATTTTTTGGCTAATAAGAATTTGCCTAAAGCTCATTCATTTTAACAAGTTTCTTTCACCACAAAACAGATGCAGTGTTTGGATTCAAAAGAACTGCCATATGCTCGAGACGTTATCACTTTAAAGCACGTTGATCGTGACCGCTATAGGGTTCTATAATAGTTCATTTCTGTTAATTGATTGCAAGTGATGAGAAGACAAAGGGACGATGTCATCAGACCGTCATAATGGTGTTAGATATTGGTGATGTTCTCAATCTCTAGTTGAAACTAACGAGGATGTTGTTTCATGTGACCAGCACTTCAGTATGAATAGGGCGCAACACGGCATGTCTTGTAGATTAGAATAAGTTAAATGCAAGTTCTTGCCTGTAGGCTAATTGCAAGTACATGAAACATGGAAGGACGGACAGACAATTGGTAACAACATGGCATGGGACTATTCTTGTTCAAATACTAACACTAAATTCTATCTTATTTAGGTTTGACTTCTTTTTTCGAGACAGTGGAAGACGAAAAATGGCAGCTAGCATGATGGAACCAGATATTTACATAACAGGACGAAGCATGTTGCCGAGCGGCTGGTTGGTGTTATGAAATGCTGCCATATCCCAGCACAAGAGTCCCAACTCCTGCAGAACGGATGCAGTACTGCGCCGATTCGCAGTTTGGATTGCCCAGTAAATAGGCGGCAGTCGTCAAACACACCGTGTACTTTGCAATTGAATAAGAAATTGTACCGACAATCAAAAGGAAGCCTCAAACCTGTACTGAACCATAATGCGCTTAACAAATCGTGCGTCAGCCCACAGATCCACTCAGTATCTGACGTGTTTGCTCTCAGATGTATGTTTTTCCTGAGGAGATACGGTAATTAAGTTATAGCTACGGTATCCCTCAAAGTGGAGCTCTTTGTAAGGTTTTGAATAGACAACGTGAAACAGACAGCGTGATTCGAAATAGCATGGGCTGTTACGTTTAAATCAAAGTGGTAATTTAGTATTCGGTTGGCGAACACACTTCGTGCAAATTAATCGTTTTGTGAAACAGTGGAGCGTTTGAATTAGTGTGAGATATTTCATTAGTAGGAAGTAGAACACCATCGACGGAGATGGCCACCTCACGTGTGCTATCAGGTGTGTGGAGTTTACCAACTCCACTTTTATTGGAGAGAGATAGACTCTTATTTATTCATATATTACACATCATTAAAGTGAATTGATATAAAAAAAGTCAAAAATACGGGCTGCAAGAACGTTCACCAGCATCTGTTTTGGTCATCATCGTTAGGCAGAGATGGTGCTGATAAAAATCAAGAAAGACGGAGGCGTTCAACACCCCTCTCCACAAAATGAGACGAGCGTCTGTACCGATGTCCTTTGCAGCGTCACTTATAAGCGCCCGATGAGACGCAAACAGCAGTCATTTTCTCTCAGCGTCCGCACACTGAACGCCTTACCATGGCTGGTCTGCCACTCGACAATTTCACTTTTGATAACAACGGGACTTCTAATGTGACAGAACCGGAGGTCCCGGTTCTCGGCCTCCGAATGAGTTTAACGACAAGTCTCCTGGTCGGCGCTGTCCTCAGCGGTATTTGTATCCTGACGATAGCAGGTAACGTCTTTGTAGTGCTGGCCGTCTGCCTGGAACGTAGCCTCCGCACGAACATCGGCTACTTCTACATCAACCTGGCGGCTGCAGATCTCCTGCTGGGCTGTCTGGTGCTGCCGTTCTCCGTGGCGAGGGAGCTGCTCAACTACTGGCCGTTTGGAGAGGCTCTGTGCGATCTGTGGGCCGCCGTGGACGTGCTCTGCTGCACCGCATCCATCTTCAGCCTCTGCATCATCAGTCTCGACCGGTACATCGGAGTCACCCGGCCCCTCCATCACAACATGATCGTGACCAAGCGCCGAGTGGTCCTCATTCTCTTCGCTGTTTGGGCAACCTCCGCCGCCATCTCCGTTGGCCCTCTGTTCGGTTGGAAGCAGCCGACGTCCTATCAGAACATGCAGTGTAATATAAACGGCAGCCCCAGCTACATCATTTTCTCTGTCGTCGGCTCATTCTACGTCCCTGCCTTCATCGTCCTTTACGTCTACCGACAGGTGTACCGAGCTGCCGTGAGGGAGACGTCCAAGCTAATGATCACGCTGAAGGGCCAGGAGGACAGAAGCTCGGCGTCGGTTGAATCCGTCCGAATCCACCGTGGGAAAGCGTCCGTGACCACCAATCTCCGTCCGCCTCCTCCGACACGGCCAAGTCCCAACTCAAGCAAGCCCCGCCTGGCAAAGGAGGCTCTCAGCTCCGTGAAGAACAGGTTAGAGAAGTTCACAAAGGAGAAGAAGGCCGCAAAGACAGTTGGCATCATTGTAGGCGTGTTCCTTGTCTGCTGGCTCCCCTTTTTCGTCATGTACCCAATAGGTAAGTAAATATTATATACATGTACACACATTTCAGAGGATGTTATATCAGCATGCATTTATGGTGTCAATGTTTGCAACATTGATAAAGAAATGCCAGCCGCATGCTTACAATCTGTGTTGTTTGAAAAAGTGCTTGTATTGCAGATATTATTGTGAAATGCTTATTGCATGCTGGAGGTAAAATGACGTTCAACAGTGTGTGTGTGTATGTGTGTGTGTTTGTGTGTGTGTGTGTGTGTGTGTGTGTGCATGCATTGTATATGGTGTGTAAATATTGCCGAGTGGATTAGGAATAGAATTATTATTATATGTAATGTGGATGGCTTGGCGGGACTGGGCGTTTTTGAATGTTTTTTCTCCATTAACTATTTCCACAAGACTGGACTACTTCAACGCATAAAGGACTGGTAGGATGTTAGTCCGTGATATTCTGTCCTGCAGCTCAATGTTCCGTTATGTGTGAAAGGAGAAAAGTGAGTGAAAGGGCATGTTGAAACATATCTAGCTGAACAAATGGTTTGTTTCTTTATTTCTTTATTGCTGCAGTTTTGTCTATCCAACTCCAGAAGATGACATAATTGGTATGTTAGTTACGAAATGATCTAGCCCAAGTAGCTCCCAATGAAGCATAGGTTTTGTAGGTGTACTTTGAAACATGTTCGTGTTCTTCGTGTTGTCCATTTCGCTCCTTAAGACTAGTTAGGGCTATCAACGGTATCAGAGGCAGGAGTTTGTCATGCTTGCCGGGAGATCAATTTGCTAGTTATCGCCCAAGATAGCTGGGCGTCTTTAAAGCCCCTCACTGTGATTTCTCTTGTCTAGTTCCTCGTTGTTCGTCATATTCATTACTATATGGCAGATATCTCATACAGGCCACTCAGTTCAACAATGAAACATGTTAGAGTGTTAGCGATTAATTGATCTGACAATCAAACTATCCGATCCAATTTTGTGTTGAAAGCAAACAATCAGATATCTTTTGAGGTTTTTTTTCAAACGTTAGATTCTAGACTCAATTTCATTATACTGTGGTACCTGTCTGCACAGCAGATCCGCTGCAATCTCTTCATAAAGGAAATCGATGCAGTGTGATCCCCCTATCCGTGAAACACATGTACGCATGTAATTACCACATAGGCACTGAGACGGACGAACAAAGTCAGGAGATGGGTGTAAATGTTAAGTGATGACTTTCATACAAAACATTCGACCTTGCTTCATCACCAGGGATAAGAACGCGGGGCGAGAAATGGTTATTCAGTAAGACCATACGATGCCTGTTTTGGTTAGTGGCCAAAGGGAGAGAGTCTAATACAGCATCTGCTTTACTGCACTTTACTTAGAATGGCCAGAGACTGATAAAAGAACAGTCAAAGGTTGCTATAAACCGTATTTCCAGAAACGTTACAGCCCTAATAAACGAGGGGTTCGCACTGCAACATTTGTAGAACCTCACAGTAAAATGCACTGGGAGGTTCATTGTTATCTAAAGGTCAAGCTATACAACCTCGCATATGCGACAAAGGTCACATAGTATACGGTGAAGTGTGGAACTGATTGCTGTCGTCTTACATTAGTTTTCCCGACGTGTTGAAATAGCACGCTAGTGAATTTGTGATAAACACGAACTAGGAATCGATCAACCTTCTCTACAATATAAGGACAAATAGGCGACCTGTGCCCGTGTAATTGATTGACCGCAGGCTGGGTTAATGTTCTACCAGATTACCATGCCGCCCGACGCGACGCGCTAAACCAGCCATCTTTATCAATCCGGCACCTGTACTCTACAGCCGTGCGTTTAGTTAGTTTGTAGGAAAAGACGTTTGGGTTTGGCGATACAAAGACTGTATAAAAACTTAAGTAGCGAAACATCATCTCAGGCGCAATGAGTTTTGCACAAACATCATGGAGTCCACACATACATGTAATGCCCAATACCCTACAGTCAGTGTTTTTCAGTTTCAATCAGTCGGGCTCAGTTGATAGTCCTCAGATTTGGCAGGGAGCCGAACAATTTTGACATGATGTTTTCCTCAGCCTTCTGCGCTTTCTAGCAGCAGGTGGCACGCGTGGTGTTTGTTCACCCGTGGCACGCTGAACTCACCCAGTACGTTCAAGCGACTGATCGCTCCGTAGGTACACGTATAGTTCATGCAGGCTCTGTAGTTCATACACACAAGGGTTCTGTAGTTAATAAACGGAACTAGATCTATCTTGTTCCAGAATGATCTTCATAAAATGGTTCATTCGATAACATTGCCATATACGACGTAATGTGCATAAACGTTTAACACAGCTTGAAGATCGTTATATCAGAAGACGACTGTATCCCGATAGAGCTAGAGTCATAATCAGCCTTGATCAAACTGATGTTTCCTGCAGATTAAGGACGTCAGGTGCAATCTTGCATGGCATTTTTAGGACAATTCTAGTAAAATACAACACTTGTGTGCCAGGAACGCACTAATGGTGTTCTTTGCCAGCTTTTGGTTTAATCAACGGTGTCTTCGTCAATTGATATGGAAAACATTCTGCTGCTCTTGTTTGATTTGATTTAAGGTAACGTTGATTCGGAAGTATACCGATAAACTCGTTACACTCTCTTATAAATCAACCGGGGGTATGACGAAAAACAACAAAATTGTAGAAATATGCAACCAATCGCACTGGTCATCTGCTCTAAATCGTGTCGATTACTCCGAAGGAGATCCGTGACGTCATCGACCTCCTTAAGCCTCAATCTTATCTTCATTCTGATTTAGACAACAACATTTAGCCAACATTAACAACAAAGATAGTCAATCTGAAACTGAAAACCAAATTCATACGGCGCTAAACTATACATGTGTTACACCGAGGGGTTGAGGGATCAGCCGTCAAGTACCTCGCACCGCAAAGACTAATCCGGAGAACAACTTTATGAAAAAGTTCGATGTTATATCATCTTACAGCAATCAAGATGCATTCGAGATTTTGAAAAGCGTCCAATTTTGAGACAACGTTTCAATGCTTGCTTAACTTAGTTGGGTGCCAATTTCACACACCGCTAGTAGTGACAGCTTTAGCCTTTGTCCCGGGATGAGGAATGGTGCCTTGCATGCCCTTCATAGGAATCATTGCTGTGATCTGAAATAAGATAGGTGAAGTAGCATTGACAAGTGTTGCACAGGTTACTTAGCTGGAGGATTACTGTTTGTCGCGGAAATAATCTCATGAATATGTCATTGCGTGTCGGATGGAAATTGAATTTGTGACTCACACTTAAATTGAACGGTGAAATGTCTGTCGAAATGATCCCAGGGAGAATTCTATTCCCGTTGAGGGAAATTGTTTGCAAACGGTGGTATTCCCCTCCATTTCCCGCCATTATCATAATGGGCTAGCTGTTTCATTCCACTGAGTAGAATGATCACCCTTTTGCGGCATGTTCCTGGCGGCAAAAGCCATTTGTCATACATTCACATCTACGGTGTGTCGTTTATGGATGGATGGCACGTTACGGTAACAGTCTAGCACGGAGGGCACGGCACAAAGTTTATGGAATGGTTAACCATGCAATTAAATAATGGTAACATAAGACAAGTATACAGGCATTCCATGTCTTCTGGGGAATACCCGTGCACTCAATTTTCTTCCCGATTCTCTCGTTCCTACAGACTCGATGATAGCGAAGGTCCCAGAGCTCCTCATCACGATGGCCTTCTGGCTCGGCTACTGCAACAGCTTCCTCAACCCTATCATCTACGCCTGCTCCAACGGTCACTTCCGGCGAGCATTCCGACGCTTCCTGTCCTGTGGGAAGAGACAGAGTCAGTTCTCCACCATGCGCTACGAGGACTACACGCTCTCCAGCCGATCATCATTCCGACGGGCCCATTCAAGCTGCTCATCACGGGATGAAAGCAGAAGACAACAGCTCAAATTCAAGCTGCAGGAGTTGACAGTGGCCTGAAAACGCGAGCACGAAACAACCCAAAACAGATCGGAGCGGCAGGAACTGTCATATTCACACCGAACAGACGCCATATCATAAGATTTCGTTATGACGGCATCATTACCCACACCAAGGAACCGGACCAGATCACAAGATCGGGACTTGAGGGTAACGGAATCGACCCACACCAAAGAACCGAATCAGATCACAAGATCGGGACTTAAAAGTAATGGAACCGACCCACTCCAAACAACCGGATCCGATCACAAGATCGGGACTTGAGGATAACGGAATGTCAACCACACCGGTACCAAAGAACCGGATCAGATCACAAGATCGGGACTTGAGGATAACGGAATCGACCCACGCCAAACAACCGGATCAGATCACAATATCGGGACTTAAAGGTAATGGAACCGACCCACTCCAAACAACCGGATCAGATCACAATATCGGGACTTGAGGATAACGGAATGTCAACCACACCGGTACCAAAGAACCGGATCAGATCACAAGATCGGGACTTGAGGATAACGGAATCACGCCCACGCCAAACAACCGGATCAGATCACAAGATCGGGACTTGAAGATAACAGAATCACACCCATGCCAAACAATCGGATCAGATCACAGGATCGGGACTTTAGGATAACGGAATCACACCCACGCCAAGAACCGGACCAGATCACAGGATCGGGAATCGAGGGCAATGGATTCGACCCACGCCAAACAACCGAATCACCTCACAAGATCGGGACTTTAGAGTAACGGAAACACACCCACAAAGAGCAGCCGTATCAATTATCATCGCGAGGTACGGACGAAAGCAGCGGCACACCATCGCGAAACAGAACTCTCCATCCTTAGATCCAGACTTTGAGGATCAACCGGTTTAGACACCATCTATTGTTATCTTTGCTTGATCAACAAGATTTAGTCGTAAGTTGAAGTGTCTTGGAACAAGTATTCAGCGTATTGTGTCAGTCGACTTAAAGCTTGGTCTGTAGATGTAGTAAATTGATTTCATTTGATCTGTGGAGCTCTAAATTATGGACTCATAACCGCATAAACATAAAGTTATCTGATGGTGATGTTGATTATCATGTAAAATGCTCAGTCCAGTCGCTCCTGTGTGGTACTCGTTAAGTGGACAATTGAGATATGACAGGGCCCAACTGGGTTGACGTAGATGTATCATTCTCATTCCATCAATACGAACTTATGTTAATTGTTAATCTGTGCTAGTGATAGTTTAAGATAGTGTATTTGAAAAACGGCTTTGAATTTGTTCGTATTACACAGTTAAGTTGCGGTGTGCTGTACATGTTGTAGTGTTATTGCAGACATACAATTGGAAGACTGACACACCGTATATCAGTATGTTCCACAATCTCCTATACTTCAGATCTTAAGACACTCAATGCCACAGATAGATTTGACTATATATTTAGATGCAACAGCTCATACAGTGTAAAAATAGGCAAATATATAAAAGATTGTTTTGTTATTAGAAAAAATAATGATACTCAAAATTAGAAAACTTGAATCATGTAAAACCTAAGATAGTCATTTTGTTGTAGTGAATAGTTTCCTTCCATACTCATGTCTTGTTCTATGTTTACTGTTGCTGCCATACTTTGTACCTGCTACAATAGTCGCGCAATAAAGTTCTATGTTGTATAATAGATGACTTGACAACTCGTCGTATTCTTTAGTGTTGTCTGAAAATGTTAGCTGTTTCTTTTAAAGTAGAAACGTGAATAAAGTCATCATAATCTTTGAAAAATAACTATATTTGGTTTGTCATTAAAATCCATCCCCTTTTCAATCGGACTGCCAGAGCGCTGCGACCTAAATTTTAACAGCGCTCGGCGAATTTCATACTAAGTATTAAGTAAAAGTGTTTTGGTATCTCTTAAGTCAACATGCCTTTACATTTTGCATGAAATTTCAATTATGAAATCATGGATTACACAAATGAAATTTCGGTCGCAGCAAGGTCGCTGCGCGATCGCCGTATAATGAAATGGGGCCTATCACGGTACATTGTTACATCAATCATGTTAATATCCAGACTGAGTAATGACACAGTGCGAAAAGCCGTGTGACAGTCGGCAATGCACTGACACAATGGGCCGCCGAACTGTCACTGCAGCGTGCTGCTATGTTTGTAGCCCTCCGATTTGAAAAAGCGAACACTGACATGGCGTTTAATTAAAAGGGGAAATGAATTATATTTATTTTATCTAAATGCTCCGATCTTCATGGGTACGTTTATAGCTAGCGAAGTGAAATTCTAGTTTCAATGATGAACCCCATATTACATTGAGACAGTCCTAGGTATGTGCCCCGTTTGTATGTGTCCACCTGCCATAAATTACATATTAGGTCAAATGTGTTAAAGTCATATTATGGAAAACACTGTAATGATAGGTTTCTATCATCAATTATGCAAATTAGGTCCTTATTTGGATTATTGACATAATTTGCATGATTTCATTGTGTACATCTTTGTCTAAAGCTACCTGCATACGAAACATAATGGATTTCGTCCTTTGTTCACTTAGTTTCCTAGCTTGAAATATTTTGATAAAAACGCCCCTGCAGTTCCATACCAAGCTGTAAGGGGCATAAACCTACACCACTTCTTCCTTCAAACCCACTAGATATCAAGACCATAGCATACCTAGGACAAACAGACATAAAACGGATATTGTGCTGTAGTACCAAGGTCACACACTAGGAAGTCCCAAATCGACATTGACGTTTGTCTTCCGAGGCCTAAGACGTACCTACATACCAGATATCGTCACAATCCATCCTGAGGTTCCTGATTTATGCTGAGAAATATCCGGAAACATAGATAGACACACACTCAAACAAACGCCCAAAACAATGCCTTTATTATTCATGGGGGTAAAAAAAAAAAAATAGTACAAGGCATACCAATTGATGCGTGACTCCATCTAAATTTACATGTACTTGGATATTCCCACCCAGCTACATCTACCCATTGTAATCAAAGGAATTTGCATCGCTTACACGTCATTATTCGGCTCGGTCGTAACTCACGGTCACGGAGGATTTCAACAACTAATTCCGGCCATCACCGGCATCTCGTGCGGGATTAGGTCTTAATGGGGCACATCTATAAATAACTATCGGGTATTGGGTGATTCATTTTCCCGGCAACATTAACTCGCTAAGGGACACCCTTAGCACGCCCTTTAGTCACACATTTGGTGTGAATCAAGAGGTTTAATTAAAATAAAGGATCACATGTGCGGCCTGGACTGCAAAGCAATGAAAACCAATGATCACTGAAAGTTTACGTTAAGGAGCAAACTGATACGTTGATAGCGGAGCAAACGTTTTAGTTATAAATCATGAG
This sequence comes from Branchiostoma lanceolatum, assembly GCA_035149815.1. Classification (NCBI taxonomy): domain Eukaryota; kingdom Metazoa; phylum Chordata; class Leptocardii; order Amphioxiformes; family Branchiostomatidae; genus Branchiostoma; species Branchiostoma lanceolatum. Next base: position 23,798,265 of record CM068868.1, read on the forward strand.
CCCTATATAGACTGACCTGGGAATATAGATCCGCCCCCTGCCATCAGAATGGCTGATGCGCAACGTTCATCTGACATGATTGTACCGCTCTATTGTATTTATTTCTCTTTCGTTAGTTAGTAATATATCACATGTCATGACGAGCTGAAACGCGATAAAGCGGAACCACGGGGACAACGAGAATGCGAACATGAATATATATTGCTTCATGGTAGACATTAATCTGGCGCAGTCACAATAGGCTCTGACAACGTAACGGACAATTGAGCATAGGAGCAAAATTCATCTTCGCACCGGTGGAAATACGCACGCCGGTGTTTCATTAGAACGCCAAACACTGACAAAATGTTGGGTAATGACAACACTTTCAGACGTCCCTTTCAAGTTTCATGAATGCAGACAGACTCATCAGAGGTGCAGAAAAGAGTACAGAAAAAAAGTTTGCTTTTACTCACGTATATTACTTTCCTTTTGTACGCGTCTATTGCCCTCAGCCTTAATGTGTTATCTTAATTGTTTGGGGGCCTCCAGCTAGCGTGTTCAGAAAGGACTATCTATCTAAGCGAGGCCTTATTGAATGTCTGACGTTTCATTAAAATCGCTTTCAACAATAAGGTCTCCTGTGTCTCCTCTCTCAAGGTGACTTATAAGTGTCACTAGCAGACTGCACACAGATGGCGAAGGGGACAGGAGGATGGAAGAAGCTTGTGCTAGAAACGTCCATAGTCCCCGACCCTCAAGATGAGGACGGGACTAGGTGAGTATAAGGGATTGCCAGTGATTCAATCCTTAAAGCCCCTATCTCACTGGACCCGCGGCACGCTGGCGGCGGCGCTGCTGCGTCCTAAATTAGATTTGTGTTACCCTTGACTTTATAATGGGAATATCATTCAAAACGTGCAAGTATGACCAAAACGACAACAAAACACACAAAGTTTAAAAAGATTATTTTTTGTCGATGAAATTCGCTGAGTGCTTTGTCAATTCGATCGGCCGCAGCGACGCCGCCAGCCTGCCACGGGTCCAGTGAGAGGGGGGCTAAGTTCTGATTATCGTGTCTGCAGAAGTAGGACAAAGGTTACGTTCTACTGGGGCACGCACGGAGATGCGCATGGCTGTTCATCCATGGTTTTCATTAGGTTTCATCGGCACACCTCCGGCCAACAACAACTCCGCAGCCATCAGAGCGACGCTAGGAACGGTAATGATCCCTGTGTCAGGTAGCCGCTTGCATTAAAAACAACTTAAAGCAGACCGCAGTGTTCAATATAGGAGAATGACCCCGCTTACGTCACTGTTCTTGTTCATACCATGTTGGTAAACTTAATGAAGGTCGTCAAGACTAATTTTCTTGGAATCTATCTGGTAGTACTTGGGGGGTATTTTGTCATATATCATTATCATCATCATTATAATCTGGTATGTCATATTTCACAATGATCTGTAAACGAAAACAAATCAATCACTTCATACATAGATTTCTATTGGGGGGGGGGGGGGGGATAACGACACCATTCGCTCGTTCTCATTTAAATGTACACATTTTGTAATCTCCGTTACCGCTAGAAGTAAGACGTTCCTGGCATTAAAAAATACCACATATAAGGTACCAAACTGCCTGTTTTAAAAGCTAGAGAAGTTTTAAGTCGTCATAAAAACTACAGTTTGACATCATATATGTGGCATATCCTAATGCCAGGAACGTCTTATTTCAATCGGTAACGGAGATTACAAAATGTGTACATTTAAATGAGAACGAGCGCATTACCAGAAAGCCTTTCTAACAATTTCAAACAGAGAAGATCAACAAATTTCGTTTTGACGATGTTAGCCAGGACACGACACCGAATAATCAAATCAATGTTGTCTATTATGATTCTCTATTGCGTAGTTAACATGCGTAGTAAACAACAACGGTTCCACGGCTAGCGATGATCACGCATTCATCGGTGTCGACTAAGTGACTTCCCGAAAGTTGGTCTGATCTCGCTACCTGACGCCTGAAACCACAAACTCCAGTCATACACGGAGCGGTAAATGATGAACCAAAGGTTAGAGAGTTCAGAGAACAAGACCAATCCTTTGAATTGATTTTCTGTCAACCAAACGATAAATATTCGTAGTTAAGATTCTGTACAGGCAGTGGGATTTCAAGTTGAATGTCATGACATTCACACGCGTGAGTGCCATATAGATAACGCCCGGCTCTGTCACACGAGTTCCTTATCATTATGGCATTTATAAAGGTGATGTTCATTACTGCATGTTTAGTGACATACTGACACGCTAGCGTCCTCGACCTAAGGTGTATTAATGGGCTAGCAGCAACAACTGTATCATCCACATTTTGCCACAACTACGTACTTTTGCCACATTCACTTCAACGCTGCTTTAAATCTGTCTTGAGAAAGATGCAAACTGCACTTGTTTAGACCTCCCAAGAAAAGCCTCAGTCATTCAATGTAGAGCTGGGCTGGAAAGAAGCCGATGATTACGAATTTGATTTGAATATTCGGCTTTATTTTATGTCTCAAGTAACACATGTTTGGTTTATGTATACTCTGTGCTACCTATGTTACTTATGTTACAACACCCCGTGTTACTTCTGCATGTGTTCTTATGTTTATTTTCTTTGTGCAACTTCTATTGAATGTTGCTTTGATGATTCCATTTTGCATACACTTGGCCCCCTTGAAAGACAATTAGACAGAGTTGAAATGGGCTAATTTGTTTGTTTGAATCTTTGTGTTCGAAAATTTAAAAAAAATAGATGCATAAATAGTACAGGAACTGCATAATGTGACTCCGTACACTGTGTGAGGGTTTATAATCGTCGCAGCACCTGTACAAGAAGGCATCAGCGGCAGAATTGCGTTTGGAGATTTTTTACTCTTCTTAGTGGTGACAGAGTTCACCGTGATGAAATAGAATCAGATAAGAGAGGTCTGATTAAACACGAACTCGGCTAATGCTATCACACGTACGGTAACCACTGGGGATGCAAAATCTATTTAATGCAAAGCGAGGTTATCTACAAGTCGTCTATAAAGCAGGGTGCTGTAAGGTTTGACGTGAACTTGGCGGTGACCTCCAGTTGTACTATCTCTGTCTTTTCAGTGTATGGCTTACTCCCTTTCTTTTTGTCTAGCGACTTATTTTTCTTCTTGACTGACGACTGATGTTTGGTCGATGGGCTCTAGTGTTCAATCACTAAGACATGGGAATGTGGCCAAGTGTACTACACCCCTTTCCACTTGACGGCGATCGCGCTGCGACCTCATTGCGACCTAAATTTAATTTGTATAACCCGTGATTTCATAATTGGAATATCATGCAAAATGTAAAAGTATGACTGAAAAGACAAATATTGATTTTTTTTCCCTATACGGATTTCGTTGTGCGATCTGTTAAATTGTAGGTCGCAGGGCGGTCACAGCGAGGTCGCGGCCTTAGTAAAAAGGGGGTATAGCACACTTTGCCACATTCCCATGCCTTGGTGATTGAATACTAGGATCGGTCAGCATCCATGTCAGGTTCTCTGGGCCTTCTTTTGGGCTTTTGCTGGTGACTTCTTTTTGTACTGGGTCGTTTGTGTAGCCAGCCCGTGACCATTAGGCCTAATGGTTACGGACTGGCTGCACAGGTACATGTAGCGTGCAGTGGTTAGCGGCCCTGCCTCTGGAACTAGAGGCCCCGGGTTCGATCCCGGCTGTGTCACGCACCCGACATGCACGCTACCGGAAAGGCTTTAAGTCCTTAGGACAGGAAGTTAAGCCGTGGTCCACAGTTCATTGTGCTTGTCGAAATGAGCTAGGGGAATTTCCCCGTACAATCCGGTAACGTTACGCTGTGTAAATACTGTACATAGCGCCTATCTTCTCTGTCACGACCTGTGGAAGATTAGCTCTTTAGTGAGCTAAACTGGATCGAGATCACTTTCACTATCATTTCAATTTTTCACAAACGACCTAGTACTAAAAGAATCGGCCAAAGGTGTATTATAAGCCCACCAAAAGGTCCAGAGAGCCTGTTATGGAGGCTAAAGCCCCCCTCTCACTAGTTGGCGACAAATCCTGCGCTCCGGTGTGTCCTTTGAGTCGTACTTAAGATAGAACCTCACGAGCGACGGAAATCTTTGTCTTGGGCACCCCTGCGCAAAAACAGGGAAACTCAATGGCTCGGAGCCCATGTAAAAAGTTTGAATATATGCTTAGAGGCAAACCCAGCCACTGCATGCAAGTGGCATCGCAGACGTATTTGTACTCGATTTATGTGATTTCCTCAGAGAAATATGCATGTACCACAAAACCGCGTTGCAGTCAATTTGGCAGTATATATATACACACACACACATATATATATATTATATATACGATTGGCTTGCAATGAGCTTCCGAAAACTGGATGTCACTGAGTGGTAACGGGGTGAAATGCGCAACACAAGAGAAGACCTGTCAGACCCAATTGACAATAAATGCTTCAACACATGGGAAATGCCCCCGTAAAATGACGATTAGCGACTTTGTAGACATTATACAGCATTTAGTGTATAAAGCATCGGCAGTAAATATAGAAAGACGTGTGTACTAACATGTGCGTTTTCTATTTACACGCAAGGATGCGTGTTTTGAGGCGCTTCATGCGCAAACGAGCTTATCTCAGTGGTATAGCAACTCTATTGGGCAAAGCTAAACCACAAGTCACAGAAATGCTTTGAAAGGTTAGATGAAAGAACTGATAGTTGGCGCACCGCCCGCGCGACGGTAATTGTATAAAGCACCAAGGGAAATAGATTTATCAGTATCTGTCGGTCCTCGCTACATCGCCTGTAGGCTCCCAGGACCAGGTGGTGTGTGGTAGAGTGATGAAGACGTCGTGTTCAGCCCGAATAGCTGGGTTTACACACTCGTTTTCGGAGTCGACTCCAAGGCTCGATCTATACATACAAGTTTTCCGAGTGGGGCTCGGTGTGTGAGGAGCGTTGGGCTCAAGGCTCCCCAGCTTTGTAGAGACAGCCCCGGACAAAGGCAGTTTGCGTTATACTATACACAATTAACGGGTTGTGATTTGTGATTTATTGAAATTGCAAACGATACAATACACGTGGGCCACAGGCAGCTGTTGCTGGTGTCGTGGCCCACACACAAGACAATACAAAGCACATAGACTACAAATAAATAAACAGTAGTAAATACAATCTAAAAAGCAGCGTCATAAATATACCTAACTATCACTTCGTATTGCTACTATCACTGGTCCATGCGGCTTCTGGCCGCCAGAATGTTATCAAGTCTGGGGCCGTTTCTTCTTCGTGCCTGATGCCTCGGCTGAGTGAGGGTTCTAGAATTTCTGAAGCAACCTATTTTAAAAGGGGGTATACAACTAATCAGTTGAATAAATTTTTGTTTACTTTATTGCAAGTTCATGCCCAAAGGCTAATTGCAGACAAACAAGTACATGGAAATACATGGGAATCAAAAATAGTTATCTAGACTACTGTGAAAGTTCTAAGTTAACTAAGGTTGACTTTGGTTGTAGTTGAGTTTGACTTCTTTTTTGAAGGCAGTGGAAAATGAAGAGACCCACATTTTGTATCGTAAGTGGGTTTGTTGATTGGAGTAGTGATATGGATTTGTTATCCGGGACTATTATTGTTCAAAATCTTTTTTGGAAAGATATTTTTCCATTGAGTATTCTGTTTTAACATTCCTATAAAATCTTAACTTACTGTACATGTCATCGATAGATAATTCATAAAGAAAACTTTGAATGCAAATGTCGGTCAGCCTTTAAAAACACCTAGTGCGGTACATTTTTAACAACAGAGTTTTGCTTCGACCAGTTATCCCGTTCCCAGCATAATCATACAGAAACAGATACAGATGCAGGACAAGACATCCCGCCCACGTACAGTGATATGATGAGTAAGGACGTGTAACGAAACGTGCCAGAACTGATATGTCAGCTTCGAGTGGCTCTATGGTGCACACAATGCTGCAATCCCGGTCTATTCTGCGACGCGGAATCAAATAAGCAAAACCAATAGTACCAATCCTATATTTTGTTATTAGATGACTGTGATGATAAAGAAACTAAATGAATTTCAACCTAAAACAGTGTCAAAGAAAGTCCATACGTGTTTGACTGTCTGTGACATTGTAACGTGTTGCAGTTATAACAGCGTAAACGTGCAGCTTGTAGCCACAGACACAACTACTGTGGGGGAGGGGGGCAGTGTGGCAAATCAAGTTCGCGTTGAGATGATGAGTTCGCGCTCAGAAGTGGACATAAAATCGACGCGAACATAGATATACTTGCAGTGAACAAAATATAAAAACTGTACATAATACATGGATGTGCGAGTGGGTCATTAAAAAACTTATGGGGCTTTCGAGGTGTTTTTTATCTGGAAGCCTAATCGTTTTGTTGAACGTGATTTTCTTATTCTAAAAATACCTCAATCTTTTAATCAGCTGGCGGACACTTAATAGAATCTTCTCTGTACGGAAGACAAAGCCCTGATGATATATACAATTCCGACATGTAAAGTTACACCATGATGAAATTGTACAGCTAAAACCCTATGATAACGGGGTCTGATTCGACCCAAACACGCGTTTCATGGTTTCAATTTGGGAATTATCTGGTTTTCTCCAGGTCCAATATAGGGGATCGAAAACGCATCATTATTATACATTACACGTGTTAAGTTTACTGTAGGGTGTCTCGTAGTGACCATGTTCCGTGTCTTTGATCTCACATTTTGATACGGCAAATCCTATCCAGCTATGATCACACTTGAGACTACAGAAGCGACATCTGACGATCAGTACAATTTATGCAGCATATCCTGACTAACGTTTGTTGCATTAAAGTCTGTTTGACATTTCGAACTGTCGAGGATTAATGTACTTTTTATCATGAACTAAGATTCTAAGGATAAACGTATGAAGGTGATCATGACTGGCTGGTCTTCACGTCCAAATAATGGAACTGCTATCATAATCCTTATTAGACCCTAGAATGCAGTACCACTGATGATCGCTGCGAGACGTAGTTCACACAGAAATTTACAAGACCTGTCAAATAGCAAAAAAGTGGTCTTTTTGCGATTTGGGGAAATCAATCACAGCCATTAACGCAATGATAGGTGCCTCGTACATGTGGTCATGCCAAAAAGGTACACGGCAGATTAACGATTACGGGGCCGTTCATGTCAATTCTTGCTACCCACTTCTACGCTGGCTACAATCAAGAAAATCACAAAGAACACACCCAACAACTTCTTCCGACGTTATGATTATATTTCAGGATTTCTGAGTATATGTTGGGCATTGTCCTGCTTACAAGTACACGGTTGTAGAATACAAACATCATCATGTTCCGCGGAGCCCAAAGCCTGCTGCCACATACACAGTATTACCCCCATTCCATTAGGGCGCCAACCTCGTAGCCTGGGTGCCATCCTATTTCTACCGGGGCTCCTACACTCGCTACCCTAGCGAGTGTAGGAGCCCCGGTAGAAATAGGATGGCACCCAGGCTACCGACCTCGCTGCGATGGCACTGTGACCTTAGATTTGACAAAGCGCTCAACGAGTTTCATAGATAAGAAAACGAATGTTTTTAAATTTTTGTATGTTTTTTTTTGTCTTTTCAGTCATATTTTTACATTTTTCATCATATTCCAATTATGAAATCAGGGATTACACAAATCCAAATTAGGTCGCAGCAGGATCGCAGCGTGAACGCCGTTTAGTGGAACGGGGACATGTTTTACCACAGTTAACGTACGATCAATGGTCCAGCCATACACATTGTATACTCATCATTATCATCATTAGTTGATTCTCGTCTAACGGGCCGATACATGACATACTCTATTTGGACATTGTCAAGATTAATTTGGATTTTGAGCAATTCAGTGACTCATGGCAAGATATCTGGTATATACAAATCACTCTAGGCCTAACTATTTACTTAAGCTGGTGTAATATTGTGGTCGGACACCTATGCAAAGTGAAAATATCTTTTGGGTCCATTTAGTACTCCAACTAGAACTTAACATTCATACATACTAGTACTCTTTGTTTCTATTAACATGTGTTTTATCTATAGTGGTGAGGAGAGCACATTGAAGTAGTTGCAACACTGCATCGTGTCGCTAGGAAGAGCTGGCATCACAGCACAGTTAGTGACGAGACTACATCGCCTGCAGTTTATACTAGTATCGCTAGACGTTATTAGCACACATTCGAATCCTTCGGACCGGTAAATGCGGCATTTGGTACAGAATTCCACTGACTTATATTACATCCTCTTGCTGTTGCACCCCAATCATTATTAGAGATTATACACACTAAATGATAATGTTGGCAGACATCACTTCTACAATCCAATCGTCTCCCCATCTGTATCTAGAAGGACGCCTTTATACCCTTGAGTTCGTCCACTCAATGGAATTCGGGGAGGTCTTTGTAATGTTAAACCATTGAATAGTTCTCCCAAGGTTGGCAAACAACATGCCCTTCTAGGTTGTGTCGCCCTCCTCTGGTGTTGTAAAGGATCACGTGTTGTTGACCACTTCGCCATTTTGGTGCCGTCTGCTTGATCTTCCTTGTAGCGCCGTGGACACGGCTGGGTCGAAGTCTCTGTTGTCCACGTCACAACAAGACGAGCAAGACAGGATTCTCTTAAAGGCCCGCCGAAAACTTCGATTGAAGAACGCATAAATCATGGGGTTGAGTGTGGAGTTGATGTACCCCAACCATAGGAAAAACTTTGAACACAACTCACAAGAACGGGTGATACAGTACCCGCACAGCGGTTCCACTATGTTCGCCACGAAGAAAGGCATCCAACACACGAGGAAACAGCCCATGATGATGCCGAGTGTCTTGGCTGCCTTTTTCTCTCTCCGCATGTTCTCGTTGTTGTTCATGGCTCGTTCCAGGCTGATGATCTGCTGCATTTGTCTTCTGGCCGCGCGGTAAACTTGATAATAAGCCAGTGTCATCATGATAGCGGGTAGATAGAAGCTCAGAGTCGACGCTATCAGGGAGAACTCCTTGTTCACCAAGAAGACGCAACTATCGGGTCCCAGTTCACATTTAGTGTCCTCGACGACGGGCTCGATCCCGATCGTGTTCCAGCGGTTCATGATCGGCACGTACGCCATGATCACCGGCACGACCCAGCACATCGCGATCATCAGCACCATCTTACGGTGAGACATCTTGGTGGGGTACTTGAAGGGGTGGCAGATGGCGTAGTAGCGGTCGAACGCGATGCACGACAGGTGCATGATGGAGCAGGTGGTGAGGGAGATGTCCATGGACGTGAAGACCAGGCAGAAGATCTCTCCGTGCCGCCATCTTCCCGACACCTCGTACTGCGTCCCCAATGTCATGACGATGACCCCGACCAGCAGGTCAGCGACCGCTAGTGACACCTGTGGAATGAAAACCCCCATAAAATTTCGTGGTTAAACAAACGAACTATTAGTAGATATACGGACACACACACACGTACACAGAGAGACACAGGCACATACGCACAAACACACACGAACACGTACTCACATGCACACGCACGCGAGCGCACATACGCCCAAACACATGAGCACACAGACAAATACAGACACATACACACACAGAAACACCCACCCACACAAACAAATACCGCCACACGCAAACACATACAGAAACACACACGAACACACACACACACACACACACACACACACACAAACACACACACACACAAACACACACAGCCAGTATTTGATGTCTTACCACGAAGTAGTTGGTAAGCGAGCGGAGTGACCGGAAGAGAGCCACAGTGCTGATGACCAGTATGTTCCCCACGATGGTCAGCAGGATGACCAGCGCGAGGAAACAGGACAGAAGAATCTACGGAGGGAGAACATGATCATGAACGTTAATACCCACCTGGCTGGAACGCCAGAACAAGAGTCATCCTGAACAGTGAATGCAGACAGGACCAGTTTTTTTAAAACATGGAATACACGGGTATCTTCCCTGTTCCTATACAATATACTGCTAGTCAGGCCTACAGGCTACAACATAGTGGCATGTGTATTCTGCACACAAAAAGTAAGGACACAAATGACACTATACATTGTACATGAAGGTCTGTTCTGCAAAATCTACAAGAAAATAAGGTGGACGGTTTGCTCATCTGCAGCACAAACTGATGAGTTCTTATGTAAAAATGGCAAGAATCAAACATAATGTGACACATCCAACTACATTATGAATACATATCCATAACAGCTACAATAAATGTTACGAATGCAGTCAATAAAATCCAACTATGATAGACATGGAAAATATTATCAGTACTACGGAAAAACGTAAGAGAACGTTGTTGTTTCACTGGTTGAATATTTGAGTATAAGGAGCTAGGTAGCTTAGACATATGTGAAGTGAACAGGTTGGGGCAAATAAAACACCGTAAATGCTAATTAATTCAAGGCGACAAACTAGTCTCTACATTTGAATATCTCAGGCGTTCGCACTGCCCTTGTGAAACTACTCACCTGTATAACAAGAGAGTACTGCGGGCCGAGGTACGACTCCGTGCATCCCGTACTGCCGTTAGTATGGTTCGTTACCGGCTGAGCTGTACGTACGGGGTGCGTCTCAGGGACAACCAGAGCCTGCGTAGTATTGAAGTCCGACATACTGACGATTGTCGTCATTCTTCTTCTCGGAGTCTTCTTCCTTACACCGCCATCAAGTCTGTGTTATTCTGACAAAGATGTTCGAAGGCCAGGTGGGGAGAGTTGTAGCAAGGTTTGGATCGGTCTTCTCGACTCAATTTTCTCGGCTCCTTCAGTTCATTAAGTACCCACTCCGTTTACTCCTGATAGCAGACAATTATAGGAGAAGTGTCTCTGACGAGGATGCGCTTCCTTTGACGATATACAAACATCCGCTACAGAAGTCTAACATCCAACAAAACTATTCATCAAAGTCATGCAGTGCAGTGAAGATGTCACCGGAGACGAATGTGTCTGCCTCCGTTGGTTAGGTGCTCCCTGTCGTTCTGGTTTCCTGTCTCTACTTCCGTGGGTCCACTCCTCATGGTGCTGTGTCTGCAAAGAGACGGCAGGTTGAGTGTATTTAGCAAGACGTCAATCGCAGTAAATATGATTATTGTCCATGGCCGAAGGGGCCCAGGAACATGCGCCATTCCAAAGGAACTAATTGTTTTAACATCACCACTGGGCACGCTTAAAAGGGCACCCATCAGTCAACCTGTCATCACGTCATATCATTTGTTATGAAAACATAGTTGCATTTATTGCAATGAATATGACATTGATTATTGAAATTATATATATATATATATATATAATGAAGTTACCGCTACTGTGTATTAATGTTACTTAGCCCATATTTCTAAAGAGGAATCTTGCTCAAATGTGGCGATTGCAATTAGTTTGTGTTCGCCTCCATAACATAACGTGACAACGAATGCCAACATAACAATTCTCAGTGATTAGAGAATGATTCTGAGAACATGTAGAATACATGTGCATTTTGCTACTTGTAACGGCTGGGTGATTGGCACCGATGGGACCTTGCTATACTACCTGTAGCACTTAGAAAGACAGTTTTCACCTTTATCACCTTTGACAACCTCCCTGTCAAGCAAGTAAATAAAACAGCGGGTTAAGAATATGAGTTTGGACAAGAGACAACAGTAACTCGATTCAAACGTTGTGATTTCTCCTAACCGGGTCATGAATCATGAATCACTGAGGCTCAGATGACCTTGATGGCTTGCAAAAAGGCGGAATCAGAATAAACATCGTTTAACAGGCATTTCGTGGATATACGTTTAAGCCGTTTCTTCGTGTAATGGACCGTGTACTGTAAGGGCTGTGACCAGATAATGAATGGTACTGCCGTACACAAGCCTACCAGTAGATCCGGTTCAACCGCGACTATCAATAGGCAAGGATCTGCCGTAGTCAAGCGTACCAAAACGCGTAGATAGCAATTGCATAAATTGACCCGTCATATAGATTTTCATGATTGTCGGTATATGGCCTGATGTAACCATATCCCTAAAACGTAGCCTGCACGTCATTTTTGATTGAAGATTTGGACCAGCGTTGATTTGTGTTTTCCACGTCGTTTAGAGGTCCTTAGACGAGAGGACCAGTCCATTTCAGCGCATTATCTACTGACCCCTAACACTTCCCCATACTTCTGCGGTCCCTCCGAGACAGGTATTAATAACCTTCATCACCGGGACCTGGGCAACCATGTGCTACTGGGACACACTAAGTCACAGTCTGGGGATGTCGGAAAGTCATGTCTCAGCCAACATTACTGAGAAAATGTGAGTTATTGCACAATTGGTGTGAACTTCGGATGTTTGGGTTATATGTCGTAACCACGGATGTCTCCAGAACACGTCTGCAAGTCCCGTGGACAGGTAACCTGGAGTTACCGAAAGGTTTTATTTTACAAACGTCACGATGACGTCATATGTGTTCCGTGAATAAGCTAAGCAAATTGTTTGTAAATGAACAAAAACGCAAGTTTAGAGTGTTCATGGATTATCAACTTTCCCTTTGTACAGAGTGAAAGACATGGCACACTCACAATATATATATACATATCTTACCCAAGGGCACAACGTATCGGGGCATATCAGAGGATTCGAACCTAGGATCTCTTGCTTCCGGGGCCAAAACACCCTACTTTCACGCCACTCGATGCTACTCACGAGTATCCAGCTATCACAAAGTAGGCAGATGAAAATACTGTATCCCCGCGGTATATAATGGGTCTAGCGATCGCTGATAAATCCTGGGTACAGTTGTTTCTTCATCACATCCCAAGTCGCTGCAATGTTAGCATGTTTTTGTGTTTGAGATTTAGAAATTCAGACGTGAGACTCATTTTCATTCCCCAAGAGACGTTAAACTTATTTTGATTCGAAAATTATCTGTTGACCTCACATACTTCAACACAGACAGCACACAGACAGAGACAAAAAACACATCTTCGGGTATAAACCCTTGAGAAGTTACTGAGTCAGACGTCAAAGGTGTATCAGCGAGACAATACTAGTAACTGATTGCCAGGTACTCGATAGTCGTACGTGAGGGCACCTTTTGGTAACGATGTATGGTAAGAAATGAATGGATTTGAATGATAAGTTTTTGCGTGATCACAACTCCAAATCTCTTTCCCGAAGTCTTTCATGCACTTTGTCACATCCATTCTCACCACAATCAAGACCCGAGGACTCCACTCTGTACACCAACTTCAACACACAATTACACGTTCCGTGCGATTGATCTTGATAAAATGACACGCTAGTGGCGGCAGCAGCTATAAGAAGAAAGACGATAAGGACATGGTGCTGACTACGAGATGAGCCAAGTCCACCCGTAATTGACATTGAGTCGGCAAGCCGGCGTGTGGCACTTCCGCAAGCGACAGGAGTATAAACCTGGAGAAGTTATGGATTTTTAAGGAACTGCAAAGGGTCTCAAGTTTCAACAATAATATGGAGATATTCTATCTACATAGAAAGTTATATATCTCTTAGAACACAGCAGAAAGGAGCGTTTACATGTCCTTAGGCGGTAGAACCAGCCCATTTCACCTCGTTATATCTGCTGACCTCTAACACTTCCCCATACTTCTGCAGTTCTCCCAAGGCAGGTAATAGTAACATACATCACCGAGTCCTGGGCAGCCATGTGCTACTGGGACTGCAGAGGGCCTCAACAACAATATGGAGATTATATTTTCATAGAAAGTTAGACATCTCTTAGAAAAAAGCAGTCAGGAACAAAAGGGAGAAATCACGCCCACTGTGATCACTGGAAGGTAACGGGATCAAATCAAATCCAATACTATATAATTGGATCGTGACCACATGGATTCCTGCAAACGAGAAGTGTTGGCACTCATCATTATCAACACTTGTCTCCGGATCCTATCAAACTGGAATGACATCGCGTGGGAAGGACTTCGCTATACACAAGGGCGTTTTTACCACAATGTAATTTCAGATCTTATTTGATCCCCTCACTGTTTAATGTATAAATCATACCGCCCACCATAGCGTCATCAGAATGGCTCAATACTCCAGCACACGTATGGAAGCACTTATCTAGGGAATGGGACGTTCAGCGCGCATCCCTTGATACCACTTATGGGCGAGCTTCATGGATCGTCCACGCAGCACCATTTGCTGATGAAGAAGATTAACGCCTGAACGAAAAACACTTGAAGTCGTTCGAGGTGAGCCAATAGAAATGACAAAGCATACATGGTCAAGCACAAGCGCAAACCTAACATTGCCGCCAGGATAGACGGACACTGAGGAAACAGGCGTCACCGTTACAATAGTCAAAGCGTAGCATTGTCACCTCTTATGAGCTCCTTTATTACCATGAATGCAGGTAGGAGAAAAATAGGCAACGAGAGAACACGTACTTCATTCAGTAAGGTTTACAGTGTCGATTCGTCTCTTCTCACTGTGCACTGTGCACTGTGCGCAGTTAGGTACGGTTTGATAAGTTTCACTTCCAGGAAGATGGAGCTTTCCATAAAACCAAGCGTGCGAAAGTCTGCTGAAGAGAGTTTAATAAGCTGTTAGCATTTATCGTATAATTGACACTCCACACGAGGAGTGTGGTTTTATTGCAGATTATTGGTTTTATAAAGAAACTTCTCCGGCTGATCAGTGTGCGTGACGTTATCGCACATTTCCACTGTTTCCGATCGAGTAACCACATATTCATCTCACAGCAGGGCTTCAAGTCTTTTACTACTGTAATTGTTTTTGATCATTCTTGGGGTGTGATATGCTTGATATTCCTCAAAGCATCATGTTTCACATCATAAACCACCATAATCTATTATTCCGCAAAGTGACCGATGTAAGATTATCATGATATATGTAATCATCTAATATCATCTCGGTATGATACAGGCGAATGTGAACTATACAAATTGGGGTACAATACAAACCGAGGACACACTCACATCTTTAATTTTAAAACACAGCAAGCGCCCCAAGACAACCCATCAATCTTTACGAATATTAAAAAAGGTTAGGAAAATGACTTTTGTAAATGTAGCCGAGGTGAAATGATTTAGTTTTGGTTAAGAAACTGTTGAATCTTTTTTGTAGTACCAAGTCCCATGTAACGTTACGAGAAGTTAGACTGAGATTTCTGACATATCTGTCGGTGTAGCTGACAAACTTCAAACTTGCCAAAGACAGACGTCAAGTACCAGCTAGCTATCAATTCTGCCGAGCACGTACACTGTTAATGTTGATGTGTTTCTTTACTGTATTCTACAATGCTAAAACCGGTAACCTCCGGGCCGAACCGCCGGGGTTCAGCAGTAATGTTCTGAGTGATGTGGGGAGTTACCGAACACCCAGCGGAGCACACGGCTAATGGACCCCCGGGGAACCATACTTGTTTCCGGCAAGGTTGTGGATCTATAGAGACCTGGAAGTTTTCTTCCACTGCTGTACTTGGTTCAATGTGCTTTGGTTTCAATATTGGACCTTCATGTGGGAATAGTCCTTGTTATAAGCTTGTTAGGTTCATAAATCAGAAGAAAATGTGACATTAACTAATGCTTCAGCTTGTGTAAAAGTTTACTGAAAGTTCCCATGGGTCTCGGATCCACCGCCAACATCTATTACTTAGGATTAAGGAATGAGTACGCACGTAACTGATGTTTTTCACTAAATAATGAGATGAAACCATACTGCTCAAAAGGGAGTATTACATTCCATCATGTGAAGTTTCCAACAAAATGCCCAAAGGTACGTCATCAGCAAGAGCTAGGTTCGGAACACACCGGGCATTCTACCATTTCTACCTGCGTATGCTTTACTCCTTTATAAAATAAAGAGATTGAGCAGTTTTGGTGAAAGTCCCTAATCTTCTAAACATGGCCCATGTCGTTATATAGCATTACGTGGCTATTAAGGTCTGTATAGGACACGCACTTTATCACCAATAGATTGTCTTCTCCAGCATGAGCATCCCTACTTTAGCCACACCTCCATGCCCGGAATACGGAAATCAGTGGCCGAACTTTATGGGTCACCGGAGAATCAATGCAGCCAATAAAGGCGAGAGACTAATGGAGCTACGGATTCATGAGAACGGCATCCAACGGGACAATCAATACCACGGGGACAAGAAATAACCGCCCCTGGACTTGCGCCGGGAGATTGGATGTGTTGGGATTACAGTGGGCGCGGACCTCAGATGAGGGGCCACTTCAGGACAAACTGCAGCCATCTTGGACAGACCTCAGCTATGCTTTACACCACAAACTACAATAGATTATATTGTATAATGTACATATTTGGTGCGCCTCAGATGGTTCCACGGCTATCTTTATAGCCATCTTTCGTACGGTCTTGCAACCGTTAACGTTGCAAGTAATTGGCAGACCTATCGTGTTGTCCAGGCGAACATGGATGCGCGCACACGTGTGACATAGCGGTTTCATATGCCTGGTGGAGGACAGACCGATAGAACGTTCATCATAAGGCAAAAGCAAAACAAAAACATCAAACAAACACCTGTCCTCTAATCATGTATATAGCTGTATGTTGTAAGGCTGTTCTGAGACTAAAATGCGAGTGATCTTTTCATCGTTGCTCTTTCCATCCTTGTTTTTTTCTCCAAGTTATCCTACCCATCCACACCGCACCCGTCCTCTGACGTTCGGCCACCGCTAACCGTGACAGTAGCAATCCCTGTCGACAGAAGTCAGCGGGGTAAATCGACCAATTGATAGAAAGATTCAGGTCTAATCTCGTCACGTCCATCATCCTCCCACGCCATGACGAAGAACAACATGAACCATAACAGGATGTCTCGATGTCTCGGTTTTTAATTCATTTTGTATAATGTTAAAGGATGTCCTTCCCGTGTACTAACGGAATGTAGCGTGATCTCTCACTCGGTTTCGTCTGCCACATTGTGAGTGACTTTAAGAAGAAGAAGCTGACCGTCTCGGCGTCTTCATGATGTTAAAGGAAACATTTTTAAGGGCACGGAGTCCTACAATCCTTCAATATAGACAAAAAAGTAGTTTGAAAGTAGCAAAGACAAGGCAGAGGCATGGATCAACTCTCAGAATTTGTCGTTGAAAGAAAGATGGAGTAAGGTCAAGCTTCCAAAGAAGAGGTCGCTCTGTGCTTCATAATAGGCTATAAAGGTAACTTAGGCCCTGTCTAGACCATAGACAAGACTTTCAACAACTACGTTTTATCCTCTCAGAGGCAATGTTGCGTCCCAAAGGAAAGTACTTTAGCACCAGTCTGTGGGGGCAGTGTAGCGTTTTATCGGCGGCTTACAGGTGTTCATTCATGGCTGGTAGGAACCATGGCGCGAGCAATGGCGGTGCAATCACTTCGTCTCAGCCGCACATCCAAAGCGTTGTACGGGCTAAACATTTTCTGTGTTGCTTTGATTTGTAATGCAAAGTTGTCTACGGCTGATTTAGAATTAACGGTACCGTTGAAATGACCTGAACAGAAGTTGTTTTATCTTGTTGGACCATTTTCGTCGAGTCTTCGTCCCTCTAAAACATCTGTCAATACTACATGTAGTTATCGTGGGCAAAACATAACTGGAAATCCAAATTCTTCCGTCAAGACCAACCTGTTGGTATTTTGTTTATTGTGGGACTAGGGTGTTTATGCATTATTGTCCAATATATCTGTAACAAATTATATTATAACGTTGTAAATGTTATTTTGATAGGTTCCAGTCGCCATCTTGATTACATTTGATTTTGTCGTCTGCGCCGTTGTCTATGATGCGAGGAAATACTCCCGCGTCCTTCATTGCCGAAAAGGAAGGTCACAAAGGTCAACCTGAAGGTCAAACGTAGGGACAGGTTCAAACACATCTTCACCCCTATCAGGGGAACTTTCGGCTGTAAATCTTTGTCACTGGCAATTGACGCCCAGAGTTTAAGCGATGGAGGTTTAAAGCAAGCCACAACAGAAAAATCATCAGTACGAAAAGGTGTGGTACCATTTTGGTTTACTTACCAACCGTATCAACAATAAACCGACAAGTGGCGTGTCCATACATTTTATCGCGTTATTCCACACTTTATAGTCCTTGTGTGGACAACCTGGCGCACAGCTGATAAACTGCATATACACTCCTGGGCATGGAAACGGTGGCGCCAAGACGGCGCGAATAACGTGCTATGTTTTAAATACCACTACAGTAAAATACAGCCCTAATTAACGGTTTCATTACATGTTGACACAGCAGAGATAAGAGCGCTTAAACGGACAGATTTACGGTATAATCACTACATCAAGGAGCACAAATGCGTTAATGAGTAACTGGCATCCTCTATTAGCTTAGAAAGAGCTGGGAGTCACTTTGTGGTTTTCTTCCGGTCCTGTAATCGTATCTGCCCTTAATCGAGCGATTTAGATGTAAAGTCGTGTTTATAAATGCCAAATACCTTGTAGGACACGCTAAGTGAACAGGACCCCAATAGAACAGTAGCGGAGTGGAAGGCAATCAATGCGATCGTCTCCCGTGAAGAACACTTGGAATTATTGAGTTAAACATGGTCTCATTTACTGAAGTATGTACTGAAGGCTGATAACAACGCCCACAGTAAGCTGGTCAGCTACTACTAATCAGAATCTTTCACACCTCGGACCACCAATAAACAGAGCAGGACTACTTTTAGCACATGCAACAGACCCTCACACAGGAAACACTCACCGCATAACTACATACATGCCTGGTAAAGTACCAAAGAACAGGAAAATAACACATAATTATAAATGATGTTGTGAGTGGGTGGGTGTACAGCATGTACATAAGTATTGTGATAAGATTTGCCTCACTGCTGCTGAACTATAAACTTAAAAGAGTGCTTAGATTTGGTCCATAGTCCAAAATGTATTTTCTACTCCTGTCATACAGCAAAAAAGATTGATCAATCGACGGGTCTGCGGACTCTACATGACGTTTTCAGCATTTTCCCAACTTACAGTGTTCTCTGGATCATTGCGCAATTTTAGAGATTGGCTGATGATCGTAGATCCAGAGAACATTGTCCAATATAATGGGTAGATTTTCAGGTAAGATACGTTCGAGTCTCCGGTGATTTCTAAATTCGGCAACCTTCTGGCGATCAATAAATGCGGCGGAAGCTCGTCGACTGTGCGATATCAGTACAGACGGAGATAGCGTTGTCACGCTATTGAATATCTCAAACGTTGCACAACAGGAACATTCGTCCAGTGATAAAACGTTTTCTATATCAGATAACCTTTCAGGAAATACTTAACACTTCATATGAAGAGTAGCTCGATGACTAAATCTAGACGCAGTATTGCCTACCTTTTGGTTGAACGACATACGCCCATGGGAGCCCCTGACGAAATGCCTGAGGGTGCCAGGGAAGACAGGAACTATTCCCATTAACACGTTGCCTTCCAGGTACAAGCAAAATCCACCTTGACGCCAGTACCAGAAGGGAAAAGAGACGAGACAAAACTCTTCCTCGCACCGCAAAGGAAGCGACTGACGTCTCCAGAGCAGCTATACACAATGACGTATTCTCCTTGGAGCACACACTGACGTCACAAGGACTCAGCACACACTTGGAGGTAAATCTCAGCTCTCCTTAGCAGACCTGTTGGGTCGATGTAGTCGTCTGATTGGGCATGAGTTAGAGGGACTTTCGAAGGGCTTTCCGTGGAATCTTAAAGCAGATGTTAACGTCTGCCTGCTGCCCCGATTTTTGTTTGAGAAGCAACCATGGTAGCCAGAATTGTTACGATTTTCCATCATAGCATCTGCTTATCCATGGGTAAGTTCAACGACCGACTAAGTGGAAATTTAACAACGTATAATTTATTGACTCCAGACTAGGTTTATCACAAAAGCTCATCAAGATCAGGCGTGCAACTGGCGCGTAAGCGCTGTTTTTCAAGAGTAAAAAGACCAAGAGCGGGTCTTAGTCGAAAGGCAGGGAGTTACAGCCGACAATTCCGGTGACGTGGGACGTACAGTACTTGGTGATGATCAATTTGCAATCGGGGGAAATTGTCGGAAACTCCCAAGTACAGGAAAAACGGCAGGCACACAGCTCCCAGTCAATAACAAGAAAAATCTAGATATGAATACTTAGTCGCGCCCAATGGATGCGTATATGACGTCAGAACAGATAACTGTGCTGGACGATCCCAGGATAAAGGAACAGTTAACACACGTACTGAGCACTCAAAGGATTCCGTCACTTATCATCAACAGGAAGAACTGGCAGTTCTCTATCGGCCAGTGATGACGCACTGATAATACTTTCCAAGTAGTAAACTTTTAACAAGAGGGAAATAACACTGCGTAATAGCGGCGTCATTCATGTATAGAACGTGTAAACATCTCTGCCTAAGTAGCTGCGGTGTTGTTGGAGAAAAGCATTCCTTGTATTGTAAAACAGTGGCTCATAACCTGCAATAGTAGCCCGTAATCGTGGCTAGTCGAATTCCATGAAGGACAGTTAAAGTCTTATCACTGATGAATAACCAGAAATCAGAAATATGTGATGGCCTGGCGATGGCATTCAAATGACAAAACGACCGACTAAGGGACCGTTTATTTCTGGGACAGTCGTCGTCCAGAACACTCTATCATCAATACACTTCATTGGATTTTCAATCAACGCTTTTAGAAACTGTTCCAGCAAATGCAAAATGTATAAGTCAGTCTATAAAATGGTTATCTTAATAGATGTAACCTCTTTATCAACTATTTACCTTATCTATTTCACTCTATCGCCTCTGGTAATCAGATTATAGATATGAGGTCACCTTGGTTTAATACCTTGCCTGCTTTTTCTATAATGCACGCACTTATACCCCCATTCCACTTGGACGGCGCTCTCGCCGCGCCCTCACGGCGACCAGAGCGCCGTGAGAGGCGCCGATTTCCTGGAAAACATGCTCAAGTGGAATCTCTACGGCGACCTCAGCGCGACCAAAATGTCAAATGTCAGCAACTTTTTATGAGCGACCAAAGATTTCACAGATCACTCAACGAATTCTAGAGATAAAGAACGAATTTTTTTTTCGTTTTGTGTGCTTTGTTGTCTTCTCAGTCATACCTTTACCTCTTGCATCATATTTGAATGATAAAATCAAGGGGAAAACAGATTCAATTTTGATCGCTGCACGGTCGCTTAGTGTGTGTCTTAAGTTAATTATATATTTGTTCAAATATGTTTCTTTGTCTGTCATGTAACCTGTTTGCTATAAATATCTTTTATCATGCTACGTTATTATAGAAACGTAAATCACAGAATCGTGAAACACTTTTTGAACCACAGACAATAAAACTTGGAGGGAATTTAATTTGAATGAGCAAGCAAGTACTTGTAGTTATTCGTCAATTTGTAATACCACTAGGAAAATTTTGATTTGACCACAAAATTCCCAGAAATTCAAGATACACCGCTTCAAGAATGAAATTTGTTTGAACTACAGTTAAGACCATTCAATCATTCAATCCTCGTAGAGTGCTCGCTGCGATCCTTGAGCGCTGCGGCCCTTTGATCCCTCGCTGCGGCCCTTTGATCCCATCGCCATCCTCGGCGCGCTCACGGCGACTGTTTTGAACATGTTCAAAACCATCGCCGAGGTGACGGCGCGCATGGCGCGCATGGCGCTCTCACCGCGCTCCCAATGCGCTCTCGCCGCGCTCTCGGCGCTGTCACGGCGCTCTCGGCGCTCTCACGGCGATCTGGCCAAATTGACGTCGCCGTGAGAGCGCGGTGAGAGCGCCGTCCTAGTGGAATGGGGGTCTTACTGAGAGTGAAGTTGGGATGGGGTCTGGATTTATTGTCAACTTGCAACGCACTTTGATAGATTGAGTTTTGCTACAGGCCCAGACAACCTTTGCGTTTTCAAGCTCTTTCGTCTTTCGCAGGTTTGACTGGGCTTCGTTTTGTCGATTCCGTGGCGCTTTGGAGATGTCAAAGCATTCAGATGTCAGTTTTGATAATCCGTCAAAGCGACAAGGGCTGCCTAACAAATGCACGCAGACGTGACATGCTGCTTTGATATATCGCCAAGATAAAATTTTCATCACGTCAAATTCTGCCAAAGCAATGAACAGAGGCATGCAATAATGCGAGATAACCCCGGCCTGCCTATAGTGCCAGAACAATTCAAACCGATCAGGACGGCTGAGCCGATTGACAGAGTCGCGAAAGAACGCACTGCAGCGGATAGATATGATTATCGTTATGTCAAACTGACAGTCAAAGCCTTCTGAACAGGGCTCACCGCGGTAAGATAGATCTAGCTATGCAGGAACTTTCCCAAAGTAACATTTCTAAACGATATATTCTGGCTATGGTGAAACAGACGACAAACTGAGTGGGATAAATGACGTAGTGTAAAAAAACAATCCATAAAGGCGGCCACAGTGAAATACCTTCTCTCTCACGCCACATAGTCGATGAGCTTCGGCCATACTTGTTGATCGCCCGGGAGTCGCCGAATTTAAAGATCAACTGAGGCTGAAGATTATTCTTTTTACCTGAACATCATCACATTGGCTCTGCGTATCGGCTGAACTCTAAATATCGCGCTCAGATCGACAGACCACCGGGCCTAGTCATGTCGAAATTGTCCTTTAGAGCCCGCAGACCCGTCGGCGATCGACTTTCCTGCTGTGCTGAGGTTTAAAGAAAACCTGCCTGGAACATGAGAGTCTGGAACGCCATCCTTTCCTCTGAGGACATATGGTGATATTCGATATCCATTATGAACGGTAAGTCGCCTAATGTACTGATAATATAGAAATGATTGCGACCTTTTTTATCTTGACAGGATAACCAATGACTGTACACATTCACAACGCACATCTACCGACACTGTCACCAAGGTTGTACTGATATTTTCTGCAACTATCATTCGTTCGAAACACTCTCAAATTGCAGTCGAGAAAAATCACACTTAAACAGAAATCCACTTCTTCAATAAATGGTGCAAAGTGCAAGTTATTGGTTTCACATTTTAACTCCACAACAAGTGCTAAAACGTACGTCGTCATCAGTCAAACAAATCTCGTTGTGCAAATGTAAAAGAAGACATTTATGACATCTATAGAAGACGCCGCGAAAAAGACCCATCCTTCTTTATAACGAAGACTTTTGATTGACTAAGATCCTTAAAGAGAAATTTACACCTGTATATAAACAAGGGCTGACGAAATAGTAACACACCGATTAAAGGTTGTGTCCCGTAAATGGACGTGGGTGGGCCGGTCGCCTGGATTTCAGATCGTCGCCTATTGTACCCTTAATGTCAAGATAACTGCGATATTTATGTCTGAAACTAAAATGTTTACGTTTACCAGTTCTTAGTCGGGGGCCATTAAACATGAACAAATGTCATGACAAGACAGTTTTGGAACGTGTCTGTTCAGTGAACATTCTGAATAAAGGGCCGATAATTGTGCACGTCAGAAGATGTATGTCTGCAATATTGATATGTTAATACAATATTCAACCGAAATGAAATTGAATTTATTGCAAACGGGGAGTCCGTCGCGGATATCAATTGTCCATAGCTTGTCAATCATCTTAGCTTTTCACAGCAGCATATTATTACCCATTATTCCTATTTTTAATCCTCTCTTTAATTTTTTGCTATAGCTTTATCTCCGTGAATAGTTTCATCAGGTTGGTAAGTCACTGAATAAAAAGACTCTTTTTACACAACCAAGAGATTTATTCAACCGACGTTTCGGTGACCATCTGTCACCTTCTTTAAGGCTATTCTATAGCTTTATCTGTTCTGGAGATGCATGAACTGGACGTATGATTTGTAAGATTCGATGTTCATCATCATCAGACGGGCGTATATTTTATGCAACCGTCTATGTTTATAAGATAATACTGTTATGGCCACCAACCAACCAACCATCCGACTAGCCATCCGTCCAATCAACCAACCAAACAACCATCCGACTAGCCATCCAACCAACCAACCATCCGACTAGCCAACCAACCGTCCAACCAACCAACCAACCAACCAACCAACCAACCAACCAACCAACCAACCAACCGACCGACCGACCGACCGACCGACCAACCAACCAACCAACCAACCAACCGACCAGCCAGCCAGCCAACCAATCAGCCAGCCAGCCAGCCAACCAACCAACCAACCAACCAACCAACCAACCAACCAACCAACCAACCAACCAACCAACCAACCAACCAGCCAGCCAACCAACCAACCATCCGACTAGCCAACCAACTAAACAACAAAACAAACCACTAGGACCCCCCATTCCACTAGACGGCGATCGCGCTGTGACCTCGCTGCGACCTGAGTTGGACTAGTGTTATCCTTTATTACATTGGAATATCAATCAAAAGCACGACTGCAAAGACAACAAAGCATACAAAGCGTAAAAAGATTCATTTTTCTTCTATGAAATTCGTTGAGCGCTCTTTGAAATCACGCCACCCCAGTGGAATGGGGTGTGAGCAAAATGTCCTCTCCAAACCACCAGAGGAATCAGGACGACTTAGCGTGTTGAAGTTTACGACCCGTCTCCGCCTGGCGCCATTATGTCTCATTACACTACAACTAACAGGCTCGGTTATAAATCCCGCATACTCACACCGGACTGGGCTGCACTAACTAGACTTTAGGGACGACATTCGCGCGCAGTCACCTTGCTTCCTTTTCGAAAAAAAAGTAGCAGTGGCGCTCTTCTACGTATACATAAGCAGCATTACGTGACACGCCTTGCAACAAGTGCCCCAATAAAGGACGGAGATGACAGGTGTGCCACAGCCTGTCGTGTGCCCCGCCCTGCCCAGTGTAGGGTACCCAATCATGTAACCGACGCTGTCTGTTGAACAACAAAACTGTGTGCAATCTACGTCCCTTTTGTTGGGATTATACACATGCTTTATTTGCATATTCCTCTTCAGGAACACGAAAGATACCCCGTTTGTGTTCTGAAGGTCAGATCCTACAACATGCGTTATCTCTTTGGTATCGTTTGTTGGGATTTCCAGGGAATGCCTTCCAAACCATTACGGCCTCTGGTGTACACCAAAGTGCTTTCCGTGGTTTAAGTGTTGAGCCTCAGGGTCGTACAAAATGTACTTGCGGTGATTGGAGAGACTGTGAGATGTTTTCGAGTGACCTTGATGAGCTAAATGTCAACAGGCCCACTCTAAATTCGACCTTCAGAGATGCTGTTTGGGTGTACGGTGTATATATATGTAGATATCCTTCACACAGAGATAAATTCACTCGAAAAAGAACTAAGTTTCAACTTACTGTATCGAGCATTCGCTAGAAACCAACTCCATGTCTGCTCAAATCTCAAAGGTAATTGCTTTCCCTACTAATGTTTTTCAAGGTAATTACTATTCGTCAAAACTGGTTTTTATTTCTAGTTTTGAAACGTCGGCTGCACTTGGTAGCGTCACATGTGAATAAAGTGGAACAAGACAACTCCCATCAGAGAGGTTGCACGGCAGAAGTCAAGAGACTAAAGTACCTCAGTTCCGTGATTGGGAGTTCTACACAAAACTAGACACACATGTAAGTTAAACATTCATAGTGGGATTAGTGACTCACAAAACCATTACAGGCATCGAATACTACTTTATGGTCATTAAAATAGAATACCGACGTTACAGAAACGTTTAGGGAGAAAGGTAAAGAAAAACACCAGGTCGAAGTCCTCGTCTAAAGATGACAAAGTACATTTCAAGATCCTTGACTGTACCTATGTATACAAATCATCCTTTATCATGATGATTTAATGCTTGGTCCACCACGCTAACGCTGACCTCATCTTAAGTAACAAATCGGAGTATTTTCTAGTCTTCACAAGATAAACTCTCCACCAAGAATCGTAGCAAAATACGTTAAGTGACACGTTAGCGCCAAACATTCTTCAGCATCAGGTATCAAGGTTTGACTGTTATTTCTAGTCACACGTCACTTTTGCCGCAGTAGCACCACAACGCGCTGAATCGGAGAATGTGTCATGAATGTTGAACGTCTTAGAATCCCCCAAACGTACCTTTGTTGTAACAGGTCAGTCCGTCCCAACCATGGATTCTCCTTCTCACCTGCTGACCGAGAAAGGTAACATTACACCTCTAAGTTGTAACTCCGGTGAGCTTATGGGGCAGACGTAACGTAGATCGCACACAGCCTTGTTGTTCAACAGACATCGCCAGTTACATGGGGCAGGGCATGGCGGGTCACACGGCCAGGTCAGGGACAAGGCGCTGGTTCCACAGTCGTAAAATCGAATGCATATCGTGGTTGTAAAATCTGATACATACCTCTACTCGGGATAACCTTTGAAGCGTCTGGAAGGCGGTTTACATGTATTCCTCATCATGGCTTATGAGGTGTAACTTATCCGCTATAATTAGTACGCGATAAACGTTGTTTGTACCCTCCAACGATTATCCATCACCATTTAACTGGCGTTCGGTTTTACGACATCTCCATAAAGTGTGACCTTTGGTAGATCAAGTTGCTGCCAGGCCGGGATCAACTTTAAGCCCCTCCATAAAGACGGGGAGCATTACTTCCATGTAGCCTGGAGACCAGCCAGGTTTAGGGCATCAAGACTGGGAGCAGTCATAGCCTAAATGGGCTGGCATATAGGCTAATCCAATCCTGAACTATTCATCCCTCAGACATCAACTTGTCACAATCAATAGACCCCTTTCCAAATACCGCGGCCATTTTGAATCCAGGGCGCGCGCACGTGATTCGAGCGCGGGAAAAGTGAAGACCCGGTAAGTCCACACGCCAGCGGTAAGGCGTCCCCAATAGAAACCAGCGTTGAGTCATCTTCGGCGGCGAGATGTTCTCCTTCTCGGTGAAATCCATCGATATATTTGCATGGCACAAGTAGATGATATTGTTGTGGAGACTTGGACTAGATATCGGCCAGTAAAATTGTGAATTCCTGCTACTTTTCCACAGTTCCTGCCGGGATGTTGAGCGCGCGCTACAGTGATAAAATGCTGATATGTTTACACCGCGTGCTTGTAATTTCCCTAATAATGTTAACTAAAGTCGAGAAAAATCCCACAAAACATACACTTTTCGGATCATTTTAGCTTCGTTTAGGTATGAATATAACTCTTGAGCCTTTTGGCTGTTGTGACAATGCCAACATAATCTTGAAATTACGTTAGTTCGAGGGAGGGTCGTGTTTTCTGTGCAGCGTTACATCGACTTCGCTCAGCAATATTTGACATTTCCGTTGAATGCAATCCCACACAAAAAAAACGTGAAAATATATACTTGAGTTCAATGTCCTTAAATATGGCAGCATTCCGGCGGCTTTTTGACGATCTTTTCGGATGCCAAGTATTTAGGCTTGAGGACTCTAAGTACGTGAGTGAAGGTGTGTTTTCCATTCTATCTGACGTTTCTTTAAATCATTTTGCGCGGCAATAGTTCATATATCTGTTGGCTGGATGGAACCCCAAAAACGTTAAATAATATTGACTTGAGGACTGAAGGACCTCAGGCCGATATTTTTCCTTTTGTTGTGGGGTTTCATCCTGTGGAAATCTAAAATATTTCCGCAAAAAGTAATGTAATGAAACGCTACAAAGAAAACACGCCCCCTGCTTCACTCACGAACTTCATCAAGCTAATCTTGGCACTGAAATATCGTCAAAGTCAAAGGAGCCACCGAAGTTCCGTCAAATGTTTATACTCGCAAAGCCCTCAAGCCTATATTTTCACGCTTCTGTAATATCATCCGACGGAAATAAAGATATTACAGCGCAAAGTGAAAACACTCCATCTTCACTCACGTACTTTAGGTTTTGATATTTCAGAAAACTCGTCAAAAGAAGGCGCCGAAATTCTGCTAAATTCCCCCCCAAAATTACCTTTAGCTCAAGCCTACATTTTCAGGTCTTTCTTTATGGGATTGCATTCAGCGGAAATGTCAAATATCGCTTGCGGAGCGATGTAACAAGAGAGAAAGGAAAAGCTAGACAGAAAAGAAAGAAAGGCTAGACAGAAACACGACCCCCTCTCAACGCGCGTTTTCCCAGGGGAAGTCACAACCGGTGAAATTCTGTATATTTCTATCTAAGTAGCTATAAGGATTCCAGCCCGAAAAGTGTATGCTTTACGGGTTTTTTCTCGACTTGTGAGTGAAGCAGGGGGCGTGTTTTCTTTGATATAGCGTTTTATTACATCACTTTTTGCGGAAATATCTTAGATTTCCACAGGATGAAACCCCACAACAAAAGGAAAAATATCGGCCGGAGGTCCTTCAGTCCTCAAGTCAATATTATTTAACGTTTTTTGGGTTCCATCCGGCCAACAGATATATGAACTATTGCCGCGCAAAATGATTTAAAGAAACGTCAGATAGAATGGAAAACACAACTTCTCTCACGTACTTGGAGTCCTCAAGCCTAAATTCTTGGCATCCAAAAAGATCGTCAAAAAGCCGCCGGAATGCTGCCAAATTTGTACCCAAAAGGACATTGAACTCAAGTATATATTTTCACGTTTTTTGGGGGGGGGATTGCATTCAACGGAAATGTCAAATATTGCTGAGCCAAGTCGATGTAACGCTGCACAGAAAACAAAACCCTCCCTCAAACTAACGTAATTTCAAAATTATGTTGGCATTGTCACGACAGCCAAAAGGCTCAAGAGTTATATTCATACCTAAACGAAGCTAAAATGATCCGAAAAGTGTATGTTTTGTGGGATTTTTCTCGACTTTAGCTAACATTATTAGGGAAACTACAAGCACGCGATGTAAACATATTAGCATTCTATCACTGTAGCGCGCGCTCAACATCCCGGCAGAAACTATGGAAAAGTAGCAGGAATTCACAATTTTACTGGCCGATATCTAGTCCAAGTCTCCACAACAATATCATCTACTTGTGCCATGCAAATATATCGATGGATTTCACCGAGGAGGAGAACATCTCGCCGCCGAAGATGACTCAACGCTGGTTTCTATTGGGAACGCCTTACCGCTGGCTTGTGGACTTACCGGGTCTTCACTTTTCCCGCGCTCGAATCACGTGCGCGCGCCCTGGATTCAAAATGGCCGCGGTATTTGGAAAGGGGTCTATTCTACACCAAGTCCCTGCTACATATCGATGGAATTTCCTGGCGTCAACGTTCTTTACCAATCTTATTGAAATGACTCGAACAAGACGGAAACATGCAGTATGCATATTTAAATTCTATGTACTGAAAGAGGGTCTGCATGGGGGGGTCCTGGCAACGCTTAACGGTAAATTCAGACCAGCCGATAACGCTTAACGGTAAATTCAGGCCGGCCGATAACGCTTAACGGTAAATTCAACATTTTTAGAACATGAGATACCCCTGAAGACGACGTTTTTTTGCCACTAGTCGTCCTGATCTTGTGGCAGGAGACCTATTACGCTATGCCATTCTCGCACGCCTGCTCCGAACGCTTTAATTTCATGATCACAATGACGAGCGCCGAAGGCGCGACGAAAATTTTGAAATCTTGACCCTCTGAAACGCTATTTCCTGCATTCTGAGGGGGGGGGGGGGATTTTCCTGAAGAGTAAGCTAAGTTTTATGACATCTATATTTGAAAAAAAAAATACAGAAGAGTTTCAGCTTGATTTTGGAGGGCGTCACGCCCTCCAGACCTCGCCAGAGAGGCGACATGCTCCCGGGCAAAATTCTTGACACCGCTATTTCTTGCATTTCGATGGGCAAATATTACTGGTAATTTAAGTTAAGTTTAATGATGTCTCTGTTTGTAAAAATCTACAGACGAGTTTCAGCTTGACTTTGGGGGCCGACGCCCTTCTGACAATATTGTTTCGACGGAGGCCTGGCAAGCACCCGGGGAAAATTTTAAAATCTTGAACCGCGAAACACTTAATTTCCTGAATTTTGAGGAGAAAACTTTGCTGGTAGAGTGAAAAATAGAAGTGTCTCAGCTTGAAATTTTGTGGGGGGTGCCCTACCGACATATTTTTGCCGGAGCCGTGTGCTCGCTGGAGAAAATTTTGAAATCTTGACCCACTGAAATGCTTTTTCCTGCGTAACGAGGAATTACTCAATAACGCTTAACGTTGAATTCAGGATGACAAATAACGCTTAACGAGGAATTAAAACGACCAGTAACACTTCACGATTAATATACCGATAACGCTTAACGGTAAATTCAGGCGGCCGGTAACGATTAACGGTGAATTAAAATCGCTCGTAACGCTTCACGAAAAAGGGCATGCAGACCCTCCTGAAACTGTAACGATGCATTTCGTGGGTAAGAAGTGCTATCTACATCACATCAGTTACATATCGGTACATATAAGTCAAAACATGGATGCATTGCTATTACATGTATCCATAGACTCTTTAGTTCAGGTTAAGTTTATCATCGATTCATATTTGTAGGTTTGACGTCAAAACTACATGTATCATGTGTGTACCCAGGAATGCGCTTCGCAAATAGATAGCTCTTTACATGTCTAGTCAAGTTTAATTATAGAGGGTTGGTTACCTGTTATATTGTTTACCTAATATGCTTCTTTTGTTGGATATATTTGTTTCATGACCTCCGTGAAAACGGCGGTATTGTAACCAGTTGGTGCGTTTGCTTCTTTGTTTGCTTGTTTGTTTGTTTGTTCTGGTGTGTGTCCACAGTCACGCAATCGACATTTAAAAGCCAGGCACGTCAACGACGCTGACAGGAAGTTGGGTCAAAGGCGCCAGAAAGGTCCAAGTGTCAGAAAATAGAGCTGGTCCAGGTCCAGGTGAAGGGCCCCAGCAATTTGAGGGAAGTATGTGGTCTCCGAAGTCTTGTTATGCGTGATAAATCAGCATCGATCTATCTCTTCATCCATCTGGAAAAAAATAATCAACTCTCCGGAGCCAGCTGGAGCCTTGGCCGACCGACTCTATCTCCAAATTATCTTAAATGAAATATTTAGTATGTAATCATCTCCGAAGGAAGTCAGCCGTACATGGTTCAAACGAGAAATTTCCAAGAAGTGATGAGTAATGCCTACATTGTACCACACGCCCAGAACGGGAAGTGTACCCTGGCTTGAAACCCAAACCATGTGGAGCCTGGCGCCAATTGTCTTGTGATATATCATTTGTCACAACGCGATGGAAAGAAAAGACGTAGCTAGACATCGTGGCGATAAAACACGAAACCTTTACATAACCATCCCAAGCAAAGCTATACGCGCCACGGTAGATATGGTCCCCCAAGCAGATACGCCCCCCCCCCCCAAGCAGATACGGCAAACAGATACTGTCCCCCAAGCAGATACGGTCCCGATAAGTTGAAAATCGCGAATCAGCGCTTCCCAAAAAATAAACGCCGGCGCCGCCCGGGAGGCCTGCAAAGGAGGCTACCGATTCACATGGAAGGAGTAGCCTCGTCGTCGACTCCTGACAAGCAATCGAAACCAGGTAGCTGATAATCAGAACATCACGGGTAGTTGGAACAACAACGTCTGCCGGAGATCTGCGACCGAGGCTACATGCAGGAAGGAGTGCTATTTAATAGATATCTGAACTCACCGAGAGCGCGTCTGGGAAATGTCATGTTCGGTCCGGTATATTGTGGAAACAGAACTACATACAAGATCGTAAAAGGACGGTTGTGCAAAGGTAGCTTTTAGGAAAGGCATGGTGAAGATACTTGTAGACCCATGATGCTTTGTGATACACCATGGCATATATGGCCATATGTAGAAATGAGATGTACGTTTTCCTTAGACCTGAACTGCGTGTACCTTAAGTACCGCGTGGCTTTACCCCTACTCACGAAATCATGCTGTTACCACCTCCCCTGCCCCTCAAATGAGCGAGTCGAATCGTCACCTCCATGCGAATATTCCCTCAATTTGAGGGGACGGAATGATACCAGAGTGCCGTCGAGAATTAGCCTCCATAGCAGACTCCATGCATGTACGTGTAGGTTACGAAAGAAAGCTCGGCGGAGTCTGCAAGGAGGATACCCCTCGGAGACGGTTTGTGTCCTCAAAGCACCTTTTCTAATTGTTTGTTTTGATGGTTTTGCAACTCCACCCAGACGGGTATACTCTCGGGGATCTCTGATCACCAGACCAGTTCTCTGTGAGCAGAGTAATCACCACGCGGGCTCAGAAACAACAAACCTGAGAAATAAGATCCACAAGTATCTGGCCACCTGGAGGAAAGTACACCGCAAGGTGCGGTAGGAACGCAGCATGCCATACTTTGTACCTTGTACTGGGCTTTTACAATTGTTGTGCAATAAAGTTATTATTATTATGTCTGACTTCATACCCGTTTTCATAGTAAGAACATTCGGAATCAGAAATAGCTATGAAAGCTGAGTTACATCTCCTGTAACGAGTATTAATGGCACGCCCCTTATCAGGCCCACCTCGCGGTAATTAACGACACGCCCCACCGGTCATAAAACCTGACTCCCTGCTGAAGGAGCTGGAACATGTCCAGTTCTGTTGACTTGGGCAGGCCTGGTCGGGCTGCCAAAAACCCCACAGTAAAGAAGCCATTTCTAAACAGGTCATTTTACAAGTCAACGTGAAAGCCACTGTAGAACTGTCGTGGAGGCTGTGGGTTTGTACGTAGTACAGTATGCCATTATAGTAGATGCCAGGCAATAGCAGACTGGGAAAGGCTCCGGTGGATAGCTACGGGTAAAAGTATATCTGTCTGTTATCTACTGTGGTGAGATCTACCACCATAAAACACCAATAAATAACACTATTAAATATTTGGTATATACTCTCCGAAAGAATGTTAGGATTTTGGTGTGATGACCTTTCACTTCCCGAGGGAACTATGTAGATAGTGACTGTCAAAGATGCCAATACTATGATGTAGAAAACATCGTCTTTTAGAAATGGACATTATGGATTTGTACTGAGTTTTAACTTGTGTATTATAGGTAACGTATCTGTATATTGTATAGTACCCAGGGAACCTGAAAAACAGTCTACTGAGTGTATCAACTGGTAAAATAAATATATAACATGAAATAATCCTGTCCAGTGTAATTAAGATTTATAACAAATGTGTGTGCGTGTGTGTGTGAATGTGTGAGTGTGTGTGTGTGTGCGTGTGTGTGTGTGTGTGTGTGCGTGAATGTGTGTGTATGTATATATTTGTGTGTGCACGTGTATGTACATTCTGTATGTGTGTGCGATGATGAGTGAGTCAGTCACTGAGTCAGTCAGAATGTTTCTGTACGTGAGCGAGTATGTATCCACTGTATCTGTATGTGTGTGTGTGTGTGTTTGTGTGTGTGTGTGTGTGTGTGTTTGTGTGTGTGTGTGTGTGTGTGTCACAAGTATCATATAGGAAAAATGAAAACAATTCGTCTACAGGAATATGCACACAAGATCACTTAACACAAGGGACGGATCCTGTCTCACATTTGAACATGATGATGAAGAACAGATCAAGATAGACCAAGGACAGTAGATAGACAATTATGCAACAACAACAACAAAAAGAAACACAGAAGTTGTGACCATCCTGGCTATGTAAAGAATCCCTGTACTAGAATGGAGTAGAATAGAGTTCGATAACAGCATAGCCTTGGCCTCAGAATAATAGCATACCCATGGAAGATAAACTCACCGGATCGACAGAATGGTATGTCGGCCATAGATCACAGACTCTGCCCTGAATACATCCCACACGACCACACGTCGGCCGGTACCGTTTGTCAAGATGGCGACCGTTCACTCTGGTCCTGTCAAG